>JAWNOU010000123.1:490000-1148051 GCA_035045725.1 Drosophila ezoana
AATAAACTTTGGAATTAACTGGCGCACGAGCAGGGACCGGCTCGTGTTACAAAAGAACAAAACGCTTCTACGTGCGCGTTAGTCGGTTAAACGCGTAAACAAAACCAGTGCAACTCTCGTTAATTAAATTCAACGACTGGTAAAATTCGCGAAAGGCAATTGGAACTTAATTGTTCAATTTGCCCATCGGTGGACAACACATCTTGTAAGTCCGGACCGGCAGGGGAGGTTGCCACATCAGGAATAGTACTGTAAGTTAGAAATGAAGTGAAAGACACAAACAAACAACTAACACAAAAGTGAAATAGAATTATAAGAACAAGATATACGAAAACATTGTAGAACAATAGCCAAGATAAAAAAGTGTAAAACGATAAACAAACATAAAGACTACAAACGTAGTATAACTAAATTCCAACTTTGCGATTCCCAAGGGACCCTCCAAATTAGAAGGAAGAAACCAGCCACTGGTTTTAAAAAAGAAAAGAAAAACGATCAAAATCAATCAATCAAAATATAGAATAAGAAAACTAATACTAGATTTAAAAATACTTTAAAAATATCCTAAAATATACAATACTAGTAATATCTCTTGTTTATGGCTAATGAAAGCAATTTTGTTAGGCCCTCAATAGTATCAGATCAACCACAGGTAGGCAAACATAACTTGAACAGACAGCAACAACGACATCTCGACAGACAAAACGAACATTATAAAATAGAGGCATGGCGAATAACGCAGAGCAGGTGATAGCAGCCACGGTTAGCCAGATTCTGGCACAACAATTGCCGACGTTAGTAAAGCAATTCGCCAACCCCTCTAGGGAGTTTAGTGACGTAGACGACCAAACGATAACTGCCAACCACAATTTGAACGACTTGGACAGAGTTCCGGACATAGTTAAAAGCCTCAGAGAATTTTCCGGTAATCCAGCGGAAAAAGAGTGTAGATCGTATACTTCCAGCCTATGCAGCTGAAACAGGTTCGCCGAAATACTTCGGCTTATTGCATACAGTGATACAAACAAAATCACTGGCAATGCTGACACGGCCCTCGAGTCGTATAATGTTCCCCTAAATTGGAGCGCTATCTCCAAATGTCTAACGCTGCACTACGCAGACAAAAGAGATCTGGGAACATTAGAATATCAGATGACAATGTTAGTGCAGGGTAACCTGCACAGCAGTAGAAGAATTCTACCAGGTTGTCTACAACCACTTGTCGCTGATACTAAATAAAGTAGGCTGCATGGAATTAAATAGGGAATCGGCAACCCTAATGACAAAAATATACAGAGATAAAGCATTAGACACCTTCATTATTGGTTTGAAGGGAGATTTACCACGGATCCTTGGAATAAAGGAGCCAGCAGAATTTAGGCCACCACCCATTAGCTTCAGGGCCCAACTCCTGATTCATACACCTTGGCCAACCAATAAAAACGATGGACCGACTTATAACAATAATGGACCGACCACACAACACCCTAACCAAAGAACTTACCAGACACAACCACAACAGGTATACGTACCCAATAGACCTTCTGCACCAATAGACCAACAGCAGACCGAATATACCCAACAAATTGAAGAAGCAGATGACGGACAAAATAGCCAGTACGAACATTCAGACATTAATTTTTTAGGATAAAGAGCTCCTCTCTTCCTTACATAGAATGTAAGATGAGGAGCTGAACATTACTTAAAATATTAATAGATACAGGATCAAACAGAAATTATATCCAACCCAAATTCGTGTCCGAACCAATCCCAAATGAAAAGCCCTTCGAAGCCGTCACAGTCGGCGGAAGCATACAAATTACATACCACAAGTTCGCTAATCTCTTTAATAGAAATGACATCAAAATAAAATTCTGCATCTTACCCACCTTAAAATCATTTGACGCCATATTAGGTAACGACAGTCTAAAAGAATTAGATGCTGTAATACAAAGCAGCAAGAATCTACTAATAATCAAGAATAATATTTGCATACCCATTAAGCAGAAAAGAATCGAGGCAGTAAACACGGTTATACCACGGACAGACCAAATGACACAAGAACAAAAAATAGCCTTAATCAACTTGTTAAAATGCACCCAAGTCTCTTTGCCAATTCGGACTCGAAATTCTACCAATTTCCAATGTCTTTAAAAGACGAGGTACACAACCAAATTAAGGAACTTTTAGAGGACGGAATAATCCAACCCTCCCGCTCCCCGTATAATTCACCTGTGTGGATTGTCCCCAAAAAACTAGATGCCTCCGGGCAAAAGAAATATCGCATGGTCATAGACTATAGGAAACTAAATAAAGAAACTACCGCAGATAAATATCCTATACCCGAAATTAACGAGGTATTCTTGATTAGATTTGAAAACTGGATTTCACCAAATCCCCCTCAAAGAGTCAGACATAGAAAAAACTGCCTTCTCTGTTAACAACGGAAAATACGAGTTTACACGACTTCCCTTCGGACTCAAGAATGCGCCCTCAATTTTCCAGAGAGCCTTTGACGACATCCTTCGTGAGCATATTGGAAAAATATGCTTCATTTACATTGACGATATCATTATCTTTAGCAAAGATGATGAATCGCATGCGCGTCACCTTAGCGCCATATTCAGAACTCTACAGGAAGCCAACATGAAATGTCAGTTGGACAAATGCGAGATCTTTAAAAGCAGAGTAGAATTCCTGGGATTTGTCATCTCAGACAAAGGTATTGAAACCAATCCCAACAAGATAGAGACCATAGGAAAGTACCCACTTCCCAAAACCCTCAAAGATTTAAGATCTTTTAGTGGCCTTTCCAGCTATTATAGAAGATTCATAAAAGGCTTCGCTAAGTTGGCAAAGCCCCTTACCTCTCTTTTAAGTGGGGAAGATGGACGTGTGTCCAAAAACCAATCCGCTAAAAAGCTAATTAATCTCAACGAAGAAGCAATTGAAGCATTTAATAAAAAAAAAAACGCCATGGTTTCAAACGAGGTAATACTCCATTAACCGGACTTCAGCAAAGAGTTTCATCTGACAACAGATGCATCCAACTTTGCTATTGGCGCTGTTCTATCCCAGAATAAGCGACCCATTTGTTTTCTCTCTAGAACTCTCTCTAAAACAGAAGAGAACTATGCCACAAACGAAAGGGAAATGTTGGCAATAATTTGGGCCCTAAAAGCCCTCAAAAATTACCTTTACGGTAAGGCAAGAGTAAAAATATACACCGACCATCAGCCCTTAACCCACTCTCTTAGCAGTTGGAACGGCAAGGCAAGAATCAAAAGGTGGAAAGCGTACCTGGAAGAGTTCGACTATGAACTCCTCTATAAACCAGGTAGGGATAATATTGTAGCCGATGCGCTATCACGAATCCCTGTAATCAATAATATCGGATCAGTAGCCTCCACCCAGCACAGTGCAGACAGTTCAAGTCACAATTTAATACCTAGCACCAAGCCCCAATAAATGTATTTAAAAACCAGATATTTCTCAGCAAAGCCAACGAAACAGATTACAAGTTCCACATCCCATTCCCAACATTTCACAGACATACAATAACTCGACCAGACTTTACAGAACACTACCTTACACAAATACTGAAAGCTCATCTAAACCCATCCGTAATTAACGGAATAATAACCTCAGAGGAAATAATGAACCAAATTCAACAGATATATCCCCAACATTTTAGTAACTTCAAGATTAGATTCACGCAGTCTCAAGTAAAAGATTTAACAAATGAAACAGAGCAAGATGAGAAGATATTGGTTACACACAACAGAGCTCACCGCAACGCACTAGAAAACAAAATAAAATTGTCCGAAAGCTTTTATTTCCCAAAAATGAAGCAACGAATAACAGAATTAGTCAAACAGTGTCAAGTTTGTAAAGAAGAAAAATACGATAGACATCCAACTAACCCAAAACTCAAAGAAACACCAATCCCCGAATACCCAGGACATACAATCCATATCGACATATATACGACAGAAAAGAACTTAGTACTAACAGCAGTAGATAAATTTTCAAAAATAGCTCAGGGACGAATAATCAAATCTAGGGCAATAGAAGACATTAAAAAACCACTTCATGCAATCCTACTTTATTTTGGCGTACCTAAAGCCGTTGTAATAGATAACGAAAAATCCCTTAATTCAGCCTCAATCACTTTTATGATGCAGGACCAATTAGGTATAGAAGTTTATAAAACACCACCCTACAAAAACGCAGCGAATGGTCAGGTAGAAAGATTTCATTCAACACTATCAGACATTATGAGATGTAATAAAAGAAAACAAGAACTCAGAACATTTGAACAACTTCTTAACAAATCAATATACGACTACAACTACACTACAAATTAACCAATTTGGTGGTAATATTTATAAAAAAAAATAAAATTCTTTTATTATTAATCAGCACTATGTGCTTATATTGAGTTCCAGTTATAAACTAATTTTTATATCTTAATTAATCCCTAATGAAACCTCAGTCCAACGAAGAAGCGTCGCTGTCGGCGTCGGCGTATTCAGCTTGGTGTTGTTGCAAATGAGGAAATGCCCCAATTCTAAATATGCCAATTTAGCGATCCCACGGTTGGCTGTCCCATGAGCGCGTTGACCTGCTATGCACCTAAAGTTGCATACGCGACACCTTGCTTCAGCTTTTCCCAGCACGTTGAATGGCCACGTGCGGGAACCAAATGTTGGTAAGCTGGATATCAAAGGCGTTGTTATTTTTGATATCTTAGGTATTAACTCCTCCCTCTCTGATCTCGAACGTTCCGGTCGATTGTTAGAAACCAGGTAAATCGTGGATGCTTCTGTGTTTTTTTACGTGGCTTTCCGGGGGAGTTTCTGTTACGTCAACTTTGTCTGGGCGCTGTTCGTTGCTGGTGGGAGTGGCTGTAACTTCAATAACAGTGGTTTGCCTGCACAGCTTGAGTTTAAGTGCATAAGCCACGAAGACCAATAGTATTCCGGCAGTTACTCCGAAATTAGTGATGGTGTTTGTTTTGAAATTGTCTCGTAGTATGCCTATCTTCTCAGTGTTGTATTGGTATGGAGATCTCTCATTAGCTGCAGTGACAACACCTCTTCTATTGCCGTTATTGGCCTTTCCAGTTGGATCATGGCTGGTAGTGGTTTAAAGTTGGAAGTTTCATATGAAGAAAAAAATTCGTTTCCTATGCCTAATGTACAGTTGTTAAACTTAATTACAAAGGACCCTTTAATGGGGTTTAGTTTGTTATCGATAGAAATGTTACCTTTAAAATCATTAAGCAGAATAATGCCTGTATCTATTGATTCTACTGTTTTTATATGGTCATTATTGGTAATGGTGCAATTATTCTGCCTGCTTGTTAGTAACTTAGCAATACAATGATCGTTTGAGATATCTATAATGTTTGACTTTACACACATACTGATATTATTAATATTTTTGCATTGATTGTAAATAGCAAAAACTGTATTTTTACATTTTATTATGTTTTCATATTTTATTTTAATTACATTTCCTGTCCTCTTTAAAGGTTTTAAAAGTAAATGTTTACAAATTTCTTTGTCAGATTTAGGGATGTCGATTAAATAAATGAGCTTTTCGCCATTAAATGCGATTTTGATATTTGCAAAATTTAAGGCTTCTTCTATGTTATTAAATGGAATATTTTCTTCAACAAAAATGTTACTTATTATTCTAGTTTCCTCTTCGGAAATTATAAAAGTGTTTACAATATTGGCTTTCGACAAATGTATAGCAAGGTTTATGTTACTTAAATCTTCTTTAATTAAATCTATTTTACATTTTAACTGCGTAGCCAAAATATTTTGGAAATTTTCTGAATTTTTAAAATTTTTAATTATGACATTATTGTCGCTGGTTATCTTATTTATCCTATCTATAATGTCTTCGTTTATTAGAACTTGTTCATTATTGTTTTTATACCCTGAACCCATTAAAAATGGGTAAAAGGGGTATTATGCTTTTGTGCAAAATCCAAATGTATGTAACAGGCAGAAGGAAGCATCTCCGACCCCATAAAGTATATATATTCTTGATCAGCATCAATAGCCGAGTCGATCTAGCCATGTCCGTCTGTCTGTCCGTCCGTCCGTCCGTATGTATGAACGCAAGGATCTCAGAACCTATAAGAGCTAGAGCTGAAATTTTAGATGTAGGTGCTCCTAGTTCCTACGCAGATCGAGTTTGTTTCCGATAAACGATAACTTGCCCCGTTTCCAAGTAATCGATAAAAATGTATATCGAAATCTTGTTTTTTAAGCAATTTTGGTAAATAATAAGAGCTAGAGTCACCAAACTTGACATGTAGCTTCTAGAAAAGTATATATATATCGATTATCTTTCATTTTATACCTATCGCCACCTCCCCGCTACTCTCTATCTATAAGCGCGCCCTGCATTTGGTGTTGGAATATGAGGGTTCAGGGTATCCCCTAGTCGGGAGCTCCCGACTAGAACCTCTTACTTGTTTTTTTTGTTTTTTTTGTTTCTCTTTTTTTTTTTTTTTTTTTTTTTTTTTTTTTTTTTTTTTTTGTTTTTTTTTTTTTTTTTTTTTTTTTTTTTTTTTTTATTTTTGTTGTGAAAATCTAAATCCTGTTGTTGTTTTTTTTATAAGTTTTTCATAATTATTGTTTCTAGTTCTTTCGTAGTCTGGTGTACCAAAGTTAGTAGGTCTTCCAAAAAATAAATCAACGGGTTTTTTTCCTGTGGTAGAATGAATGGTATGATTGTATTCACACACTGCCAAGTCTAGTAGTTCGTCAAAATTCTCTATGCCTTTTTCTTGTTTTATGCATCTCATTATCTCTATTAGAGTTGAGTGGAACCTCTCGACCTGTCCATTTACTGTACTCTTGTGCGGTGGTGTGTTGAAAACTTCAATTCCTAATTCATTTTTTAGCATGAACTCTATTGACTGTGAATTAAGGGACTTTTCGTTATCGATGATAACCGATTTCGGAAGTCCAAAATAAAACAAAATTTCTCGTAATGGTTTTCTGATGGCCTCAATGCTCCTATTTTCTAATGGTTTAACTACTGCTAATTTTGTAAATTTGTCTATAGAGGTTAGAACCAGTTCTCTGTTTGTCGAAAAAATGTCTATGTGAAGTATTTGTCCTGGATACCTGGGTAAGGGTGTTTCTCCAAGTTTTATATTATTTGGGTGTCGTTCGTATTTACTTTCCTTGCAAATTTTACAAGGTTTAAGAATTTTTTTAATTTTTTGCCTCATAGATGGAAAATATGCTGTTTCGAAAATTTGAAATCTATTTTCTTTTTTGTTCCTGTGTGCTCTATTGTGAGTTTTTATTATGATTTCTTGCTGCTCCTGCTCGTTCGTTATGTCTTCTACTACAATTTGGGTAAAACGTACTTTATAATTCGAAAAATGTAATGGGTAAATGCTTTGGATTTTAAGCATAATTGGTTCAGTTGTTCTTATGCAATTTATGACTGACGGGTTTAGATATCGCTTAAGTAATTGTTTTAAATGTTAAATGTAAAAATCGAGAATTCTTTTTCTTTAATTATGTGTCGGTGATACGTGGGAAATACTATTTTGAATTGGTATGACGAACTTTCGTTAATTTCAAAGAATATTTGATTTTTAAAAGCATTAATAGGAATTTCTACTGAATGTATTAAATTTTCTGACGAGCTTTCGCTACTGTGCATAGTAGGGGTTAATGAATTTAAACTTGCCTGAGGAGGTCTAGATAAAAATCTGCAACTACGTTGGTGTTGCCTGGTTTATAAAAAAGTTCGTAATTATATTCTTCTAACTGAGGCTTCCATCTTTTCATTTTAGCGTTAGTGTTTTTGTTGCTAAGGCTAGCGGCTGGTGATCTGTGAAAATTTTGAGTTTGCTTACACCATAGAGAAAACAGTTCGTGAAAGGAAGGTTATTGGCCTGCCTCCTTGTGAAAGGACAGCGCCTAAAGCATAGTTTGATGCATCAGTGGTTAGTTCAAATGGTTCAGTGAATTTGGGAAAATGTAATATTACATCTTCGGAAATGATACAATTTTTTACTTTATTGAAGGCTTCTATTTGTTTTGTGTCTAAGTTGATATGAGTTCTTTTTGAAATTGTTTTCGAGATTCTACCCGCTTCTCCTCTAAGTAGCGTAGTTAATGGTTTTGTTATTTCTGCGTAACCTTTGATGAATCTGCGATAATATCCAGACATGCCTAAAAATGAACGAAGGTCATGGATAGTTTTTGGTTCAGGAAAGTTGACTTTTGCTTTTACTTTTTTTGGGTTGGTTTTTAAACCGTCTTTACTGATTACAAATCCTAAAAATTCTAAATTATCTTTCATAAATTCGCATTTGTCCAATTGGACTTTGAGATTGGCACGTTCAAGCGTCTCGAAAACTAATCATAAGTTGTTAAAATGTTCTTTTGTTTTTCCGAATATTACGATGTCATCTATGTAAACATAGCATCGTTTTCCTATGTGTTCTCTTAATATGTCATCAAGAGTTCTTTGAAAATGGCTGGGGCGTTGCGTAGCCCAAAGGGGAGTCTGAGGAATTCGAATTTTCCATTATTGATAGAAAAGTCTGTCTTTTCGATGTCTGAATCTTTTAACGCGATTTGATGAAATCCGCTTTTGAGGTCTATTGTGGTGAAGAAGTTGTTCTCACCGAGATTTGATAAGATACTATTTATTTCTGGCATTGGATACCTGTCAGGGATGGTAATTTCGTTTAACTTTCTGTAGTCGATTACCATGCGGTATTTTTTTTTCTCTGACGCGTCTTCTTTTTTTGGAACAATGAAAACTGGAGAACTACATATATGGGGAGCGCGACGGTCGAATAATGCCGTCGGCTAACAATTCTTTTATCTGACTATCTATTTCTTCTTTTAGTGCCATAGGGTAGGTGTACGCTTTGGAATAGACAGGATTATCGCTTTTAGTTTTTATTTCACCTCTAACTTGAGTGACGAAGGTAAGCTTTCTGTCCGGTTCGTCGAAGAGACCTGGGCATTCTTTAACTATTGAATCTATTATTTGGCAAGTTTGGTTATCTAAGTGAGAAAGTCTAAGTTCTATGTTCGTTATAAGTCCCATTGAAAGTTCCTTAGTTCTGTATTTAAATTTTCCTAACAGCGTAAAATAGTTTCCATGTGTATTTATTATGGCCTTTAAGTTTTTTATGTGTCGTGACCTATGATACCGTCAAAGGAACCTAGTTCTGATAAGAGGAAAAATTGAATTTTGCCTATTCCGTTGCCGAAAATATCTATGTTTGCATAATGCGTGATATTAGTCTTGCCTCCTATGGACTTTGCTGCGAAGCATACTTCATTCGGTATGGGTGCCCGAATGAGTGAAGGTTTTACGTAATTTTTGTTGGAGCCGGTATCTATTAAAAATTTTATTCTTTTCTCGTTCCTCATTTTAACCTCTAAGAAAGGTAATGAGGATGAACCGCGTCTAAAAAATTAACATCATCGGTTATTTCATATTCGTACTCTTCTGGGGTCTCTAATTCTTGATTATCAGTTAGAACATACTCTTGTTCGTTATAATCTTGTTCTTCTTCATTACCCTGTTCTTTTTCTATGATAACTTCTGTATTGTAAACTCTCTGTTGTTTGTTGGGTTGGTGTGTGACCTGAGAAAGAGGTCGTTTCATTTGCTGCGGAGCCTGATTATTCTGCTTGGGGAGCTGTTTGTCTATAACTCTGTTGTGAGGTATTTGGACGCTAAACTGCTATTTGAGGTCTATTTTGGTAGTTAACTTGACGCGTTTGTACGGAACTTTCTACCTCCATCGGAGTGGGTGGAAGTTGACGCCTTGGCGGTAATGAGGGTGGGAATTGTTGTTGCTGTTGTACGAATCTGTGCTGACCTTGTCCAAAATGTGCTAATTCTGGGAAAAAGTTTTGGTTACGTACTGGTCTTTGAGGTACTTGTCTGCCTCCGTTGTTGTAGTAAGTTGGCTGCGGACCACGTCTAACGTTATGCGACAAGGTGTTATACATAGTGTTAGCTTGATTCGCCCTAAAATTTAAGTTGTCCAACTTAAGACAAATGTTCAAGGCTTCTGGCAAGCTTGTAGGTCTATTAACACTTATCAGACTTGGCAAGTTGCCGTTTAATCCTCTTATGAACGTGTCTAATGCTTATGATGCTTATGATCTCTATAAGAATTAGTCATTGCAAGCAAAGCTTCCTCCTTATAATCTAGACAGTCCATCTTGTCCAGGATTAACGAGAGAATCTCGTAGATTTTTTGATAGTAGGAGTTTATATTATCTCTGCCTTGAACTAGCGTGTTTAATTGGTATTCTAAAGTACCAATATCTCGTTTGTCTGCGTAATGTTGCATAAGGCAACGTCTGATTTTGGACCAGTTGAGAGGCGTACGATACGACTCTAGTGCAGTATCGGCTTCTCCTAATCTTGTGTCTGATTGTATGTAAAATGGCAAAGTATTTTGGTGAATTTTTCTGACTTTCGTACATTTTTAATATTCTGTCAACTTATTTTCTCCATGAGATAAACTCACTTGCTTTTCCTGAAAATTCCCTGAGACATTTTACTATGTCTGGTACTTTTTCAGAATCCGAGAGGTTTCTGCTGAAATCTATTTGTGGCTCGTCATCTTCTTCTATGACCGGATTAACCGCGTTCCTAAATTCCTGTTCAAGTTTGTTCAAGTTTGTTAGTTCTATTTTTTGGGATGTGGAAAAAAGAGTAAGTGGGGAAGGATCAGAGGGGTTAGTCGTATTGGGCAAATTATTTAGTGACATTGTTGACAAGTATTCTATTATAAGCTCTTCTGCTTTCATATAATTTGTATTTCTTTAAGTTTTTCTTTTTCTTTTTTTTTAATAATAGTGATTCTTCATTGCTGAGGCTCTGGTAGATAAACAATATAAATGATAATAATGACTTACATTAAAGTTAAAACTATCCTGGAATCCATGTGGGTGTTTTCGGAGTAGTTATAGTTGAAGTAGATCTTCTTGTAGTAGATGTTTTTTTTGTTGTATTATTTTTTTATTAAAGATCGGGAGATTTTATTCACTACGTGAACTTTTTTTTTTTTTTTTTTCACTATGTGAAATTATTTTATTAGTAGTCACTACGTGATTGTTTGAGTTGCTTCACTATGTGAATTTATATAATTGTTACAGGATATGGCTGGGACTAAACACGTCCCTTTTTGCACTACACTTGTGTTAGTAGCCTACTAAGGGGCCAATCACTATAAACGTTTGACTCGCGAAAAAACTTTAAAAACTGTTGCCTTTATTGGCTTTAGTTGGCGAACTTCTTATGGTCCTTTTTGTTTTTATGAGTTTCGCGGGTCCCTGCTCGGGCACCAATTAACCAATTTGGTGGTAATATTTATAAAAAAATATAATTCTTTTATTATTAATCAGCACTATGTGCTTATATTGAGTTCCAGTTATAAACTAATTTTTATATCTTAATTAATCCCTAATGAAACCTCAGTCCAACGAAGAAGCGTCGCTGTCGGCGTCGGCGTCTCCAGCTTGGTGTTGTTGCAAATGAGGAAATGCCCCCATTCTGAAGTTCGCAGGGGTTCGCATTTCTTGGGAACCAACGAACTTTATTGGTTCCGCTGATTCCTCAAATTATTGGCATGTGCGGTAAATATGCCAATTTAGCGATCCCACGGTTGGCTGTCCCATGAGCGCGTTGACCTGCTATGCACCTAAAGTTGCATACGCGACACATTGCTTCAGCTTTTCCCAGCACGTTGAATGGCCACGTGCGGGAACCAAATGTTGGTAAGCTGGATATCAAAGGCGTTGTTATTTTTGATATCTTAGGTATTAGCTTATACACTCGACAACTAACAAGAGACCATTAGACATATTCTTCGGCAGAAACGTGACTACAGACCCAGATCAAAACGAAAAAGCTAAGAAAGAGAACATTGACAGACTCAAACAGAAACAATCGACTGACATGCAGAATCATAACAAAAAACGTAACGACATACGCACCTATACACCAGATCAAGAAATATTCGTCAAAGTCAACACCAGATTAGGTACTAAACTATCACCCAGATACAAAAAAGAAATTGTTAAAGAAAATAGGAACACAACCGTACTAACAACAATCGACAAGACAATCCATAAAAGTAATATAAACAAGTAAGAGGTTCTAGTCGGGAGCTCCCGACTAGGGGATACCCTGAACCCTCTGATTCCATCACCAAATGCAGCGTGCGCTTATAGATAGAGAGTAGCGGGAAGTTGCCGATAGGTATAAAATGAAAGATAATCGATATATATATACTTTTCTAGAAGCTACATGTCAAGTTTGGCGACTCTAGCTTTTATTATTTACCAAAATTGCTTAAACAACAGGATTTCGATATACATTTTATCGATTACTTGGAAACGGGGCAAGTTATCGTTTATCGGAAACAAGCTCGATCTGCGCGGGCACTAGGAGCACCTACATCTTCAAGTCTCTAGCTCTTATAGGTTCTGAGATCCTTGCGTTCATACATACGGGCGGACGGACGGACGGACGGACGGACAGACAGACGAACATGGCTAGATCGACTCGGCTATTGATGCTGATCAAAAATATTTATACTTTATGGGGTCGGAGATGCTTCCTTCTGCCTGTTACATACATTTGCATTTTGCACAAAAACATAATACCCCTTTTACCCATTTTTAATGGGTTCAGGGTATAAAAACACATAAAAATTACAGATTACTATTGATGATGACAGCAAAAGCAACCGAAGGACACTTGGAAATTTTGAACTACACAGACGCACAGACAATCACGATTTTAAAAGGAATAAAACGAATCGTACAGGTCATAGAGCTAGAACAGATCAAAAATGCATTAGATAATTTCCTATTTTACACCGAAAAAGACCTAAGAACCAATACACTATACCACACCTTACGTCACGAAATAACGCAAGCTATTGTCACTTTCGACAACATAAACAAACTTATAGAAAACGACAATAAACAGTTTATCATAAACAGGCAATAAGAAGATCGAATTAATAAGCTTACGAAAATCTCAAATGATTTAACCAATATCATTAGGAAGGAATCTCTCATAAGTGACGAGATAGCTATTAGCTTACAAAATTAAATTAGGCTCATAAAAGAAGAAATAATGAACATTAAGTACGCCATACAATGGGCGAAATTGAATTTAATTAATACATTCCTACTTGGCGGGAAGGAAATAGAGATAGTAAACGATAATTTTAATAAAAGCAATATGCCACCTTTAAACATTGAAGAAATGCTAGAATTTGCAGATGTGTCTATTTTGCATAATGGAACAACCTTGTTTTATATTGTAAAAATTCCAAATTTAGAAGAAATAGAATGCGAAAATACCATAATAAAGCCAGTAGTGAAAAATAACAATATTATAAATTTAGAATTTAACGAACTGTTTCATTGTAATAAAACAATTTATGGCATAAACAACAATTGTAAAAGATATCATAATATTAAAATTTGTAACAAATCGAAAATTGTAAACTTGAACACTAATAACTGTATAGTTAGTTAGTGGAGAACAAGCGCTCTGTGGCTTTAGCAATGCAGATCATATCCCCGAGATCGAAGAAATCGACGATGGACTTATACTGGTGAACGACTTCAACGGCACTATTAGATGGCAAAAAGAGAAGAAAAGCGTGAGAGAGAGAGAGAATGAAACTTTATTCATCAATAATCAAGAATTCAGCAACTTGGAGGTCACAGTCATGACCCCAGGGAATCCTATAATACAAATAACCCCAATAGAAAACGAAAGAATTAAGATTCTTTCTCTGGAAGCATTGGAAGAATTGCACATCAACAACATAAAAAACATGCAAAAATTTCAGACGTACTCTATAGCAAATAGAGTCGGTTTCATAACCCTGTTCACAGTCGCCATCCTTCTTACCTGTGTATTACACGTATTGAAGAGAAACAAGTAAGAGGTTCTAGTCGGGAACCTGAACCCTCTTATTCCATCACCAAATGCAGCGCGCGCTTATAGATAGAGAGTAGCGGGGAGTTGGCGATAGGTATAAAATGAAAGATACTCGATATATATATACTATTCTAGAAGCTACATGTCAAGTTTGGTGACTCTAGCTCTTATTATTTACCAAAATTGCTTAGAAAACGGGATTTCGATATACATTTTTATCGATTACTTGGAAACGGGGCAAGTTATCGATTATCGGAAACAAACTCGATCTGCGTAGGAACTAGGAGCACCTACATCTACAATTTTAAGTCTCTAGCTCTTATAGGTTCTGAGATCCTTGCGTTCATACATACGGACGGACGGACGGACGGACGGACAGACAGACGGACATGGCTAGATCGACTCGGCTATTGATGCTGATCAAGAATATATATACTTTATGGGGTCGGAGATGCTTCCTTCTGCCTGTTACATACATTTGCATTTTGCACAAAAACATAATACCCCTTTTACCCATTTTTAATGGGTTCAGGGTATAAAAAGAAAAATATAATACTGCAACTGAACAAAGAACAAGAGGGCCCCAGAAAAGAACCAACGCATATTCAAATACAAAATACAGATGCCAACAACCTCAGGCTCAACAACATACCTTTCTTCTGATGATCGCTTGAGGACAAGCTTAAATTAAAGGGGGAAGAGTTAACAACAAATAAATTCATACAGTCCCAATAAGAAGCATTGCAACACCTCATAAGAAGTGCATCAAAATGCTGACTTGGTGTCTGTGCCATTTCCTCCACGCGCCGACTGGCAACCGCCGAAAATTCCAAGAAGAATTGCCCAACGGGCCAACAACATTAGCAGCAACGCCGCTGCCGCTAAGCCACAGGTTACTAGTAACCTGGTAGCCCTAGGGCTAGAATTGATTTAAGTTTATTTAGTTGCAAATTGACATCAATAAAAGGAAGACTTGCTTCCCCAAAAATTATATTTCATCGTTTAATAAATTTTGGAATTAACTTGTATACTCTGTCATGCACATGTAAGTATGAACTGCACATCTCCGATCGCGTAAGTATTTACTTTTTTGGTTAGCATCAATAGGCGAATTGATTTAGTCATGCCCGCCTGTCTGCCTCGCTGTACATATGAACCCTAACAATGCTGCATTTTGACGAATCTATTCGCATATATAGAGTCAAATCGACAAAAAGTGCCTGGGCATTTTTTGTCCCGCAACATCTCAGCAGTGCTTGCTCTAAATTTAGTAAAAATATTTTCTTTTGAATTCTAATGGAAACAGTGTATGTACATACATATGTACATATGTATACATGTGCAGTGTGCTTCGCTTTCACTCATTTCTATGTGTTCTTTTGTGAAAGTTATATAAGTAAACGGTTATAATGGCAGCTAACTCCAAGCGCAGACATTTTCTGTATGCATGTGCACACGCGCATATGTGCGCGTTTTATTTGGAACACAATTGCGATAGTATTGCGTATTGATGTCTTATTTTTGTGTATGTTCGTATATGTGTATCTAGTAAATACGTAATCATGCGAAACAACTATTTATATTGTCATTGCTCTATTGTAAATTATATTCTAAATCCATTGAAAATCGGCACAAATTGTATAAAAGATCATTTCTGTTACGCACAGATCAGATTTTGTAAAAGAGTATCTTCTGACTAGAGCACTTTTAGTTGTTTGAACTGATTTAGCCGGAAATCTGTCCTATTTATACCCTCAACCAATTGAAAATAGGTAAAAATATATAATATTTTTGGTAAGCATCTAAATTATGCAGGTTGAATCTACGATGAATCCAGTAACGGGCGTCGGTAGGCTTCTTTTTCAATCCAAAGTTGTTGGTGTCCCGGTCGCGGGCTCTCTGCGTGAATCGATGTTCGACTTTACTTGTGTAGAATGCTGTCCTTGTGGCTAAAATTATGCAGTGTGCGCTTACAATGAATTGAGCAAATATATCGGCTCAATCTATTGCTCAACTCATTGATGTTGGTTTCCCGGTGGTTTGCTCACATGGTAAGTTGATGAAAATAATAATTTAACGGCACGTTTATTGACAAGATGAATGTCGACTTAAGCTATCAAAACAGAACTAAAACTGAAGCCACCAGCGAACTAAGGCATAAGCTACCAAAAAGGCATAAGCAACAAAGAAGGATAAGCTACAAAACTACAGCCGGAAAGCCGACTCAGCACAAGCGATAACGCTGCTCTTTGCGACACATGTATCCCTTGCATGGTTGGTTACCGCCGCTAACCGTTGTGATCAGGACGCTAAACTGAAACATTCGACATAAACAAATAACTATGTGCAAGGAGCACTTGTAGCCATGTCCGTTTGTCGTTTATCCGTACGGGAGGGTCAATTGAGCGATGTAGAAGGGCAACCACAACTTGCGAAATTCATGTCATTTGTCAATTCGACTTGACGGCACAATGTGCCCCACCAGTAGTTTGTGGCCTCGGCTTCGTAGCCATGAGGTCACACTATTAGGGTTGGGTAACAACCGGGTGCTGTATCCAGCTGAAGTTTCATACCGGCCTTAACTTCTACCAATAGGGAAATGTTGTGTCCGACCATCTTGCATTCAATTGGTACAAGGAGGTTGCTGGAAAAGCAGCGTCATTCTTAGGGCGATAGTCCTGCGCGTTGTTTTCGCTCAGTTTACTGTATGTCATTTGTAGTAGTAGAACACACCTACATTGTAATAAGTTATCCCATTTCCTAAAATCGATATAAATCAACAACAAAACTCTCTTTTTTAGAAATGTCAACTACAGGATTTTTCTTTGTGTCAATATTCTATGGCCCACAACACAAAGCATACAAGCTATTTAAGCATGTGTGTAGTCATATTGGCAACATGAGGGTTTGCTCAGAAAGCAAAAGAGTGTGACAGAACGGCACCGCTGAATTTTGTTTCGCTTGCACTAAAGGATACTTATACCAAAGGATCATTCGTCGTTTGAGGCAAAGTTGTGTTAAATTTATTGTTTCGATTTCAAATAATTGTCTTATTATATGCCAATACGAAACTATGCCATCGGGCGAAGTAAGGTCACGTGATATAAGAAATAGAATCATATAAAAATATAATTGTATTTCTCAGCAATATTTTATGATATTTCTAAACAATAAGTATAAAATGGCAAGCTTTCTGTAGCATTTGAATCAAATAAGCTAGTGTGGCTATCCAGGTACTTTTAGCCATATTCATTAATACCTTTGGCACTTTCTGATTGAAAAATGGAGAACTGTTGATTTTGGGGCACAACACAAAAAGTTCGTGTGAAATATATTGTTGATTTTTAATATTTTCCAAAACTTTTAATTTTTTACAAAATTTTGCTAAAATTGACGTATTGGATTCTAATGCAATCTTTGCAAAATCTTCGTGTTCCGAATGCAATAACGTATTTTTGGACTTTGGTTGTTGATTTAGTTTACATTCTTAGTTGTTAAAACTACTTCGCCCGGAAAATATCAAATTATCCGGAATTTATCATATTTATGGGTTGATTTACAATTGTTCAACATTCTTCGATTGTGTATTGTATTGTACCATAGAATATTTGTGTATTCTCAAAAGTAAATTGCATTAAAATTGTAGCTTAAATTGGAAGGCAATACAAGTTGGGTTATTAACTTGATTTATAGCTATGAGGTAGTAGCGGGGAGGTGGCGATAGGTATAAAATGAAAGATACGTGATATATATACTATTCTAGAGTAAACATATCACTTTTGGTGACTCTAGCTCTCATTATATACCCAATTTGCTCAAAAAGCAGCATTTCGATATCAATTTTTCTCGATTGCTTGGAAACGGAGTAAGTTATCGATTATCGGAAACAAGCTCGATCTGCGCATGGACTAGGACCTACAGCCTCTCTAGCTATTATAGGTGGACGGAAGAACCGACAGACGGACATGGCTAGATCGACTCGGCTGTTAATGCTGATCAAGAATAAATATACTTTATGAGGTCGGAGATGCTTCCTTCTGCCTATTACATACATTTGCACAAACACATTATCAGCTTTTTACCCATTCTCAATGGGTTCAGGGTATAAAAAGGTCAAGGAATCGCAGGAGGTAATGATGCAGATCAAAAACTTGACGGTTGGATAATAGGACTATAAAACTTCTTCCTACTAGAGCGCTGCTCTTCATAGTTCTTTTGTTTAACTGCATTCTACGATTAGAAATCTTTTCAAAGATCTGGAAGTCTGCACTGATCACGATGCTCCCTAAGCCAGAGAAGCGGATCGTAGACGTTGTCGCGTACAGACCAATCAGACTCCTCCCTACCCTTGCGAAGATGATGGAAAGGGTCAACCGGATCTTGAGGCTCACAGGCGATTCCAAAGTTGCAGTTGGGCTTTCGCAAACGTCACGAAACCCAGGAAGAACTAAACCGAGTGGTCAATTTTGCACTGGAAGCTTGGAAGGACAAACAATATGTGTTGGCAGTGAGTTAGTGAGTAGCTTCTTAAAGGATAGAATATTTTGTGTAGTCGTCGACGCTGAATGTGCCGGAGTCCCACAAGGCAGCGCCCTTGGTCCCACTCTCTACACAATTTACATAGCTGACATGCCAACAACCAGCTCGGTGACAGCAGTGCGCCAGGTGCACTGCCATGTCCTTATAGCCACGTATGCAGATAACACTGCCGTGCTGACCATGAGTCCTCTAATAGGCACTGCCACAGTGGCGTTACAAGAATACCTAGATAGCTTCGAAATATAGGTGGAACATCTTCGAGTGGAACATCAGCATCAATAGTCGAAAATGTGCAAATGTCACACTTGCTACTAGGAGAGAGTCCTGTCTAAGGGTAATGTTGCTCGGCTCTACTTTAAATCATTAACACGCACACAAATACCTCGGAGTCATTTTGGATAGAAGGACACGTTTAGCAGACATGTCTCAAGAAACAGTACTGTCTAAAGCTGCAAAAATGAAATGCCTGCTTTCTGCAAATAACAAGCTTTCTCTTACAAACAAAGTGAAGATATACAAAACAATACTGACTCTTTATGAATGCATTTCCGCAAAATCCCACCTCTACAAAATAAAAATTGCACAAAGTAAAATTCTTAAAAGGATATGTAATGCTCCTTGATTTATGCGTAATGGGGACATCGAGAGAGACCTAGGAGTTCCCAAAGTTCCGTCAACATGCAAAAAAACTTTGCGCGTTTTCGCTCTCGCGACTTGCTTCTCCTGGTAGCACAAGAATTAGGTGCCCCATTACTGGAGTTTGTTTCTCTAGGGAAAAAAGGGAAGGCTTCAATGATGCCATTCACAGGATCTACCTAACAGGATTCAATAAGACAAAAATCACTGATTTATAGCCTTAACCCTATACACCTTAGACTAAGTAGAAGTAAATCTTGTTAAATTTTTTTCTTTATAATATTTTAATGAATACTAACTTCCTTCATTGTTACTTAAACATTTTATTAGCTATGTATAATAGCCTAAAAGTGTCTCATAGTGCATTTAAAATTTAGGAAACTGCCGAGAATAAAGAAGAAATGCATCAAACTATTTGAGTTGACACTTTTATACAGCTTATCTTTTTCTAAGTAATATCACTAGCCAAACAGCATATAGACTGGACATGCAGAACAACCAGAGTGGACAAAAAATAATCGGAGACATCTGGTCCAAAATCGCGAGCAAGAGAGTAAGATATATATATATATATATGATGTCTTTTTATTCGCTTACACTTACGCTTACACTTCACTCTTTATGTTTAGGGATCGTTCAAATGTGTGTGTGTATGTGAAATTCAGTTTTTTCAATGTGGCATTTCTACCCTTTTGAAGGGACGAGTAATATAAACTAATGAAAGGGTTTGCCACGTCGATGCGAAGTTCTTGCATTTTAGCTTATTATCGTTAGTAAGGGTACCTAAGCGTTGGCTTGTGCCAATGCATGTAACAGGCAGAAAGAAGTATTTCTGACCCCATAAAGTGTATATAAATTTTCTTGATCAGCATCTATCCATGCCCGTCTGTCTGTATATATGAACGCAAGGAACCTATAAGAGCGAGAGATTTGGAATGTACGTCCTCCTAGTGCCCGCGCAGCACGAGTTTGTTTCCGATAATCGATAACTTACTCCGTTTCCAAGCAATCGAGATAAATCGATATCGAAATGCTGCTTTTTGAGCAAATTGGGTATATAATGAGAGCTAGAGTCACCAAAAGTGATATGTTTACTCTAGAATAGTATATATATATATCAAGTATCTTTTATTTTATACCTATCGCCACCTCCCCGCTACTACCTCATAGCTAAAAATCAAGTTGATAACCCAACTTGTATTGCCTACCAATTTAAGCTACAATTTTAATGCAATTTACTTTTGAGAATACACAAATATTCTATGGTACAATAACACATACTGTAGGAAAATTCGTTAAGATCGGTTAAGAAGCACGTGTTTGCGGCAACAAATTCCAAGAATTTCTGTATTCGTGTACACACACACATTCATGCGCGTCTGCTTGAAATTCTATCAACAGCATTGCTATTGCGATTGTATTGTTTTCTGTGCTGCTATTTTAAATCGTTTTTTCTCATTATGACTTAATAATTGATGAGGCTGTTTAGTAGAGGCGGTGGCAAGGTGCGGTGTGTCTGTCGCAAGATATAGCTCTACCGAGAAAGCTATTTTTTTTCTTGGCTGGTGTGGATGTTGAGTAGAGACGGCGGCTAGTAGTGCGGTTAGTTGCGACTTCAAACCCTGCCAAAGGACCTTTTTTTTTTTAAATTTATCTTTATTAATACAAACGAGCGCGTAGCGCGAACTGCATTTGGTGTTGGAATAATTGGGTTCAGGCTATCCCCTAGTCAGGAACTCCATTCGTATGTGAGGTTAATTAGCTTAAGCCGGTTCGGAAGACTATTTGCGAAGGTTTCGGCTCTCTACTGACTAGCTTATACAGCCACCTGATGGACCTTTGATTGGAGCCTTTTTTTCCATTGTTACTTGAAAAGCTAGAAACTAGCTATCAAACTTGTTCATAGTCCACTTAGGTCATCCTATATGTTAAAGACTGTGAATACCTTATCAAAGAATGTGCGCTCTATTAGATCTTTTGGGACATTGGCGTGAATGTCCCTCAGTTCCAGTCTATAAGGTTTATCATCCCTCAGCTGGCAATGCCAAAACCTACAATTTAGTTGAGAAGTGCTAACAACTGATCGAAACACTTGAACATTGGTCGTGTAGATACGCGTGATTCCGAACTTGGATTTAGGCATGTTCCTTGTCTGTTACGTGGTACACGGGCGAGTCCTCTCATCCTCTCTCTCCATATTCACTAATGAATGTGAGTTTTCATCCATTTCAAAGCCATAAACTATATTTTTCTTATAAAAAGTATTGCAATTGCCCAGCAATCATAACGCTTGCTACAGTTTCGTTTAGTTTGCCTTTGCAAACAATTGTTAGCACAACCAAAGCAAACGACGAATTGCTGATAAGAGGTTAAGCGACAAGCGCTGTATAAAGTTTTGTTGCCCCACGTGTGCGACTACGCGCAGGGCTATTGTCTTGCCCGGTGGGCAAGCACAACACTTTTTATGTTGGTTTTTTTCCGCGCTACCGATGCCGACACCGCTTCAGACGAAAATTAGAACGTGTGCTAAGATAACACACAGTAGGTTTCAAAAAAGTGCAATAACAATGATTGATTTCGTAATTAGTGCAGAGCGCGAAGCGACCGTCAGCAAAAGAGAGACTGAATTATCAGAACCGCTCTCACAAGAACATGCACGCCATAGCTCTTATTGATATGGGGGAAATCAATATATGCGCTTTTTTGTCAAGCACTGTTTCCCCAAATGAACGATATTTAAAGCAAGATCTGTTTGAGACACTGAAAATGAATACAATTTTTCTGTCTTCCACAACCACACTTTCCTCGAATGCTTCAAACTTATGTCAACTGTCCGATACATCAATTGTTGAAATGAATCCATGCAATGTATGCTTCAACATCCCAAAGTCCGCTTTGTTGCACCCATGCAATCATATAAATATTAGTGGTACCTGTTGGTTCTATAAATGAAAAGACTAAACCTAAGTGTCCGAGCTGTAAACAAGAAGTTGAACTTTAAAAAAATGTAACACCAACATCTGGTAATGGCAAACGGAAAATAAAAAATAAATGATTTTTTAACAAAATAAAATTTCGAAAAGTCGTTATGTTAACTTTGTTCAAATTTGACTGTTCCATAAGAGTTTAAAATAACCGATAACGCTGCAGTTAAGAGAGCTCATTTACGCGATTTGGAACCACTTGTTCAGTTCAAAAATAAAACATAATAACTGCGAGCGTATTTACTTGCATATGAACATTTACTAATGCATACATAAATACATACATATGTATTTATAAAGGTACTCCTGCGGAATTTTGCTAAAATTGACGTATTGGATTCTAATGCAATCTTTGCAAAATCTTCGTGTTCCGAATGCAATAACGTATTTTTGGACTTTGGTTGTTGATTTAGTTTACATTCTTAGTTGTTAAAACTACTTCGCCCGGAAAATATCAAATTATCCGGAATTTATCATATTTATGGGTTGATTTACAATTGGTCAACATTCTTCGATTGTGTATTGTATTGTACCATAGAATATTTGTGTATTCTCAAAAGTAAATTGCATTAAAATTGTAGCTTAAATTGGAAGGCAATACAAGTTGGGTTATTAACTTGATTTACAGCTATGAGGTAGTAGCGGGGAGGTGGCGATAGGTATAAAATAAAAGATACTTGATATATATATATACTATTCTAGAGTAAACATATCACTTTTGGTGACTCTAGCTCTCATTATATACCCAATTTGCTCAAAAAGCAGCATTTCGATATCAATTTTTCTCGATTGCTTGGAAATGGAGTAAGTTATCGATTATCGGAAACAAGCTCGATCTGCGCATGGACTAGGAGGACCTACAGCCTCTCTAGCTATTAAAGTTTCTAAGATCCTTGCGTTCATACATACGGACAGATGGACGGAAGAACCGACAGACGGACATGGCTAGATCGACTCGGCTGTTAATGCTGATCAAGAATAAATATACTTTATGAGGTCGGAGATGCTTCCTTCTGCCTATTACATACATTTGCACAAACACATTATCCGCTTTTTACCCATTCTCAACGGGTTCAGGGTATAAAAAGGTCAAGGAATCGCAGGAGGTAATGATGCAGATCAAAAACTTGACGGTTAAAAAATCCCAGCCGACAACTGTTGCAGTTGGGCTTTCGAAAACGTCATGAAACCCCGGAAGAACTAAACCGAGTGGTCAATTTTGTACTGGAAACTTTGGAGGACAAACAATATGTGTTGGCAGTGTTCTTGCATATACAACAAGTCTTATAAAGAGTATGGCACCCTGGACTTCTCAGAAAATTAAAGAGTCTCTTAACGCCACAATTGTTGCTGTTAGTGAGTAGCTTCTTAAAGGATAGAATGTTTTGTGAAGTCGTCGATACTGAATATGCGTCGGAGTCCCACAAGGCAGCGCCCTTGGTCCCACTCTCTACACAATTTACATAGCTGACATGCCAACAACCAGCTCGGGGACAGCAGTGGACAGGGAGGATGTCCTTATAGCCGCGTATGCAGATAACACTGCCGTGCTGACCATGAGTCTTCTAATAGGCACTGCCACAGTGGCGTTACAAGAATACCTAGATAGCTTCAAAACATAGGCCTTCGAGTGGAACATCAGCATCAATAGTCGAAAATGTGCAAATGTCACACTTGCTACTAGGAGAAAGTCCTGTCTAAGGGTAATGTTGCTCGGCTCTACTTTAAATCATTAACACGCACACAAATACCTCGGAGTTATTTTGGACAGATGGCACACGTTCAGCAGACATGTCTCAAACTGAGGTCCGCCCCACAATTTTCTTGGCGAGGAGTCAAGAAGAGGCAAGAAGCCGCATTGTATTAATTATATTATAATCCATAATGTATTAGTGATATAAGAGGCAAGAAGCCGCATCGTATTAATTGTAATAGGATCTATAATGTATTAGTGATATAAGAGGCAAGAAGCCGCATCGTATTAATTATAATAGAATCTACATTATATTAGCGAGTAAAGAGGCAAGGAGCCACGAAAGCTTTAAGATAGTTTGAATTTAACCGCCGGCCGCCGCTACAACCGTGCGTTGCTGTTCGGTTGTTCAACACCGCCTGCGAGAGCGCAGCTTCGATTCGGCGGCGAAGAGCGAAAGCTCCGAAGCGATGTTGCGAAAGCTCGCGGCGAAGTTGAGCGGCCGAGGCAAGCGCATGGCTCGCTAGCGAGCGAGCCGGCACTTGGAAAATACCGATCGTGGTGAGTAGACGTGCTAGAAGGAGTGCGAGCTGAGAGAAAGAAAACGTGACGTGCATAGCGCAGCGCTAGGGCTCCAAGGCAGTGCGGCAGGGCCTTAGACAGGTTAGGATAGTCTTTAACGAAAAACCGTGAATAAAGTGAACGATTAACTGATCTGCTTTAATCCTTGTAATCTCGGGCAATTATATCTGTGCTAAACATCGGCGATGGCCGATGTTCACCCTAACCTCGGGGGACAGCGTGGTTGGTGCGGGACCAAGACCCAGTAGTGTAATTGGAACGTGGCTGAGGCCCGGTAGAGTGGTTGGCGCGGGGCCAAGGTTCAGTGGTGCAGTTGGAACGCGGCTGAGGCCCGATAGAGTAGTTGACGCGAGGCCGAGGCTCATTAGTGTAGTTGGAACGTGGCTGAGGCCCGATAGGGTAGTTGGAACGTGGTCGAGGCCCAATAGAGTAGTTGGTACGCGGCTGAGGCCCAATAGTGCAGGTGGTACGTGGCCCTGGCCCGATAGCGTGGGCGGTACGAGGCTCCGGCCTGCTAAAAGGGGTAGCACGAGGCTGCGGCCCGGTGTAGGAGGTAGTACTGTGGTAGCGAGGTATACTTTCGTCGAAATATTTATTCTCCCCCCCCCCCCCTTTAGCCTTCAGCCCCAGGGAATTTATAAATATCTTGTGACTCGCTGGACCTGGTAAGACTGAGATATGTACCCCGGCCAGTAGCTTCTTTACAAATTTTTGCATACAGGGTATTTTAAGTCGGGCATACCCTAGAGGGAAAGTACCCTAGCGGAGAGCAAGGGAATGAGGATAAGATATAGGCGTGAAATATAAAACTAGGGGATTAAGTAGTCCAGCATACCCCAGCGAACATTTTTATACCCTGTGTTAGGCAGAGACCGAAAAATGAACACGTGCAGAACTTTAGCTACAAAAATGCTTGCAAAAAGCTAGCACGCAAAGCGAGGAGACGAAAACATAACGGTCGGTCTTAAAAGTACAGTGCGCGCGCGCCAGACGGGCGACGTCGAGACCACGCTCGCACACGGGTGTACAAACGCGCGGCGCATTCGACGTCGGCGTCGAAGGGCCGTTAAAGCGTCGCAGCAGCGACTGTACAGTGGGACGAGTTCAACTCACGCGCGGTGAAAAGTTGAATTCGTCAGTACAGTTGTCGGGGTAGTGAGGATGGTCGCATTTTATGATGGATAATTTTTTTAAAGTGGGGGAAAAAAAGAGAGAGAAAAATAATAAAATTCTTATAAATAAAATTAACTAAACAAAATAATAAAATTCTTATAAATAAAATTAACTAAACAGAATAAATAAAAGAAAAGAAACAAACAGCTTACATAATAAGAAAACAAGGTACCCAATAAAGGCGACCAAGTGAGGAACGGCCTAAAAGTAAAAAGTGAAAAAGAATTACCTTTTGGTTAAGGTTTTTTTTATAAACAAAAGAAAAGAAAATTTTTTTGTTAATTTTTTTTGTATGTTTGTTTGGTGGAAGACATAAAGGCAAAATAAAGAGAAAACTAAAAGAACAAAAGTGGCTGAATAAAATCGGCGTAAAAGTGACGAAGACACCAAAACAAAAAAAGGAAGAGAGGGAAACAACGACGTCGGTTACCAAGAAGGTAAACAATAAAGGATGGAGGCAGGTGAGTGCCAAAACCCGGGGGTAGGCGTCCGTTGGATTCACCAGCGACGCAAAGAAGAGTTAGTGGCGATCGCCCAGGAGTTTGGGCTGGAAAAAGAGGGGCGCGTGGAGGAGCTACGTAATCGGCTGTCCACCTATGTGCAAGATGGCGGTCATTCGACTGAGATTTGGGCTCGGCTGGCTGAGCTGGAATCTCAGTACGCTAAAACTCTGGAGCCGCCATCATGGGTCGTCCCACCCGACGTTGGCGGGCGGCCACGTCAAAAGTCGGAGCCTGACCTCAGAAGCTCCCAACTGTACGGGCGTTTGCAGGCGCCCACCCGAGCTTGTCCGTCTCGGGCGTGGAGGCGGTTCCTGCTCTCGGGGGGAGTGAAGAACGCCGAGCGACTGCGGCCAACGCAGAGGTAGGGCGGTCCCCTGTCGAACCGGGTGGTGATCCCTACCACACTAGGCCATACCATCCCTCGGAGGCGAGGCCACTTCCCAATGTCCCGGAGCAAGTTCGGAAGTGGGGTATGAGGTATGATGGCCGATCCGACCCCCTTGGGTTCTTAGAGGACCTCGAGGAGCGCGCCATCACCTATGGTATTGCCCTCGACCGCATGCCCAGGGCAATGAGCGAAGTGTTCTGCGATAGGGCTGCTCGTTGGTTTCTGAGCAGTGGGCTAAGGGATGTGCCGTGGGCCGTGTTTAGGAGGGGTTTCCTGGAGTTTTTCTTACCCCCTCGTTACTTCGAGAGGCTTGAGGACGAGATCCGATCCCGGAGGCAGCGCGTAGGTGAAGAGTTCAAGGAATATTTAATAGAGCTGAGGGCTCTTATGCATCACGCTAGATACGGGCCGGCACAAGAGCTGCACCGGATTTAAGAGAACGCCGCTCCGGAATACAGGCTTTATGTGCGACGACAAGACTTTTCCACCCTATCCTAGCTAACTCAACTGGCCGTAGAATACGAGACCGTCGTGAGGCAGAGGGCGGAGTACTCAGGCAGCCAACCCGCAGCCCCGGGTGTCTCGAGTTCGAATAGTGCCGAATGGGCGAGGACAGCACAGTCCCCGGGGGGACATCTCAATCCGTTCCGGTCTGCTCCCAGCGGGTCTGGGACGACCGCTGTGGACAACCGGGTTTCCGCCCCACCCGCTGCAACTCACGTAGAGGTGGCCCATCGGATGATGAGCCAAGAGGTTGGGAACGGATATGATCCGCGGCGCGCGTGTCGTAGGTGCGCACAGGAGGGGCACTTCGCCAGGGAATGTCCCAACGGCCCCGTCTTATTTTGTTGGGTATGTGGAAGCCGGGGCCGAAGTAGTCAGGAGTGCGGAGGCGGGAAACGGGCAACGGCGTCGCCCGGGCCAGGATCGGGTCGGCGCCGGTACACACGGAACGCAGTAATAGGACACCCGCTGAAGGTGGACGGTGGCCGGATCGTCGCTACGGTAGAGATTGGCGGACGAACGATGCCTGCCACGATCGATACTGGAGCCACTCGTAGCTTCATGAGTGAAGACTGCGTACGTAAGTGGACGATTCGGGGAAGAGCGGAGGAAATACAGGCACGCATCCACCTGGCGGATGGGTCCACCCTAGAGGTGGAAAAAGCTTTGAGAGTAGACGGCGTTCACAGTCCCTGGGAGGGGTCTTTTCCAATGGAAGCTGATGCCATTTGGTCTACACTCGGCGTGTGCGACCCTTCAGTGAGCATTGGATACAGTAATAGGACCGGAAATGGAGCCCCATGCGTTCGCCTACTTGGACGACATCGTGGTAATAGGAGCAACGAAAGAACAGCATGTAAAGAATTAGCGGGAGGTATTCCGCCGGCTAAGGGCGGCCAATCTCAGGTTAAATAGGAAAAAATTCAGCTTCTTCCGGGAGAGGTTAGTCTACCTAGGGCATGTGATTTGCGGGGAAGGAAAACGTACTGATCCGGAAAAAGTGGAGGCGATACGTAGCCTGAGGGCCCCGACAAATTGCAAAGAACTGCGGCAGTGTCTCGGGATGGCGTCATGGTACAGGCGCTTCGTCCCTAACTTCGCGACACAAGTACAGCCACTCACAGCGCTCTTAAGGAAGGGGCGGAAATGGGCATGGGAGCGAGAACAGGAGGAGGCATTGCGTCAATTGAAGGATAGCTTGACGACTGCCCCCGTGTTGGCTTGCCCCGACTTTTCCGCCAAGTTCGTCTTGCAGACTGACGCGAGTGAGTATGGCCTCGGCGCAGTGCTGACACAGACGATTGATTGCCAAGAGCGAGTGAAAGCGTATGCGAGCCGTAAGTTGCTGAAGGCCGAGTCGAACTATTCCGCCACTGAGAAAGAGTGTCTGGCAATAGTGTGGTCGATCCGGAAGTTGCGCTGCTACTTAGAAGGATACCGGTTCGACGTGATTACTGACCATCTGGCACTCAAGTGCATCAACTCGATCGAGAGCCCGTCCGGAAGAATCGCGCGATGGGCGTTAGAACTGCAGCAGTTCCAATTTGACGTCCATTATCGTCGAGGGAAGCTCAACGTCGTGGCCGACGCACTATCAAGACATCCTCTAGAGACCTGTCAGCAAGCAGTGGTGGCCGAGCCACCCTGCAAGTGGGTCGCGAGTATGCGTGCCAGGATCGCCGAAGAGCCAGCCAAGTTCCCGGACTACGTAGAAGAAAATGGGCAGCTATATAGGCATTTAGGCCATCGGACGGACGACGAAGACTACATTCCCTGGAAGCTATGTGTGGCCAGTGGTCAACGGCCGAGGGTGTTGGCGGAATGCCATGATGCTCCCACGGCCGGGCATCAAGGTGTGAGGAAAACAGTGTCGAGGCTAGCCCAAAGGTACTACTGGCCGGGTATGTTCCGCGACGCCGCCAGATACGTGAGATGTTGTGAAGACTGTCAAAAATTCAAGAGTGAGCCACTCAAACGGCTGGACGCATGCTGACGAGGCAGGTGGCGGAGCCGATGGCAATACTTTGTGCGGATTTCGTCGGGCCCCTTCTACGGTCGAAACATGGCAACACCATGTTACTGGTGTTCCACGATGCTTTCTCGAAATGGGTGGAGCTGGTCCCTCTCAGGAGAGCCACGGCAGCACACCTGCAAACAGCGTTCCGGGAGAGGATTTTGAGCCGATTCGGGGTGCCCAAAAGGTTCGTGTGCGACAACGGGGTACAATTCACAAGCCGGAGTTTCAAGGCTTTTCTGGAGTCCTTGGGTGTAGAGGTCCAGTACACCGCCCCTTACTGCCCGCAAGAAAATCCTACCTAGAGGACCAACAGAACCGTGAAGACCATGATAGCGCAATATATCGAGGGCCACCAGAGTTCGTGGGACGAACTCTTACCCGAGATATCGCTGCGGGTCAATACAAGCGTGTCGGATTCGACCGGATTCAGTCCCGCTTTCCTGATGCAGGGTAGGGAGCCGCGGTTGCCCGCCGCTCTATACGATCAGGTAACTCCGGGGTCCGCAACTAGTGCGTTCGACCCTATGACAAAGGCGGATAGGTTAAAAGAAATCTTTTATATCGTTTACAGCAACCTCCAGCGCGCATCAAAGGACCCGAGCAGACACTATAACTTGAGGAGACGAGAGTGGCGGCCTTCGTTGGACTCGCTGGTTCTGTTAAGACAGCACCAGCTATCCAACGCCGCCGAAGGTTTCGCCGCAAAGTTGGCACCCAAATTTGACGGCCCCTACAGGGTCGTCAAATTCATATCCCCCAATATCGTGCGCCTGGTGAAACCGGGCGAACATAAGAAGAGGGTGGCCAACATCTCGCAGCTGAAACCATTCTACCGAGACGGAGGGGAAGACCCAGGGCACAGGGATGCCCACGAGTAGGCGAAGGGTGAGAGCGACACCCGTCGCCCAACGAAACCATTATAATAAAATTTAGATAAGACTAGCATTAATAACATAATCGAGAATAGGTCTAGTAAAGAGAAGATAGGGCATTAACAAATAAGTAACGAGTAAGTTAACGAATAAGCTAATTTACAGATGGAACCCGAAATTATCAGCATCTCGTCAGACGAAGACGTCAGCAGCGGAGACACCGAGCCTTTCCCCGGGCCGGGAGCCGGAGGCCGTCCGCGCGACCCCCGCCGGGGACGCGAATACTACCAAAGAGGACGACAAGAAGGGCCGCCCCGCCAGTTCCGCCATACCCTATACACCCGGCGTACCAACGTCATGGAGAGGCTGGACGGGATGGTCATGCTGATGGCGGTCGAGGTCACAACAATGTTCGTGGAGGCGCCATTCCCCGACCCCGACCGGCGAGATGGACGAGGAAGAGTCCGTACCGCTCGAAGCAGAGAAGCACACAGCTCTAGTGCAGGAGGTCGGGGCAGTAGAGGCGGTAGGAGAAGATATCTCCCCGTCGGCCGGAGACACGGAGTCGCCCCCGACGGAGGCGCCGAGCGGAGTCCGAGCAGACGGGTGGGGAGCAGACCCGCCGAGCCGCGATCCAGAACCCTTAGCGGGAAGGAACTCGTCAACAGAGGACGAGGAGGACGGACCGGCGTTCCGTCGCCGCTTCGCCACCCACCGTCTGGAGGTAGATCCGAACAGCCAGTTTCCCCGTGTAACGCTGCTCTACCTACCGAAAGTTCCCGTGGAAACCGACAAACCCCGTCTGAACCTCGCGAAGCGCGAGTGGGGGGGCGCCGAAGAAGGCCCAGGCGGAAAGCGCCAACGCAGCCGTCCTCGCCGACGGAGAGCCGGCCGGGGCAAGCGTCGCCGGAGTGGAGGCCAACGCCGACCCAGTCCCGAGGGAGCGTCCTCGTCGGCCACGAAGAGGTTTCGTGCGGAGACCGAGAAGCCAGGAGGATCGCAGCGGCGCGTGCCGCGTTCGCCCCGCGAGCGCCAGAAGGGTCCTTCCCAGCTCGGGAAAGATAAACCGCCGTTGCGAAATCGCTTCTCGAGGAGGCCATCCCGAACCCTGGCCAATACCGATTGCGGTCTGCTAGATGGTCGTGGAGGAGCGCTGTCGCGGCAGCAAAGACGCGGCGAATTCGCCCCTGTCCACAGCCCACACCGAGTCGTCTGACGCGATCTTTCGAAAGGGGTCGGAGGAGGAGTGGTTCGACCCCGAGGACGAGATGCCCGCGCTCGTGCCCATTGCCCGCACCGAGGCACCCGACACCATCGCCCGGCGTGAGTTGGAGGACGCCTGGTTCGGCCAAGAAGGCAAGGCGCCGTCCCAAGAAGGCCCCTTCGTTACTCGCCAGGAGGGCCGGGGCGAAGTGTGGTCCGAGGAAGAGGACGCGGTGGTGACGGCTTCGTCGCCCAAGACTTATAGTTTAACCAGGGACTCCTCCCCAATGGCTCTAAAGACTCCCACGGAGAGTGAATTGTGGGATGATATCGTGGACCTTTTCGACGGTATCGACGGGTGGGATACCAGTCTGGACTCGGAGCTGGAAGAGGAGCCCAACGCCGAGGTCGACCCGATCGCCTGCGGTGCCGACGTTGAGGTCACGCCGGAGAGCCCCACCAAGGAGCCCGACACCGAGGTCGAGACGGTCGCCTGCAGTGCCGACGTTGAGGTCACGCCGGAGAGCCCCGCCAAAGAACCCGTGCCCGATTTCACCCCCTTGGGCTGGAAGGTGTTTCCTCGCGGAACACCGTTGTCGTCGGGCGTGGTGGAGCTGATCGCGAGAGAGGCGCGAATCCGCCGTTTCCGATGCCGACGCACTCGTTTCCACGTATCTGTAGGGGGGGCGCGACTACAGCGAGAGGCGACGTGACCGTCACTTGCTCGAAGTGAGGGGGGGGTGTGAGGCGGCTACTGAGGTCCGCCCCACAATTTTCTTGGCGAGGAGTCAAGAAGAGGTAAGAAGCCGCATTGTATTAATTATATTATAATCCATAATGTATTAGTGATATAAGAGGCAAGAAGCCGCATCGTATTAATTGTAATAGGATCTATAATGTATTAGTGATATAAGAGGCAAGAAGCCGCATCGTATTAATTATAATAGAATCTACATTATATTAGCGAGTAAAGAGGCAAGGAGCCACGAAAGCTTTAAGATAGTTTGAATTTAACCGCCGGCCGCCGCTACAGCCGTGCGTTGCTGATCGGTTGTTCAACACCGCCTGCGAGAGCGCAGCTTCGATTCGGCGGCGAAGAGCGAAAGCTCCGAAGCGATGTTGCGAAAGCTCGCGGCGAAGTTGAGCGGCCGAGGCAAGCGCATGGCTCGCTAGCGAGTGAGCCGGCACTTGGAAAATACCGATCGTGGTGAGTAGACGTGCTAGAAGGAGTGCGAGCTGAGAGAAAGAAAACGTGACGTGCATAGCGCAGCGCTAGGGCTCCAAGGCAGTGCGGCAGGGCCTTAGACAGGTTAGGATAGTCTTTAACGAAAAACCGTGAATAAAGTGAACGATTAACTGATCTGCTTTAATCCTTGTAATCTCGGGCAATTATATCTGTGCTAAACATCGGCGATGGCCGATGTTCACCCTAACCTCGGGGGACAGCGTGGTTGGTGCGGGACCAAGACCCAGTAGTGTAATTGGAACGTGGCTGAGGCCCGGTAGAGTGGTTGGCGCGGGGCCAAGGTTCAGTGGTGCAGTTGGAACGCGGCTGAGGCCCGATAGAGTAGTTGACGCGAGGCCGAGGCTCATTAGTGTAGTTGGAACGTGGCTGAGGCCCGATAGGGTAGTTGGAACGTGATCGAGGCCCAATAGAGTAGTTGGTACGCGGCTGAGGCCCGATAGTGCAGGTGGTAGGTGGCCCTGGACCGATAGCGTGGGCGGTACGAGGCTCCGGCCTGCTAAAAGGGGTAGCACGAGGCTGCGGCCCGGTGTAGGAGGTAGTACTGTGGTAGCGAGGTATACTTTCGTCGAAATATTTATTCTCCCCCCCCCCCCCCCCCTTTAGCCATCAGCCCCAGCGAATTTATAAATATCTTGTGACTCCCTGGACCTGGTAAGACTGAGATATGTACCCCGGCCAGTAGCTTCTTTACAAGCTACAAAAATGAAATGCCTGCTTCTGCAAATAACAAGCTTTCTCTTAAAAACAAAGTGAAGATATACAAAACAATACTGACTCCTATATGGACCTATGCATTTCCGCAAAATCCCACATCTACAAAATAAAAATTGCACAAAGTAAAATTCTTAAAAGGATATGTAATGCTCCTTGATTTATGCGTAATGGGGACATCGAGAGAGACCTAGGAGTTCCCAAAGTTCCGTCAACATGCAAAAAAAACTTTGCGCGTTTTCGCTCTCGCGACTTGCTTCTCCTGGTAGCACAAGAATTAGGTGCCCCATTACTGGAGTTTGTTTCTCTAGGGAAAAAAAGGGAAGGCTTCAATGATGCCATTCACAGGATCTACCTAACAGGATTCAATAAGACAAAAATCACTGATTTATAGCCTTAACCCTATACACCTTAGACTAAGTAGAAGTAAATCTTGTTAAATTTTTTTCTGTATAATATTTTAATGAATACTAACTTCCTTCATTGTTACTTAAACATTTTATTAGCTATGTATAATAGCCTAAAAGTGTCTCATAGTGCATTTAAAATTTAGGAAACGGCCGAGAATAAAGAAGAAATGTCAAAAACGAAGAATAGAGGATAACTTAATATACAAATACAGTGGTTGTTGCATCAAACTATTTGAGTTTGCACTTTTATACAGCTTATCTTTTTCTAAGTAATATCACTAGCCAAACAGCATATATACTGGACATGCAGAACAACCAGAGTGGACAAAAAATAATCGGAGACATCTGGTCCAAAATCGCGAGTAAGAGAGTAAGATATACATATATATATATATATGTATGATGTCTTTTTATTCGCTTACATTACAGAAAACTGCTTTGGCTTACTCTCTTCACTCTTTATGTTTAGGGATCGTTCAAATGTGTGTGTGTATGTGACCGCATAAGCAAAAAGCAAAAGAAATTCAATATTTTCAAAAGTCGGTGGCATTTCTACCCTTTTGAAGGGACGAGTAATATAAACTAATGAAAGGGTTTGCCACGTCGATGCGAAGTTCTTGCATTTTAGCTCATTATCGTTGGTAAGGTAACCTAAGCGTTGGCTTGTGCCAATGCATGTAACAGGCAGAAAGAAGTATTTCTGACCCCATAAAGTGTATATAAATTTTCTTGATCAGCAGCTATCCATGCCCGTCTGTCTGTATGTATGAACACAAGGATATCTGAACCTATAAGAGCGAGAGATTTGGAATGTACGTCCTCCTAGTGCCCGCGCAGCACGAGTTTGTTTCCGATAATCGATGACTTACTCCGTTTCCAAGCAATCGAGATAAATCTATATCGAAATGCTGCTTTTTGAGCAAATTGGGTATATAATGAGAGCTAGAGTCACCAAAAGTGATATGTTTACTCTAGAATAGCATATATATATATCAAGTATCTTTTATTTTATACCTATCGCCACCTCCCCGCTACTACCTCATAGCTATAAATCAAGTTAATAACCCAACTTGTATTGCCTACCAATTTAAGCTACAATTTTAATGCAATTTACTTTTGAGAATACACAAATATTCTATGGTACAATAACACATACTGTAGGAAAATTCGTTAAGATCATGCGCGTCTGCTTGAAATTCTATCAACAGCATTGCAATTGCGATTGTATTGTTTTCTGTGCTGCTATTTTAAATTCGTTTTTTCTCATTATGACTTAATAATTGGTGAGGCTGTTGAGTAGAGGCGGTGGCAAGGTGCGGTGTGTCTGTCGCAAGATAGAGCTCTACCGAGAAAGCTATTTTTTTTCTTGGCTGGTGTGGATGTTGAGTAGAGACGGCGGCTAGTAGTGCGGTTAGTTGCGACTTCAAACCCTGCCAAAGGACCTTTTTTTTTTTTTAAATTTATCTTTATTAATACAAACGAGCACGTAGCGCGAACTGCATTTGGTGTTGGAATAATTGGGTTCAGGCTATCCCCTAGTCGGGAACTCCATTCGTATGTGAGGTTAATTAGCTTAAGCCGGTTCGGAAGACTATTTGCGAAGGTTTCGGCTCTCTGCAGACTAGCTTATACAGCCACCTGATGGACCTTTGATTGGAGCCTTTTTTTCCATTGTTGCTTGAAAAGCTAGAAACTAGCTATCAAACTTGTTCATAGTCCACTTAGGTCATCCTATATGTTAAAGACTGTGAATACCTTATCAAAGAATGTCCGCTCTATTAGATCTTTTGGGACATTGGCGTGAATGTCCCTCAGTTCCAGTCTATAAGGTTTATCATCCCTCAGCTGGTAATGCCAAAACTTACAATTTAGTTGAGTTAAAGTGCTAACAACTGATCGAAACACTTGAACATTGGTCGTGTAGATATGCGTGACTCCAAACTTGGATGTACGCATGTTCCTTGTCTGTTACATGGTACACAGGCGAGTCCTCTCATATTCACTTAGCAAGTTACTTGGCTGCGAGTGAGAATGTGAGTTTTCATCCATTTCAAAGCCATAAACTATATTTTTCTTATAAAAAGTATTGCAATTGCCCAGCAAACATAACGCTTGCTACAGTTTCTTTTAGTTTGCCTTTGCAAACAATTGTTAGCACGACCAAAGCAAACGACGAAATTGCTGATAAGAGGTTAAGCGACAAGCGCTGTATAAAGTTTTGTTGCCCCACGTGTGCGACTGCGCGCAGGGCTATTGTCTTGCCCGGTGGGCAAGCACAACACTTTTCATGTTGGTTTTTTTCCGCGCTACCGATGCCGACACCGCTTCAGACGATCTTCAAAATTAGAACGTGTGCTAAGATAACACACAGTAGGTTTCAAAAAAGTGCAATAACAATGATTGATTTCGTAATTAGTGCAGAGCGCGAAGCGACCGTCAGCAAAAGAGAGACTGAATTATCAGAACCGCTCTCACAAGAACATGCACGCCATAGCTCTTATTGATATGGGGGAAATCAATATATGCGCTTTTTTGTCAAGCACTGTTTCCCCAAATGAACGATATTTAAAGCAAGATCTGTTTGAGACACTGAAAATGAATACAATTTTTCTGTCTTCCACAACCACACTTTCCTCGAATGCTTCAAACTTATGTCAACTGTCCGATACATCAATTGTTGAAATGAATCCATGCAATGTATGCTTCAACATCCCAAAGTCCGCTTTGTTGCACCCATGCAATCATATAAATATTAGTGGTACCTGTTGGTTCTATAAATGAAAAGACTAAACCTAAGTGTCCGAGCTGTAAACAAGAAGTTGAACTTTAAAAAAATTTAACACCAACATCTGGTAATGGCAAACGGAAAATAAAAAATAAATGATTTTTTAACAAAATAAAATTTCGAAAAGTCGTTATGTTAACTTTGTTCAAATTTGACTGTTCCATAAGAGTTTAAAATAACCGATAACGCTGCAGTTAAGAGAGCTCATTTACGCGATTTGGAACCACTTGTTCAGTTCAAAAATAAAACATAATAACTGCGAGCGTATTTACTTGCATATGAGCATTTACTAATGCATACATAAATACATACATATGTATTTATAAAGGTACTCCTGCGGAATTTTGCTAAAATTGACGTATTGGATTCTAATGCAATCTTTGCAAAATCTTCGTGTTCCGAATGCAATAACGTATTTTTGGACTTTGGTTGTTGATTTAGTTTACATTCTTAGTTGTTAAAACTACTTCGCCCGGAAAATATCAAATTATCCGGAATTTATCATATTTATGGGTTGATTTACAATTGTTCAACATTCTTCGATTGTGTATTGTATTGTACCATAGAATATTTGTGTATTCTCAAAAGTAAATTGCATTAAAATTGTAGCTTAAATTAGAAGGCAATACAAGTTGGGTTATTAACTTGATTTATAGCTATGAAGTAGTAGCGGGGAGGTGGCGATAGGTATAAAATAAAAGATACTTGATATATATATATATACTATTCTATAGTAAACATATCACTTTTGGTGACTCTAGCTCTCATTATATACCCAACTTGCTCAAAAAGCAGCATTTCGATATCAATTTTATCAAGTTATCGATTATCGGAAACAAGCTCGATCTGCGCATGGACTAGGAGGACCTACAGCCTCTCTAGCTATTAAAGTTTCTAAGATCCTTGCGTTCATACATACGGACAGATGGACGGAAGAACCGACAGACGGACATGGCTAGATCGACTCGGCTGTTAATGCTGATCAAGAATAAATATACTTTATGAGGTCGGAGATGCTTCCTTCTGCCTATTACATACATTTGCACAAACACATTATCCGCTTTTTACCCATTCTCAATGGGTTCAGGGTATAAAAAGGTCAAGGAATCGCAGGAGGTAATGATGCAGATCAAAAACTTGACGGTTAAAAAATACCAGCCGACAACTGTTGCAGTTGGACTTTCGAACACGTCACGAAACCCCGGAAGAACTAAACCGAGTGGTCAATTTTGCACTGGAAGCTTTGGAGGACAAACAATATGTGTTGGCAGTGTTCTTGCATATACAACAAGTCTTATAAAGAGTATGGCACCCTGGACTTCTCAGAAAATTAAAGAGCCTCTTAACGCCACAATTGTTGCTGTTAGTGAGTAGCTTCTTAAAGGATAGAATATTTTGTGTAGTCGTCGACGCTGAATATGCGTCGGAGTCCCACAAGGCAGCGCCTTTGGTCCCACTCTCTACACAATTTACATAGCTGACATGCCAACAACCAGCTCGGTGACAGCAGTGGACAGGGAGGATGTCCTTATAGCCGCGTATGCAGATAACACTGCCGTGCTGACCATGAGTCTTCTAATAGGCACTGCCAGCTTCGAAACATAGGCCTTCGAGTGGAACATCAGCATCAATAGTCGAAAATGTGCAAATGTCACACTTGCTACTAGGAGAGAGTCCTGTCTAAGGGTAATGTTGCTCGGCTCTACTTTAAATCATTAACACGCACACAAATACCTCGGGGTCATTTTGGACAGATGGCACACGTTCAGCAGACATGTCTCAAACTGTTCTGTCTAAAGCTAAAAAAATGAAATGCCTGCTTTCTGCAAATAACAAGCTTTCTCTTACAAACAAAGTGAAGATATACAAAACAATACTGCCTCCTATATGGACCTATGCATTTCCGCAAAATCCCACCTCTACAAAATAAAAATTGCACAAAGTAAAATTCTTAAAAGGATATGTAATGCTCCTTGATTTATGCGTAATGGGGACATCGAGAGAGACCTAGGAGTTCCCAAAGTTCCGTCAACATGCAAAAAAGACTTTGCGCGTTTTCGCTCTCGCGACTTGCTTCTCCTGGTAGCACAAGAATTAGGTGCCCCATTACTGGAGTTTGTTTAGCTAGGGAAAAAAAGGGAAGGCTTCAATGATGCCATTCACAGGATCTACCTAACAGGATTCAATAAGACAAAAATCACTGATTTATAGCCTTAACCCTATACACCTTAGACTAAGTAGAAGTAAATCTTGTTAAATTTTTTTCTTTATAATATTTTAATGAATACTAACTTCCTTCATTGTTACTTAAACATTTTATTAGCTATGTATAATAGCCTAAAAGTGTCTCATAGTGCATTTAAAATTTAGGAAACGACCGAGAATAAAGAAGCAATGTCAAAAACGAAGAATAGAGGAAAACTCAATATACAAATACAGTGGTTGTTGCATCAAACTATTTGAGTTTATCTTTTTCTAAGTAATATCACTAGCTAAACAGCATATAGACTGGACATGCAGCACAACCAGAGTGGTCAAAAAATAATCGGAGACATCTGGTCCAAAATCGCGAGTAAGAGAGTAAGATATACATATATATATATATGTATGATGTCTTTTTATTCGCTTACATTACAGAAAACTGCTTTGGCTTACTCTCTTCACTCTTTATGTTTAGGGATCGTTCAAATGTGTGTGTGTATGTGACCGCATAAGCAAAAAGCAAAAGAAATTCAATATTTTCAAAAGTCGGTGGCATTTCTACCCTTTTGAAGGGACGAGTAATATAAACTAATGAAAGGGTTTGCCACGTCGATGCGAAGTTCTTGCATTTTAGCTCATTATCGTTGGTAAGGTAACCTAAGCGTTGGCTTTTGCCAATGCATGTAACAGGCAGAAAGAAGTATTTCTGACCCCATAAAGTGTATATAAATTTTCTTGATCAGCAGCTATCCATGCCCGTCTGTCTGTATGTATGAACACAAGGATATCTGAACCTATAAGAGCGAGAGATTTGGAATGTACGTCCTCCTAGTGCCCGCGCAGCACGAGTTTGTTTCCGATAATCGATGACTTACTCCGTTTCCAAGCAATCGAGATAAATCTATATCGAAATGCTGATTTTTGAGCAAATTGGGTATATAATGAGAGCTAGAGTCACCAAAAGTGATATGTTTACTCTAGAATAGTATATATATATATATCAAGTATCTTTTATTTTATACCTATCGCCACCTCCCCGCTACTACCTCATAGCTATAAATCAAGTTAATAACCCAACTTGTATTGCCTACCAATTTAAGCTACAATTTTAATGCAATTTACTTTTGAGAATACACAAATATTCTATGGTACAATAAGACATACTGTAGGAAAATTCGTTAAGATCGGTTAAGAAGCACGTGTTTGCGGCAACAAATTCCAAGAATTTCTGTATTCGTGTACACACACACATTCATGCGCGTCTGCTTGAAATTCTATCAACAGCATTGCAATTGCGATTGTATTGTTTTCTGTGCTGCTATTTTAAATTCGTTTTTTCTCATTATGACTTAATAATTGGTGAGGCTGTTGAGTAGAGGCGGTGGCAAGGTGCGGTGTGTCTGTCGCAACATATAGCGCTACCGAGAAAGCTATTTTTTTTCTTGGCTGGTGTGGATGTTGAGTAGAGACGGCGGCTAGTAGTGCGGTTAGTTGCGACTTCAAACCCTGCCAAAGGACCTTTTTTTTTTTTAAATTTATCTTTATTAATACAAACGAGCGCGTAGCGCGAACTGCATTTGGTGTTGGAATAATTGGGTTCAGGCTATCCCCTAGTCGGGAACTCCATTCGGATGTGAGGTTAATTGGCTTAAGCCGGTTCGGAAGACTATTTGCGAAGGTTTCGGCTCTCTGCAGACTAGCTTATACAGCCACCTGATGGACCTTTGATTGGAGCCTTTTTTTCCATTGTTACTTGAAAAGCTAGATACTAGCTATCAAACTTGTTCATTGTCCACTTAGGTCATCCTATATGTTAAGGACTGTGAATACCTTATCAAAGAATGTCCGCTTTATTAGATCTTTTGGGACATTGGTGTGAATGTCCCTCAGTTCCAGTCTATAAGGTTTATCATCCCTCAGCTGGTAATGCCAAAACTTAATATTTAGTTGAGTTAAAGTGCTAACAACTGATCAAAACACTTGGTCGTGTAGATATGCGTGACTCCGAACTTGGATGTACGCATGTTCCTTGTCTGTTACATGGTACACGGGCGAGTCCTCTCATATTCACTTAGCAAGTTACTTGGCTGCGACTGAGAATGTGAGTTTTCATCCATTTCAAAGCCATAAACATTATCTTATAAAAAGTATTGCAATTGCCCAGCAATCATATCGCTTGCTACAGTTTCTTTTAGTTTGCCTTTGCAAACAATTGTTAGCACAACCAAAGCAAACGACGAATTGCTGATAAGAGGTTAAGCGACAAGCGCTGTATAAAGTTTTGTTGCCCCACGTGTGCGACTGCGCGCAGGGCTATTGTCTTGCCCAGTGGGCAAGCACAACACTTTTTATGTTGGTTTTTTTCCGCGCTACCGATGCCGACACCGCTGCAGACGATCTTCAAAATTAGAACGTGTGCTAAGATAACACACAGTAGGTTTCAAAAAAGTGCAATAACAATGATTGATTTCGTAATTAGTGCAGAGCGCGAAGCGACCGTCAGCAAAAGAGAGACTGAATTATCAGAACCGCTCTCACAAGAACATGCACGCCATAGCTTTTATTGACATGGGGGAAATCAATATATGCGCTTTTTTGTCACGCACTGTTTCTCCAAAAGAACGATATTTAAAGCAAGATCTGTTTGAGGCAGTGATGATGAATACAATTTTTCTGTCTTCTACAACCACACTTTCCTCGAATGCTTCAAAAGTATGTCAACTGCCCTATACATCAATTGTTGAAATGAATCCATGCAATGTATGCTTCAACATCCCAAAGTCCGCTTTGTTGCACCCATGCAATCATATAAATATTAGTGGTACCTGTTGGTTCTATAAATGAAAAGACTAAACCTAAGTGTCCGAGCTGTAAACAAGAAGTTGAACTTTAAAAAAATGTAACACCAACATCTGGTAATGGCAAACGGCAAATAAAAAAAAAAATGATTTTTTAACAAAATAAAATTTCGAAAAGTCGTTATGTTAACTTTGTTCAAATTTGACTGTTCCATAAGAGTTTAAAATAACCGATAACGCTGCAGTTAAGAGAGCTCATTTACGCGATTTGGAACCACTTGTTCAGTTCAAAAATAAAACATAATAACTGCGAGCGTATTTACTTGCATATGAGCATTTACTAATGCATACATAAATACATACATATGTATTTATAAAGGTACTCCTGCGGAATTTTGCTAAAATTGACGTATTGGATTCTAATGCAATCTTTGCAAAATCTTCGTGTTCCGAATGCAATAACGTATTTTTGTACCCTGAACCCATTAAAAATGGGTAAAAGGGGTATTATGTTTTTGTGCAAAATCCAAATGTATGTAACAGGCAGAAGGAAGCATCTCCGACCCCATAAAGTATATATATTCTTGATCAGCATTAATAGCCGAGTCGATCTAGCCATGTCCGTCTGTCTGTCTGTCCGTCCGTCCGTCCGTCCGTCCGTCCGTATGTATGAACGCAAGGATCTCAGAACCTATAAGAGCTAGAGACTTGAAATTTGAGATGTAGGTGCTCCAAGCTCCTGCGCAGATCGAGTTTGTTTCCGATAAACGATAACTTGCCCCGTTTCCAAGTAATCGATAAAAATGTATATCGATATCCTGTTTTTTAAGCAATTTTGGTAAATAATAAGAGCTAGAGTCACCAAACTTGACATGTAGCTTCTAGAAAAGTATATATATATCGATTATCTTTCATTTTATACCTATCGCCAACTCCCCGCTACTTTCTATCTTTAAGCGCGAGCTGCATTTGGTGTTGGAATATGAGGGTTCAGGGTATCCCCTAGTCGGGAGCTCCCGACTAGAACCTCTTACTTGTTGGACTTTGGTTGTTGATTTAGTTTACATTCTTAGTTGTTAAAACTACTTCGCCCGGAAAATATCAAATTATCCGGAATTTATCATATTTATGGGTTGATTTACAATTGTTCAACATTCTTCGATTGTGTATTGTATTGTACCATAGAGTATTTGTGTATTCTCAAAAGTAAATTGCATTAAAATTGTAGCTTAAATTGGAAGGCAATACAAGTTGGGTTATTAACTTGATTTATAGCTATGAGGTAGTAGCGGGGAGGTGGCGATAGGTATAAAATAAAAGATACTTGATATATATATATACTATTCTAGAGTAAACATATCACTTTTGGTGACTCTAGCTTTCATTATATACCCAATTTGCTCAAAAAGCAGCATTTCGATATCAATTTTTCTCGATTGCTTGGAAACGGAGTAAGTTATCGATTATCGGAAACAAGCTCGATCTGCGCATGGACTAGGAGGACCTACAGCCTCTCTAGCTATTAAAGTTTCTAAGATCCTTGCGTTCATACATACGGACAGATGGACGGAAGAACCGACAGACGGACATGGCTAGATCGACTCGGCTGTTAATGCTGATCAAGAATAAATATACTTTATGAGGTCGGAGATGCTTCCTTCTGCCTATTACATACATTTGCACAAACACATTATCCGCTTTTTACCCATTCTCAATGGGTTCAGGGTATAAAAAGGTCAAGGAATCGCAGGAGGTAATGATGCAGATCAAAAACTTGACGGTTAAAAAATCCCAGCCGACAACTGTTGCAGTTGGGCTTTCGAACACGTCACGAAACCCCGGAAGAACTAAACCGAGTGGTCAATTTTGCACTGGAAGCTTTGGAGGACAAACAATATGTGTTGGCAGTGTTCTTGCATATACAACAAGTCTTATTTAGAGTATGGCACCCTGGACTTCTCAGAAAATTAAAGAGCCTCTTAACGCCACAATTGTTGCTGTTAGTGAGTAGCTTCTTAAAGGATAGAATATTTTGTGTAGTCGTCGATGCTGAATATGCGTCGGAGTCCCACAAGGCAGCGCCCTTGGTCCCACTCTCTACACAATTTACATAGCTGACATGCCAACAACCAGCTCGGTGACAGCAGTGCTCCCTGTCCACTGCCATGTCCTTATAGCCACGTATGCAGATAACACTGCCGTGCTGACCATGAGTCCTCTAATAGGCACTGCCACAGTGGCGTTACAAGAATACCTAGATAGCTTCGAAATATAGGTGGAACATCTTCGAGTGGAACATCAGCATCAATAGTCGAAAATGTGCAAATGTCACACTTGCTACTAGGAGAGAGTCCTGTCTAAGGGTAATGTTGCTCGGCTCTACTTTAAATCATTAACACGCACACAAATACCTCGGAGTCATTTTGGACAGATGGCACACGTTCAGCAGACATGTCTCAAACTGTTCTGTCTAAAGCTACAAAAATGAAATGCCTGCTTTCTGCAAATAACAAGCTTTCTCTTACAAACAAAGTGAAGATATACAAAACAATATGCATTTCCGCAAAATCCCACCTCTACAAAATAAAAATTGCACAAAGTAAAATTCTTAAAAGGATATGTAATGCTCCTTGATTTATGCGTAATGGGGTCATCGAGAGAGACCTAGGAGTTCCCAAAGTTCCGTCAACATGCAAAAAAACTTTGCGCGTTTTCGCTCTCGCGACTTGCTTCTCCTGGTAGCACAAGAATTAGGTGCCCCATTACTGGAGTTTGTTTCTCTAGGGAAAAAAACGGAAGGCTTCAATGATGCCATTCACAGGATCTACCTAACAGGATTCAATAAGACAAAAATCACTGATTTATAGCCTTAACCCTATACACCTTAGACTAAGTAGAAGTAAATCTTGTTAAATTTTTTTCTTTATAATATTTTAATGAATACTAACTTCCTTCATTGTTACTTAAACATTTTATTAGCTATGTATAATAGCCTAAAAGTGTCTCATAGTGCATTTAAATTTAGGAAACGGCCGAGAATAAAGAAGAAATGTCAAAAACGAAGAATAGTATACAAATACAGTGGTTGTTGCATCAAACTATTTGAGTTGGCACTTTTATACAGCTTATCTTTTTCTAAGTAATATCACTAGCCAAACAGCATATAGACTGGACATGCAGAACAACCAGAGTGGACAAAAAATAATCGGAGACATCTGGTCCAAAATCGCGAGTAAGAGAGTAAGATATACATATATATATATATGTATGATGTCTTTTTATTCGCTTACATTACAGAAAACTGCTTTGGCTTACTCTCTTCACTCTTTATGTTTAGGGATCGTTCAAATGTGTGTGTGTATGTGACCGCATAAGCAAAAAGCAAAAGAAATTCAATATTTTCAAAAGTCGGTGGCATTTCTACCCTTTTGAAGGGACGAGTAATATAAACTAATGAAAGGGTTTGCCACGTCGATGCGAAGTTCTTGCATTTTAGCTCATTATCGTTGGTAAGGGTACCTAAGCGTTGGCTTGTGCCAATGCATGTAACAGGCAGAAAGAAGTATTTCTGACCCCATAAAGTGTATATAAATTTTTTTTGATCAGCAGCTATCCATGCCCGTCTGTCTGTATGTATGAACACAAGGATATCTGAACCTATAAGAGCGAGAGATTTGGAATGTATGTCCTCCTAGTGCCCGCGCAGCACGAGTTTGTTTCCGATAATCGATAACTTAACGATATAAATCTATATCGAAATGCTGCTTTTTGAGCAAATTGGGTATATAATGAGAGCTAGAGTCACCAAAAGTGATATGTTTACTCTAGAATAGTATATATATATATATCAAGTATCTTTTATTTTATACCTATCGCCACCTCCCCGCTACTACCTCATAGCTATAAATCAAGTTAATAACCCAACTTGTATTGCCTTCCAATTTAAGCTACAATTTTAATGCAATTTACTTTTGAGAATACACAAATATTCTATGGGACAATAAGACAGACTGTAGGAAAATTCGTTAAGATCGGTTAAGAAGCACGTGTTTGCGGCAACAAATTCTAAGAATTTCCGTATTCGTGTACACACACACATTCATGCGCGTCTGCTTGAAATTCTATCAACAGCATTGCAATTGCGATTGTATTGTTTTCTGTGCTGCTATTTTAAATTCGTTTTTTCTCATTATGACTTAATAATTGGTGAGGCTGTTGAGTAGAGGCGGTGGCAAGGTGCGGTGTGTCTGTCGCAAGATATAGCTCTACCGAGAAAGTTATTTTTTTTCTTGGCTGGTGTGGATGTTGAGTACAGACGGCGGCTAGTAGTGCGGTTAGTTGCGACTTCAAACCCTGCCAAAGGACCTTTTTTTTTTAAATTTATCTTTATTAATACAAACGAGCGCGTAGCGCGAACTGCATTTGATGTTGGAATAATTCGGTTCAGGCTATCCCCTACTCGGGAACTCCATTCGGATGTGAGGTTAATTAGCTTAAGCCGGTTCGGAAGACTATTTGCGAAGGTTTCGGCTCTCTGCAGACTAGCTTATACAGCCACCTGATGGACCTTTGATTGGAGCCTTTTTTTCCATTGTTACTTGAAAAGCTAGAAACTAGCTATCAAACTTGTTCATAGTCCACTTAGGTCATCCTATATGTTAAGGACTGTGAATACCTTATCAAAGAATGTCCGCTCTATTAGATCTTTTGGGTTCCAGTCTATAAGGTTTATCATCCCTCAGCTGGTAATGCCAAAACTTACAATTTAGTTGGGTTAAAGTGCTAACAACTGATCGAAACACTTGAACATTGGTCGTGTAGATACGCGTGACTCCGAACTTGGATATACGCATGTTCCTTGTCTGTTACATGGTACACGGGCGTGTCCTCTCATCCTCTCATATTCACTTAGCAAGTTACTTGGCTGCGAGTGAGAATGTGAGTTTTCATCCATTTCAAAGCCATAAACTATATTTTTCTTATAAAAAGTATTGCAATTGCCCAGCAATCATAACGCTTGCTACAGTTTCGTTTAGTTTGCCTTTGCAAACAATTGTTAGCACAACCAAAGCAAACGACGAATTGCTGATAAGAGGTTAAGCGACAAGCGCTGTATAAAGTTTTGTTGCCCCACGTGAGCGACTGCGCGCAGGGCTATTGTCTTGCCCAGTGGGCAAGCACAACACTTTTAATGTTGGTTTTTTTCCGCGCTACCGATGCCGACACCGCTGCAGACGATCTTCAAAATTAGAACGTGTGCTAAGATAACACACAGTAGGTTTCAAAAAAGTGCAATAACAATGATTGATTTCGTAATTAGTTCAGAGCGCGAAGCGACCGTCAGCAAAAGAGAGACTGAATTATCAGAACCGCTCTCACAAGAACATGCACGCCATAGCTTTTATTCACATGGGGGAAATCAATATATGCGCTTGTTTGTCACGCACTGTTTCCCCAAATGAACGATATTTAAAGCAAGATCTGTTTGAGACAGTGATGATGAATACAATTTTTCTGTCTCCCACAACCACACTTTCCTCGAATGCTTCAAACTTATGTCAACTGTCCGATACATCAATTGTTGAAATGAATCCATGCAATGTATGCTTCAACATCCCAAAGTCCGCTTTGTTGCACCCATGCAATCATATAAATATTAGTGGCACCTGTTGGTTCTATAAATGAAAAGACTAAACCTAAGTGTCCGAGCTGTAAACAAGAAGTTGAACTTTAAAAAAATGTAACACCAACATCTGGTAATGGCAAACGGCAAATAAAAAATAAATGATTTTTTAACAAAATAAAATTTCGAAAAGTCGTTATGTTAACTTTGTTCAAATTTGACTGTTCCATAAGAGTTTAAAATAACCGATAACGCTGCAGTTAAGAGAGCTCATTCATGCGATTTGGAACCACTTGTTCAGTTCAAAAATAAAACATTATAACTGCGAGCGTATTTACTTGCATATGAACATTTACTTATACATACATAAATACATACATATGTATATATAAAGCTACTCTTGCGGAATTTTGCTAAAATTGACGTATTGGATTCTAATGCAATCTTTGCAAAATCTTCGTGTTCCGAATGCAATAACGTATTTTTGGACTTTGGTTGTTGATTTAGTTTACATTCTTAGTTGTTAAAACTACTTCGCCCGGAAAATATCAAATTATCCGGAATTTATCATATTTATGGGTTGATTTACAATTGTTCAACATTCTTCGATTGTGTTTGTATTGTACCATAGAATATTTGTGTATTCTCAAAAGTAAATTGCATTAAAATTGTAGCTTAAATTGGAAGGCAATACAAGTTGGGTTATTAACTTGATTTATAGCTATGAGGTAGTAGCGGGGAGGTGGCGATAGGTATAAAATAAAAGATACTTGATATATATATATACTATTCTAGAGTAAACATATCACTTTTGGTGACACTAGCTCTCATTATATACCCAATTTGCTCAAAAAGCAGCATTTCGATATCAATTTTTCTCGATTGCTTGGAAACGGAGTAAGTTATCGATTATCGGAAACAAGCTCGATCTGCGCATGGACTAGGAGGACCTACAGCCTCTCTAGCTATTAAAGTTTCTAAGATCCTTGCGTTCATACATACAGACAGATGGACGGAAGAACCGACAGACGGACATGGCTAGATCGACTCGGCTGTTAATGCTGATCAAGAATAAATATACTTTATGAGGTCGGAGATGCTTCCTTCTGCCTATTACATACATTTGCACAAACACATTATCCGCTTTTTACCTATTCTCAATGGGTTCAGGGTATAAAAAGGTCAAGGAATCGCAGGAGGTAATGATGCAGATCAAAAACTTGACGGTTAAAAAATCCCAGCCGACAACTGTTGCAGTTGGGCTTTCGAACACGTCACGAAACCCCGGAAGAACTAAACCGAGTGGTCAATTTTGCACTGGAAGCTTTGGAGGACAAACAATATGTGTTGGCAGTGTTCTTGCATATACAACAAGTCTTATATAGAGTATGGCACCCTGGACTTCTCAGAAAATTAAAGAGCCTCTTAACGCCACAATTGTTGCTGTTAGTGAGTAGCTTCTTAAAGGATAGAATATTTTGTGTAGTCGTCGATGCTGAATATGCGTCGGAGTCCCACAAGGCAGCGCCCTTGGTCCCACTCTCTACACAATTTACATAGCTGACATGCCAACAACCAGCTCGGTGCTCCTTATAGCCGCGTATGCAGATAACACTGCCGTGCTGACCATGAGTCTTCTAATAGGCACTGCCACAGTGGCGTTACAAGAATACCTAGATAGCTTCGAAACATAGGCCTTCGAGTGGAACATCAGCATCAATAGTCGAAAATGTGCAAATGTCACACTTGCTACTAGGAGAGAGTCCTGTCTAAGGGTAATGTTGCTCGGCTCTACTTCAAATCATTAACACGCACACAAATACCTCGGAGTCATTTTGGACAGATGGCACACGTTCAGCAGACATGTCTCAAACTGTTCTGTCTAAAGCTACAAAAATGAAATGCCTGCTTTCTGCAAATAACAAGCTTTCTCTTACAAACAAAGTGAAGATATACAAAACAATACTGACTCCTATATGGACCTATGCATTTCCGCAAAATCCCACCTCTACAAAATAAAAATTGCACAAAGTAAAATTCTTAAAAGGATATGTAATGCTCCTTGATTTATGCGTAATGGGGACATCGAGAGAGACCTAGGAGTTCCCAAAGTTCCGTCAACATGCAAAAAAAAACTTTGCGCGTTTTCGCTCTCGCGACTTGCTTCTCCTGGTAGCACAAGAATTAGGTGCCCCACTACTGGAGTTTGTTTCTCTAGGGAAAATAAGGGAAGGCTTCAATGATGCCATTCACAGGATCTACCTAACAGGATTCAATAAGACAAAAATCACTGATTTATAGCCTTAACCCTATACACCTTAGACTAAGTAGAAGTAAATCTTGTTAAATTTTTTTCTTTATAATATTTTAATGAATACTAACTTCCTTCATTGTTACTTAAACATTTTATTAGCTATGTATAATAGCCTAAAAGTGTCTCATAGTGCATTTAAAATTTAGGAAACGGCCGAGAATAAAGAAGAAATGTCAACCACGAAGAATAGAGGAAAACTCAATATACAAATACAGTGGTTGTTGCATCAAACTATTTGAGTTGGCACTTTTATACAGCTTATCTTTTTCTAAGTAATATCACTAGCCAAACAGCATATAGACTGGACATGCAGAACAACCAGAGTGGACAAAAAATAATCGGAGACATCTGGTCCAAAATCGCGAGTAAGAGAGTAAGATATACATATATATATATATATGTATGATGTCTTTTTATTCGCTTACATTACAGAAAACTGCTTTGGCTTACTCTCTTCACTCTTTATGTTTAGGGATCGTTCAAATGTGTGTGTGTATGTGACCGCATAAGCAAAAAGCAAAAGAAATTCAATATTTTCAAAAGTCGGTGGCATTTCTACCCTTTTGAAGGGACGAGTAATATAAATAAATGAAAGGGTTTGCCACGTCGATGCGAAGTTCTTGCATTTTAGCTCATTATCGTTGGTAAGGGTACCTAAGCGTTGGCTTGTGCCAATGCATGTAACAGGCAGAAAGAAGTATTTCTGACCCCATAAAGTGTATATAAATTTTTTTTTGATCAGCAGCTATCCATGCCCGTCTGTCTGTATGTATGAACACAAGGATATCTGAACCTATAAGAGCGAGAGATTTGGAATGTACGTCCTCCTAGTGCCCGCGCAGCACGAGTTTGTTTCCGATAATCGATAATTTACTCCGTTTCCAAGCAATCGAGATAAATCTATATCGAAATGCTGCTTTTTGAGCAAATTGGGTATATAATGAGAGCTAGAGTCACCAAAAGTGATATGTTTACTCTAGAATAGCATATATATATATCAAGTATCTTTTATTTTATACCAATCGCCACCTCCCCGCTACTACCTCATAGCTATAAATCAAGTTAATAACCCAACTTGTGTTGCCTATCAATTTAAGCTACAATTTTAATGCAATTTACTTTTGAGAATACACAAATATTCTATGGTACAATAAGACATACTGTAGGAAAATTCGTTAAGATCGGTTAAGAAGCACGTGTTTGCGGCAACAAATTCTAAAAATTTCTGTATTCGTGTACACACACACATTCATGCGCGTCTGCTTGAAATTCTATCAACAGCATTGCAATTGCGATTGTATTGTTTTCTGTGCTGCTATTTTAAATTCGTTTTTTCTCATTATGACTTAATAATTGGTGAGGCTGTTGAGTAGAGGCGGTGGCAAGGTGCGGTGTGTCTGTCGCAAGATAGAGCGCTACCGAGAAAGCTATTTTTTTTCTTGGCTGGTGTGGATGTTGAGTAGAGACGGCGGCTAGTAGTGCGGTTAGTTGCGACTTCAAACCCTGCCAAAGGACCTTTTCAAAGGGGGTTTTTTTTTTTTGGTTTTTTTTCTTTTTTTAAATTTATCTTTATTAATACAAACGAGCGCGTAGCGCGAACTGCATTTGGTGTTGGAATAATTGGGTTCAGGCTATCCCCTAGTCAGGAACTCCATTCGTATGTGAGGTTAATTAGCTAAAGCCGGTTCGGAAGACTATTTGCGAAGGTTTCGGCTCTCTACTGACTAGCTTATACAGCCACCTGATGGACCTTTGATTGGAGCCTTTTTTTCCATTGTTACTTGAAAAGCTAGAAACTAGCTATCAAACTTGTTCATAGTCCACTTAGGTCATCCTATATGTTAAAGACTGTGAATACCTTATCAAAGAATGTGCGCTCTATTAGATCTTTTGGGACATTGGCGTGAATGTCCCTCAGTTCCAGTCTATAAGGTTTATCATCCCTCAGCTGGTAATGCCAAAACTTACAATTTAGTTGAGTTAAAGTGCTAACAACTGATCGAAACACTTGAACATTGGTCGTGTAGATACGCGTGACTCCGAACTTGGATATACGCATGTTCCTTGTCTGTTACATGGTACACGGGCGTGTCCTCTCATATTCACTTAGCAAGTTACTTGGCTGCGAGTGAGAATGTGAGTTTTCATCCATTTCAAAGCCATAAACTATATTTTTCTTATAAAAAGTATTGCAATTGCCCAGCAATCATAACGCTTGCTACAGTTTCGTTTAGTTTGCCTTTGCAAACAATTGTTAGCACAACCAAAGCAAACGACGAATTGCTGATAAGAGGTTAAGCGACAAGCGCTGTATAAAGTTTTGTTGCCCCACGTGAGCGACTGCGCGCAGGGCTATTGTCTTGCCCAGTGGGCAAGCACAACACTTTTAATGTTGGTTTTTTTCCGCGCTACCGATGCCGACACCGCTGCAGACGATCTTCAAAATTAGAACGTGTGCTAAGATAACACACAGTAGGTTTCAAAAAAGTGCAATAACAATGATTGATTTCGTAATTAGTTCAGAGCGCGAAGCGACCGTCAGCAAAAGAGAGACTGAATTATCAGAACCGCTCTCACAAGAACATGCACGCCATAGCTCTTATTGACATGGGGGAAATCAATATATGCGCTTTTTTGTCACGCACTGTTTCCCCAAATGAACGATATTTAAAGCAAGATCTGTTTGAGACAGTGATGATGAATACAATTTTTCTGTCTTCCACAACCACAATTTCCTCGAATGCTTCAAACTTATGTCAACTGTCCGATACATCAATTGTTGAAATGAATCCATGCAATGTATGCTTCAACATCCCAAAGTCCGCTTTGTTGCACCCATGCAATCATATAAATATTAGTGGCACCTGTTGGTTCTATAAATGAAAAGACTAAACCTAAGTGTCCGAGCTGTAAACAAGAAGTTGAACTTTAAAAAAATGTAACACCAACATCTGGTAATGGCAAACGGCAAATAAAAAATAAATGATTTTTTAACAAAATAAAATTTCGAAAAGTCGTTATGTTAACTTTGTTCAAATTTGACTGTTCCATAAGAGTTTAAAATAACCGATAACGCTGCAGTTAAGAGAGCTCATTCATGCGATTTGGAACCACTTGTTCAGTTCAAAAATAAAACATTATAACTGCGAGCGTATTTACTTGCATATGAACATTTACTTATACATACATAAATACATACATATGTATATATAAAGCTACTCTTGCGGAATTTTGCTAAAATTGACGTATTGGATTCTAATGCAATCTTTGCAAAATCTTCGTGTTCCGAATGAATAACGTATTTTTGGATTTGGTTGTTGATTTAGTTTAATTTTAGTTGTAAAAATGGGAAAAATAATTCGGAATTTTTATATTTTGGGTTGTTTATTTATTTTGTGGGTTTTTTAGAAATTTTGTGTTAAAAAAAAAATGGGGGGGGGGTTATGTTTTGGGGGGGGGGGGGGGGGGGGGGGGGGAAAAAAAAAATTTTTTTTTTTTTGATTGGTTTTTTAGTTTTGGGGGGGAGTTGGGGGGGGGGAAAATTGGGGGGGTTTATTGGGGGGCAGGAGGTAATGATGCAGATCAAAAACTTGACGGTTAAAAAATCCCAGCCGACAACTGTTGCCGTTGGGCTTTCGAAAACGTCACGAAACCCCGGAAGAACTAAACCGAGTGGTCAATTTTGCACTGGAATCTTTGGAGGAGCAACAATATGTGTTGGCAGTGTTCTTGGATATACAACAAGTCTTTGATAGAGTATGGCACCCTGGACTTTTCAGAAAATTAAAGAGCCTCTTAACGCCACAATTGTTGCTGTTAGTGAGTAGCTTCTTAAAGGATAGAATATTTTGTGTAGTCGTCGATGCTGAATATGCGTCGGAGTCCCACAAGGCAGCGCCCTTGGTCCCACTCTCTACACAATTTACATAGCTGACATGCCAACAACCAGCTCGGTGACAGCAGTGGACAGGGAGGATGTCCTTATAGCCACGTATGCAGATAACACTGCCGTGCTGACCATGAGTCCTCTAATAGGCACTGCCACAGTGGCGTTACAAGAATACCTAGATAGCTTCGAAACATAGGCCTTCGAGTGGAACATCAGCATCAATAGTCGAAAATGTGCAAATGTCACACTTGCTACTAGGAGAGAGTCCTGTCTAAGGGTAATGTTGCTCGGCTCTACTTTAAATCATTAACACGCACACAAATACCTCGGGGTCATTTTGGACAGATGGCACACGTTCAGCAGACATGTCTCAAGAAACTGTTCTGTCTAAAGCTACAAAAATGAAATGCCTGCTTTCTGCAAATAACAAGCTTTCTCTTACAAACAAAGTGAAGATATACAAAACAATACTGACTCCTATATGGACCTATGCATTTCCGCAAAATCCCACCTCTACAAAATAAAAATTGCACAAAGTAAAATTCTTAAAATATGTAATGCTCCTTGATATATGCGTAATGGGGACATCGAGAGAGACCTAGGAGTTCCCAAAGTTCCGTCAACATGCAAAAAAAACTTTGCGCGTTTTCGCTCTCGCGACTTGCTTCTCCTGGTAGCACAAGAATTAGGTGCCCCATTACTGGAGTTTGTTTCTCTAGGGAAAAAAAGGGAAGGCTTCAATGATGCCATTCACAGGATCTACCTAACAGGATTCAATAAGACAAAAATCACTGATTTATAGCCTTAACCCTATACACCTTAGACTAAGTAGAAGTAAATCTTGTTAAATTTTTTCTTTATATTATCTTAATGAATACTCACTTCCTTCATTGTTACTTAAACATTTTATTAGCTATGTACAATAGCGTAAAAGTGTCTCATAGTGCATTTAAAATTTAGGAAACAGCCGAGAATAAAGAAGAAATGTCAAAAACGAAGAATAGAGGAAAACTCAATATACAAATACAGTGGTTGTTGCATCAAACTATTTGAGTTGGCACTTTTATACAGCTTATCTTTTTCTAAGTAATATCACTAGCCAAACAGCATATAGACTGGACATGCAGAACAACCAGAGTGGACAAAAAATAATCGGAGACATCTGGTCCAAAATCGCGAGTAAGAGAGTAAGAGAGTAAGATATACATATATATATATATATGTATGATGTCTTTTTATTCGCTTACATTACAGAAAACTGCTTTGGCTTACTCTCTTCACTCTTTATGTTTAGGGATCGTTCAAATGTGTGTGTGTATGTGACCGCATAAGCAAAAAGCAAAAGAAATTCAATATTTTCAAAAGTCGGTGGCATTTCTACCCTTTTGAAGGGACGAGTAATATAAACTAATGAAAGGGTTTGCCACGTCGATGCGAAGTTCTTGCATTTTAGCTCATTATCGTTGGTAAGGGTACCTAAGCGTTGGCTTGTGCCAATGCATGTAACAGGCAGAAAGAAGTATTTCTGACCCCATAAAGTGTATATAAATTTTTTTTGATCAGCAGCTATCCATGCCCGTCTGTCTGTATGTATGAACGCAAGGATATCTGAACCTATAAGAGCGAGAGATTTGGAATGTACGTCCTCCTAGTGCCCGCGCAGCACGAGTTTGTTTCCGATAATCGATAATTTACTCCGTTTCCAAGCAATCGAGATAAATCTATATCGAAATGCTGCTTTTTGAGCAAGTTGGGTATATAATGAGAGCTAGAGTCTCCAAAAGTGATATGTTTACTCTAGAATAGCATATATATATATCAAGTATCTTTTATTTTATACCAATCGCCACCTCCCCGCTACTACCTCATAGCTATAAATCAAGTTAATAACCCAAATTGTATTGCCTTCCAATTTAAGCTACAATTTTAATGCAATTTACTTTTGAGAATACACAAATATTCTATGGTACAAGACATGGTATAAGACATACTGTAGGAAAATTCGTTAAGATCGGTTAAGAAGCACGTGTTTGCGGCAACAAATTCCAAGAATTTCTGTATTCGTGTACACACACACATTCATGCGCGTCTGCTTGAAATTCTATCAACAGCATTGCAATTGCGATTGTATTGTTTTCTGTGCTGCTATTTTAAATTCGTTTTTTCTCATTATGACTTAATAATTGGTGAGGCTGTTGAGTAGAGGCGGTGGCAAGGTGCGGTGTGTCTGTCGCAAGATATAGCTCTACCGAGAAAGCTATTTTTTTTCTTGGCTGGTGTGGATGTTGAGTAGAGACGGCGGCTAGTAGTGCGGTTAGTTGCGACTTCAAACCCTGCCAAAGGACCTTTTTTTTTTTTAAATTTATCTTTATTAATACAAACGAGCGCGTAGCGCGAACTGCATTTGGTGTTGGAATAATTGGGTTCAGGCTATCCCCTAGTCAGGAACTCCATTCGTATGTGAGGTTAATTAGCTTAAGCCGGTTCGGAAGACTATTTGCGAAGGTTTCGGCTCTCTACTGACTAGCTTATACAGCCACCTGATGGACCTTTGATTGGAGCCTTTTTTTCCATTGTTACTTGAAAAGCTAGAAACTAGCTATCAAACTTGTTCATAGTCCACTTAGGTCATCCTATATGTTAAAGACTGTGAATACCTTATCAAAGAATGTGCGCTCTATTAGATCTTTTGGGACATTGGCGTGAATGTCCCTCAGTTCCAGTCTATAAGGTTTATCATCCCTCAGCTGGCAATGCCAAAACCTACAATTTAGTTGAGAAGTGCTAACAACTGATCGAAACACTTGAACATTGGTCGTGTAGATACGCGTGATTCCGAACTTGGATTTAGGCATGTTCCTTGTCTGTTACGTGGTACACGGGCGAGTCCTCTCATCCTCTCTCTCCATATTCACTAATGAATGTGAGTTTTCATCCATTTCAAAGCCATAAACTATATTTTTCTTATAAAAAGTATTGCAATTGCCCAGCAATCATAACGCTTGCTACAGTTTCTTTTAGTTTGCCTTTGCAAACAATTGTAAGCACAACCAAAGCAAACGACGAAATTGCTGATAAGAGGTTAAGCGACAAGCGCTGTATAAAGTTTTGTTGCCCCACGTGTGCGACTGCGCGCAGGGCTATTGTCTTGCCCAGTGGGCAAGCACAACACTTTTTATGTTGGTTTTTTTCCGCGCTACCGATGCCGACACCGCTGCAGACGATCTTCAAAATTAGAACGTGTGCTAAGATAACACACAGTAGGTTTCAAAAAAGTGCAATAACAATGATTGATTTCGTAATTAGTGCAGAGCGCGAAGCGACCGTCAGCAAAAGAGAGACTGAATTATCAGAACCGCTCTCACAAGAACATGCACGCCATAGCTCTTATTGACATGGGGGAAATCAATATATGCGCTTTTTTGTCACGCACTGTTTCCCCAAATGAACGATATTTAAAGCAAGATCTGTTTGAGACAGTGATGATGAATACAATTTTTCTGTCTTCCACAACCACACTTTCCTCGAATGCTTCAAACTTATGTCAACTGTCCGATACATCAATTGTTGAATTGAATCCATGCAATGTATGCTTCAACATCCCAAAGTCCGCTTTGTTGCACCCATGCAATCATATAAATATTTGTGGTACCTGTTGGTTCTATAAATGAAAAGACTAAGCCTAAGTGTCCGAGCTGTAAACAAGAAGTTGAACTTTAAAAAAATGTAACACCAACATCTGGTAATGGCAAACGGCAAATAAAAAATAAATGATTTTTTAACAAAATAAAATTTCGAAAAGTCGTTATGTTAACTTTGTTCAAATTTGACTGTTCCATAAGAGTTTAAAATAACCGATAACGCTGCAGTTAAGAGAGCTCATTTATGCGATTTGGAACCACTTGTTTAGTTCAAAAATAAAACATTATAACTGCGAGCGTATTTACTTGCATATGAACATTTACTAATGCATACATAAATACATACATATGTATATATAAAGGTACTCCTGCGGAATTTTGCTAAAATTGACGTATTGGATTCTAATGCAATCTTTGCAAAATCTTCGTGTTCCGAATGCAGGAGGTAATGATGCAGATCAAAAACTTGACGGTTAAAAAATACCAGCCGACAACTGTTGCAGTTGGGCTTTCGAAAACGTCACGAAACCCCGGAAGAACTAAACCGAGTGGTCAATTTTGCACTGGAATCTTTGGAGGAGAAACAATATGTGTTGGCAGTGTTCTTGGATATACAACAAGTCTTTGATAGAGTATGGCACCCTGGACTTCTCAGAAAATTAAAGAGTCTCTTAACGCCACAATTGTTGCTGTTAGTGAGTAGCTTCTTAAAGGATAGAATATTTTGTGTAGTCGTCGATGCTGAATATGCGTCGGAGTCCCACAAGGCAGCGCCCTTGGTCCCACTCTCTACACAATTTACATAGCTGACATGCCAACAACCAGCTCGGTGACAGCAGTGGACAGGGAGGATGTCCTTATAGCCACGTATGCAGATAACACTGCCGTGCTGACCATGAGTCCTCTAATAGGCACTGCCACAGTGGCGTTACAAGAATACCTAGATAGCTTCGAAACATAGGCCTTCGAGTGGAACATCAGCATCAATAGTCGAAAATGTGCAAATGTCACACTTGCTACTAGGAGAGAGTCCTGTCTAAGGGTAATGTTGCTCGGCTCTACTTCAAATCATTAACACGCACACAAATACCTCGGAGTCATTTTGGACAGATGGCACACGTTCAGCAGACATGTCTCAAACTGTTCTGTCTAAAGCTACAAAAATGAAATGCCTGCTTTCTGCAAATAACAAGCTTTCTCTTACAAACAAAGTGAAGATATACAAAACAATACTGACTCCTATATGGACCTATGCATTTCCGCAAAATCCCACCTCTACAAAATAAAAATTGCACAAAGTAAAATTCTTAAAAGGATATGTAATGCTCCTTGATTTATGCGTAATGGGGACATCGAGAGAGACCTAGGAGTTCCCAAAGTTCCGTCAACATGCAAAAAAAACTTTGCGCGTTTTCGCTCTCGCGACTTGCTTCTCCTGGTAGCACAAGAATTAGGTGCCCCATTACTGGAGTTTGTTTCTCTAGGGAAAAAAACGGAAGGCTTCAATGATGCCATTCACAGGATCTACCTAACAGGATTCAATAAGACAAAAATCACTGATTTATAGCCTTAACCCTATACACCTTAGACTAAGTAGAAGTAAATCTTGTTACATTTTTTCTTTATAATATCTTAATGAATACTCACTTCCTTCATTGTTACTTAAACATTTTATTAGCTATGTACAATAGCGTAAAAGTGTCTCATAGTGCATTTAAAATTTAGGAAACAGCCGAGAATAAAGAAGAAATGTCAAAAACGAAGAATAGAGGAAAACTCAATATACAAATACAGTGGTTGTTGCATCAAACTATTTGAGTTGGCACTTTTATACAGCTTATCTTTTTCTAAGTAATATCACTAGCCAAACAGCATATAGTCTGGACATGCAGAACAACCAGAGTGGACAAAAAATAATCGGAGACATCTGGTCCAAAATCGCGAGTAAGAGAGTAAGAGAGTAAGATATACATATATATATATATATGTATGATGTCTTTTTATTCGCTTACATTACAGAAAACTGCTTTGGCTTACTCTCTTCACTCTATGTTTAGGGATCGTTCAAATGTGTGTGTGTATGTGACCGCATAAGCAAAAAGCAAAAGAAATTCAATATTTTCAAAAGTTGGTGGCATTTCTACCCTTTTGAAGGGACGAGTAATATAAATAAATGAAAGGGTTTGCCACGTCGATGCGAAGTTCTTGCATTTTAGCTCATTATCGTTGGTAAGGTAACCTAAGCGTTGGCTTGTGCCAATGCATGTAACAGGCAGAAAGAAGTATTTCTGACCCCATAAAGTGTATATAAATTTTCTTGATCAGCAGCTATCCATGCCCGTCTGTCTGTATGTATGAACACAAGGATATCTGAACCTATAAGAGCGAGAGATTTGGAATGTACGTCCTCCTAGTGCCCGCGCAGCACGAGTTTGTTTCCGATAATCGATAAATTACTCCGTTTCCAAGCAATCGAGATAAATCTATATCGAAATGCTGCTTTTTGAGCAAGTTGGGTATATAATGAGAGCTAGAGTCTCCAAAAGTGATATGTTTACTCTAGAATAGCATATATATATATCAAGTATCTTTTATTTTATACCAATCGCCACCTCCCCGCTACTACCTTATAGCTATAAATCAAGTTAATAACCCAAATTGTATTGCCTTCCAATTTAAGCTACAATTTTAATGCAATTTACTTTTGAGAATACACAAATATTCTATGGTACAATAAGACATACTGTAGGAAAATTCGTTAAGATCGGTTAAGAAGCACGTGTTTGCGGCAACAAATTCCAAGAATTTCTGTATTCGTGTTCACACACACATTCATGCGCGTCTGCTTGAAATTCTATCAACAGCATTGCAATTGCGATTGTATTGTTTTCTGTGCTGCTATTTTAAATTCGTTTTTTCTCATTATGACTTAATAATTGGTGAGGCTGTTGAGTAGAGGCGGTGTCAAGGTGCGGTGTGTCTGTCGCAAGATATAGCTCTACCGAGAAAGCTATTTTTTTTCTTGGCTGGTGTGGATGTTGAGTAGAGACGGCGGCTAGTAGTGCGGTTAGTTGCGACTTCAAACCCTGCCAAAGGACCTTTTTTTTTTTAAATTTATCTTTATTAATACAAACGAGCGCGTAGCGCGAACTGCATTTGGTGTTGGAATAATTGGGTTCAGGCTATCCCCTAGTCGGGAACTCCATTCGGATGTGAGGTTAATTAGCTTAAGCCGGTTCGGAAGACTATTTGCGAAGGTTTCGGCTCTCTACTGACTAGCTTATACAGCCACCTGATGGACCTTTGATTGGAGCCTTTTTTTCCATTGTTACTTGAAAAGCTAGAAACTAGCTATCAAACTTGTTCATAGTCCACTTAGGTCATCCTATATGTTAAAGACTGTGAATACCTTATCAAAGAATGTGCGCTCTATTAGATCTTTTGGGACATTGGCGTGAATGTCCCTCAGTTCCAGTCTATAAGGTTTATCATCCCTCAGCTGGCAATGCCAAAACCTACAATTTAGTTGAGAAGTGCTAACAACTGATCGAAACACTTGAACATTGGTCGTGTAGATACGCGTGATTCCGAACTTGGATTTAGGCATGTTCCTTGTCTGTTACGTGGTACACGGGCGAGTCCTCTCATCCTCTCTCTCCATATTCACTAATGAATGTGAGTTTTCATCCATTTCAAAGCCATAAACTATATTTTTCTTATAAAAAGTATTGCAATTGCCCAGCAATCATAACGCTTGCTACAGTTTCTTTTAGTTTGCCTTTGCAAACAATTGTAAGCACAACCAAAGCAAACGACGAAATTGCTGATAAGAGGTTAAGCGACAAGCGCTGTATAAAGTTTTGTTGCCCCACGTGTGCGACTGCGCGCAGGGCTATTGTCTTGCCCAGTGGGCAAGCACAACACATTTTATGTTGGTTTTTTTCCGCGCTACCGATGCCGACACCGCTGCAGACGATCTTCAAAATTAGAACGTGTGCTAAGATAACACACAGTAGGTTTCAAAAAAGTGCAATAACAATGATTGATTTCGTAATAAGTGCAGAGCGCGAAGCGACCGTCAGCAAAAGAGAGACTGAATTATCAGAACCGCTCTCACAAGAACATGCACGCCATAGCTCTTATTGACATGGGGGAAATCAATATATGCGCTTTTTTGTCACGCACTGTTTCCCCAAATGAACGATATTTAAAGCAAGATCTGTTTGAGACAGTGATGATGAATACAATTTTTCTGTCTTCTACAACCACACTTTCCTCGAATGCTTCAAACTTATGTCAACTGTCCGATACATCAATTGTTGAAATGAATCCATGCAATGTATGCTTCAACATCCCAAAGTCCGCTTTGTTGCACCCATGCAATCATATAAATATTTGTGGAACCTGTTGGTTCTATAAATGAAAAGACTAAGCCTAAGTGTCCGAGCTGTAAACAAGAAGTTGAACTTTAAAAAAATGTAACACCAACATCTGGTAATGGCAAACGGCAAATAAAAAATAAATGATTTTTTAACAAAATAAAATTTCGAAAAGTCGTTATGTTAACTTTGTTCAAATTTGACTGTTCCATAAGAGTTTAAAATAACCGATAACGCTGCAGTTAAGAGAGCTCATTTATGCGATTTGGAACCACTTGTTCAGTTCAAAAATAAAACATTATAACTGCGAGCGTATTTACTTGCATATGAACATTTACTAATGCATACATAAATACATACATATGTATATATAAAGGTACTCCTGCGGAATTTTGCTAAAATTGACGTATTGGATTCTAATGCAATCTTTGCAAAATCTTCGTGTTCCGAATGCAATAACGTATTTTTGGACTTTGGTTGTTGATTTAGTTTACATTCTTAGTTGTTAAAACTACTTCGCCCGGAAAATATCAAATTATCCGGAATTTATCATATTTATGGGTTGATTTACAATTGTTCACATTCTTCGATTGTGTATTGTATTGTACCATAGAATATTTGTGTATTCTCAAAAGTAAATTACATTAAAATTGTAGCTTAAATTGGAAGGCAATACAAGTTGGGTTATTAACTTGATTTATAGCTATGAGGTAGTAGCGGGGAGGTGGCGATAGGTATAAAATAAAAGATACTTGATATATATATATACTATTCTAGAGTATACATATCACTTTTGGTGACTCTAGCTCTCATTATATACCCAATTTGCTCAAAAAGCAGCATTTCGATATCAATTTTTCTCGATTGTTTGGAAACGGAGTAAGTTATCGATTATCGGAAACAAGCTCGATCTGCGCATGGACTAGGAGGACCTACAGCCTCTCTAGCTATTAAAGTTTCTAAGATCCTTGCGTTCATACATACGGACAGATGGACGAAAGAACCGACAGACGGACATGGCTAGATCGACTCGGCTGTTAATGCTGATCAAGAATAAATATACTTTATGAGGTCGGATATGCTTCCTTCTGCCTATTATATACATTTGCACAAACACATCAGCTTTTTACCCATTCTCAATGGGTTCAGGGTATAAAAAGGTCAAGGAATCGCAGGAGGTAATGATGCAGATCAAAAACTTGACGGTTAAAAAATCCCAGCCGACAACTGTTGCAGTTGGGCTTTCGAACACGTCACGAAACCCCGGAAGAACTAAACCGAGTGGACAATTTTGCACTGGAATCTTTGGAGGAGAAACAATATGTGTTGGCAGTGTTCTTGCATATACAACAAGTCTTTGATAGAGTATGGCACCCTGGACTTTTCAGAAAATTAAAGAGCCTCTTAACGCCACAATTGTTGCTGTTAGTGAGTAGCTTCTTAAAGGATAGAATATTTTGTGTAGTCGTCGATGCTGAATATGCGTCGGAGTCCCACAAGGCGGCGCCCTTGGTCCCACTCTCTACACAATTTACATAGCTGACATGCCAACAACCAGCTCGGTGACAGCAGTGGACAGGGAGGATGTCCTTATAGCCACGTATGCAGATAACACTGCCGTGCTGACCATGAGTCCTCTAATAGGCACTGCCACAGTGGCGTTACAAGAATACCTAGATAGCTTCGAAACATAGGTCTTCGAGTGGAACATCAGCATCAATAGTCGAAAATGTGCAAATGTCACACTTGCTACTAGGAGAGAGTCCTGTCTAAGGGTAATGTTGCTCGGCTCTACTTTAAATCATTAACCCGCACACAAATACCTCGGAGTCATTTTGGACAGAAAGCACACGTTCAGCAGACATGTCTCAAGAAACTGTTCTGTCTAAAGCTACAAAAATGAAATGCCTGCTTTCTGCAAATAACAAGCTTTCTCTTACAAACAAAGTGAAGATATACAAAACAATACTGACTCCTATATGGACCTATGCATTTCCGCAAAATCCCACCTCTACAAAATAAAAATTGCACAAAGTAAAATTCTTAAAATATGTAATGCTCCTTGATATATGCGTAATGGGGACATCGAGAGAGACCTAGGAGTTCCCAAAGTTCCGTCAACATGCAAAAAAAACTTTGCGCGTTTTCGCTCTCGCGACTTGCTTCTCCTGGTAGCACAAGAATTAGGTGCCCCATTACTGGAGTTTGTTTCTCTAGGGAAAAAAACGGAAGGCTTCAATGATGCCATTCACAGGATCTACCTAACAGGATTCAATAAGACAAAAATCACTGATTTATAGCCTTAACCCTATACACCTTAGACTAAGTAGAAGTAAATCTTGTTAAATTTTTTCTTTATAATATCTTAATGAATACTCACTTCCTTCATTGTTACTTAAACATTTTATTAGCTATGTACAATAGCGTAAAAGTGTCTCATAGTGCATTTAAAATTTAGGAAACAGCCGAGAATAAAGAAGAAATGTCAAAAACGAAGAATAGAGGTAAACTCAATATACAAATACAGTGGTTGTTGCATCAAACTATTTGAGTTGGCACTTTTATACAGCTTATCTTTTTCTAAGTAATATCACTAGCCAAACAGCATATAGTCTGGACATGCAGAACAACCAGAGTGGACAAAAAATAATCGGAGACATCTGGTCCAAAATCGCGAGTAAGAGAGTAAGATATACATATATATATACATATATATGTATGATGTCTTTTTATTCGCTTACATTACAGAAAACTGCTTTGGCTTACTCTCTTCACTCTATGTTTAGGGATCGTTCAAATGTGTGTGTGTATGTGACCGCATAAGCAAAAAGCAAAAGAAATTCAATATTTTCAAAAGTCGGTGGCATTTCTATCCTTTTGAAGGGACGAGTAATATAAACTAATGAAAGGGTTTGCCACGTCGATGCGAAGTTCTTGCATTTTAGCTCATTATCGTTGGTAAGGTAACCTAAGCGTTGGCTTGTGCCAATGCATGTAACAGGCAGAAAGAAGTATTTCTGACCCCATAAAGTGTATATAAATTTTCTTGATCAGCAGCTATCCATGCCCGTCTGTCTGTATGTATGAACACAAGGATATCTGAACCTATAAGAGCGAGAGATTTGGAATGTACGTCCTCCTAGTGCCCGCGCAGCACGAGTTTGTTTCCGATAATCGATAATTTACTCCGTTTCCAAGCAATCGAGATAAATTTATATCGAAATGCTGCTTTTTGAGCAAATTGGGTATATAATGAGAGCTAGACTCACCAAAAGTGATATGTTTACTCTAGAATAGCATATATATATATCAAGTATCTTTTATTTTATACCAATCGCCACCTCCCCGCTACTACCTCATAGCTATAAATCAAGTTAATAACCCAAATTGTATTGCCTACCAATTTAAGCTACAATTTTAATGCAATTTACTTTTGAGAATACACAAATATTCTATGGTACAATAAGACATACTGTAGGAAAATTCGTTAAGATCGGTTAAGAAGCACGTGTTTGCGGCAACAAATTCCAAGAATTTCTGTATTCGTGTTCACACACACATTCATGCGCGTCTGCTTGAAATTCTATCAACAGCATTGCAATTGCGATTGTATTGTTTTCTGTGCTGCTATTTTAAATTCGTTTTTTCTCATTATGACTTAATAATTGGTGAGGCTGTTGAGTAGAGGCGGTGGCAAGGTGCGGTGTGTCTGTCGCAAGATATAGCTCTACCGAGAAAGCTATTTTTTTTCTTGGCTGGTGTGGATGTTGAGTAGAGACGGCGGCTAGTAGTGCGGTTAGTTGCGACTTCAAACCCTGCCAAAGGAACTTTTTTTTTTTAAATTTATCTTTATTAATACAAACGAGCGCGTAGCGCGAACTGCATTTGGTGTTGGAATAATTGGGTTCAGGCTATCCCCTAGTCGGGAACTCCATTCGGATGTGAGGTTAATTAGCTTAAGCCGGTTCGGAAGACTATTTGCGAAGGTTTCGGCTCTCTACTGACTAGCTTATACAGCCACCTGATGGACCTTTGATTGGAGCCTTTTTTTCCATTGTTACTTGAAAAGCTAGAAACTAGCTATCAAACTTGTTCATAGTCTACTTAGGTCATCCTATATGTTAAAGACTGTGAATACCTTATCAAAGAATGTGCGCTCTATTAGATCTTTTGGGACATTGGCGTGAATGTCCCTCAGTTCCAGTCTATAAGGTTTATCATCCCTCAGCTGGTAATGCCAAAACTTACAATTTAGTTGAGTTAAAGTGCTAACAACTGATCGAAACACTTGAACATTGGTCGTGTAGATACGCGTGACTCCGAACTTGTCCTCTCATATTCACTTAGCAAGTTACTTGGCTGCGAGTGAGAATGTGAGTTTTCATCCATTTCAAAGCCATAAACTATATTTTTCTTATAAAAAGTATTGCAATTGCCCAGCAATCATAACGCTTGCTACAGTTTCTTTTAGTTTGCCTTTGCAAACAATTGTTAGCACAACCAAAGCAAACGATGAAATTGCTGATAAGAGGTTAAGCGACAAGCGCTGTATAAAGTTTTGTTGCCCCACGTGTGCGACTGCGCGCAGGGCTATTGTCTTGCCCAGTGGGCAAGCACAACACTTTTTATGTTGGTTTTTTTCCGCGCTACCGATGCCGACACCGCTGCAGACGATCTTCAAAATTAGAACGTGTGCTAAGATAACACACAGTAGGTTTCAAAAAAGTGCAATAACAATGATTGATTTCGTAATTAGTGCAGAGCGCGAAGCGACCGTCAGCAAAAGAGAGACTGAATTATCAGAACCGCTCTCACAAGAACATGCACGCCATAGCTTTTATTCACATGGGGGAAATCAATATATGCGCTTTTTTGTCACGCACTGTTTCCCCAAATGAACGATATTTAAAGCAAGATCTGTTTGAGACAGTGATGATGAATACAATTTTTCTGTCTTCCACAACCACACTTTCCTCGAATGCTTCAAACTTATGTCAACTGTCCGATACATCAATTGTTGAAATGAATCCATGCAATATATGCTTCAACATCCCAAAGTCCGCTTTGTTGCACCCATGCAATCATATAAATATTTGTGGTACCTGTTGGTTCTATAAATGAAAAGACTAAACCTAAGTGTCCGAGCTGTAAACAAGAAGATGAACTTTAAAAAAATGTAACACCAACATCTGGTAATGGCAAACGGCAAATAAAAAATAAATGATTTTTTAACAAAATAAAAATTCGAAAAGTAGTTATGTTAACTTTGTTCAAATTCGACTGTTCCATAAGAGTTTAAAATAACCGATAACGCTGCAGTTAATAGAGCTCATTTATGCGATTTGGAACCACTTGTTCAGTTCAAAAATAAAACATAATAACTGCGAGCGTATTTACTTGCATATGAGCATTTACTAATGCATACATAAATACATACATATGTATTTATAAAGGTACTCCTGCGGAATTTTGCTAAAATTTACGTATTGGATTCTAATGCAATCTTTGCAAAATCTTCGTGTTCCGAATGCAATAACGTATTTTTGGACTTTGGTTGTTGATTTAGTTTACATTCTTAGTTGTTAAAACTACTTCGCCCGGAAAATATCAAATTATCCGGAATTTATCAGACTTATGGGTTGATTTACAATTGTTCAACATTCTTCGATTGTGTATTGTATTGTACCATAGAATATTTGTGTATTCTCAAAAGTAAATTGCATTAAAATTGTAGCTTAAATTGGAAGGCAATACAAGTTGGGTTATTAACTTGATTTATAGCTATGAGGTAGTAGCGGGGAGGTGGCGATAGGTATAAAATAAAAGATACTTGATATATATATATATACTATTCTAGAGTAAACATATCACTTTTGGTGACTCTAGCTCTCATTATATACCCAATTTGCTCAAAAAGCAGCATTTCGATATCAATTTTTCTCGATTGCTTGGAAACGGAGTAAGTTATCGATTATCGGAAACAAGCTCGATCTGCGCATGGACTAGGAGGACCTACAGCCTCTCTAGCTATTAAAGTTTCTAAGATCCTTGCGTTCATACATACGGACAGATGGACGAAAGAACCGACAGACGGACATGGCTAGATCGACTCGGCTGTTAATGCTGATCAAGAATAAATATACTTTATGAGGTCGGATATGCTTCCTTCTGCCTATTACATACATTTGCACAAACACATTATCCGCTTTTTACCCATTCTCAATGGGTTCAGGGTATAAAAAGGTCAAGGAATCGCAGGAGGTAATGATGCAGATCAAAAACTTGACGGTTAAAAAATCCCAGCCGACAACTGTTGCAGTTGGGCTTTCGAACACGTCACGAAACCATGGAAGAACTAAACCGAGTGGTCAATTTTGCACTGGAATCTTTGGAGGAGAAACAATATGTGTTGGCAGTGTTCTTGCATATACAACAAGTCTTTGATAGAGTATAGCACCCTGGACTTCTCAGAAAATTAAAGAGCCTCTTAACGCCACAATTGTTGCTGTTAGTGAGTAGCTTCTTAAAGGATAGAATATTTTGTGTAGTCGTCGATGCTGAATATGCGTCGGAGTCCCACAAGGCGACGCCCTTGGTCCCACTCTCTCCACAATTTACATAGCTGACATGCCAACAACCAGCTCGGTGACAGCAGTGGACAGGGAGGATGTCCTTATAGCCACGTATGCAGATAACACTGCCGTGCTGACCATGAGTCCTCTAATAGGCACTGCCACAGTGGCGTTACAAGAATACCTAGATAGCTTCGAAACATAGGCCTTCGAGTGGAACATCAGCATCAATAGTCGAAAATGTGCAAATGTCACACTTGCTACTAGGAGAGAGTCCTGTCTAAGGGTAATGTTGCTCGGCTCTTCTTTAAATCATTAACCCGCACACAAATACCTCGGAGTCATTTTGGACAGAAAGCACACGTTCAGCAGACATGTCTCAAGAAACTGTTCTGTCTAAAGCTACAAAAATGAAATGCCTGCTTTCTGCAAATAACAAGCTTTCTCTTACAAACAAAGTGAAGATATACAAAACAATACTGACTCCTATATGGACCTATGCATTTCAGCAAAATCCCACCTCTACAAAATAAAAATTGCACAAAGTAAAATTCTTAAAAGGATATGTAATGCTCCTTGATATATGCGTAATGGGGACATCGAGAGAGACCTAGGAGTTCCCAAAGTTCCGTCAACATGCAAAAAAAACTTTGCGCGTTTTCGCTCTCGCGACTTGCTTCTCCTGGTAGCACAAGAATTAGGTGCCCCATTACTGGAGTTTGTTTCTCTAGGGAAAAAAAGGGAAGGCTTCAATGATGCCATTCACAGGATCTACCTAACAGGATTCAATAAGACAAAAATCACTGATTTATAGCCTTAACCCTATACACCTTAGACTAAGTAGAAGTAAATCTTGTTAAATTTTTTCTTTATAATATCTTAATGAATACTCACTTCCTTCATTGTTACTTAAACATTTTATTAGCTATGTACAATAGCGTAAAAGTGTCTCATAGTGCATTTAAAATTTAGGAAACAGCCGAGAATAAAGAAGAAATGTCAAAAACGAAGAATAGGGGTAAACTCAATATACAAATACAGTGGTTGTTGCATCAAAATATTTGAGTTGGCACTTTTATACAGCTTATCTTTTTCTAAGTAATATCACTAGCCAAACAGCATATAGTCTGGACATGCAGAACAACCAGAGTGGACAAAAAATTATCGGAGACATCTGGTCCGAAATCGCGAGCAAAAGAGTAAGATATATATATATATATATATATATATGTATGATGTCTTTTTATTCGCTTACATTACAGAAAACTGCTTTGGCTTACTCTCTTCACTCTTTATGTTTAGGGATCGTTCAAATGTGTGTGTGTATGTGACCGCATAAGCAAAAAGCAAAAGAAATTCAATGTTTTCAAAAGTCGGTGGCATTTCTACCCTTTTGAAGGGACGAGAAATATAAACTAATGAAAGGGTTTGCCACGTCGATGCGAAGTTCTTGCATTTTAGCTCATTATCGTTGGTAAGGTAACCTAAGCGTTGGCTTGTGCCAATGCATGTAACAGGCAGAAAGAACTATTTCTGACCCCATAAAGTGTATATAAATTTTCTTGATCAGCATCTATCCAAGCCCGTCTGTCTGTATGTATGAACACAATGAGGAATGTACGTTTTCCTACTGCCCGCGCAGCACGAGTTTGTTTCCGATAATCGATAACTTACTCCGTTTCCAAGCAATCGAGATAAATCTATATCGAAATACTGCTTTTTGAGCAAATTGGGTATATAATGAGAGCTAGAGTCACCAAAAGCACGTGTTTGCGGCAGCAAATTCCAAGAATTTTTGTACTCGTGTTCACAAAACATTCATGCGCGTCTGCTTGAAATTCTATCAAAAGCATTGCAATTGCAATTGTATTATTATTTGTGCTGCTATTTTAAATTCGCTTTTTCTCATTATGACTTAATATATGGTGAGGCTGTTGAGTAGAGGCGGTGGCAAGGTGCGGTGTGTCTGTCGCAAGATAGAGCGCTACCGAGAAAGCTATTTTTTTTCTTGGCTGGTGTGGATGTTGAGTAGAGACGGCGGCTAGTAGTGCGGTTAGTTGCGACTTCAAACCCTGCCAAAGGAACTTTTTTTTTTTTAATTTATCTTTATTAATACAAACGAGCGCGTAGCGCGAACTGCATTTGGTGTTGGAATAATTGGGTTCAGGCTATCCCCTAGTCGGGAACTCCATTCGGATGTGAGGTTAATTAGCTTAAGCCGGTTCGGAAGACTATTTGTGAAGGTTTCGGCTCTCTACTGACTAGCTTATACAGCCACCTGATGGACCTTTGATTGGAGCCTTTTTTTCCATTGTTACTTGAAAAGCTAGAAACTAGCTATCAAACTTGTTCATTGTCCACTTAGGTCATCCTATATGTTAAGGACTGTGAATACCTTATCAAAGAATGTGCGCTCTATTAGATCTTTTGGGACATTGGCGTGAATGTCCCTCAGTTCCAGTCTATAAGGTTTATTATCCCTCAGCTGGCAATGCCAAAACTTACAATTTAGTTGAGTTAAAGTGCCAACAACTTTTTTCTCATTATGACTTAATAATTGGTGAGGCTGTTGGGTAGAGGCGGTGGCAAGGTGCGGTGTGTCTGTCGCAAGATCGAGCCCTACCGAGAAAACTATTTTTTTTCTTGTCTGGTGTGGATGTTGAGTAGAGACGGCGGCTAGTAGTGCGGTCAGTTGCGAGTGCAAACCCTGCCAAATGACCTTTTTTTTTTAAATTTATCTTTATTAATACAAACGAGCGCGTAGCGCGAACTGCATTTGGTGTTGGAATAATTGGGTTCAGGCTATCCCCTAGTCGGGAACTCCATTCGGATGTGAGGTTAATTAGCTTAAGCCGGTTCGGAAGACTATTTGCGAAGGTTTCGGCTCTCTACTGACTAGCTTATACAGCCACCTGATGGACCTTTGATTGGAGCCTTTTTTTCCATTGTTACTTGAAAAGCTAGAAACTAGCTATCAAACTTGTTCATTGTCCACTTAGGTCATCCTATATGTTAAGGACTGTGAATACCTTATCAAAGAATGTGCGCTCTATTAGATCTTTTGGGACATTGGCGTGAATGTCCCTCAGTTCCAGTCTATAAGGTTTATCATCCCTCTGCTGGCAATGCCAAAACTTACAATTTAGTTGAGTTAAAGTGCTAACAACTTTTTCTCATTATGACTTAATAATTGGTGAGGCTGTTGAGTAGAGGCGGTGGCAAGGTGCGGTGTGTCTGTCGCAAGATCGAGCCCTACCGAGAAAACTATTTTTTTTCTTGTCTGGTGTGGATGTTGAGTAGAGACGGCGGCTAGTAGTGCGGTTAGTTGCGACTTCAAACCCTGCCAAAGGACCTTTTTTTTTTTAAATTTATCTTTATTAATACAAACGAGCGCGTAGCGCGAACTGCATTTGGTGTTGGAATAATTGGGTTCAGGCTATCCCCTAGTCGGGAACTCCATTCGGATGTCAGGTTAATTAGCTTAAGCCGGTTCGGAAGACTATTTGCGAAGGTTTCGGCTCTCTGCTGACTAGCTTGTACAGCCACCTGATGGACCTTTGATTGGAGCCTTTTTTTCCATTGTTACTTGAAAAGCTAGAAACTAGCTGTCAAACTTGTTCATTGTCCACTTAGGTCATACTATATGTTAAGGACTGTGAATACCTTATCAAAGAATGTGCGCTCTATTAGATCATTTGGGACATTGGCGTGAATGTCCCTCAGTTCCAGTCTATAAGGTTTATCATCCCTCTGCTGGCAATGCCAAAACTTACAATTTAGTTGAGTTAAAGTGCTAACAACTTTTTCTCATTATGACTTAATAATTGGTGAGGCTGTTGAGTAGAGGCGGTGGCAAGGTGCGGTGTGTCTGTCGCAAGATCGAGCCCTACCGGGAAAACTATTTTTTTCTTATCTGGTGTGGATGTTGAGTAGAGACGGCGGCTAGTAGTGCGGTTAGTTGCGACTTCAAACCCTGCCAAAGGACCTTTTTTTTTTTTAATTTATCTTTATTAATACAAACGAGCGCGTAGCGCGAACTGCATTTGGTGTTGGAATAATTGGGTTCAGGCTATCCCCTAGTCGGGAACTCCATTCGGATGTGAGGTTAATTAGCTTAAGCCGGTTCGGAAGACTATTTGCGAAGGTTTCGGCTCTCTGCTGACTAGCTTATACAGCCACCTGATGGACCTTTGATTGGAGCCTTTGATTGGAGCCTTTGATTGGAGCCTTTTTTTCCATTGTTACTTGAAAAGCTAGAAACTAGCTATCAAACTTGTTCATTGTCCACTTAGGTCATCCTATATGTTAAGGACTGTGAATACCTTATCAAAGAATGTGCGCTCTATTAGATCTTTTGGGACATTGGCGTGAATGTCCCTCAGTTCCAGTCTATAAGGTTTATCATCCCTCAGCTGGCAATGCCAAAACTTACAATTTAGTTGAGAAGTGCTAACAACTGATCGAAACACTTGAACATTGGTCGTGTAGATACGCGTGATTCCGAACTTGGATTTAGGCATGTTCCTTGTCTGTTACGTGGTACATGGGCGAGTCCTCTCATCCTCTCTCTCCATATTCACTAAGCAAGTTACTTGGCTGCGAGTGAGAATGTGAGTTTTCATCCATTTCAAAGCCATAAACTATATTTTTCTTATAAAAAGTATTGCAATTGCCCAGCAATCATAACGCTTGCTACAGTTTCTTTTAGTTTGCCTTTGCAAACAATTGTAAGCACAACCAAAGCAAACGACGAAATTGCTGATAAGAGGTTAAGCGACAAGCGCTGTATAAAGTTTTGTTGCCCCACGTGTGCGACTGCGCGCAGGGCTATTGTCTTGCCCAGTCGGCAAGCACATTTTTTATGTTGGTTTTTTTCCGCGCTACCGATGCCGACGATCTTCAAAATTAGAACGTGTGCTAAGATAACACACAGTAGGTTGCAAAAAAGTGCTATAACAATGATTGATTTCGTAATTAGCATAGATCGTCGAAATTATATAGTTTTAAGCCGACAAAATCTCGAGGTGGACAACGGCGGGTTATGACGTTTTCAAACGTCATATCGCCGCGCGAAATTATGTTGTTTTGAAACGACATATCTCCGCGGATACGTCGTTTTTAAGGCGGTGGAGCTATTTTGCTTTAAAACGACATTGTCTCGCATTATCATCGGCGGAGCTATGTAATTTTCAAACCTCATAATTTCGCCAGGAAAAATGCGACAATTCCCCCGGAAAAAAGTACTGGGCGGAGATAGGTCGCTGTGCCGAAAATTGTATTGAGCGTATAAAGTGGACAGATATGTCAAGTAAAATGATAATTTTGCTACACGGTTAGGACGTGACACACGAAAAAAAGAAACAAGTGCTTAATTTTTATACTTATGTTCCATCTTTAGGCCGCACATAAATCTTAGCACAGCAATTATTTTCTACTTTACACCCACTTTTGCGTCTGTTTTCGGTAACAAGCATGCTTCTGAAATAATTTGTTACTCTGATAATCCCTATAAAACTCAGTTAACTTTTTGTAACAATATCGAATTAGTAACATTAAAAAATTAATTAAATAAAAATTATACATTTTACGGGCACACTAAGGTTTTTATTCGAATTATTTTATGGTTGTTACCCATTTTGTAACAACGCTATTAACAAGAGCATTTGTTGTTATATACCGATATTTTAAATCATAGATAATCGTTATATTAGAATTCCATTTTGTGGCCTTAACAATAAATAATGTGATATGTCCAAAGCATAAAGAAACCTCTGTATCTTAACGCAAAATAATGTAATGGTTGCTTTTGGTTATATCGGTGTAGTTATGCAAAGCGGTTGTTTTACGATTCACAGCATTATAAATCGGTTTAAAGGAGCGAAGTCTTTAAATTCTACGCATCAAGGCCTCCCTTGCATTTTAAGACCGCGCGAAAGCTAAAAAGAAATCAAACGAGAAAGAAGGGTTATCTCCGGCACGCCGGTCCAACCTTTGCAGATCCAACCTTTTCATAATACTCATTATGCTTTGCCCGTATCTAATAAGCACAGGAAAAATAGTTAATGCCGAGTATGGTTAGGATATCTTGAAAAACAAAAAGTTTTTCCTACAAGAACCTACTTTTCTACCGATCGTTCCTATGTCAGCTATATGATTTAGTTGTCCGATCCAGCCGGTTCCGACATATGTACTGCGTCTAATAGAAAGAAGCACTTCTGCAAAGTTTCATGACGATAGCTTTAAAACTGAGAGAGTCCGCATAGCAACAGACAGATGGATATGGCTATATCGATTAGCTGTTGATACTGATGAAGAATATATATACTTTATAGGTTCGGAGATGTCCCTTCTGTGCGTTACACATTTCAAGAACAAATTATAATATTATGGTATCTGTCTACTGCAGGTGTTTGGCGAACTGTGTTTTTAGATGGGATAATGGACAAATCTGTTTATTTAAACATATTAAAGGATAACCTCAAAAAAAAATTGCCGAAAACCTAAACTTGTCATCACTTACGGCTCATAATGTTAAAATATGGCTAGCATAAAAGACAGCACAAGCCACATACGTCACAATCTTCAAATCTAAACCAATTTTAATATTTATGGAAGAAACTGAAAGTAAAAAAACGGGCCATTTCCAATTAGGAGGAATTAGAGGAAATGACCAAAAAGTTAATTTTTTCCATGACAAAACGTTTGGAGGTTGATATACAAAAATTTAAAAAACATATGATTATGTTAGATACATAATGTTAACTGAGTTTTGTATAAATAAACAGTTTTAAATGGATTTTCGGATGGATTTTTGTTACCAAAAACGGTAAGAACTTACTTATGTATGTACATGCATATGTACATATGTATGTACCTCAATATGTTCTATCAATAAGTAAAGTTACGATACAATGCATTGTGTTACATATGTACATATGTTAATAAGCAGTTTGCTTACTTTTATCAACGACCATAAAATTCGGATGTCGATTTTTATTGATTTCACCAACGCCACCAAGAAGAAATCCCACACAAGTGTCCTGAAAGAATAATTTAACAAATATCTTAGTATGTATGTACACACATATGTATATGCATATATAGTTACTACTACATAGGGCTTTAAAAACTTAAACTGCTCACCTCGTCCCCTATAACAGAGATTAATTTTCCTTTGATTGCCGAATGCAAAGCCATTTTAATTTTACTAAATCAGTGTATGGTCTTACACCAAGTAAAATGTCAGCTGACGAAAGTCACGAGACGACAACATAAAAACACCCAAAAACGCCTTAACAGATAAAAGTACATGGTCACCCTTGTGGCTAGTATTAAACAACGCATAGGCCGTTGACCATACTTAATGTATGATAAGTAGAATCGAGATAAGATGTAATACTATTGTTTATGTACGTATCGTACTGGATATTTTACTATTTACGTATTTATTTTAAATTACCGTTATGCCGAATTCAAGAGAAATCAAGAAGTGGAAGTTTATTGGTAAGAATTTTGAGACTAAAATCTAGCGATAGTCACCATAGAACATAAAGACTGGACAACTAGAGTAAAATAATAGGACCATGCATTTTTTTGTCGGCAGGTGCAAAGTCGTCTTCGTTTTTGTTCGGGTTCGAGACACACTCACATGCTCATACTACTAACAAAACAATGCATAGACATTGTTGATTCTGTATATTCTGAAAGTATGTATTTTTGCCTTCTGGATGAACGGGCACATTGTATTTGGCATGTTGCCGCCATTTCTTAAATGTTAAGCTCATTACTGCCGTGCGTTCGAAGGCCGTAGGACGAAAGACTGCGGCTAGATTCTGAGTTCTAACCTACTAAGTTTAACCTATAAAATCCGTTCAGAATAAAACACGTGCATTTGCATCAACAATTGCACTAGCATTTGCACTTGTACTTGCACTATCACGTTTTGCATACGCTGTCTCTATTAATATCGCAATAACTTTTATTCGCAGTACTTATTGTAAGAAACTGCAAGGGCGACTTGCACTGGAGACAAGACGTGATGCAACTTTAGAATTACAGTGTGTGTACATAGACACAGCACAGGCAGGGCCTTCACTCCAGTTATAGAGTTACCCTTGGTACGCAGCCAGCGTAAAATATAGTAGAAGTCATCTCCGAGATGAGCAGGATGACACAACGGTCACCCAGGAATAGCCCACGGCTGGATGATGGCCAGGAGATAACTACTACGGCGAGTGAGGCGTAGCCGAAGCGGGCAACTAGAATGGTGAGCACTGTATCACAAATGCGAGTTCCCGCTGTTAGCGCACCACAAAGCCCCAGCACCGTGGATGTGGGCACAAGTGTACAACCTGCCGGCACTGTGGCCGCAGGAGTGAGTGCACGAGCCAGCATATTGACAGGAGCGCCAAGCCCAAGCACGCAAATTTCAAGTACGCAAGTCATGGATTTAATAAAGAGAGTCGCTGCGCTAGAGCACGAGTTGCAGAGGTCAAAAACTGGTCAAGCACATGTGAGTACAGTTACTGATCCCGTTAAGTTGAGTAACGTTGGCGTGGGTGGTACAGCTAATCTGCCGCCTTTGATCTTTGATCGGAGCTTTGAGTAGAGACCCTTCGTCGAGTGGAAGTTTGAGTGAAACTGCAACTATGAGTGTAGTCCCAAATTCAAGAGTAAGTTTGATTGAAACTGCTATTTTGAGTGGAACTGCTTTTTTGAACTGATCGCCATATTTTAGTGAGGCATTGCCTGTCATTGAGTTGAAATTTGGGAACACAGTTGCCAATGGTAGAACGGGCTACAGATATGGATAACTGTTCTACAATATCAAGCCGCTCGACGCCATATTGCTCTGCAGGGATTGCACAGCCAACGTTCAGCTACACTCCGGCACAAGAGAACCAACAAGCGATCATATTGGAGCCAACTCAGCCAACTGGGAACTTCGCATGGCAGACTCCCAGGAACGATGTATGCCTGCAACGCAAATTACCAGATCTACCCTAGTTTGGAGGCCAACCTGAGGATTAGCCCATATTCTTCTGCGCGTTTACGGAAGCAACTTTGGCGTACAACTGTACGAATCTAGAGAATAACCAGCGATTGTTGAAAGCACTCAAAGGCGAAGCACGTGATACTGTGTAGTCGTTGCTCATACATCCCAGGAATGTGAACAGCGTGATGGAACAATTACGTTTCAGATATGGCCGCCCAGAACAACTAATACGCAGCCAGCTAATTAGTATTCGAGAGGTGTAGCATAGCGAAAATCGCGCCATTTGCTACACGAGTGAATAACCTTGCTGCCTTTAACGGGGAACAGCACTTAGCGAATCCTACTGTAGAAGTAGAATTTGTTGTTCCCACAATATAATTTAAGTCAATAGATTTGATTTGGATTTCTTGTTTTTAATTGGAGCACCGAAAGTGCCACTTCAACTTCTCATGATTTTACAAATATGTCTTAGGAGCTAAGGAAGGCTAAGCAACGCAGCTGCGCTGCCAACAGCGGAGCGGCAGCGGAGAGACGGTTAAGTATTCTTAGGTATATAGCTATCCTCGCTTAGGCTGGAGCGCGAGGGTATATGCACATACACTTGAGTTCATGTCCATGTGAGGTCCGCATGTGATAACTATGCTGACACTTGGACTTCCGTTAGCCGACCAGCTCGGATTTCGGCCACTTGGTTTAACGACTGGGACTCAAAATTTATATTTGTGTTTGTTTATACATATGCAACAATGTATGGAGTACAGTATGCATTCGATATTTATGCATATTACAACTTTCTCCTTTTGAAAAATAACGTAATATAATGAAGTTATTTTCCAATGTATATATTTTTATTAAACTACAGAATTTAGGTATGGGTTTTGTAAAAATAAAAGTAACATGATTTGAATGAATAAGAGTTCAAACAAGAATCGACCAAGCTGTGCCGACACAAGTTGTGACAATTAAATCGGCTAAGAACCTTGGCCTCATGAGCATAAGACATGTAAAGTTATGACACTTTCAAGGTTCTAGCAAAAATTAACAATTTTCAAAATTGATAAAGACTCATTATTAGCAAAATTTAAAATTCCAATACATACAGAAACCATGGTGTGTAGCTCAACTCATGGCTACACTAAATTAGTAAGTTATTAATTTTTTTTTTCAAAATTTTCCTATTTTTTTTTTTTTTTTTGTGTATATAAATTGAGATTTAAATAAGAGGCCCTCGCGGATTTTCGTTATAAGACTTTATTTTGATTATTTGATTATTTAACACAAAATTAATTAATCAATTATGGTTTATAAAACACTAGGCCAATACGCCGTAGTGAGTGAGTTAATTTATGCGCGAAGTCGCTGGGCCGATGCGCCTCAGTGAAAGCCGAATTAAAACTAAATTTACAAAAGATTGACCAAAATTACCTAAGCTATTGTGTGCTTTTCACAACGGCCGCTAGAATGCTTAGCTTGCGCCTCGTGCGCTGCCGTCGTACAAGAACATCCGGCCCAGAGCTATGTCAGCATCTGTGGCTGGTGTTATATTGCATTTTGCTGACCCCTGTTAACTCGTATGAACATCCGGCCCAGTGCAATATCAGCATCTGGAGCTGGTGTCGTTGGCTTCTGTTAACTGCTCCCCTTTTAAGTTAAGGCCGCCCTCGGCCGCTCCTATCTCGGCGATCACCTTCTTAATATCCTTGGCCGATGCCATGTTTTTGGTGAACCGACGGTAGGTGACTCCGATGCAAATTCTGGTGCAACACACAGCACCCAACAAGAAGGCTATTAGCACGCTGTCGACGCTTCCAATTTCGTCCTTGACTTCCTTGATGATCTCCAGGTTACGTTCATTCAAGCGATGAAGGTAAGGGAGACTCAGCACGTCTTATTGGCCGGTGACGTTCAGAAGGGGAGATGACGCGATGCCGGGGAACTTACTCTGGACGTTGTGTCGATTGAAGTAATTAGTTTCGTTTATCAGAGCCCAATTATTGAACGTGATTAGATTCGTTCCGTGAACCCAAGTCTCAGTACCGTTGTCAGTGCAAACTTTAGCAGACCCTTGTGATCGGGTCTAAGTGACTCGGCTGCATTTGGCAGTTTGCCAAGCCACCAGCATGCAGCTCTCTGGCACAAGAGCTGGTCAGTGAAAGTTGACAAAAGGTTCCTCCCGGCGTGGAAGTGCAATTCTTAAGGGCAAGCACTTGATCTCCGCACTCATCTATAATGTTGTCGTCAATTTGTAGCACAGCATTCTCATGCGCAGCTGCATACAGCATCACCTTTCTGCAAGCCATTTTGATTTTCGGGAACTTCATGATAAAGTGAAGTGCATTAACAGATTGTAATAATTTCACGGACGCAACGGACATAAGGTCAGCTATTGAAGTACCTGTGGGTTCATCGATCCAAACAGATTTCAAATCTGCGTGATCTAATATATTTGGGCTTATGATATTAATTTTTGCAAGAGTAACAGCGAGCATCAAATTCTGCATTTCCATCAGCTACATTCTATTCCGAGCTAAAAGAGTTTCGTATAAATGCTCGGAATCTATCTGATTATTTTTTGCAGCTTTTGTAGTGAGTTGATTGATTTGTTCCTGAACTTTTGTGTTGATAGCTGCCTGTCTGTTGTTAGAGTTCACCAACTGTAACTCAGTGAATTTGATCTTCTCGAAGTCACTGGCGTCAGGTGTTCCCGCAACTACTTTGAGGGCTGTGCCCAAGAAATCTAAACTTCTTGCCACCCTGTGGAGAAACCCGAACGTGCGGAAGACAGGCAAAACGGACCAAACTATTACTACGTGTCTTCCTTAAGGTAATGCCAAGTGGCGTAAATATTAAAACTTAAAGGTGAAGCCTAGTGGCTCAAATGTTGAAAATTATAGTCTTTTTACTAGGACTTTTTCGCCTACTTCAAAGACTCTATTCTGTCGCTGGTCGTTCAGCCTAGCCCGGAGCGCATCTTGTGCACTCCTTAACTTTGCTGATATTTCCCCTTCAGGTTCGCATGAGGGCACACGGAGGCCATCAACAGGTCTCTTGTTGATGACCTAATGTATTGCCTTGTTATACTTAATCGTAGCTAGCATTATGACTTCGACTGAGTCACTGATGTTTCTCTCCAGCATGAGGCGACGTGCAAGCTCGGCTAGATTGCTATGGAAGCGCTCGACTTGGACATTGGGGGTGCTATGCAGCGGCAGCGCATTAACAATATGGACTCCGTAGTTGTTTAACAACAGGGTCTTTATCGTTTGAGAATTCATCGAAGGCTCGTTGACACAATAAATTGTTCTGGCTCGTAGAAAGAAATTCATGACCTGCAGTAGTGAAGCTTTTAAGCCCCGATAGTGCGCGACTGAATTGGTTGTACGACTGCAAATTTATAGAACTTATCAACACAGGTCAAAAAAAATTTGTTGTTTGTGGAAAAATATCAATGTGTAGAAATTCCCCAGGAGTCTCAGGGATCGGAGTTTCTCCCAGCTCCTGTCTTTTCGGGTGCCTATCGTATTTGGCTGCTGAGCAGATTCTTCAACTTTCCGCAATTTCCTTAGCCAACTTCGCCATTTTAGGGAAATAGTATTCTGATAACACTTGCTTAACATTTTCTTGAGCTGCTCTGAGCGCTCTATTATGTTCGACAACGAGAATTTCTCTCCTCTCGTCAACGTTGAAGACATCTGCAACTCGGTTTTTGCAGTGCCAGAACTTTGTGCCTGGAAACATGCGAACTAAGCCATCCTGCACCTGTGCTAGTGTATGCAGGTTGCAATAGAGGGCATTAACTGCATTTGGATTAATCAAGTCAAGGAGTTCATCTAGAAGGGCTGTGCGATCAGTGAGGCTCACTTCATGACGCCTCTTGTCCCCGAAAAGAATGAAGTTGCGTTTGTAGGGAACGCGTGCCTCTTCGATGACAATTTGATTTTGGAAACAATTAAGTGGCTTTTCGGTTGACTCAATTGTATAGGTCAAGGACAGCTCGCTGTGGACTGTGGCTGCGCAGGAATCAGTAATCAGCTCGTCAAGAGGGTTGAGCTGTTGTCGCGATAGCGCATCAGCAACTAAATTCTCCTTGCCTGGCTTATAAAATATTCACGCATTCGTTTCCTCAATGCGCGCCTTTCATCTTTTAATTTTGGCGTTCGGGTTTGACTCAGAAACAGAAGTTAACGGTTGGTGGTCCGTGAAAATGTTAATGTCTTTTACCCCATATAGGTAGTGACGTAGCTTGCTAAGGGCCCAAACTATAGCCAAAAGTTCCCGCTCGTTGATGGCGTAGTTCACCTCCGGGGGCTTCAATGTTCTGGAAATCATTGAGATGGGGCGACCCTCTTGAGAAAGCACTGTCCCTATGCCGTAAGCTGAAGCGTCTGTCGTTAGATCAAACGGCTTCTTAAAGTCAGGGTATCTGAGCATGACGTTTTCTGATGACAAATTGTTGCGTAGCTTTTGGAATGCGTGACGCTGAAGCTCAGAGAATTCTACCGGGATGTTTCGCGATCTATGTTTACTTACTGACCCATTCTCGCCCTTTAAATGATCAGAAATGGGTTTTGCTATTGAGGCAAAGTCTTTGGTGAAACACCTATAGTAACTTGGTTCTGGGAACACCTGAATCGCTTTGACTTTTTCAGGGTCCGTTGTAGCTCCATTACTGGTTACCACGAAACCAAGAAAACCTACGCTTTTCTTAAAAAAACGCGATTTTTCTTGGGGATTCTCATATTTTCCTCGACAGGCTCTTTAAGACTGAAAGAATTTTCGTCTTTTGAGAAGACGATGACATCGTCAACATAGACATAGACAAGATTTGCCAATTTGCTCACGCAGTACGTCGTCAACAGTTCTTTGGAAGATGCTGGCCGCATTCTTCAACCCAAAGGGAAGTCGATAAAATTCGTACTTCCGCCCGTTAACTGCCAAGGCTGTTTTTTCACTGTCACGCTCTGCTAGCGTAATCTGGTGATAGCCGGATTTTAGGTCCAATGTCGAAAAGTATTTAGCTTTATCAAGATTCCCCAAAATCATTGGAATGTTAGGCATAGGGTATCTGTCTGCGATGGTTTTCTCGTTAAGTTTGCGAAAATCCATTACGAGGCGCATATTCTTGTTACCAAACTCGTCCGTCCCCTTCTTTAACCCAAATGGGGTTGTTGTAGGGGGAAACGGATTTTTTGATGATACCGTTCTTTAGAAGGTTTTGAATCTCTTTATTAACGAATTCCGCTGCTCCCATGGGATAGGGGTTCAGTCGGACATAAGCTGGTTGTTCATCAGTGGTCCTGATAGTGGTCACCACTGATGTGTTTTAGGGAAGTGCTTCTTCCGGATCCGCGAAGGCCTTATGTTTGCTTTTAGCATCTTTAGGAATGCATCTTTTACAGCATCGGACGCGTCGGCGCAGTCAACATTGGTAAAGTTAACATCCGCGCACCTGTGGAATTCGATTTGTTCAGTTTCTGCGCCACATTTGAGTTGGCCAGAAGAAAGACAAAGCGACACTCCTGCTTGCGTGAGCAAGTCGAGCCCCACAATTCCATCAAATGTGGACAGGTCTGGGAGTAAGAAAAATGTGGCAGTTTTGCCGAACACAGATATAAGGCACTTATTAGTTAACTTCGTGGTGCCGTGTATAGAAAGGGTAGAGAAGGAAGAATTTACTGGGTACACACCTTTTAGATTTTTCTGTGGCCTGATATAATTCTTGGAAGCGCCCGTGTCGATGAGAACTCTCATCTGGATCCCTGCTACTCTCCTACTGATGTAGGGCAGCAGAGAGCTTCCCCTAAAAAATTGAGAGTGTCTGAGTCATACCCGCTACCATTGTCGCCGGCAATTTGCTGCTCTGCTGCTGCTGCAGAATGAACCTGAATCTTGATCAGGCTCGTGAGCTGTGTGATTGACTCTCTGCCTCCTCTGTCCGCTTAAACGTTCAGACGTGGCCGTTCTTTTGTAGGCTTGAGGAGCGCTAGAGTTAACGTAGGCTGGTGCTTGCGATTTTTGTAGAATTTTTGACACAGATGGATCGACGTCCATTGGTTCCTGTGACCCGCCACCTTTGTTCCACCTGCCACTCTGTTGCTCAAATTGACTTTGTTGCTGTTTCCGTTGTTTAGTGAAGTGAGGATTTTTGGAACCCCTGGATTGCGGATCCCCCTGCTGTTGACCCTTATCTTGCTGACGGACCTGCGGTCTCGGAGTCACTTTTCGTTCCTCTTTTCTTGCCCTTTAGCGAAGCTAGCGGCAAAGGCGTACCTCTCATGGTTTGCCTCTACCTCTTGCGCCAGAGGTAGAGCCGACGGTAAGTCCTCAGGCTTTGCCGCGAACAGGACATCCGACAGGGTATGCTTTAGGCCTGAGACAAAAACACGCAACGCATCATCTCTGCCCTTGTGCCATGCTTGGTTTATAGGACATGTTGACCTTATTGGTGAGAAGAGTAAGCTTTTTCTGAACCTCGTCATAGTTTTGTAAAATTGTTAATGAGCCCTGTCTTAGGGTGCTCATCTCTTGCTCTATGACGTGAATGCCTCTCTTATCCCTTTATGTGAAATCGAGACGGTTTATTATGGCATCAAAATTCATTACTGTGCTAAACTGACCCAAAACACCGTCAGCTGCCCCTCTAATTTTGCTCTTAATAATAATGACCGCCTTGTAGTGGCGTGAGCTGCCGTCGTATGGCTTGTAAATTTTATTGCCGCTATCGCAGCTTGTCTCCAAGAGGCGTACGTCTCTGGCACCCCCCTAAATTCTGGTAAGCATTTAACGGCGTCCAATGGTTCATTACATTGGACGTCGTTTCTGATTTCCACCGGCTCAAATGCCTGGACCGGCGGTGTTTCTATACTACTGGCAGATATTTTGCCTGCCAATTCTTGTATCCGAGCGCTTAAGGAAGCCTTCAGTTCTGCATCTCTTTGCTTTAATACTGCGCTCTGTGCTTCAAAGGCGGAGGCCACTGCGGCTTGCACCAAAGCCCTAAACTGCTCAGGCTCCATTCCTATTTTACACCTGTTGTCAGCGATTTTTTGCGGGACGGCTTCGGGTCGTCTGACTCAGATCCCCTCGCAGAGCGGTCTCTGTACCTTAGAAACGAGCTGTTCATGGACTATACTGTCAACAATAATAACAACACAATTTCAAGGGCAAATCAACAACAGTAAATTTAATGAATGCTGACAGAGGAGAGTATATTAAAAATTGCTAATGGATGCAAAATTGTGTTTCTCAAAGTAAGTTGGGAACACAATTACTGCAATTTTAATATTTCTCACTTATGTATTTGACGATTTTTTTTCAAATAAAAAAAAGTTTGTGCCAAATGATGGCCCACTTACCTTTTTTTTTGATCCTAGAAGGGTTGTATGCTCTACGTCTAAAACTACGGCTTCCCACGCTGCAGTCGCGAATGCTTTCTTATGATCCCTCGCTGAAGTCTATGGGTGTTGGTTTACTTCGCTGCCCAAACCCGCTTGTGCGCTAGTTTGGTGACAAGTCGCTGCCCGAAGAGCTCCAGCGGCTTCGGTGCATCAAAAGGCTTTTTATTGGGCTTGTGCCGCTGACGTAAATTGATGTAGGTCAGGCACACCTTTTTTTGTTTGCACTGGTAGGTTGGGTATTGCTATTACACAGCGCGAAGTGTCTTGTACTGGTAGATTAGTTCTTTCCACTGCACAGCACACAAAATAATTATAGAACAAAATGGTCCGAAAAACGTTGGGCGCCAATTAAGATTTAAATAAGAAGTCCTCGCGGATTTTCGTTATAAGACTTTATTTTGATTATTTGATTATTTAAGTAACACAAAATTAATTAATTAATTATGGTTTATAAAACACTAGGCCAATACGCCATAGTGAGTGAGTTAATTTATGCGCGAAGTCGCTGGGCCGATGTGCCTCAGTGAAAGCCGATTTAAAACTAAATTTACAAAAGATTAATTAAAATTACCTAAGCTATTGTGTGCTTTTCACAACGGCCGCTAGAATGCTTAGCTTGCGCTTCGTGCGCTGCCGTCGTACAAAAAATCCGGCCAAGAGCTATGTCAGCATCTGTGGCTGGTGTTATATTGCATTTTGCTGACCCCTGTTAACTCGTAAGAACATCCGGCCCAGTGCTATATCAGTATCTGGAGCTGGTGTCGTTGGCCTCTGTTAACTTATATACTTATGAATGGATCTTATTCTGTGTATGGATGTACTTGGTGGTGTGAAGTAGATGTTATATTTTTTATTTTTAGATATTTGCACAAGTCGTCAATTATTGAATTTTTATACTCTGTTCCCATGTCCGTTATGAACGTCTACATTGGACCGTACTTCAGAATAAATTATTCAAAAATAGCTTAAGCTACGCTGTTCGCACATTTGTTTTGTATCCGTATGGCTACTAAATATTTGGTCAAATCGCATATTAGTGCTACTGCGTATTCGTTGCCATTGTTCGATTTTGATAGTGGTCCTATTGTATCCACAATTACCCTATCGAAAGCCATTTGTGGGGTTTCAGTTATAATTAATGGGGTTTTGGCATGTTTAGTCGTTTTACACGTTTGGCATTTGGGACATTTTCTTATGTACTCTTTTATGTCTTTACGCTACTCTTAGAGATTGTAATATTTTATTGCCCGTTATTTTAAAAGATTCTATTAAGATAGTTTCAAAGATCTTTTAGCTCGGTGCCACTTTGAGTTGGCTGATATTAAGTATACCGGCTTCCTTTTCAAGCCTTTAAAAGAACTGGCCTAAGTCGAGAATTCCATTGGTGTACATATAGCTAACGTCAATTCTTGCTATAACTTTTTTTCCATGCTTTAGTAAGCATATCGAATCTGTTATTCGCAAGGTCACTACTTTTCGTACCTCATCATTTACAATGACTTCGTATTCGTTGGGCTTAGAAGCTTTATTTAGAGTTTGCCTTGGCAAATCAAATTGTTTTTGTTCTATTCCTGCGCAGGAATTTTTCAGTTTACTTTGATTTCTGGTAGTGACTTTCAGAATTTTATTATCTCTTTGGATATTTTGTAGGTGCTTGATTATTATTCTGGACAATGCGTCCGCGATATGGTTGTCTTTACCCTTAAGGTATTCCACAGTAAAATCATACTCTTCTAAATCTAATGTCATATGTGTCAATTTTGAGCTTGGGTTAGTCATAGAAAATAAATAGGTTAGTGGTCTATGGTCGGTTTTAACTGTAAAGTGTTTGCCATAAATATATGGTCGAAAATGCTTAATTGCCCAATGAATAGCTGCTAATTCTTCTTCTGTTGTGTTTTTGTTACTTTCACCTTTGGTAAATGATCTTGATGCATATGCTACGGGTAGTTGAGTTCCATTATAATCTTGAGTTAGAACAGCTCCACATGCTTGTTTGCTTGCGTCTGTTATGATACAAAATTCTTTATTGAAATCGGGATATTGTAGTAAAGTGGGTTTCAACAATTTAACTTATAATTAGTCGAAGGCTTTTTGACATTGATCTGTCCATTCAAATTTAACATTCTTTTTACATAATCTAGTTATATGACGTGAGTAATCGGAAAAGTTTTTTATAAATCGCCTGTAGTAATTGCAAAATGTTGGGACTGGGTATTTTGCTATTACATCATACTTCTTACTGTCTGGTAAAATACCTTTATCGGTGCACTTGTGACCTAGGAAGGTTACTTCGTGTCTGAAAAATGAGCACTTTTCGGGGTGCAATTTAAGGTTGTGCTCCCTACATAACTCAAAGACGATTGTAAGGCTTTTAATCATGTGCTTTTTTGAGCAACCAGTGACAATTAGCTCATCCATATATAGGAATGCCTGTGAAGGCTCGATACCTGAAAATGCAATTGTCATCATTCTTTGAAAGGAATTTGGCGCTATTTTTAAACCATAAGGTAATCGCGTGAAGCGGTAGGAGCCATTGCTCGTGGAAAATGACGTTATATTTCTGGAGTTTTCTTCGAGTTCTATTTGGTGAAATCCTGACATTAAATCTAGACATGAAAAATATTTAGCTCTACCCAATTGATCAAGAATATCATCTGTTCTTGGTAGTGAAAATTTATCAGATAAGATTTTTTGTTAATTTGGCGATAGTCAATTACTAAACGCCATCTTTTAGTATCGCAATTTGGTAATGATTTCTTCGGAACAATTTATAATAGACTGTTGTATTCAGAAACTGAAGGTTCTACTATTTTATCTTTAATTAATTTTTCAACCTGATTTTCTACTTCTTCTTTTTGACTGCGGGGAATTCTGTAGTTCTTAATGTATACCTGTTCATCATCCTTCATCCTAATTTTTTGTTTGTAAAAATTATTTGTTGATATCGATTCGGCTTCTATTCCGAATATGTCCATGTATTTTGTGCATAATAATTAAGTATTGTTTTAAATTGGGAAGGGAAATTTGTATTCAATTTATTTAAGATGTCTGTATTGTTTTCATCTTTATGTGTTTTTACTATGTCGTAGTCATCTAATGGTTCAATTTTTAATTCGTTTAAGTGGATAATTTTGTTTTTGTTTGTAGTGTTTAAAATTCGGACAAATGTTTTTTTATACCCTGAACCCATTAAAAATGGGTAAAAGGGGTATTATGTTTTTGTGCAAAATGCAAATGTATGTAACAGGCAGAAGGAAGCATCTCCGACCCCATAAAGTATATATATTCTTGATCAGCATCAATAGCCGAGTCGATCTAGCCATGTCTGTCTGTCTGTCCGTCCGTCCGTCCGTCCGTCCGTATGTATGAACGCAAGGATCTCAGAACCTATAAGAGCTAGAGACTTGAAATTTTAGATGTAGGTGCTCCTAGTGCCCGCGCAGATCGAGTTTGTTTCCGATAAACGATAACTTGCCTCGTTTCCAAGTAATCGATAAAAATGTATATCGAAGTCCCGTTTTTTAAGCAATTTTGGTAAATAATAAGAGCTAGAGTCACCAAACTTGACATGTAGCTTCTAGAATAGTATATATATATCGATTATCTTTCATTTTATACCGCCAACTCCCCGCTACTCTCTATCTATAAGCGCGCGCTGCATTTGGTGATGGAATAAGAGGGTTCAGGGTATCCCCTAGTCGGGAGCTCCCGACTAGAACCTCTTACTTGTTTTAGTCTGCAATGGAGTTTCCAATGAATACTCCGTTTTGGATTTCTGTGTTTGGTATAAATATATACCTGGTTGCTGCGTTTATCGCAATTTTTCGGACAACTTCGGACCTGGTTGGTAGAATTGTCAAATTGTTTTGAAGGGTACGATTTATTGGAATGTTTATTGGGTGATCGAGATTGTCGGGCCTTAGTATAAGCCAATCGTTTTCTGGTTTTAAGTCTATTTGACAATTGTATTCTTTCATGAAGACGATGCCTATTATTCCATCACATGGAATTGGAAAATCTGATGTTACCAAGTGGAAATTTTGTGGAATGGCATAGTTATTTGAACGAAGTTCTATTAAAGTTAGTCCTTTTGAGTTTATTGTTCCTTCACCAACACCTGATATTTGAGTAATGTTATGATGATCAATATCATGAAATGAATCTGAATTTTCGTTTATTAATGAAATGGCTGCACCAGTATCAACTAATAATATATATAATTTTTACTTTGTTCATTATTAAGTGAAACAAAGAGATTGAAGTTAAGGTTGTGAACTGTTTGTTTTACTGGTTTTTGTATCTTAAGGGTATTTATTGGTTTTCCGACGTGGTTTGTACTTGTCGGACATTATTATACCCTGAACCCATTAAAAATGGGTAAAAGGGGTATTATGTTTTTGTGCAAAATCCAAATGTATGTAACAGGCAGAAGGAAGCATCTCCGACCCCATAAAGTATATATATTCTTGATCAGCATTAATAGCCGAGTCGATCTAGCCATGTCCGTCTGTCTGTCCGTCCGTCCGTCCGTCCGTCCGTCCGTCCGTCCGTCCGTATGTATGAACGCAAGGATCTCAGAACCTATAAGAGCTAGAGACTTTAGATGTAGAGATTTTAGATGTAGATGCTCCTAGTTCCTACGCAGATCGAGTTTGTTTCCGATAATCGATAACTTGCCCCGTTTCCAAGTAATCGATAAAAATGTATATCGATATCCTGTTTTTTAAGCAATTTTGGTAAATAATAAGAGCTAGAGTCACCAAACTTGACATGTTGCTTCTAGAAAAGTATATATATATATCGATTATCTTTCATTTTATCGCCACCTCCCCGCTACTCTCTATCTATAAGCGCGCGCTGCATTTGGTGTTGGAATATGAGGGTTCAGGGTATCCCCTAGTCGGGAGCTCCCGACTAGAACCTCTTTCTTGTTATTATTATTTCCGTGTGCGTTGCTATTATTATTGTTGTTAGCCATTGTAGCCATTGTTTTGGCTGTGACCGTTGTACTGATAGTTACCACGGCCATTTCCTCTAGCACGAAAATTACCTCGGTAATTATTTCCTCGATAAGTTTGTCCTCCTCGGGTGTAAAATATTGTATTTGCATTGCCCGTCATTTCAGTACTACATTGTAAGTACTTTGTGATGGCTTCGTTCATTGTTGTGAAATTTCCTGCCTCAAGAATTGTTTTGAGTTTTCCATGTTCATAATTTTTAACCATTGTAGTAAATTTTTCGGCAGTTTTGCCTTTCTGGTTGGTTTTTGCCAGTTTTGCCTTTAATACGTCGGATGTTTCACCGACTATAGTGTCTTGTAGTTTCGTAATTATCGCCGTAATAGAGGTTTCATTTTGTACCTTGTATATGGCTGAGCCTACTATATTTGACTTAATTACTTCAATAGCCAAGCGCTCAAATGGTCCTTTTGTCAAGTCAACCAATTTGAGTGCTGTGATGAATGATTCATTGAATTCGGGTATGGCATTTGATATGTCCTTTATGTATGGCCTTTGAGCAACTGGGTCTTTCATTATGTTTTCTTTTGTTTTTTTGTTTTATATTCAGTTCCCATGTCCGAAATGAACGTCTGCATTGGACCGAACTTCAGTATAAAAGATTCAAATATTGCTTTTGCAACTGCCTTAGCTGATTTGTTTGGTACTGGAATAGCTACAAGATATTTTGTTAAATCGCATATCATTGTAATTGCATATTCGTTTCCATTTTCGGATTTCGGTAGTGGACCTATAGTATCCACTATCACTTTGTCGAACGCATTTATCGGCGTTTCTGTAATTGTCGTAGGTGTTTTTGTATGGGTCGTCGTTTTCGACTTTTGGCATTTAGGACATCTACGTATGTATTTGGATATATGACGTGTCATATTTTTTCAGTAGTAGTGTCTTTTTATTTTAGCTATCGTTCTTGAAATGCCAGTATGACCTCCTTGTATAGGATCGTCATGATATGTAATCAGTATCGCTTATTGATCTTTTTCATTTTTTATTATGGCCACCGGCTTGAGTAGCGCTACTCTTAATGATTTTAATGTTTTGTTGCCTATATTTTTAAAAGATTCAATTAAAATTAATTCAAATATCTTTTCGCTCGGTGCCAGTTTGAGTTGGATGATCTCATGTATACCGGCTTCTTTTTCAAGCCTTTGGAAAAACTGATCTAAGTCAAATGTGCCATTGGTGTACAGATCGCTAACATCAATTCTTGCTATAATTTTTCTTCTATGTTTGAAGAAACATATATTATTTAATATAAGCAAGGCCAAGTGACTTTCAGGACTTTAACTTGTAAATCTTTTTAGTTCTTTGATGGTTTTTCTTGATAACGCATCAGCTACATAGTTATCTTTACCCTTTAGATACTCTACTGTAAAATTATATTCCTCTAACTCAACTTGGATTGACCATTGAAAATAAATATGTAAGTGGTCTATGATCTGTTTTGACAGTGAAATGTCTACCATAAATATATGGTCTGAAATGTGTTATGCCCAATGAATTGCTGCTAATTCTTGTTCTGTTGTACTTTTATTACTTTCTCCCTTAGTAAATGAACGTGATGCATAAGCAATTGGGAGTTGGAGTCCATTATGTTTTTGAGTTAAAACCGCACCACAGGCTTGCTTACTTGCATCAGTTATTATGCAAAATTCTTTGCTGAAATCTGGGTATTGTAATAGTGTTGGGTTTATTAGTTGTTACGGAACTGCTTGTTTCTCAGTGGGCCGCGCCGGCTGGCTCATCGGATTCTCTGGGTGTAGTCCCATCCCTGGCCCGCAGTCCGCACAATCGATAACAACAAAGCTACACGTCTGTAAACAGACTCACACAACACTATTCAAAAATGAACCAAATAATCGATAACCAATAATCGGAACTGCTAACTCATGAACAAAATAAACAGCTGTAACAGCTATGAAAACGTAAACAACTAAGGTGAGACACTCACTATAAATGAACACAAAACACTATTAATCCACCTTACTCTTCCAGATCGGGCCCGGTTCCGGACCCAGCGTACCCGCCCTACCATGAGACGATCACCTATACTCGTCTCCCTCATTTTGGCCACTAAATGGCCTACATTAGCCCGTGTCGGCCATCATGCCCACTCTCCCCAACAAATTTAACTTTAGCCGGACATGCTTTCTTTCAATATGTGCGTATAATTGGTTGCGTTTTCTTAAAATTTATAACAATTAAAATCATCGCTTATGGCATTTATCTTTGCAGCTATTTAGAATCTCATGCAAGTGGATATTTCGTTAACTTCACAGGTGCGTATAATGGTTTGTGGATTCTTATAATTATTGACACTAATATTTCTTTTATTTCTTCCTAGTTTGCACGAGGTCCCTATTCACATAAATTAGTATTCATGCACGTGAACATTTCTTCTCCGGGTGCGTATTAATGTTGCATATATTTATACTTATGGACAAAGTGTATTAATTCCTAAATTTTTCGAACGACGAAACACTACAAAGATATTGCTAGTCGCCGCAAAAGAAACACGCAAGGACGCAATTTAGAGGCAAACGTTGCGCCGATTTAGGAACACATATACTTAAAACTGGGTATGTCACGATAATCAGTCGTGCGACAGGTAGATAGATCTGTATTAAATCGATTAATTCTACCTTACCCTACCTAAAGAGCTCTCTGGGGGTGGTAAGGGGCGATATAAATGGGTAATTCCAATTAGGTACGTATGTGAGCATAGTTCGCGCAAGTGTTAATTTTAAATTTTTATATTTTACAGGCGCAGATGCATCACCTTTGGAGTTTCCCTCACCGTTCGCACTCTAAAGTGAAGCTCGGCGTAAGTGCCTATGTATGTATAGGTATAATTTATAAATACAAAAAAAACTAAATTTAATGACAAAAAAAAATCTGCTCCTTTTCAGGGAGTGCGGTCAGGAGTCTTCATCTGACTCTGCCAAGGGCTCGAAAGAGGATGGGCGATATGGAACAGACTCACTCGGAGGATGTGGGCGTGGTCTCGCCTGTGGCCGCTTCTTCGCTGTTGGAGCCCGGTCGTCGGTGGCTCGTCTCGTCGCCTTCAGGGTTGCGCCGACGCTTGGCTGGCGGCGTCGCGGATATGGCTGGTGTGCGCCGCTGAGCCGAATCCTGGCCTTTGGAATGTTTCGTGGGCCTCTCTGGTGCGAGCGCTGGTCCCTTTGTTGCCGGAGCCGTTAATTTTTGTTTTTTATTTATTTGTTCGTTTCTCGTCGCACTTAAGTTTTAAGTTTTTTCTTTTTTTTAATTTTAATATATTTTGTGACTCGAGCGTAAGCCGCACATATATTTATTAAATGGCAAAAAAAAACAAAACCACAATTTTTAATTGTCTGTTAAGTTATATTATAAAATTCGAATCTCTTGAGCCGGTATGCAATATACAAATTTTATGCAGACTTCGAGCGGGCACGCCCGCCGTTACCCGCTGATCAAATCGAACTCCCATTACATTTGGGCAGCAACATCATCGGTGCCGAATTTCGGCACACGCATAAATTGGCGAGGCGGGCACCGTTGCTGCCCATCTGCACAGCTGCATTTTTTTGGGTCAATGGCCCAAATGAAGGCCAAGGGCGTGGATCGCAAGTCTGGCGTTGCCACCCTTCAAAAATTTGGGCTCCGCCGTGGGCCCAGCTTCACCCCGCATACTCTGACCATATGACAAAAGATATCGGCGTGGCCGATAATATCGCTCGCAACCAACTAAGTAAACCCTCGGTGCTGCCGATAACGTCAAATGCAACATCACCACGCAGATTATTGTAACGACATGAATGACCGTTACAAGGAATCTGCGTGCGCATTTCATGGATTGACCCAGCCGGCTAATAACGATGCCCAACGTAGGCCACACCCACGACAGGTAATCTATATTTTCGGCACTGACCCAAAAAAAAACAAAGGGAGGACGGGCGCTGCTGCCGCCATTGCCTGGCAGGGAGGTGAGCAAATTACGATTATGTTCGTATATCTTTTGCGTGGAAGACGGCTAGCACGCGTCCCTGGAGATCTTCTAACTCGTTGGCGATGGTGCCCACGGATCGGACGACTCGGCTCTTCAAGAATTTCCGGGCGAACTTGGCATTGAAGGCTTTGCCGAAGCTGCTTAGTGCGAAGTTGCGCCTCCACACTTCCTGTCCCGGTTCCAGATGGAGCTGGCGCGCGCGGTGGTCGTATCGTTGGTGACTTCGCTCGTATGCGGTGTGCAGGTGGTCCTTGACTTGGCTTCGGATTACAGCCACTCTGTCCTTCGCGTCAAGGTCAGAAATACTGTGATCGGCCAATGATCTCAGCTTCCTGGCCAGTTTGTAACTGGAACCATTCAGGTACATCTGCTGTCCAAAGACCGCGAAGAACGGAGTCATTCCCGTAGCACTGTGGACCGCATTCCGGATCGCCACTTCCACCTCTGGTTGGTACGCGACCCAATCCCGATGATCCTGACCCAGGTAGGTTCTGATTGCAGACAGCACTGTGCGGTTCACGCGTTCGGCGGCGTTGCTCTGAGGCGAATACACTGGTGTGCGCAGGTGAGTAATGCCAAACGCCTGGACCATCGCATCGAACGACTTTGACACGAATTGTCTTCCATTATCCGAATGGATCACTTCCGGCACGCAAAATTTGAAGAACACCTCATGCACTAGGAAGTTCACGACATCCGCCGCGGTGGCTTCTCAGCCTGGCCTTCAGGAAGGTAAATTTCGAGAAGTGTTCTACGACGACGAATATCCACGCATGCCCTCGTCGGTGGTGCGCACTTCTTCCCCAATTCCGACCTGCATCCGGTAGTTTTGTGCCTTGGTCTCCATACAGGTATCGCATTTCCGTACATAGTCCCTGACTTGTATGGCCTTGTTGGGCCAATAATATCGCCTGCGCAGCGCGTGCAGTGTTTTCCTCATGCCTCCATGAGCTGACGTGCACGGTCCTCTTGAACAGAAGTCCGTCCTGCACTCTAAGACCCGGCAATTTCCCTTGTTGGCTCATCACCTCTTTTATCAGCTCTCGATATTCGGTGCTATCGAACTCCGGGGTCTGAAATCCCAACAGATCCTCCGGGGTCAGTTCGAGCTCTTCCACGCTTCGGGACAACGTGTCTGCGACGACGTTGTCGGCTCCCTTGCGGTACTGCATGGAGAAAGGGAACGCTTGCAGTTCTAGGGACCACCTGGCTAATCTCCCGCTCTAGTCTTTGAGACTCATAAGCCACTGCAGGCTCGCATGATCGGTGATTACCGTGAACGGCATCATCTCCACGTACGGCCGGAATCGATGTATGGCCAGTTTGGCGGCTAGGCATTCCTTCTCGGTCACCGAATAGTTGATCTGATGATTGTTGAGTTTGGTCGAGAAGAATGCGATCGGCCTTTCCTGTTGCTCGTCGTCTAGCTGGAACAACACGGCTCCTACTCCGTAGTGAGATGCGTCGCATTGGATGAAGAATGGCCTTCGAAAATCCGCGTGAACTAACACCGGGGCTGTGGTGAGGGCTAACTTCAAGCTTTCTATGGCATCTATGGCCTCGTCACTCAACACAAATCTACCCGTTCTCTTCTTAAGGGCATCAGTCAACGGTACCGAGATCTCGGTGAAGTTCTTTATGAATCGTCGATACCACCCCGCTGTACCTAAGAAGCTTCGTAGTTCCTTCACCGTCCTCGGATTCGGGATGTTCCGGATCGCTTCTACTCTTCCCGGATCCATGCGCAGAGTCCCGCCGCCTATGATGAAACCCAGGTAGTTTAGGTTGCGGAAGCAGAATTTTGACTTCGCCATGCCTATGGTGAGGTTCGCGTTCCTCAGACACTCGGCCACCAATTCCAAGTATTTTAGGTGCGTTGGAAAATCTGCCGATATTATCAGCAAATCGTCTAGGTATATGAACACGTTGGACCTCAGATTCGCCGGGATTACTTTGTCCATGAGCCTGCAAAGTTGTTGAGCGGCGTTGCAGAGCCCGAATGGCATGTGGCGGAACTGGTACAGCGGCCTCCCTGGTACAGTAAACGCTGTATACGCCCTGCTCTTCTCCTTCATCTCGATTTGCCAGAACGCGAACTTAAGGTCGACGCTAGAGATAAAATGAGTCTCGTCGATTCGCGATAGGATGCCCTCTATGCATGGAAGCGGGTAAGCGTCCTTTACCGTCACACTGTTTAATTTCCTGGCGTCTAAGCAAAACCTGTTCTTCCCAGGCCTCATCACCACCGTCGTCCGGTTGCTCCAGGGGCTGTCACTCTCCTCGATGATGCCTAACTTTAGCATTTTATCCACCTCGGCCCACACGATCTCCTGTTTGGCCGGAGACAGCGGATAATGTCTGTCCTTCACAGGTTCTGCTCCCTCGATCAGATGAATTCGGTGCTGCAGCAGGTGAGTTTTCCCTAGGCCATCCTGCTCAAATTGGAGAAATCTGCGCTTCACGCTTTCCAACTGACTCCTCTGATCGTTGTCCAGGTCCCACATTTCCAGATCCGCCGCGCAGTCGTCGTCGTCCCGGTAATAAGCCACCTCTGGGTTCGCTGCCGTTACCTCAGATGCCTCTGGTGGTGTTTCGGACTTTCTGGCCGGACCGAGCAGCTCTGGTGCAATCTCGAAGGCTCGCCAGAAGTCGATTCCCAGGTATAGTTCCTGTCGCAGGTCCGGGCACATGTAAAATACAATATCTTCCTTTCTATTCCCGTATTTCACAGGCAGAACAACGCGACCTAAAATTGGGCGCTTGGCACCCGCCGCTGTCCTCACCATCGATTCGTATGGCCGCGCTTCCCATCCCAGCTCCTCCACTAACTCCCGGCATCCTCGTCCCAACAGACTGACTGAGGCCCCCGTGTCCAGCAACCCTTTCATCTTGGCCCCGGCGACTTCCACTTCGGCGAATACGCGTGGGTCTATACTATCCTCCCGTCTCACCGCTTCGACGACCTGGCGCCGGGTAATCCTGCGTCTGCGGAAGCGCGCACGTGCCTTCACCACTCTCCGGGTGGCTAGTGTCATCCCTTCCAGCTGTCGCTCACCAAAAATTCTATTTCGGGCCATGTATGCCCGAACACGTTCTTCATATGGTAAGCCCCTAAGTGTTCCTCCTTTGCTTATATTATTATTATAATTAGCCTTATCCTGATCCTTATCCCAAATCTCCGGGTCCTTTCCAATGATTATTGGCTTTGGTAGGTACCCCTCTCCTGCTTCCCCGCGGTCGCCGTCCCGGAACGCGTCTGTCCCGCCATCACCGCGCTCCCTCTGGGGTTTCCCGGACAGTTTTCACACTGGGAGCAGAAAGTGTCCGGCTTTCCACACCTATTGCAGAATATTTTCCGCTCCTTGGACAGGCAGTCTCTAAAGACGTGATCGAACTGTCTGCAGTTCCAGCATACAAGTCGGGATGAGTTCCTGCCTCGCACGAATGCTTCCTCCAGTTCTCCTGGCGGCGTTTCTGTACGATGTGGTGGTACTTCGACCTCGTGGACTACGGGCCTTGTTCCTTGTGGACAACGCGACGGCTGTAGGTACCCCGTCCGGCTTCTGCGACCCATGTGCCTCTCCACTTCTAGGCACTCTTGGCGCAGCTCATCCACTGTGAGAAATAAATAAACACCCACTAACAAATCTTACTAATAAAGAATAATAAATTAATACACATCGACCACAAACACACTCACACAAATAAATATTTTTTTCTTTCTAATTAATTTCAAATACTTGGGGGAGAAAAAACAAATCCTAACACAGGCTAACTAATCTACGCATAATCTGGACAGTGGACAACACTTAAGCATTCGTCAAATGCTCAGTTCGTCAGTTTGACTGACGAACGGCATTCAAGGAACGCTACCTTGAAGGCTATTTGGTTTCTGTCGCACTTCTGGGCACCCTTAGGGTAGCTGTGTGACAGGTGCGGCGCAGGATAGGCTCTATACCGTCCTGGGTCACCTGTCTCCGAAGCTCATTTAACTACGGCCAGCACACCCCAAACGTTAACACAGAGTGATACAAAACAAATAGAAAACATTAAACAAACTCTAGTAAGACCTACCCTAATATCACATTCTATCACAAGTTATTTTGTCGTGGCGGCTACCACTAGGCTACGATAAACGGTCGCGATCGTTTCGCCAACTTGCGAACGTGACTTACCGTCATCAACCACTACAAGAAAACTTCTCATGCTTATGGATATTCTCTACTTCCGTCGTGCTTCTCGGATTCCACTACACGCTGCGCGATTAGGAGCTACCTACTCGTGCCACATAAGACTTCAGCGGTGTGGGTCCTGAAGCCAAGGGAGTTTTTTCTCTGTACCTTCATTTATATCGTGTTTATTTTTCTTTGATTACACACCGACTTCAAATTGAGCGCCATATTGTTACGGAACTGCTTGTTTCTCAGTGGGCCGCGCCGGCTGGCTCATCGGATTCTCTGGGTGTAGTCCCATCCCTGGCCCGCAGTCCGCACAATCGATAACAACAAAGCTACACGTCTGTAAACAGACTCACACAACACTATTCAAAAATGAACCATATAATCGATAACCAATAATCGGAACTGCTAACTCATGAACAAAATAAACAGCTGTAACAGCTATGAAAACGTAAGCAACAAAGGTGAGACACTCACTATAAATTAACACAAAACACTATTAATCCACCTTACTCTTCCAGATCGGGCCCCGGTTCCGGACCCAGCGTACCCGCCCTACCATGAGACGATCACCTATACTCGTCTCCCTCATTTTGGCCACTAAATGGCCTACATTAGCCCGTGTCGGCCATCATGCCCACTCTCCCCAACAAATTTAACTTTAGCCGGACATGCTTTCTTTCAATATGTGCGTATAATTGGTTGCGTTTTCTTAAAATTTATAACAATTAAAATCATCGCTTATGGCATTTATCTTTGCAGCTATTTAGAATCTCATGCATGTGGATATTTCGTTAACTTCACAGGTGCGTATAATGGTTTGTGGATTCTTATAATTATTGACACTAATATTTCTTTTATTTCTTCCTAGTTTGCACGAGGTCCCTATTCACATAAATTAGTATTCATGCACGTGAACATTTCTTCTCCGGGTGCGTATTAATGTTGCATATATTTATACTTATGGACAAAGTGTATTAATTCCTAAATTTTTCTCTTATCTTATAGAATTCAATTATTTATTTTGACAGCACTAAATGGAACAGGCGACGAAACACTACAAAGATATTGCTAGTCGCCGCAAAAGAAACACGCAAGGACGCAATTTAGAGGCAAACGTTGCGCCGATTTAGGAACACATATACTTAAAACTGGGTATGTCACGATAATCAGTCGTGCGACAGGTAGATAGATCTGTATTAAATCGATTAATTCTACCTTACCCTACCTAAAGAGCTCTCTGGGGGTGGTAAGGGGCGATATAAATGGGTAATTCCAATTAGGTACGTATGTGAGCATAGTTCGCGCAAGTGTTTATTTTAAATTTTTATATTTTACATGCGCAGATGCATCACCTTTGGAGTTTCCCTCACCGTTCGCACTCTAAAGTGAAGCTCGGCGTAAGTGCCTATGTATGTATAGGTATAATTTATAAATACAAAAAAAAACTAAATTTAATGACAAAAAAAATCTGCTCCTTTTCAGGGAGTGCGGTCAGGAGTCTTCATCTGACTCTGCCAAGGGCTCGAACGAGGATGGGCGATATGGAACAGACTCACTCGGAGGATGTGGGCGTGGTCTCGCCTGTGGCCGCTTCTTCGCTGTTGGAGCCAGGTCGTCGGTGGCCTTTGGCCTGGCCTTTGGAATGTTTCGTGGGCCTCTCTGGTGCGAGCGCTGGTCCCTTTGTTGCCGAAGCCGTTAATTTTTGTTTTTTTTTTTATTTGTTCGTTTCTCGCCGCACTTAAGTTTTAAGTTTTTCTTTTAATATATTTTGTGACTCGAGCGTAAGCCGCACATATATTTATTAAATGGCGAAAAAAACAAAACCACAATTTTAAATTGTCTGTTAAGTTATATTATAAAATTCGAATCTCTTGAGCCGGTATGCAATATACAAATTTTATGCAGACTTCGAGCGGGCACGCCCGCCGTTAACCGCTGATCAAATCGAACTCCTCTTACATTTGGGCAGCAACATCATCGGTGCCGAATTTCGGCACACGCATACATTGGCGAGGCGGGCACCGTTGCTGCCCATCTGCACAGCTGCATTTTTTTGGGTCAATGGCCCAAATGAAGGCCAAGTGCACATCCAAGGGCATGCGATCCACTCTCCTCATAGTCTCTTTAAGAGCGAACCGGGCGGCCAATAGCAATCGTCGCTTTTGGCGCCGTGGATCGCAAGTCTGGCGTTGCCACCCTTCAAAAATTTGGGCTCCGCCGTGGGCCCAGCTTCACCCCGCATACTCTGACCATATGACAAAAGATATCGGCGTGGCCGATAATATCGCTCGCAACCAACTAAGTAAACCCTCGGTGCTGCCGATAACGTCAAATGCAACATAGTGCCGATTTGAGATGTTCGAATGCATGTTGGCAGTCGGCTGTCCATTCGAACTTAACATCTTTTTTAAATAATTTTGTTATATGACGAGAATAGTCGGCGAAATTTTTTATAAAACGTCTATAATAATTGCAGAATGCAACGAATCTTCTAGCGCTGTGCGTATTGTGTGGGACCGGATAGTTTTTAATGATGTCTTGTTTTTTGTCGTCTGGCAAGATTCCTTTATCGGTGCATTTGTGTCCCAGAAATGTGACTTCTTGCATAAAAAATGAATATTTTTCAGGATGTAACTTGAGGTTGTATTTCCTACATTTCTTAAAAACATCACTTAAGTTTTTAAGCATATGTTTTTCGGAACAACCTATAACTATTAGATCATCCATGTAAAGGAATGCTTGCGAAGGTTCGAGTCCAAAGAATGCAATAGTCATCATTCTCTGAAATGAATTTGGGGCTATTTTTAAACCAAAAGGTAATCTCGTAAGGCGATATAAGCCATCGCTCGTTGAAAAATACCTTATATTTCTTGAACTTTCTTCAAGTTCAATTTGGTGAAAGCCCGACATTAAGTCGAGGCATGAAAAATATTTTGCTCTACCTAGTTGATCTAAAATATCATCAATTCTAGGTAGTGGGCAGCTTTTTGTTAATTTGACAATAGTCGATTACCAATCGGCACCTTTTCTTATTGGATTCAGGATGAGATTTCTTTGGGACTAATAAAAGTGGGCTATTGTATTCTGACACAGATGGTTTTATCATCTTTCAATCTCAATTTTTGTTTGTAAAAATTATTTGTTGATATAGATTCGGGTTCAAGTCCGAATATGTCTGTATAATTAGTGCATAACTCAATTAATTTTGCTTTAAACTGTGGTGGAAAATTTTGGGATAGTCGAGACATGACTTTTTCTTTTCTACTGCAATTGTTTGTTTGAACCACTTCGTAGTTCGAAAGTGATTCATAACTTAGATTTTCTATACTAATTAGTTGATCGGTGGTATGGTTGTGTTCAGTAATCGGACAAATGTGTGATTGCAACGGTGTTTGCAACATAAATACCAGTTTGAATTTCCTGGTTTGGAATTAGTACACTATCTTCACTTGAGGATAGTTCGTTTTTTCGGACAACGTGTGATCTTGCTGGTAAAAGTATTGTATTATAACCAGAACTAAATATATGATATTGGAACATGAATCGGAAAATTTAGATTATTGCGTCTGATTATAAGCCAATCTTCTGTCGGCTTGAAATCTAATTGGCAATTGAATTTTTTAATAAAATCAATCCCTATTATTCCGTCGCTTGGTATTGCGAAATGCAGATCTACTATATGGAAATTGTGTGGAATTATGTATAGATCTGTCTGTAGTTCAATTGAGGTTAAGCCTTTAGATTTTATAACTTCTTGGCTTATGCCTTGAATATTGATTCTATTGTCATTTTCAATGTCATTAAAAAAATCAGAATTTTCTTTTAAAATTGAAATGCCTGCACCTGTATCTATTATAAAAACGAGTTTTTTACGTGTTGCCACATGATAAAATGATACAAATATACTGAGGTTGAGATTGATGGTGTGAACCTTATTGTTTTCTAGTTTTGCGTATCTAAAGGTCGTTCGGACATTATTGTTGTGGCCTCGATTCGAGTTGCCACGTCCTCTAAAGTTTCCTCTATTTTGGCCTTGTGCCCTATTATAGTTTCTGCTATAACTTTGGTTATTATTTCTGGAACCGTTGTTCTGATAATTAAATCTGCCACAATAATTAACTCGGTTTCCTCTATTATTTCCATATTGTCGCCTGTTGCTTCCGTACAACTGTTGACAAATTTTGAAAGGGCATCATTCATTGTGTTGAATGTACCTGCTTGCATGATCAGTTTTACTCTGTCAATTGCGCAATTTTGCGTCATGGCCTTTACAGCTAATGTCAAAATGAATTTGTTTGCTAGATCCGGGCTTAAACCATCACTGATATACGCACCTTCAATTCCGACCTGCATCCGGTAGTTTTGTGCCTTGGTCTCCATACAGGTATCGCATTTCCGTACATAGTCCCTGACTTGTATGGCCTTGTTGGGCCAATAATATCGCCTGCGCAGCGCGTGCAGTGTTTTCCTCATGCCTCCATGAGCTGACGTCTGGTCCGCGCGTGCTTGTTGGATGAGTCCTGCAGTCAGCGACTCCGGCACCCAGAGCTTCCAACTTGTGCCTTCGACCTCATCCTCCAAGCTCTCGTGCACGGTCCATTTGAACAGAAGTCCGTCCTGCACTCTAAGATCCGGCAATTTCCCTTGTTGGCTCATCACCTCTTTTATCAGCTCTCGATATTCGGTGCTATCGAACTCCGGGGTCTGAAATCCCAACAGATCCTCCGGGGTCAGTTCGAGCTCTTCCACGCTTCGGGACAACGTGTCTGCGACGACGTTGTCGGCTCCCTTGCGGTACTGCATGGAGAAAGGGAACGCTTGCAGTTCTAGGGACCACCTGGCTAATCTCCCGCTCAAGTCTTTGAGATTCATAAGCCACTGCAGGCTCGCATGATCGGTGATTACCGTGAACGGCATCATCTCCACGTACGGCCGGAATCGATGTATGGCCAGTTTGGCGGCTAGGCATTCCTTCTCGGTCACCGAATAGTTGATCTGATGATTGTTGAGTTTGGTCGAGAAGAATGCGATCGGCCTTTCCTGTTGCTCGTCGTCTAGCTGGAACAACACGGCTCCTACTCCGTAGTGAGATGCGTCGCATTGGATGAAGAATGGCCTTCGAAAATCCGCGTGAACTAACACCGGGGCTGTGGTGAGGGCTAACTTCAAGCTTTCTATGGCATCTATGGCCTCGTCACTCAACACAAATCTACCCGTTCTCTTCTTAAGGGCATCAGTCAACGGTACCGAGATCTCGGTGAAGTTCTTTATGAATCGTCGATACCACCCCGCTGTACCTAAGAAGCTTCGTAGTTCCTTCACCGTCCTCGGATTCGGGATGTTCCGGATCGCTTCTACTCTTCCCGGATCCATGCGCAGAGTCCCGCCGCCTATGATGAAACCCAGGTAGTTTAGGTTGCGGAAGCAGAATTTTGACTTCGCCATGCCTATGGTGAGGTTCGCGTTCCTCAGACACTCGGCCACCAATTCCAAGTATTTTAGGTGCGTTGGAAAATCTGCCGATATTATCAGCAAATCGTCTAGGTATATGAACACGTTGGACCTCAGATTCGCCGGGATTACTTTGTCCATGAGCCTGCAAAGTTGTTGAGCGGCGTTGCAGAGCCCGAATGGCATGTGGCGGAACTGGTACAGCGGCCTCCCTGGTACAGTAAACGCCGTATACGCCCTGCTCTTCATATCGATTTGCCAGAACGCGAACTTAAGGTCGACGCTAGAGATAAAATGAGTCTCGTCGATTCGCGATAGAATGCCCTCTATGCATGGAAGCGGGTAAGCGTCCTTTACCGTCACACTGTTTAATTTCCTGGCGTCTAAGCAAAACCTGTTCTCCCCAGGCCTCATCACCACCGTTGTCCGGTTGCTCCAGGGGCTGTCACTCTCCTCGATGATGCCTAACTTTAGCATTTTATCCACCTCGGCCCTCACGATCTCCTGTTTGGCCGGAGACAGCGGATAATGTCTGTCCTTCACGGGTTCTGCTCCCTCGATCAGCTGAATTCGGTGCTGCAGCAGGTGAGTTTTCCCTAGGCCATCCTGCTCAAATTGGAGAAATCTGCGCTTCACGCTTTCCAACTGACTCCTCTGATCGTTGTCCAGGTCCCACATTTCCAGATCCGCCGCGCAGTCGTCGTCGTCCCGGTAATAAGCCACCTCTGGGTTCGCTGCCGTTACCTCAGATGCCTCTGGTGGTGTTTCGGACTTTCTGGCCGGACCGAGCAGCTCTGGTGCAGTCTCGAAGGCTCGCCAGAAGTCGATTCCCAGGTATAGTTCCTGTCGCAGGTCCGGGCACATGTAAAATACAATATCTTCCTTTCTATTCCCGTATTTCACAGGCAGAACAACGCGACCTAAAATTGGGCGCTTGGCACCCGCCGCTGTCCTCACCATCGATTCGTATGGCCGCGCTTCCCATCCCAGCTCCTCCACTAACTCCCGGCATCCTCGTCCCAACAGACTGACTGAGGCCCCCGTGTCCAGCAACCCTTTCATCTTGGCCCCGGCGACTTCCACTTCGGCGAATACGCGTGGGTCTATACTATCCTCCCGTCTCACCGCTTCGACGACCTGGCGCCGGGTAATCCTGCGTCTGCGGAAGCGCGCACGTGCCTTCACCACTCTCCGGGTGGCTAGTGTCATCCCTTCCAGCTGTCGCTCACCAAAAATTCTATTTCGGGCCATGTATGCCCGAACACGTTCTTCATATGGTAAGCCCCTAAGTGTTCCTCCTTTGCTTATATTATTATTATAATTAGCCTTATCCTGATCCTTATCCCAAATCTCCGGGTCCTTTCCAATGATTATTGGCTTTGGTAGGTACCCCTCTCCTGCTTCCCCGCGGTCGCCGTCCCGGAACGCGTCTGTCCCGCCATCACCGCGCTCCCTCTGGGGTTTCCCGGACAGTTTTCACACTGGGAGCAGAAAGTGTCCGGCTTTCCACACCTATAGCAGAATATTTTCCGCTCCTTGGACAGGCAGTCTCTAAAGACGTGATCGAACTGTCTGCAGTTCCAGCATACAAGTCGGGATGAGTTCCTGCCTCGCACGAATGCTTCCTCCAGTTTCAAGGAACGCTACCTTGAAGGCTATTTGGTTTCTGTCGCACTTCTGGGCACCCTTAGGGTAGCTGTGTGACAGGTGCGGCGCAGGATAGGCTCTATACCGTCCTGGGTCACCTGTCTCCGAAGCTCATTTAACTACGGCCAGCACACCCCAAACGTTAACACAGAGTGATACAAAACAAATAGAAAACATTAAACAAACTCTAGTAAGACCTACCCTAATATCACATTCTATCACAAGTTATTTTGTCGTGGCGGCTACCACTAGGCTACGATAAACGGTCGCGATCGTTTCGCCAACTTGCGAACGTGACTTACCGTCATCAACCACTACAAGAAAACTTCTCATGCTTATGGATATTCTCTACTTCCGTCGTGCTTCTCGGATTCCACTACACGCTGCGCGATTAGGAGCTACCTACTCGTGCCACATAAGACTTCAGCGGTGTGGGTCCTGAAGCCAAGGGAGTCCTTTTCTCTGTACCTTCATTTATATCGTGTTTATTTTTCTTTGATTACACACCGACTTCAAAGAAGCCGAGTGCTTCTTCAAATTGAGCGCCATATTGTTACGGAACTGCTTGTTTCTCAGTGGGCCGCGCCGGCTGGCTCATCGGATTCTCTGGGTGTAGTCCCATCCCTGGCCCGCAGTCCGCACAATCGATAACAACAAAGCTACACGTCTGTAAACAGACTCACACAACACTATTCAAAAATGAACCATATAATCGATAACCAATAATCGGAACTGCTAACTCACGAACAAAATAAACAGCTGTAACAGCTATGAAAACGTAAGCAACAAAGGTGAGACACTCACTATAAATTAACACAAAACACTATTAATCCACCTTACTCTTCCAGATCGGGCCCCGGTTCCGGACCCAGCGTACCCGCCCTACCATGAGACGATCACCTATACTCGTCTCCCTCATTTTGGCCACTAAATGGCCTACATTAGCCCGTGTCGGCCATCATGCCCACTCTCCCCAACAAATTTAACTTTAGCCGGACATGCTTTCTTTCAATATGTGCGTATAATTGGTTGCGTTTTCTTAAAATTTATAACAATTAAAATCATCGCTTATGGCATTTATCTTTGCAGCTATTTAGAATCTCATGCATGTGGATATTTCGTTAACTTCACAGGTGCGTATAATGGTTTGTGGATTCTTATAATTATTGACACTAATATTTCTTTTATTTCTTCCTAGTTTGCACGAGGTCCCTATTCACATAAATTAGTATTCATGCACGTGAACATTTCTTCTCCGGGTGCGTATTAATGTTGCATATATTTATACTTATGGACAAAGTGTATTAATTCCTAAATTTTTCTCTTATCTTATAGAATTCAATTATTTATTTTGACAGCACTAAATGGAACAGGCGACGAAACACTACAAAGATATTGCTAGTCGCCGCAAAAGAAACACGCAAGGACGCAATTTAGAGGCAAACGTTGCGCCGATTTAGGAACACATATACTTAAAACTGGGTATGTCACGATAATCAGTCGTGCGACAGGTAGATAGATCTGTATTAAATCGATTAATTCTACCTTACCCTACCTAAAGAGCTCTCTGGGGGTGGTAAGGGGCGATATAAATGGGTAATTCCAATTAGGTACGTATGTGAGCATAGTTCGCGCAAGTGTTAATTTTAAATTTTTATATTTTACATGCGCAGATGCATCACCTTTGGAGTTTCCCTCACCGTTCGCACTCTAAAGTGAAGCTCGGCGTAAGTGCCTATGTATGTATAGGTATAATTTATAAATACAAAAAAAAACTAAATTTAATGACAAAAAAAATCTGCTCCTTTTCAGGGAGTGCGGTCAGGAGTCTTCATCTGACTCTGCCAAGGGCTCGAACGAGGATGGGCGATATGGAACAGACTCACTCGGAGGATGTGGGCGTGGTCTCGCCTGTGGCCGCTTCTTCGCTGTTGGAGCCAGGTCGTCGGTGGCCTTTGGCCTGGCCTTTGGAATGTTTCGTGGGCCTCTCTGGTGCGAGCGCTGGTCCCTTTGTTGCCGAAGCCGTTAATTTTTGTTTTTTTTTTTATTTGTTCGTTTCTCGTCGCACTTAAGTTTTAAGTTTTTCTTTTAATATATTTTGTGACTCGAGCGTAAGCCGCACATATATTTATTAAATGGCAAAAAAAAACAAAACCACAATTTTAAATTGTCTGTTAAGTTATATTATAAAATTCGAATCTCTTGAGCCGGTATGCAATATACAAATTTTATGCAGACTTCGAGCGGGCACGCCCGCCGTTAACCGCTGATCAAATCGAACTCCTCTTACATTTGGGCAGCAACATCATCGGTGCCGAATTTCGGCACACGCATACATTGGCGAGGCGGGCACCGTTGCTGCCCATCTGCACAGCTGCATTTTTTTGGGTCAATGGCCCAAATGAAGGCCAAGTGCACATCCAAGGGCATGCGATCCACTCTCCTCATAGTCTCATAGCCAATAGCAATCGTCGCTTTTGGCGCCGTGGATCGCAAGTCTGGCGTTGCCACCCTTCAAAAATTTGGGCTCCGCCGTGGGCCCAGCTTCACCCCGCATACTCTGACCATATGACAAAAGATATCGGCGTGGCCGATAATATCGCTCGCAACCAACTAAGTAAACCCTCGGTGCTGCCGATAACGTCAAATGCAACATAGTGCCGATTTGAGATGTTCGAATGCATGTTGGCAGTCGGCTGTCCATTCGAACTTAACATCTTTTTTAAATAATTTTGTTATATGACGAGAATAGTCGGCGAAATTTTTTATAAAACGTCTATAATAATTGCAGAATGCAACGAATCTTCTAGCGCTGTGCGTATTGTGTGGGACCGGATAGTTTTTAATGATGTCTTGTTTTTTGTCGTCTGGCAAGATTCCTTTATCGGTGCATTTGTGTCCCAGAAATGTGACTTCTTGCATAAAAAATGAATATTTTTCAGGATGTAACTTGAGGTTGTATTTCCTACATTTCTTAAAAACATCACTTAAGTTTTTAAGCATATGTTTTTCGGAACAACCTATAACTATTAGATCATCCATGTAAAGGAATGCTTGAGAAGGTTCGAGTCCAAAGAATGCAATAGTCATCATTCTCTGAAATGAATTAGGGGCTATTTTTAAACCAAAAGGTAATCTCGTAAGGCGATATAAGCTATCGCTCGTTGAAAAATACCTTATATTTCTTGAACTTTCTTCAAGTTCAATTTGGTGAAAGCCCGACATTAAGTCGAGGCATGAAAAATATTTTGCTCTACCTAGTTGATCTAAAATATCATCAATTCTAGGTAGTGGGCAGCTTTTTGTTAATTTGACAATAGTCGATTACCAATCGGCACCTTTTCTTATTGGATTCAGGATGAGATTTCTTTGGGACTAATAAAAGTGGGCTATTGTATTCTGACACAGATGGTTTTATCATCTTTCAATCTCAATTTTTGTTTGTAAAAATTATTTGTTGATATAGATTCGGGTTCAAGTCCGAATATGTCTGTATAATTAGTGCATAACTCAATTAATTTTGCTTTAAACTGTGGTGGAAAATTTTGGGATAGTCGAGACATGACTTTTTCTTTTCTACTGCAATTGTTTGTTTGAACCACTTCGTAGTTCGAAAGTGATTCATAACTTAGATTTTCTATACTAATTAGTTGATCGGTGGTATGGTTGTGTTCAGTAATCGGACAAATGTGTGATTGCAACGGTGTTTGCAACATAAATACCAGTTTGAATTTCCTGGTTTGGAATTAGTACACTATCTTCACTTGAGGATAGTTCGTTTTTTCGGACAACGTGTGATCTTGCTGGTAAAAGTATTGTATTATAACCAGAACTAAATATATGATATTGGACCATGAATCGGAAAATTTAGATTATTGCGTCTGATTATAAGCCAATCTTCTGTCGGCTTGAAATCTAATTGGCAATTGAATTTTTTAATAAAATCAATCCCTATTGTTCCGTCGCTTGGTATTGCGAAATGCAGATCTACTATATGGAAATTGTGTGGAATTATGTATAGATCTGTCTGTAGTTCAATTGAGGTTAAGCCTTTAGATTTTATAACTTCTTGGCTTATGCCTTGAATATTGATTCTATTGTCATTTTGAATGTCATTAAAAAAATCAGAATTTTCTTTTAAAATTGAAATGCCTGCACCTGTATCTATTATAAAAACGAGTTTTTTACGTGTTGCCACATGATAAAATGATACAAATATACTGAGGTTGAGATTGATGGTGTGAACCTTATTGTTTTCTAGTTTTGCGTATCTAAAGGTCGTTCGGACATTATTGTTGTGGCCTCGATTCGAGTTGCCACGTCCTCTAAAGTTTCCTCTATTTTGGCCTTGTGCCCTATTATAGTTTCTGCTATAACTTTGGTTATTATTTCTGGAACCGTTGTTCTGATAATTAAATCTGCCACAATAATTACCTCGGTTTCCTCTATTATTTCCATATTGTCGCCTGTTGCTTCCGTACAACTGTTGACAAATTTTGAAAGGGCATCATTCATTGTGTTGAATGTACCTGCTTGCATGATCAGTTTTACTCTGTCAATTGCGCAATTTTGCGTCATGGCCTTTACAGCTAATGTCAAAATGAATTTGTTTGCTAGATCCGGGCTTAAACCATCACTGATATACGCACCTTCAATTCCGACCTGCATCCGGTAGTTTTGTGCCTTGGTCTCCATACAGGTATCGCATTTCCGTACATAGTCCCTGACTTGTATGGCCTTGTTGGGCCAATAATATCGCCTGCGCAGCGCGTGCAGTGTTTTCCTCATGCCTCCATGAGCTGACGTCTGGTCCGCGCGTGCTTGTTGGATGAGTCCTGCAGTCAGCGACTCCGGCACCCAGAGCTTCCAACTTGTGCCTTCGACCTCATCCTCCAAGCTCTCGTGCACGGTCCATTTGAACAGAAGTCCGTCCTGCACTCTAAGATCCGGCAATTTCCCTTGTTGGCTCATCACCTCTTTTATCAGCTCTCGATATTCGGTGCTATCGAACTCCGGGGTCTGAAATCCCAACAGATCCTCCGGGGTCAGTTCGAGCTCTTCCACGCTTCGGGACAACGTGTCTGCGACGACGTTGTCGGCTCCCTTGCGGTACTGCATGGAGAAAGGGAACGCTTGCAGTTCTAGGGACCACCTGGCTAATCTCCCGCTCAAGTCTTTGAGATTCATAAGCCACTGCAGGCTCGCATGATCGGTGATTACCGTGAACGGCATCATCTCCACGTACGGCCGGAATCGATGTATGGCCAGTTTGGCGGCTAGGCATTCCTTCTCGGTCACCGAATAGTTGATCTGATGATTGTTGAGTTTGGTCGAGAAGAATGCGATCGGCCTTTCCTGTTGCTCGTCGTCTAGCTGGAACAACACGGCTCCTACTCCGTAGTGAGATGCGTCGCATTGGATGAAGAATGGCCTTCGAAAATCCGCGTGAACTAACACCGGGGCTGTGGTGAGGGCTAACTTCAAGCTTTCTATGGCATCTATGGCCTCGTCACTCAACACAAATCTACCCGTTCTCTTCTTAAGGGCATCAGTCAACGGTACCGAGATCTCGGTGAAGTTCTTTATGAATCGTCGATACCACCCCGCTGTACCTAAGAAGCTTCGTAGTTCCTTCACCGTCCTCGGATTCGGGATGTTCCGGATCGCTTCTACTCTTCCCGGATCCATGCGCAGAGTCCCGCCGCCTATGATGAAACCCAGGTAGTTTAGGTTGCGGAAGCAGAATTTTGACTTCGCCATGCCTATGGTGAGGTTCGCGTTCCTCAGACACTCGGCCACCAATTCCAAGTATTTTAGGTGCGTTGGAAAATCTGCCGATATTATCAGCAAATCGTCTAGGTATATGAACACGTTGGACCTCAGATTCGCCGGGATTACTTTGTCCATGAGCCTGCAAAGTTGTTGAGCGGCGTTGCAGAGCCCGAATGGCATGTGGCGGAACTGGTACAGCGGCCTCCCTGGTACAGTAAACGCCGTATACGCCCTGCTCTTCATATCGATTTGCCAGAACGCGAACTTAAGGTCGACGCTAGAGATAAAATGAGTCTCGTCGATTCGCGATAGGATGCCCTCTATGCATGGAAGCGGGTAAGCGTCCTTTACCGTCATACTGTTTAATTTCCTGGCGTCTAAGCAAAACCTGTTCTCCCCAGGCCTCATCACCACCGTTGTCCGGTTGCTCCAGGGGCTGTCACTCTCCTCGATGATGCCTAACTTTAGCATTTTATCCACCTCGGCCCTCACGATCTCCTGTTTGGCCGGAGACAGCGGATAATGTCTGTCCTTCACGGGTTCTGCTCCCTCGATCAGCTGAATTCGGTGCTGCAGCAGGTGAGTTTTCCCTAGGCCATCCTGCTCAAATTGGAGAAATCTGCGCTTCACGCTTTCCAACTGACTCCTCTGATCGTTGTCCAGGTCCCACATTTCCAGATCCGCCGCGCAGTCGTCGTCGTCCCGGTAATAAGCCACCTCTGGGTTCGCTGCCGTTACCTCAGATGCCTCTGGTGGTGTTTCGGACTTTCTGGCCGGACCGAGCAGCTCTGGTGCAATCTCGAAGGCTCGCCAGAAGTCGATTCCCAGGTATAGTTCCTGTCGCAGGTCCGGGCACATGTAAAATACAATATCTTCCTTTCTATTCCCGTATTTCACAGGCAGAACAACGCGACCTAAAATTGGGCGCTTGGCACCCGCCGCTGTCCTCACCATCGATTCGTATGGCCGCGCTTCCCATCCCAGCTCCTCCACTAACTCCCGGCATCCTCGTCCCAACAGACTGACTGAGGCCCCCGTGTCCAGCAACCCTTTCATCTTGGCCCCGGCGACTTCCACTTCGGCGAATACGCGTGGGTCTATACTATCCTCCCGTCTCACCGCTTCGACGACCTGGCGCCGGGTAATCCTGCGTCTGCGGAAGCGCGCACGTGCCTTCACCACTCTCCGGGTGGCTAGTGTCATCCCTTCCAGCTGTCGCTCACCAAAAATAAAGGATAGGCTCTATACCGTCCTGGGTCACCTGTCTCCGAAGCTCATTTAACTACGGCCAGCACACCCCAAACGTTAACACAGAGTGATACAAAACAAATAGAAAACATTAAACAAACTCTAGTAAGACCTACCCTAATATCACATTCTATCACAAGTTATTTTGTCGTGGCGGCTACCACTAGGCTACGATAAACGGTCGCGATCGTTTCGCCAACTTGCGAACGTGACTTACCGTCATCAACCACTACAAGAAAACTTCTCATGCTTATGGATATTCTCTACTTCCGTCGTGCTTCTCGGATTCCACTACACGCTGCGCGATTAGGAGCTACCTACTCGTGCCACATAAGACTTCAGCGGTGTGGGTCCTGAAGCCAAGGGAGTCCTTTTCTCTGTACCTTCATTTATATCGTGTTTATTTTTCTTTGATTACACACCGACTTCAAAGAAGCCGAGTGCTTCTTCAAATTGAGCGCCATATTGTTACGGAACTGCTTGTTTCTCAGTGGGCCGCGCCGGCTGGCTCATCGGATTCTCTGGGTGTAGTCCCATCCCTGGCCCGCAGTCCGCACAATCGATAACAACAAAGCTACACGTCTGTAAACAGACTCACACAACACTATTCAAAAATGAACCATATAATCGATAACCAATAATCGGAACTGCTAACTCATGAACAAAATAAACAGCTGTAACAGCTATGAAAACGTAAGCAACAAAGGTGAGACACTCACTATAAATTAACACAAAACACTATTAATCCACCTTACTCTTCCAGATCGGGCCCCGGTTCCGGACCCAGCGTACCCGCCCTACCATGAGACGATCACCTATACTCGTCTCCCTCATTTTGGCCACTAAATGGCCTACATTAGCCCGTGTCGGCCATCATGCCCACTCTCCCCAACAAATTTAACTTTAGCCGGACATGCTTTCTTTCAATATGTGCGTATAATTGGTTGCGTTTTCTTAAAATTTATAACAATTAAAATCATCGCTTATGGCATTTATCTTTGCAGCTATTTAGAATCTCATGCATGTGGATATTTCGTTAACTTCACAGGTGCGTATAATGGTTTGTGGATTCTTATAATTATTGACACTAATATTTCTTTTATTTCTTCCTAGTTTGCACGAGGTCCCTATTCACATAAATTAGTATTCATGCACGTGAACATTTCTTCTCCGGGTGTGTATTAATGTTGCATATATTTATACTTATGGACAAAGTGTATTAATTCCTAAATTTTTCTCTTATCTTATAGAATTCAATTATTTATTTTGACAGCACTAAATGGAACAGGCGACGAAACACTACAAAGATATTGCTAGTCGCCGCAAAAGAAACACGCAAGGACGCAATTTAGAGGCAAACGTTGCGCCGATTTAGGAACACATATACTTAAAACTGGGTATGTCACGATAATCAGTCGTGCGACAGGTAGATAGATCTGTATTAAATCGATTAATTCTACCTTACCCTACCTAAAGTGCTCTCTGGGGGTGGTAAGGGGCGATATAAATGGGTAATTCCAATTAGGTACGTATGTGAGCATAGTTCGCGCAAGTGTTAATTTTAAATTTTTATATTTTACATGCGCAGATGCATCACCTTTGGAGTTTCCCTCACCGTTCGCACTCTAAAGTGAAGCTCGGCGTAAGTGCCTATGTATGTATAGGTATAATTTATAAATACAAAAAAAAACTAAATTTAATGACAAAAAAAATCTGCTCCTTTTCAGGGAGTGCGGTCAGGAGTCTTCATCTGACTCTGCCAAGGGCTCGAACGAGGATGGGCGATATGGAACAGACTCACTCGGAGGATGTGGGCGTGGTCTCGCCTGTGGCCGCTTCTTCGCTGTTGGAGCCAGGTCGTCGGTGGCCTTTGGCCTGGCCTTTGGAATGTTTCGTGGGCCTCTCTGGTGCGAGCGCTGGTCCCTTTGTTGCCGAAGCCGTTAATTTTTGTTTTTTTTTTTATTTGTTCGTTTCTCGTCGCACTTAAGTTTTAAGTTTTTCTTTTAATATATTTTGTGACTCGAGCGTAAGCCGCACATATATTTATTAAATGGCGAAAAAAACAAAACCACAATTTTAAATTGTCTGTTAAGTTATATTATAAAATTCGAATCTCTTGAGCCGGTATGCAATATACAAATTTTATGCAGACTTCGAGCGGGCACGCCCGCCGTTAACCGCTGATCAAATCGAACTCCTCTTACATTTGGGCAGCAACATCATCGGTGCCGAATTTCGGCACACGCATACATTGGCGAGGCGGGCACCGTTGCTGCCCATCTGCACAGCTGCATTTTTTGGGTCAATGGCCCAAATGAAGGCCAAGTGCACATCCAAGGGCATGCGATCCACTCTCCTCATAGTCTCTTTAAGAGCGAACCGGGCGGCCAATAGCAATCGTCGCTTTTGGCGCCGTGGATCGCAAGTCTGGCGTTGCCACCCTTCAAAAATTTGGGCTCCGCCGTGGGCCCAGCTTCACCCCGCATACTCTGACCATATGACAAAAGATATCGGCGTGGCCGATAATATCGCTCGCAACCAACTAAGTAAACCCTCGGTGCTGCCGATAACGTCAAATGCAACATAGTGCCGATTTGAGATGTTCGAATGCATGTTGGCAGTCGGCTGTCCATTCGAACTTAACATCTTTTTTAAATAATTTTGTTATATGACGAGAATAGTCGGCGAAATTTTTTATAAAACGTCTATAATAATTGCAGAATGCAACGAATCTTCTAGCGCTGTGCGTATTGTGTGGGACCGGATAGTTTTTAATGATGTCTTGTTTTTTGTCGTCTGGCAAGATTTCTTTATCGGTGCATTTGTGTCCCAGAAATGTGACTTCTTGCATAAAAAATGAATATTTTTCAGGATGTAACTTGAGGTTGTATTTCCTACATTTCTTAAAAACATCACTTAAGTTTTTAAGCATATGTTTTTCGGAACAACCTATAACTATTAGATCATCCATGTAAAGGAATGCTTGAGAAGGTTCGAGTCCAAAGAATGCAATAGTCATCATTCTCTGAAATGAATTTGGGGCTATTTTTAAACCAAAAGGTAATCTCGTAAGGCGATATAAGCCATCGCTCGTTGAAAAATACCTTATATTTCTTGAACTTTCTTCAAGTTCAATTTGGTGAAAGCCCGACATTAAGTCGAGGCATGAAAAATATTTTGCTCTACCTAGTTGATCTAAAATATCATCAATTCTAGGTAGTGGGCAGCTTTTTGTTAATTTGACAATAGTCGATTACCAATCGGCACCTTTTCTTATTGGATTCAGGATGAGATTTCTTTGGGACTAATAAAAGTGGGCTTCTTTATTCTGACACAGATGGTTTTATCATCTTTCAATCTCAATTTTTGTTTGTAAAAATTATTTGTTGATATAGATTCGGGTTCAAGTCCGAATATGTCTGTATAATTAGTGCATAACTCAATTTATTTTGCTTTAAACTGTGGTGGAAAATTTTGGGATAGTCGAGACATGACTTTTTCTTTTCTACTGCAATTGTTTGTTTGAACCACTTCGTAGTTCGAAAGTGATTCATAACTTAGATTTTCTATACTAATTAGTTGATCGGTGGTATGGTTGTGTTCAGTAATCGGACAAATGTGTGATTGCAACGGTGTTTGCAACATAAATACCAGTTTGAATTTCCTGGTTTGGAATTAGTACACTATCTTCACTTGAGGATAGTTCGTTTTTTCGGACAACGTGTGATCTTGCTGGTAAAAGTATTGTATTATAACCAGAACTAAATATATGATATTGGAACATGAATCGGAAAATTTAGATTATTGCGTCTGATTATAAGCCAATCTTCTGTCGGCTTGAAATCTAATTGGCAATTGAATTTTTTAATAAAATCAATCCCTATTATTCCGTCGCTTGGTATTGCGAAATGCAGATCTACTATATGGAAATTGTGTGGAATTATGTATAGATCTGTCTGTAGTTCAATTGAGGTTAAGCCATTAGATTTTATAACTTCTTGGCTTATGCCTTGAATATTGATTCTATTGTCATTTTGAATGTCATTAAAAAAATCAGAATTTTCTTTTAAAATTGAAATGCCTGCACCTGTATCTATTATGCCCTATTATAGTTTCTGCTATAACTTTGGTTATTATTTCTGGAACCGTTGTTCTGATAATTAAATCTGCCACAATAATTACCTCGGTTTCCTCTATTATTTCCATATTGTCGCCTGTTGCTTCCGTACAACTGTTGACAAATTTTGAAAGGGCATCATTCATTGTGTTGAATGTACCTGCTTGCATGATCAGTTTTACTCTGTCAATTGCGCAATTTTGCGTCATGGCCTTTACAGCTAATGTCAAAATGAATTTGTTTGCTAGATCCGGGCTTAAACCATCACTGATATACGCACCTTCAATTCCGACCTGCATCCGGTAGTTTTGTGCCTTGGTCTCCATACAGGTATCGCATTTCCGTACATAGTCCCTGACTTGTATGGCCTTGTTGGGCCAATAATATCGCCTGCGCAGCGCGTGCAGTGTTTTCCTCATGCCTCCATGAGCTGACGTCTGGTCCGCGCGTGCTTGTTGGATGAGTCCTGCAGTCAGCGACTCCGGCACCCAGAGCTTCCAACTTGTGCCTTCGACCTCATCCTCCAAGCTCTCGTGCACGGTCCATTTGAACAGAAGTCCGTCCTGCACTCTAAGATCCGGCAATTTCCCTTGTTGGCTCATCACCTCTTTTATCAGCTCTCGATATTCGGTGCTATCGAACTCCGGGGTCTGAAATCCCAACAGATCCTCCGGGGTCAGTTCGAGCTCTTCCACGCTTCGGGACAACGTGTCTGCGACGACGTTGTCGGCTCCCTTGCGGTACTGCATGGAGAAAGGGAACGCTTGCAGTTCTAGGGACCACCTGGCTAATCTCCCGCTCAAGTCTTTGAGATTCATAAGCCACTGCAGGCTCGCATGATCGGTGATTACCGTGAACGGCATCATCTCCACGTACGGCCGGAATCGATGTATGGCCAGTTTGGCGGCTAGGCATTCCTTCTCGGTCACCGAATAGTTGATCTGATGATTGTTGAGTTTGGTCGAGAAGAATGCGATCGGCCTTTCCTGTTGCTCGTCGTCTAGCTGGAACAACACGGCTCCTACTCCGTAGTGAGATGCGTCGCATTGGATGAAGAATGGCCTTCGAAAATCCGCGTGAACTAACACCGGGGCTGTGGTGAGGGCTAACTTCAAGCTTTCTATGGCATCTATGGCCTCGTCACTCAACACAAATCTACCCGTTCTCTTCTTAAGGGCATCAGTCAACGGTACCGAGATCTCGGTGAAGTTCTTTATGAATCGTCGATACCACCCCGCTGTACCTAAGAAGCTTCGTAGTTCCTTCACCGTCCTCGGATTCGGGATGTTCCGGATCGCTTCTACTCTTCCCGGATCCATGCGCAGAGTCCCGCCGCCTATGATGAAACCCAGGTAGTTTAGGTTGCGGAAGCAGAATTTTGACTTCGCCATGCCTATGGTGAGGTTCGCGTTCCTCAGACACTCGGCCACCAATTCCAAGTATTTTAGGTGCGTTGGAAAATCTGCCGATATTATCAGCAAATCGTCTAGGTATATGAACACGTTGGACCTCAGATTCGCCGGGATTACTTTGTCCATGAGCCTGCAAAGTTGTTGAGCGGCGTTGCAGAGCCCGAATGGCATGTGGCGGAACTGGTACAGCGGCCTCCCTGGTACAGTAAACGCCGTATACGCCCTGCTCTTCATATCGATTTGCCAGAACGCGAACTTAAGGTCGACGCTAGAGATAAAATGAGTCTCGTCGATTCGCGATAGGATGCCCTCTATGCATGGAAGCGGGTAAGCGTCCTTTACCGTCACACTGTTTAATTTCCTGGCGTCTAAGCAAAACCTGTTCTTCCCAGGCCTCATCACCACCGTTGTCCGGTTGCTCCAGGGGCTGTCACTCTCCTCGATGATGCCTAACTTTAGCATTTTATCCACCTCGGCCCTCACGATCTCCTGTTTGGCCGGAGACAGCGGATAATGTCTGTCCTTCACGGGTTCTGCTCCCTCGATCAGCTGAATTCGGTGCTGCAGCAGGTGAGTTTTCCCTAGGCCATCCTGCTCAAATTGGAGAAATCTGCGCTTCACGCTTTCCAACTGACTCCTCTGATCGTTGTCCAGGTCCCACATTTCCAGATCCGCCGCGCAGTCGTCGTCGTCCCGGTAATAAGCCACCTCTGGGTTCGCTGCCGTTACCTCAGATGCCTCTGGTGGTGTTTCGGACTTTCTGGCCGGACCGAGCAGCTCTGGTGCAATCTCGAAGGCTCGCCAGAAGTCGATTCCCAGGTATAGTTCCTGTCGCAGGTCCGGGCACATGTAAAATACAATATCTTCCTTTCTATTCCCGTATTTCACAGGCAGAACAACGCGACCTAAAATTGGGCGCTTGGCACCCGCCGCTGTCCTCACCATCGATTCGTATGGCCGCGCTTCCCATCCCAGCTCCTCCACTAACTCCCGGCATCCTCGTCCCAACAGACTGACTGAGGCCCCCGTGTCCAGCAACCCTTTCATCTTGGCCCCGGCGACTTCCACTTCGGCGAATACGCGTGGGTCTATACTATCCTCCCGTCTCACCGCTTCGACGACCTGGCGCCGGGTAATCCTGCGTCTGCGGAAGCGCGCACGTGCCTTCACCACTCTCCGGGTGGCTAGTGTCATCCCTTCCAGCTGTCGCTCACCAAAAATTCTATTTCGGGCCATGTATGCCCGAACACGTTCTTCATATGGTAAGCCCCTAAGTGTTCCTCCTTTGCTTATATTATTATTATAATTAGCCTTATCCTGATCCTTATCCCAAATCTCCGGGTCCTTTCCAATGATTATTGGCTTTGGTAGGTACCCCTCTCCTGCTTCCCCGCGGTCGCCGTCCCGGAACGCGTCTGTCCCGCCATCACCGCGCTCCCTCTGGGGTTTCCCGGACAGTTTTCACACTGGGAGCAGAAAGTGTCCGGCTTTCCACACCTATAGCAGAATATTTTCCGCTCCTTGGACAGGCAGTCTCTAAAGACGTGATCGAACTGTCTGCAGTTCCAGCATACAAGTCGGGATGAGTTCCTGCCTCGCACGAATGCTTCCTCCAGTTCTCCTGGCGGCGTTTCTGTACGATGTGGTGGTACTTCGACCTCGTGGACTACGGGCCTCGTTCCTTGTGGACAACGCGACGGCTGCAGGTACCCCGTCCGGCTTCTGCGACCCATGTGCCTCTCCACTTCTAGGCACTCTTGGCGCAGCTCATCCACTGTGAGTACGTCCATGGGGAAGATATATTTCGCCAGACTTTCCTTCAAACCACGCTTTATTATCTTCACCAGCTCGCGGTCTCTCAGCGGCTTCTGGAATCGCGCGGCGAGTTGACGCATGTGGTGGACATAATCATCCACCCCTTCGCTGGCCTGTTGCTCTCGTTGTAATAGCTCCTGCATCACATCGTGTTCCGTCTGGTAGCCCCGGAACCTGTCCAAGAGGGCATGCCGCAGTTGCATCCAGCTGTCGACCCTAGAATGCCGCACGTGCATCCAATACCACTCGCGGGCGCGGCCGGTCAGGAGCAGGTGGAAACCGCGCAGGATCTCCTTCCACGGGCATTGATACTGCCTCTGCAGGAACTCCAGGCGGAACACGAAGTCCTCGACTGAATTCATCGCGTACTCGCCGTCAAACTTGACGTTCCACCGGTCGAGCTTCATGTACGCCGTTTCTCCTACGTTGGCGTACGCCTTCTCCGGTTGAAAATCATCCGCTCTCCGGTCTTCTACTCGGAAATGGCGGTTATTCGGGTTACGCCAGTTCCTCGACTGAGCATCTGCAACGTAAACTGGGCTGCTGGACGAATACTCCGCCCCTCGTGCGCCTTGTCTATGTGGCTTCGGTGGCACCGGTGGTGGAAATGCCTCGCGCTGGAACACTTCCCGTTCTTTCGGGATGGCGCCTGTTCGTGGTCCCGGCTCGATATGTCTCGGCGGCTTCGGCGCGGTGTTAGTCTCGGCGGCTTGGCTCCCTGGCGGCCTAAGCACATCAATGATGCCCTTCATCATTTCCATGAAGCCAGCTCGCATCTCCTTGCGGATGGACTCGCTGATGCCAGAGCATGCAGATACGTTTGTTGGGCCTGAGCGATCGCTGCGTTTGCCGCCGATTTTAGCACTGAGTCTTTCGGGGCTTTTGGGAACTACAGGTTCCGTGGAGGTTTATCTTGTTGCGCCAATTCTTTCTCCAAGTCTACCAGGTGACCCTCTTCCGGGATCTGTCTCTCTAGAAATCCCCGGAAATTTATTGGCGTTCGCACCAGCCCTCCAGCTGGGCGCGGCGGTGGCACAGCCGACGCCCCATCAGCGTCAGAAGCCCAATCAGACACCTGTTCCTCAGCCATACTTATCCCTTCTGCGAACTGTACCCCTCTCTTCTACAAGGCTTACTACCCTTATAAAAAACTTTACCAATATTCCTAATAAATTAATAAATAAATAAACACTCACAAACAAATCTTACTAATAAAGAATAATAAATTAATACACATCGACCACAAAAACACACACAAAAATAAATTTTTTTTTCTTTCTAATTAATTTCAAATACTTGGGGGAGAGAAAACAAATCCTAACACAGGCTAACTAATCTACGCATAATCTGGACAGTGGACAACACTTAAGCATTCGTCAAATGCTCAGTTCGCCAGTTTGACTGACGAACGGCATTCAAGGAACGCTACCTTGAAGGCTATTTGGTTTCTGTCGCACTTCTGGGCACCCTTAGGGTAGCTGTGTGACAGGTGCGGCGCAGGATAGGCTCTATACCGTCCTGGGTCACCTGTCTCCGAAGCTCATTTAACTACGGCCAGCACACCCCAAACGTTAACACAGAGTGATACAAAACAAATAGAAAACATTAAACAAACTCTAGTAAGACCTACCCTAATATCACATTCTATCACAAGTTATTTTGTCGTGGCGGCTACCACTAGGCTACGATAAACGGTCGCGATCGTTTCGCCAACTTGCGAACGTGACTTACCGTCATCAACCACTACAAGAAAACTTCTCATGCTTATGGATATTCTCTACTTCCGTCGTGCTTCTCGGATTCCACTACACGCTGCGCGATTAGGAGCTACCTACTCGTGCCACATAAGACTTCAGCGGTGTGGGTCCTGAAGCCAAGGGAGTCCTTTTCTCTGTACCTTCATTTATATCGTGTTTATTTTTCTTTGATTACACACCGACTTCAAAGAAGCCGAGTGCTTCTTCAAATTGAGCGCCATATTGTTACGGAACTGCTTGTTTCTCAGTGGGCCGCGCCGGCTGGCTCATCGGATTCTCTGGGTGTAGTCCCATCCCTGGCCCGCAGTCCGCACAATCGATAACAACAAAGCTACACGTCTGTAAACAGACTCACACAACACTATTCAAAAATGAACCATATAATCGATAACCAATAATCGGAACTGCTAACTCATGAACAAAATAAACAGCTGTAACAGCTATGAAAACGTAAACAACAAAGGTGAGACACTCACTATAAATTAACACAAAACACTATTAATCCACCTTACTCTTCCAGATCGGGCCCCGGTTCCGGACCCAGCGTACCCGCCCTACCATGAGACGATCACCTATACTCGTCTCCCTCATTTTGGCCACTAAATGGCCTACATTAGCCCGTGTCGGCCATCATGCCCACTCTCCCCAACAAATTTAACTTTAGCCGGACATGCTTTCTTTCAATATGTGCGTATAATTGGTTGCGTTTTCTTAAAATTTATAACAATTAAAATCATCGCTTATGACATTTATCTTTGCAGCTATTTAGAATCTCATGCAAGTGGATATTTCGTTAACTTCACAGGTGCGTATAATGGTTTGTGGATTCTTATAATTATTGACACTAATATTTCTTTTATTTCTTCCTAGTTTGCACGAGGTCCCTATTCACATAAATTAGTATTCATGCACGTGAACATTTCTTCTCCGGGTGCGTATTAATGTTGCATATATTTATACTTATGGACAAAGTGTATTAATTCCTAAATTTTTCTCTTATCTTATAGAATTCAATTATTTATTTTGACAGCACTAAATGGAACAGGCGACGAAACACTACAAAGATATTGCTAGTCGCCGCAAAAGAAACACGCAAGGACGCAATTTAGAGGCAAACGTTGCGCCGATTTAGGAACACATATACTTAAAACTGGGTATGTCACGATAATCAGTCGTGCGACAGGTAGATAGATCTGTATTAAATCGATTAATTCTACCTTACCCTACCTAAAGTGCTCTCTGGGGGTGGTAAGGGGCGATATAAATGGGTAATTCCAATTAGGTACGTATGTGAGCATAGTTCGCGCAAGTGTTAATTTTAAATTTTTATATTTTACATGCGCAGATGCATCACCTTTGGAGTTTCCCTCACCGTTCGCACTCTAAAGTGAAGCTCGGCGTAAGTGCCTATGTATGTATAGGTATAATTTATAAATACAAAAAAACTAAATTTAATGACAAAAAAAATCTGCTCCTTTTCAGGGAGTGCGGTCAGGAGTCTTAATCTGACTCTGCCAAGGGCTCGAACGAGGATGGGCGATATGGAACAGACTCACTCGGAGGATGTGGGCGTGGTCTCGCCTGTGGCCGCTTCTTCGCTGTTGGAGCCAGGTCGTCGGTGGCCTTTGGCCTGGCCTTTGGAATGTTTCGTGGGCCTCTCTGGTGCGAGCGCTGGTCCCTTTGTTGCCGAAGCCGTTAATTTTTGTTTTTTTTTTTATTTGTTCGTTTCTCGCCGCACTTAAGTTTTAAGTTTTTCTTTTAATATATTTTGTGACTCGAGCGTAAGCCGCACATATATTTATTAAATGGCGAAAAAAACAAAACCACAATTTTAAATTGTCTGTTAAGTTATATTATAAAATTCGAATCTCTTGAGCCGGTATGCAATATACAAATTTTATGCAGACTTCGAGCGGGCACGCCCGCCGTTAACCGCTGATCAAATCGAACTCCTCTTACATTTGGGCAGCAACATCATCGGTGCCGAATTTCGGCACACGCATACATTGGCGAGGCGGGCACCGTTGCTGCCCATCTGCACAGCTGCATTTTTTTGGGTCAATGGCCCAAATGAAGGCCAAGTGCACATCCAAGGGCATGCGATCCACTCTCCTCATAGTCTCTTTAAGAGCGAACCGGGCGGCCAATAGCAATCGTCGCTTTTGGCGCCGTGGATCGCAAGTCTGGCGTTGCCACCCTTCAAAAATTTGGGCTCCGCCGTGGGCCCAGCTTCACCCCGCATACTCTGACCATATGACAAAAGATATCGGCGTGGCCGATAATATCGCTCGCAACCAACTAAGTAAACCCTCGGTGCTGCCGATAACGTCAAATGCAACATAGTGCCGATTTGAGATGTTCGAATGCATGTTGGCAGTCGGCTGTCCATTCGAACTTAACATCTTTTTTAAATAATTTTGTTATATGACGAGAATAGTCGGCGAAATTTTTTATAAAACGTCTATAATAATTGCAGAATGCAACGAATCTTCTAGCGCTGTGCGTATTGTGTGGGACCGGATAGTTTTTAATGATGTCTTGTTTTTTGTCGTCTGGCAAGATTCCTTTATCGGTGCATTTGTGTCCCAGAAATGTGACTTCTTGCATAAAAAATGAATATTTTTCAGGATGTAACTTGAGGTTGTATTTCCTACATTTCTTAAAAACATCATTTAAGTTTTTAAGCATATGTTTTTCGGAACAACCTATAACTATTAGATCATCCATGTAAAGGAATGCTTGAGAAGGTTCGAATCCTAAGAATGCAATAGTCATCATTCTCTGAAATGAATTTGGGGCTATTTTTAAACCAAAAGGTAATCTCGTAAGGCGATATGAGCCATCGCTCGTTGAAAAATACCTTATATTATATCTTGAACTTTCTTCAAGTTCAATTTGGTGAAAGCCCGACATTAAGTCGAGGCATGAAAAATATTTTGCTCTACCTAGTTGATCTAAAATATCATCAATTCTAGGTAGTGGGCAGCTTTTTGTTAATTTGACAATAGTCGATTACCAATCGGCACCTTTTCTTATTGGATTCAGGATGAGATTTCTTTGGGACTAATAAAAGTGGGCTATTTTATTCTGACACAGATGGTTTTATCATCTTTCAATCTCAATTTTTGTTTGTAAAAATTATTTGTTGATATAGATTCGGGTTCAAGTCCGAATATGTCTGTATAATTAGTGCATAACTCAATTAATTTTGCTTTAAACTGTGGTGGAAAATTTTGGGATAGTCGAGACATGACTTTTTCTTTTCTACTGCAATTGTTTGTTTGAACCACTTCGTAGTTCGAAAGTGATTCATAACTTAGATTTTCTATACTAATTAGTTGATCGGTGGTATGGTTGTGTTCAGTAATCGGACAAATGTGTGATTGCAACGGTGTTTGCAACATAAATACCAGTTTGAATTTCCTGGTTTGGAATTAGTACACTATCTTCACTTGAGGATAGTTCGTTTTTTCGGACAACGTGTGATCTTGCTGGTAAAAGTATTGTATTATAACCAGAACTACATATATGATATTGGAACATGAATCGGAAAATTTAGATTATTGCGTCTGATTATAAGCCAATCTTCTGTCGGCTTGAAATCTAATTGGCAATTGAATTTTTTAATAAAATCAATCCCTATTATTCCGTCGCTTGGTATTGCGAAATGCAGATCTACTATATGGAAATTGTGTGGAATTATGTATAGATCTGTCTGTAGTTCAATTGAGGTTAAGCCTTTAGATTTTATAACTTCTTGGCTTATGCCTTGAATATTGATTCTATTGTCATTTTGAATGTCATTAAAAAAATCAGAATTTTCTTTTAAAATTGAAATGCCTGCACCTGTATCTATTATAAAAACGAGTTTTTTACGTGTTGCCACATGATAAAATGATACAAATATACTGAGGTTGAGATTGATGGTGTGAACCTTATTGTTTTCTAGTTTTGCGCATCTAAAGGTCGTTCGGACATTATTGTTGTGGCCTCGATTCGAGTTGCCACGTCCTCTAGAGTTTCCTCTATTTTGGCCTTGTGCCCTATTATAGTTTCTGCTATAACTTTGGTTATTATTTCTGGAACCGTTGTTCTGATAATTAAATCTGCCACAATAATTACCTCGGTTTCCTCTATTATTTCCATATTGTCGCCTGTTGCTTCCGTACAACTGTTGACAAATTTTGAAAGGGCATCATTCATTGTGTTGAATGTACCTGCTTGCATGATCAGTTCTACTCTGTCAATTGCGCAGTTTTGCGCCATGGCCTTTACAGCTAATGTCAAAATGAATTTGTTTGCTAGATCCGGGCTTAAACCATCACTGATATACGCACCTTCAAGAGCCTGGGTCAATTTTTCCACCTCTTGGGTGCATTGATTAGCCGTTTTGCTCTTATACTGCAGATTAAGAAGTTTTGCGGATGTGACGTCTACAGATTCTCCTTTTACTGCTTTGGATAATTGATTTATAATGGCAAGAATTGTCTGCTCATTACTTATCAAATTTCTAGCGTGGCCCTTCAGCTTAGTCTTTATTATGCTTACTGCAGTTAGTTCGTGAGTGCCTTTTAAGGAATCTATTAGATTCAATGCATCCAAAAAACTTTGTAGGTTTTAGGCCTTTCCATCGAACTCTGGTAAGAGTGACGAGGCTAATTTTAAAAACTCTACAACTGTCGGGGCCATGTTTAATAATTTTATGTCGACTATTTGGTCGCTTTCTGAGTTAGTCAAGAGTGACTTATCAAATGTTACCGGCGTGTTTAATGCCGATGGTAAATAAAGCTAGATATTGTACTTTTCGTTTAAGCCTACCAGATTATCCATTAGACGTGGTAAAATGTCTGAAGTTTGGACTCTGTGTAAGCTTGTGAGTTTATGCTGCCACTCCTCAATTAAACTCCTGATTTCATTGTATTCATATACAAGAATTTCAGTGTGTATAATTATGGTTGGTTGCAAAACTGGTGCGGTCTTATTTAGGCACTTATATGATTTATCGAAATTCGATCTATGCAGCTTTATTTTTTCAGCTATCTGGTGCCATTCCATTTATAGGAATTTGTTCGATAAATAATTTTATTCATTATATTGTTGGTTTTTTAAATACTACGAAGTCTAGTGTTCCTCCTAGTATTGGATGCTCTTTAATGATCGACCTAACTTGTATACCCGGAATGGTTGTCAATACTATCGCTTTTTGTGTTTTGTACAATGGAATAACGGTGAAAAATCTAAATGAAATGTATCCATATAAAAGGTTTCTAATTCATATATGCTTACTGGGGTCGTTGAGACCAATTGTTGAATTCTTTCTTTAAAATAGGTATCTCTAACATAGGCCTCTCTAATTGCTTCTATTGTGTCCATTTTTAAGAATCTTCTTATTTTTCCATTTTTTTTGTTTTAATTTTTGTATATTTAATTTTTAGTTTAATTTCATTGTTTTATTTCTCTTTGTATACATTTTTAAATTTTATACTTCTAGTACATTGTTATATTTTGTCCAGATCATTAGCCCTGCTTAAGTATTTCTTTTTTAAACATTTGTTGTGCAGTTTGTAACTTTTATAAAACATATTTAGGCACATTATTATTAACAATGTTACAATTAGCTTCTGATCTGGAGTCTCGACTTCAACTTTATTTATAACATTAGCTGTGGAGTCCACTGTCTTGGTATCTACTAAACCCATTTTGGGTCTGTTTTCTAAGTTTATTGATGATCTTATGCCATATATATATGGCTTATCTTGCGATTCAAATTCTGTTTTACTTATTTTATTATCCTCATACATAGGATAATTATGGTTTTTACAGGATCCTACCTATCGTTTCGCATAGCTTTACGGCCTATGCTTTTCTAATCGGGCAGAAAAGATTCTGCTCAATTTTACAAAAATTTTATGTTTATAATTTAAAATATGTATAAATATGAAGTGTAGCTATGCTGCATCTGCTGCTCGTCCGCTGCATCAGCTAGTCGTCGCCGGATATGGCACGCTGATGCTCCCTCGTTGACGCAAGGAGCGGTGTGCCCTTCGCGCTTATTGATTGGCTGCTGCTGATGTCTGCGTCTATGGGCTCAGGCGGGGCCGGTGCCGGTCATCGCACAGGGCGTATTCGTCATGCACGTTGAGTTGCATGCTCCACTGAAGAGCGGTCCAGGGCAGTCGTTAGGACATGTTGGTTTCATCTTTGGGATCTGAGACGGCGGTGGTGGTATTATTATTTGTTGTTTACATATGTTACTTATGGAGTGGTGAGTTGCGTCAATGGAATTTTTTTTTTATCAGGCTAGATTTTAGGAAATCTAATTCTGCCTGTAACTTTTGGGACGTTGCCCAAGCAGGTGGTGGCGATTTTGTGTATAATAGCCACTTAATGTGGGCTATTCTTTTATTTATTTTTGTTTTCTGACCACCCCTGTGGTTTCCCATTGGCGCTCTCTACTCACTCAGTAATTTGTAGTTCTCCAGTCCACGATCCTCGGCATTACCCTGCGCTGCGCTGCGTAATATGAGCCAGAGCCAATATATGAAGTGGCTCTGGGCTTGTTTAATGTATAATTGTTATTGTATGCGACAAAGTTCCGCATACTTTATATTTGTATATAGGGTGTTCTTTTAAGGCATATACACACTACAAAATCAAAAGATTCTTTTATTTCACGGATATGGAGAGTTAGTTGCTCCCATTCTATAATAAATTGTTATTGTTTTGTTTTTATTGTATTTGCGCGTAATTTTTAGTACTATAATTTGGCCTAACATTGGGTGTATGGCTATTTCTGAGAATACCTTACAATTACTCACGGTAGAGAGTACTATTGCTTTTTGAGTGCTGCTGCAATAAGTGAGTGGGGAGAAAGGAAGGCTGTACCTATTCATATATAAGTATTCAAAATCGGAAATTTAAAAGGGGCTCTACTAGGTTTTTGATTATCGAAAATACCCTATTCTCAAAATCTGGTTCTTTTCCTAGTGTAATTCTTATACACTCGTATGTGTCCATTTTAAAAATTTCTTGTAGATAATCAATTTATTTCCCTTCTCTATATTTCATCAGTGTATATATCATATATTATTTATTTTGGATTATGTTTTTATAATAACTGTTTGCGCTATTATCAAATTAGATCTTGTCTAGATCGTTAGCTTGGCTTAAGGCCCTTTTTGTTACACACTTATTGTGGAGCATGTAAGCTTTATACACAATGTATGCGCATATAATAAAAACAATTATTAATAATAATATATTTGTTAATTTTTAATCAATATTTGTTGATTCGATTTTGTTAATGACATTGGCAGTGGAGTCCACTGTTTTAGTATCTATTAACCCCATTTTGGGTGTATCATCGATATCATTGTCAAATTTACTTATACTATTACTGTTCATTCAAATTTATATTTTTTTTTGATTAGTTTTACAGTACCTATTCTACCTATTTGTTCGTATTGCTTTACGGGCTATACTTCTAGTCGAGCAGAAAATGTTCCGAAACTTAACAATTTATCTTATATATTTAATTTTTAATTAATTTAATGATTCAGTTGCCATCAGTTCTCCATGTATCAGTTCTTCTGCGCGTCAGCTGGTCGTCGCCGGCTTGGGCACGCCGACGCTCCCTCGATTGCGCAAGTGGCGGTTTGCCTCTCGCGCTTGTTGTTTCTAAGCTGCAGATGTCCTGGTCTTATGGGCTCAGGCGGGGCCGGTGCCGTTCTTCGCGCTGGTCGCTGGTTTCATGCACGTTGATTTGCATGCTACGCTGTTGAGGGGTCTAGGGCAGTCGTTCGGGCAGGTGGCCGGCTTTCTCGGTAATGGCTTGGGAGATGGAGGTTTGGTTTTGATTGCTTCTTTTATTATTTGTATTTTTACTGAGTGAGCTGCGGTTTTAGGGTGTCTGTTTTCGAGACTTGTTTTTAGAAAATCAAGCTCGTCCTGCAATTTTTGTGCAGTTGACCACGCGGGAGGCGGCGTTTTTGTGTACAATATCCACTTAATGTGTGCTATTATTTTCTTTAATTTGTTTTTTATGCCTCCGCGTTTCCTCATTACGCGCACTCTTCTCACTCAGATATTTATTATTTTTTGTTTTCTTTCGAAATTCATCCGAAGTAGTAGTGGTGTTTGTCTCTTCATTTTCCATATGTTTATTTTCGCATGTTTGCCATGTAGTGTTTTCCTCCTTCAATTTATCCGGCATCAATAGGTCCAAGATGGTTTCTTAGGCAGTCCAGGCTACCCTTTCTGTGACACTTGTCACGGTCGCCATGTACATAGAAGTAGAATCCGTTGTTCCCACAATATAATTTAAGTCAATTGATTTGATTTGGTTTTTATGTATTTAATTGGAGCAGCGAAAGTGCCGCTTCAACTTCTTCAACATACACTTGAGTTCATGTCCATGTGAGGTCCGCATGTGATAACTATGCTGACACTTGGACTTTCCGTTATCCGACCAAAGTATACAGACCAGCTCGGATTTCGGCCACTTGGTTTAACGACTGGGACTCAGAATTTATATTTGTGTTTGTTTATACATATGCAACAATGTATGGAGTACAGTATGCATTCGATATATATGCATATTACACTACACTAATGGATTTGGTCACTAAGCTATCAATAAGTAAGAGGGTGGAGTGGGCCAGACATGCATCTACGATTAGGCCTTTCCCGACTGTCGTACAATTTAGCGCGTGGTTAACGGACTACGCAAATGTGGTATGTAGCATTGTGGACGTCGATATTAAGGAGCGACATTGTAAAGTGATGCATGCCAGCATTGACCAGAAAAATGAAGGGCAACACCAAGGTCGCACCAAACAATGTCCAATCTGTAATGGACAACACGCAGTCAGGGACTGCAACGAGTTTGACTTAGCCTCTCCGCTAAAAAGGTGGACGTTTGTAAAAAGGCACCGGCTTGTTTCTCGTGTCTACGAGATGGCCACATGGCAAGAGTCTGCAATAGGGCCAACGAATGCCAAGTCAATGGATGCCGGAAGAGGCATCATCGCCTTTTACGTGATCATGATGCTATGAACCAGCAGGTGATAGAGTGATGAATACTGGACAGATGCCGCAGCAAGCGGATCCGCACACAAGGGCACCGCAGTCAGTGGGTGCTCAATTGACGCAACAAAGGAACTTAAGTTGTGATGATTCGGATAGAGAACACCTACTATTCCGCATATTTCCAGTGACATTGCACTGGGCCAATAAGCGGATCGATACGTACACGCTCCTCGACGAGGGCTCGTCTGTAACGATGATCGACGACCTAGATGTAAAAGGGGAACGCATATACAATGGTTTGATGGAAGAGCACCAGAGAGCCGACCAAAGTGGTAAGCATGGAAATGGAAATGATTGGACTTGACCATGCGCATCTTGGACTGCCAATGCGAACAAGAAGGCTTGCACCACAGGGACCATAAGCCGCAGCCACCGAACTTGGATGGGTGGTTTTTGGGCCGGTAAGAGGTCAACCGACGGTAGCGTCATCAAAGTCATGCCTCCTAGCAGTGTCGCAGGGGGATGCAATCCAAAAGATGGTAAACGACTATTTTGATATAGAGAATTTCGGTGTGAAACTTACGCCCCCAGTCGCAGCCAGCGACGATGCCCGAGCACAGAAGATACTCGAAGATTTTATTATGGAACAGTGATAATGTTAAGTTGCCACGAAGCTACGATATGGCATACAAAAGATTGTTCAATATTGAGAGAAAGATGAAGCGTCACGATCAGTTCAAACGAGCCTATATGAAAGATGTGTTCATAAAGGATATGCTCGACGATTGGAGCATCATGAGGTCGCTTTAGCTAACAGCGACAAACTTTGGTGTCTGCCGCACATTGGAGTTGAAAATTCAAATATGCCCGGTAAGATAAGACTGGTGCTCGACGCGGCAGCAAAGGTCGTTGACATTTTATTGAATTCGGCTTTATCCAAGGGGCCGCAGCACTACAAGTCGCTGCCAGCTGTTATCTTCCATTTCCGGGAAGGTGCCGTTGGCGTTTGTGGAGACATCAGAGAGGTGTTCCACCAAGTGGTAATTCGACCGCAGGATAGATGCGCCCAGTGATTCCTGTGGCGAAACGGCGATGATCGCCGGGGGCCTGATGTTTATTAGGTGAGGGTAATGACGCTTGGAGCAGCATGCTCGCCAAGTGCTGCGCACTATGTGAAGACCTTGAATGCCCTGCAGTATCAGGATTCAGATTCTCGCGCGTTTAAAGCTTTTCTTGAATGTCACTATGTGGACGACTATGTGGATAGTTTTGATAGTAAAGCCGACGCCATCGCCATATCAACAAGAATTAGAGAAATACATGCAAATGCCAGATTTGAATTGTGCCAGTTTACTTCCAGTTCGCCAACTGTATCTGACGCCCTGGGCCAACAGGGGGCTGCCGGAGCATCAGATGGGGTGAAGCTGAAGAAAGATTCTGGGCATGTCAGCCAGCCACGGACGATTTCAAATTCAACATGAAGTACCACAAAGTACCCCGATGTGTGCTTAATTTGGAGCGAGTCCCTACGAAAAGGGAATTCTTGAGCTTGATCATGTCAACATTTGATCCTTTGGGATTTCATAGCTGTCTCATGATAACTGGAAAGTTTCTAATGCGTGAGATCTAGCGACGAAATGTGCAATGGGATGAACCCTTACCAGATGAGATCGCCCGCGCCTTTAGTAAATGGCTTCAGGATATGAACGACGTGGAAGGATTTCGGCTCAATACTAGTGCGGGCAAAACAACTGCACGGTTTTGTCGACGATAGCCAGTCAGCATTCGCAGCTGTGACCTACTTAAGAGTCACCTACGACAACAACGACGTGCGAGTATGCTTCGTATGTGCCAAGACAAAAAACGATGTCAATTCCACGACTGGAATTGCAAGCAGCCGTGTTAGGAACCTGGCTGATGGACACTGTCAAAAGAGAGCAGAGAGTATAGCCAAAGACCATATAAACACTAAGATGAGTAACGCCTATACATATGAATGCGACGCAAAATTTCTAGCCTGGCCTTTCATCTGGCCTTTGAGGCTTCGTACGACATGCCTGCCGACTGACTGTTCGTTCACCAAAGACCAGACGAACGAATGCCGAAGTCGCGGCTTGCTGATGCTGACACGAGCAACGAAGTTAGTCGCCAGCCTGCCTTCAGCAAAACTACATTGAGCGAAAATGTTTAAAACTTACGATCGACGCAAGGTGCTTGTTCTTTATCCATGAAATGCATGCTTTAATAAAATGATATATTACTCTAGATACTAACGATTAATTTTACAGGAAAATTTAAGAATTAAATAATTTTTACACAAGGCGCATCTTGTGCAATAACTACGATAAGAAAATAGCACACATAGATTGATTTCACTTTTGTATTTGAACAGTGTATGCTCGAGAAAAGTTCTTGTCTCTTTGGTTGTATGCGTGAATTATGCATGCATAAGAACGTTAAAGTATGTATGTATGTGTTGTTATTCACTACTCTGGCTTTAGCTGGCAAGAAATTAATTTTGTTAGTTTTCTAGCGCTGATCACGACCTACCCCAATTTTGTATTCACCTATGAGTGCATGTTGTGTACTGAGGTTGGCTCCGTAGAAAATATGTATTTTTAAGTCGATGCATAATTTTTATATAATTTCTTTAAATTAAATTAATATTATTTTTATTCCCCAATTATGAAATAAAAGAGTGCTAAGAAATACAAATCAAATATTTATTTGTATAAATAAATATGATTTATGACCCAATATTTAGTTAGATAGTTTATTAATTCAATTAAGATAATTGCGCTTGCAACTCTGTGGGCCAAAAAGGGCGCCAAGCTTTGAGAATATGGAGCACAAAATGTAATCGATAGCTTACGATTAAATTAAATTAAAAAATAAAAATTATTTAAATGTATCTTTGAAAACAACAAATTTGCACTTTAATTTCCTTAATTTATTTTGTATTACTTAACAAGTAAGAGGTTCTAGTCGGGAGCTCCCGACTAGGGGATACCCTGAACCCTCATATTCCAACACCAAATGCAGCGCGCGCTTATAGATAAAGAGTAGCGGGGAAGTGGCGATAGGTATAAAATGAAAGATAATCGATATATATATACTTTTCTAGAAGCTACATGTCAAGTTTGGTGACTCTAGCTCTTATTATTTACCAAAATTGCTTAAAAAACGGGTTTCGATATACATTTTTATCGATTACTTGGAAACGGGCCAAGTTATCGATTATCGGAAAAACTCGATCTGCGTAGGAACTAGGAGCACCTACGTCTAAAATTTCAAGTCTCTAGCTCTTATAGGTTCTGAGATCCTTGCGTTCATACATACGGACGGACGGACGGACGGACGGACGGACGGACGGACGGACGGACGGACGGACAGACAGACGGACATGGCTAGATCGACTCGGCTATTGATGCTGATCAAGAATATATATACTTTATGGGGTCGGAGATGCTTCCTTCTGCCTGTTACATACATTTGGATTTTGCACAAAAACATAATACCCCTTTTACCCATTTTTAATGGGTTCAGGGTATAAAAATAATAATTTAATTAATAATTTCAAATATAAAAAATTACATAAATATTTGCATCGACTTAAAAATACATATTTTGTACGGAGCCAACCTCAGTACACAAAATGCATTCATATATCAACACAAATTTGGGGTAGGTCGTGATCTGCGCTAGAAAACTAAGAAAATTGTTTCTTTGCCAGCCAGAGACTTGATAACAACACATTCAAATATGCTGTTATGTATGTATATTCATACGCATACAAACATAATTGCTTGCACGGCCCTCATAGAGCCGAAGCTGAGAGCACATTATATTTTTAGCTTTTTCGTTCTCTCGGCTGTGAGAGCGCAATGATACAGAGTTCGTTTTCGTTCTCAATTTTCAAAAAATCAAGCTGCATAGTAGCATTTCGTTATACGGCGTTACTCATCTTAGTGTTTATATGGTCTTTGGTATAGCGATGCCATACTATGGACTGACTCCAAAACAGTGCTGCGTTTGATAGGCAGTACCCACCGTCGATATAAGCAGTTCGTTGGAAATCGAGTGGGAGAAATTTTGGAGTGAACAAAGGTCTCCCAATGGAGATGGGTACCTACTGCTGAAAGTGCAGCAGACGACGCAACGAGGCCGCATTGCCACATAGACCTCAGCCAACGGTTACGATGTTTAGACAGGCCAACATTTTTGCGGCAGCCAGATAGCAGTTGCAGTTGTAGCAAATAACTTTTTTATTTCATTTCAGAGATTCTCTAGCTACAGTCGGCTGGTGAGGACGACGGCTTGGGTTCTAAGGTTCACGCGCTGGTGCCGTGGACAGAGGACTGAGCTTGAGAGATTCGGTCTCACCGCTACGGAATGTGAGGACGCTGAGAAATTGCTGATACGGTGAGCGCAATGCGAAGCTTTCCCTGACGAGGTTGGAGCTTCGTACAATGGAGAATCAGTCGGTCATCGAAACGACATGGTGATGTGGTGTTTATATGCGACCCAGCCGTGCCACTCAGGGAGTGGCGAAGGGGCATAGTGGAGGAGGTCTACCCTGGACCAGATGGAGTGCCTCGACGCGCCAGCGTGCGCGTGGCAGACGACAATCGAGTGCGACTGATGACTCGTCCCGTAGCTAAGCTAGCCATACTGGATTTGAGTGAAGCAGGGCCTTCGATTGTTTAGTATTAAGTATATTCTGAAAGAATGTATTTTTGCCCTCTGGATGTACGGGAACATTGTATTTGGCATGCGGCCGCCATGTCTTTAATGTTAAGCTCATTACTGTCGTGCGTTCGAAGGCCGTAGGACGAAAGACTGCGGCTAGATTCTGAGGGAATATATATCTAAGTTCTAACCTATGTAATCCGTTCACAATAAAACACTTGCATTTGCATCAACACTTGCACTGGCATTTGTACTTGCACTTGCACTAGCACGTTTTGCATACGCTGTCTCTATTAACATCGGAGTAACATGGGCAGGGGCCAGGCGTAACCCTTCCAGTGTTTAAAGTGCAACTCCACCTTCGCTTGGCACGCGACAGACATGTCAAACAGCAGAATAATCGAATCACGATAAATCGCAACTAGTGAGCCCCATGGGTGCCTGAGATCATTTTAGTGAGGCCCAGAAAGAGTAAGACTGCTGAGAGTGGCAGCCGAACTAAAAAAAAGTAACATACATTTATAAAGAACAAGTAAGAGGTTCTAGTCGGGAGCTCCCGACTAGGGGATACCCTGAACCCTCTTATTCCATCACCAAATGCAGCGCGCGCTTATAGATAGAGAGTAGCGGGGAGTTGGCGGTATAAAATGAAAGATAATCGATATATATATACTATTCTAGAAGCTACATGTCAAGTTTGGTAACTCTAGCTCTTATTATTTACCAAAATTGCTCTAAAAACGGGATTTCGATATACATTTTTATCGATTTCTTGGAAACGGGGCAAGTTATCGTTTATCGGAAACAAACTCGATCTGCGCGGGCACTAGGAGCACCTACATCTAAAACTTCAAGTCTCTTGCTCTTATAGGTTCTGAGATCCTTGCGTTCATACATACGGACGGACGGACGGACAGACAGACGGACATGGCTAGATCGACTCGGCTATTGATGCTGATCAAGAATATATATACTTTATGGGTTCGGAGATGCTTCCTTCTGCCTGTTACATACATTTGCATTTTGCACAAAAACATAATACCCCTTTTACCCATTTTTAATGGGTTCAGGGTATAAAAAGCATCAGCCACAGCGACGTTGCGCGCTGATCGAGATACGGCCTTATACTGAACGTTCGGTTTTCGAGGCCGGCGGGTTTGCCACGTCGATGCGAAATTTTTACATTTTTGCTCGTTATCATTGGTAAGGGTACATAAGCAGTGGTATGTGTGCATTAAAAAATTTTTAAACTTACCATGCACGCCACGACTTGCCATCTGCGTGTCTCGAAGCCAAAAAAAAAAACGAAGGCGACTGGACCTGATGTCAACAGTTTGCAATATCCACACTAATTGTACTGCATGGTTAGTGGTAGTACTCTATGTTACTACTGTAGATTTGTGCCGACCCAGATAACAGCCGCTCAGGAATAAAGAAATCGTTGCATTGTTAATATATTGTAAAGTCAAGTAGGGTAGTTGCCCGCCCATACAGTTGAATGCGACGCAAAATTACTTCAAAATTTCCAATGCCGAAGTCGCGGCTTGTTGATTCTAAAATGAGCAACGAAGTCCGCCGCCAGCCTGCCTTCAGCAAAGATGTTCGATAGTGCTCTGCGTCGGTTCGATTTCGAATTAGATTGAGCGAAAAAGTGTTATACTTACATAATATAGATGGTTTATATGAATGATATATTGCCCTAGATTCTTTTAAACATTTTAAAGGCAATTTAAAGATAAAATAATTTATTCACAAAGTGCACCTTTTGCAATAGCTATATTCAGAAAATATCCTACGTAAATTGATTTTTCTTTTGTTTTGCACGGTGTATGCTGGAGAGAAGTTTTTGTCTCAGCCAATGGCGCTTGTATGTGTGAATTATGCATGAATGCATCAAAATATGTATATATGTGTTGTTAATCACTGCACTAGCTTTTGCTGGCAAAGAAGCTGAGAGTTCATTCTATTTTAAGCGTTTTCGCTCTTTCAGCTGTGAGATCGCAATGACACTGACACGCTAACGAACTGCATTTTTTTCATTTGCTTTAAGCGTTGCTGTATAATTCGTGACAGTAATGCACAGCGACTTCTATATGAAACTTGCCGTTGCCATTTGCTTGTTTCTGAGAATTTGGCTGGCGCGAATGTCGTCATAGGCTGGTACCAACGGCAGTCACTGCTACGCAGCTCAGAATTCAGCTGGACGCGTCCTTACCATTAAGGAAAGATTACTTACGCTGCAGCTGTGTATCTTTCTTTAGCCCCACATAAAGGCAAACGCATTCGTAATAAGAAACTTAAATTAAAATCAGCAGCGGGAAAGATCAGATTTTTGATTCATTTTATTTGATTTTGATTTCTGATAAATTGCGTTATTTGTTTTGCCGATTGTAAATAACCGGACAAAATATAAAAGAAAATAGTTAATTGTTTGCGTGCAACGTTCTTATTCTTTTTCTGCCGACTGGGCGTTACTATTTGCTGAACAATTTGGAAAGTTTTAGATACTAGAATTTTTGGTTTCTGACCCCAAACACACAACCTTAAATAAACAGAAATGGATCCGGCACTCCTAAAAGCGTTATTATTAGAGGAAGGCACGATTAACAGCGCCCTTATTTATCAAGAACGTCGTTTAAAAAAAGAATCTCGTGCGGAATTTGAGTCGGTAAGAAATCAAGTTGGCACTTTAAGAGTAGAAGTGTATCAGAGAGTAACCAGTGACCCAAATATTATATGCGAAGTGAGGTAAGACATTGTGAAGTACGTCCCTACTTTTCATGGATCTTTAGCAATGAAGCACATCCGTGATGGCGCTTGACCCAGTCTTTTTAATAAAAACTGTGGGATTAAGGTAACTTACAATATACATATATATATTCTAAAATAACATCAGCCGCAGCGACGTTGTTATACTGTGCGAGATACGCTACTGAATGCTGGGCTCTCGAGGCTCGGCGCTCGGCTGCTACTCTCAGCAGTCTTACTCTCTCTGGGCATAACAAAATGATCGCAAGCACTCATGGGGCTCACTCGCATTAAGAAATATTTTTAAGTTTATTTGTACATTTTAACCCTCTATATATATTGTATGCTTAGTGATTGCAAATATGCTGACAAAACCTCCCTAAGCGTGCTTCGACTGCAACCAGAGCTGATGATACAAGGTGATTTGGGCCAAATTGAATACTATAGCGAAGTCGAGAGGAAACTCACTCTCGTCTCAAATAAATTCGCATGATCCATGACGGTCATGGTGCCTCTATACTCAATGCAGAAGTAAGAGATGACACCCTACACGCCTTAGTTTCTGGTCTCAAGAGATATGTCCTCTAGCACAACCCAAAGATTTGCCATCCGCTTAAGCGTTTGCTCGCAAAGCTGAGAATAGCATTGGCAAAAGCATGTTTACTGCACCATACGCCAAGTCAATTAAAAAATAAATCAGCCAGCTGAAGATAATAGGCAGAGAAACTCTTCACAGCTTAGGGAGGGAAAAGGCCAAGAATGAAATTCGCATTTCCTCGGAAGACAAGCAAGACGCAGGCCGCAACAGGGCAAGCCTTTTCTAAAACATAAAGATAGGGAGCCCCAAGTCAGAACCAGGACCAGCCCATTGATGTCGAACCATCGCTGTCCAAGTTCAGAAAACCAACCAACTGGAGAAATGGTGAAACTAAAAAAGGCAAACTACGTAAGAGAGTATGACAGGCCACAGACGTCAGCAAGTCAATATTGTGTCTCATCAGGCCTCTAACCAAGAAGAACTAGAGTATGCAAAAGTGGCCTAAGTGGCGATTGCAGCAGGCGACAACGATCTACGGCTGGCGACGGGCGTTAGATGGCAGAACAATACAAATTCTGATTGATACTAAAGAGACAAAAATTACTATGGCCTGAAAAAGAGTTAAGAATTGTAACACCTGTCGATACCCCATTTACTGTGAACCCCAAACGCGGATCCAGTAAAGTCAAAGAAAAATGCTAAATGAAAATTGTATAAAAGTTGTTCCATTCCTCATTTTATCATCGATACTTTTGACCCTATCAAAGGCTTCGATCAGCTAACGCACACGGGTGCTATTTTAATTCTGCTCAATAACAACATAACTTACGGCAACATATCTACTGAACTTCTGAAACACCATTCTTGTAACAAGTTGAACTTTATGCGTGTCGATGACATATTAGTCCCTCTTCTCGTTAGGTATGATTTCAAACAAATGAAGCTGAAGAGGATTAATAAGGATTAAATAAACAAATAGTCATTGACTTTAGAAAATGACGGAAAATACGAATTCTGTCATTTGCCCTTGGCTTAAAAGATACAGATACATCTTTCACAGAGCAATTCTACAAGAACAAATTGGCCAGATATATGATGTATCAATGATGACGTAGAATAGAATATGAAGCCGTTCATGTCCGACACATTGAAAAAGTACTCCAGCCCCTATACGACACTAACACGAGAGTTTCTAAAGAAAAATCGAAATTCTTCAAGGAAAGTGTTGAGTATTTATGTTTTATTGTAACTAAAGGAGGCGCGAAAACGAAACCAATGGGCAAGCCAATCCAAGAATATGTTGAGCCAAAAAACTTATATGTTCTGAAGTATTTTCTGGTCCTTGCTAGTTACTACTGGGTATTCGTTAAGCACTACGCATCCATAACGAGACCAACATATAAAAAACGAAAATGGCACGGTTGGTAAACACATAACGCGAAGCATTCGAACGTTTAAGAAATTTACTGGCCTTACTGGGACTTACTGCACGGACTTTAAAAAGCACTTAGACTTATCCACTGACGCTCCCGCGGTGGTATCGGAGCAGTTCTATCCCAATGGTCGGAAACACTAAATCCATTATCTTGGCCCTCCGTAAACTGCAGAACTATCTATATGGTACCAGAGAATTAAACATTTTCACAGATCATCAACCGTTCACGTTCGCTGTGTCTAAAAAAACACTAACGCAAAGGTGGAAGGCTTTCATGAAAGAGCATAACGCAAAATTATATTTAAAGCCAGGGAAATAAAACTTCAGGGCAGACGGCCCATCCCGGCAAGACATCAATGCCTTGCAAGACGAACTGATCCGGCCACCATTCACAGTGAGCTCTGGTTGACCTAAACAATTGAAACAACCGAAAAGCCTTTAAGTTGCCTTAGAAATCATGTAATTCTAGAAGAGCCATGTTACACTTTGAGTCGAAGACTCATTTTGATTGGTAGTAAGCCCAACCACATAATACAATCCACGGACAATGTCATAAAAACACCAAAACTTGTAGTGAGCCCTGACGTTGTAAATGCAAGTTATTGTTACCTTCCGACTCTGGCCGCTTTTCAACAGGAGTTAATATTACAATTCCCAAAAACTAAATTCTGACACTATAAAAACATGGTTACAAACATCACAAAAAAAGACGAACAGGTAAAAATAGTTTTGGTTATTCCAATGATACTTTTTTTCTTCTAAAATTAGCGACAGATGTGTTTAATATAGATTGGGTGAATTGTTTTCAGCAGGTTTTATTGGAATAATTTTCACAATTCTAACTAAAACAATTGAACAAGTTTAAAATTTATTGTCAGCTTTAATGATACACCATAGAACAGCCAGAAGCTTGGATTTCCTAGGTACAGTGTAATATTGTTGTTACGATTTATAAAGAAGAGTTCATTTTAGCACGTCAGTGCTGGTTAGGTTGTAGTATGATAATGAATTTATTCAAAGTCAATGTTATTCGCTTAGCCTATGGATACATATATGTTCTTATGCTGTTATTGGTTAACAGCTACAAAGAGAGGGAGAGTGAGTAGCTAGCATATGCCTGTGTTAGTGAGCATATATGTTGCTCATGCAATGCGCTCAGACGGAGCGTGGGATATGCAGCGTAAACATAAATGGTCAGCGTGCGGGGCTAGTGACTCGCGCTGCGTAATATGAGCCAGAGCCAATACATAGAGTGGCTCTGGGTTTATTTAATTTATATTTGTTATTGTATGCAACAAAGTGCCACATACTTTATATATATGAATACTGGGTGTTACTTTTAGGCATATACACACTACACCTCCCTTTTTAAAGAAATAACGTAACATTATAAATGTGTAGTTATTAAATGAACAAAATTGGGTTTTTTTTGTATTAAATAGTAAAATGTAGTAAAAATGATTAAAATAATATGAAAATTATTTAGGATTTATCAAAAATGTAAAAATTTCAAAGTATGAAAATATAAAAACGTAAAATATAAAAATGTAAAATTCATTATAACAATTTGTTTTTCTTAAGGATTGATTTTTTTTTTTTTTTTGTGGTTGATCAGGCCGATTTATCTTCTTTTTTTTTTTTATATATATAAAGAAAATTTATATTTTTTATTCGTTAAAAATTTTTAGTCGATTCTTATGAACTTTTTGTTCTTTACCTTTTGTATCTTTTATTATAGCATTGTCTTTATCTTTTATGCTTACTACCGTATATGGTCCTAAGTATTTATTTTCTAATTTATGACCTACTTCATTTTTTAAAAGTACTTTGTCTCCTTTATTCAAATTTAAGTCTAGTGTTTTCCTATCATATAGTTCTTTATTTTTATACCCTGAACCCATTAAAAATGGGTAAAAGGGGTATTATGTTTTTGTGCAAAATCCAAATGTATGTAACAGGCAGAAGGAAGCATCTCCGACCCCATAAAGTATATATATTCTTGATCAGCATTAATAGCCAAGTCGATCTAGCCATGTCCGTCTGTCTGTCCGTCCGTCCGTCCGTCCGTCCGTCCGTCCGTCCGTCCGTCCGTCCGTCCGTCCGTCCGTCCGTATGTATGAACGCAAGGATCTCAGAACCTATAAGAGCTAGAGACTTGAAATTTTGGATGTAGGTGCTCCTAGTTCCTACGCAGATCGAGTTTGTTTCCGATAATCGATAACTTGCCCCGTTTCCAAGTAATCGATAAAAATGTATATCGATATCCTGTTTTTTAAGCAATTTTAGTAAATAACAAGTAAGAGGTTCTAGTCGGGAGCTCCCGACTAGGGGATACCCTGAACCCTCATATTCCAACACCAAATGCAGCGCGCGCTTATAGATAGAGAGTAGCGGGGAGGTGGCGATAGGTATAAAATTAAAGATAATCGATATATATATACTTTTCTAGAAGCTACATGTCAAGTTTGGTAACTCTAGCTCTTATTATTTACCAAAATTGCTTAAAAAACAGGATGTCGATATACATTTTTGGAAACGGGGCAAGTTATCGATTATCGGAAACAAACTCGATCTGCGTAGGAACTAGGAGCACCTACATTTAAAATTTCAAGTCTCTAGCTCTTATAGGTTCTGAGATCCTTGCGTTCATACATACGGACGGACGGACGGACGGACGGACGGACGGACGGACAGACAGACGGACATGGCTAGATCGACTCGGTTATTAATGCTGATCAAGAATATATATACTTTATGGGGTCGGAGATGCTTCCTTCTGCCTGTTACATACATTTGGATTTTGCACAAAAACATAATACCCCTTTTACCCATTTTTAATGGGTTCAGGGTATAATAAGAGCTAGAGTCACCAAACATGATATGTTGCTTCTAGAATATTATATATATGTCAAGTATCTTTCATTTTATACCTATCGCCACCTCCCCGCTACTCTCTATCTATAAGAGCGCGCTGCATTTGGTGTTGGAATATGAGGATTCAGGGTATCCCCTAGTCGGGAGCTCCCGACTAGAACCTCTTACTTGTTTAAATATATATTGCCCATATTTTTGAAAGTATCTTTTGAAATGTTTTCGAAGATCTTTTCGCTCGGTACCACTTTGAGTTGGCTGATTCCTAATATACCGGCTTCTTTTTCAAGCCTTTGGAAAAATTGACCTAAATCGATAGTTCCATTTGTATAAAGGTCGCTAATCTCAATTCTTGCAACAACCTTTTTACCATGTTTTAAAATACATAGCATAGTTGTTATGTGCAAGGTCACTATTTTTCGCATATCGTCGTTTTTAATGACGTCGTATACGTTGGGCTTAGAAGCTTTATCAAGATTTTGCCTTGGCAAAATTTCTTGTTCTTTTCCTGCGCAGGATTTATTTTGTCTACTTTGTTGTCTTGTAGTGCCTTTCAAGACATTTGTGTTAGTACTTTTTAATTCTTTGATGGTTATTCTTGATAACGCATCTGCAACAAAATTATCTTTTCCCTTAAGGTGTTCTACAGTGAACTCATACTCTTCTAAATCTAGTCTCATTCTCGTTAATTTTGAACTTGGATTTACCATTGAAAACAGATATGTCAAAGGTCTATGGTCTGTTTTAATAGTGAAATGTTGACCATATATGTATGGTCGAAAATGGGTTATTGCCCAGTGGATTGCTGCCAACTCTTGTTCGGTTGTACTTTTATTGCTTTCTCCTTTTGTAAATGAACGAGAAGCATATGCTACGGGCAATTGTTTATCTCCGTACGTTTGAGTCAAAACTGCTCCGCAGGCTAGTTTACTGGCATCTGTTATGATGCAAAATTCTTTGCTAAAATCTGGGTATTTTAGTAAAGTGGGCTTCATAAGAGCTTTTTTTAAATATTCGAACGCTTTTTGGCATTCATCGGACCACTCAAAGTGGACAGTCTTTTTACATAATCTTGTTATGTGACGTGAATAATCTGCAAAGTTTTTTATGAAACGTCTGTAATAATTGCAAAATGCAACGAATCTTCTAGCGCTATCAGCGTCCGTGGGGACTGGATATTTTTCAATGACATCATATTTTTTGTCATCTGGCAAAATACCTTGATCAGTACACTTATGACCTAGAAAAGTCACTTCGTGCATGAAAAATGAACATTTTTCTGGATGTAATTTAAGGTTGTGTTGCCTACACAAGTCAAAAACGTTTGTTAAGTTTTTGATCATGTGGTTGTCGGAACAACCGATGACGATTAAGTCGTCCATGTAGAAGAAAGCTTGTGAAGGTTCTAATCCGGAAAAAGCGATGGTCATCATTCTTTGAAAAGAATTAGGCGCTATTTTTAGACCATATGGTAATCGTGTAAAACGATAGGAGCCATTGCTCGTTGAAAAAGACGTTATATTTCTAGAATTTTCTTCTAATTCTATTTGGTGAAAACCGGACATTAAATCTAAGCATGAGAAATATTTTGCTCTGCCTAGTTGGTCAAGAATATCATCTATTCTTGGGAGTGGAAATTTGTCAGACAAGAGTTTTTTGTTAATTTGACGATAGTCTATAACTAATCGCCATCTCTTGGTATCGGAACCACGTAATCCCTTTTTTGGGATAAGAAGTATAGGATTGTTATATTCCGATACAGACGGTTCTACAATATTATCCGAGATAAGTTTTCGACTTGATTATTAACTTCTTCTTTATGGGTATGAGGAATTCTGTAGTTTTTAATGTACACTGGCTCAGTATCTTTTAGTCTTAGTTTTTGTTTATAAAAATTATTGGTTGTTATGGATTCGGTTTCGAGTCCGAATTTGTCTGTATACTTGGTGCAGAGATCTTTTAATTGTGTCTTAAATAATGGGGGAAAGTTCTTTTTTAGTTTTTTCATCACCGTTTCTTGGCGATCTTTGCTAATTTCGTGGACTGTTTCATAGTCACTCAGCTTTTCTATTTTAATGTCGTTAAGGTTTACTATTTTTATTGAATTTGTTGTATTTAATATTCGGACAAATGTTTGTTGACTATTAGAAATAGTGTTTCCAATGAATATTCCTTTATCAATTTCTTGATTTGGAATGAAAATATTGTTTTCTGGCGAAACAATATTGATTTGACGGACTACTTCAGAACGAGCTGGAAGTATTGTGGCATTATTATCACAAGTGTGAGTTATTTTTAGTTTTATAGGATAGTTTAAATTATTTGGCCGAAGTATTAGAGAATCACATGTTTGTGTGAAATCTAATTGGCAATTATACTTTTTAAAGAAGTCTATACCGATAATGCCATCGCTGGGAATTGGGAAATCGTGTCCGACTATGTGAAAGTCGTGTGGAATGACATATTTTCCGGTAGATAATTCTACGAATGCTAAACCTTTGGAAAAAAGTGAACCTTCACCGATTCCAGATATTTGAGTTGATATGTTTGAATTAATGTTTTCAAATGTATCAACATGTTCTTTTAATAGTGATATGTCTGCACCAGTATCTAGCAATAGGGTAAATGCTTTACCTGTTTTTTCGTTATTTATGTTAATGAAGATACTGAGGTTTAGGTTTACTGTGTGTACTTTGGTGTTTCTTGGTGCATATCTTAAGGGTTTTGTTGGTTTTCCGAGTTAGTTTGTGTAACTCGAACATTATTATTACCATTATAGTTGCCATTGTTATTGTTTTGGTTGTTACCTCGGTTGGAATTATTCCTTCCTCGGTTATTACCACGGGCAATACCTCTATAATGTCCTCTGCCATTGTTATTGTTAGTATTGTTTGCGTTATGATTACCGCGGCCATTGCCTCTACCTCTTTGGTAATTGCGATAATCATTGCCTCTATTATGTCTGCCTCGCTGATATAATACTGTGCTGGCACTTCCAGTCATTTCAGTGCTGCAATGAATGTATTTACTCATTGCATCATTAAATGTGTTGAAGTTTCCAGCTTCTAGTATTATGCGAAGTTTTTCATATTCACAATTTTTGGTCATTGCAGATATTGACTCTTTAGTAGAGAATTTCTCTGCATTATCCGAGTCTAGGCCATCGTCAATATAAGCTGCCTCGAGTTGCTTACGCAAGTTATCGATTTCAGCTGTATATTGAGCAGCTGTTTTGCCTTTTTGTTGGGCGTTTAACAGCTTTGCCTTGATCACGTCAATGGATTCTCCTTTGACGCAACTTTTTAATTTATTAATAATGCCATAGATCGTAGTCTCGTCTTGGCATTTGTATAGTATTGTGCCAATTAGTTTTGATTTTATGACTTCTACAAGCCTTAAGGCTGTTAAAAAACGATTTAATGACAGTTTTTTGCCGTCAAATTCAGGGACTGTAGACGAAATTTGTCTTACATATTCCCTATCTAAGGCTACCTGGTCTGGCATGTTGGATTCTGTATTGTCCAGTGTCTCAATGTCGATATCGATATTTATATCAGTAATTGGTTTCGACTCATTAAGATCTTGCAGCTGGTTTGGATCAAACTTTGCTGGTAAGAATAGATCTTCTGGAACATTTATTATAGTGTTCTGTCTAATGCCAATGTTTTTCAATCTGGTATTTAAAGATTGTACGAATTTAAGGCACTGCCTGGTAATTATGGAATTTACTGCATGTACTATATCGTTATATTGTTTTATCAATATTTGTACATGGTATATTAGTGTTTCTACCTTTATGGGTATGCCTTTATTAATGCATTTGTATGACTTGTCAAATTTGTCTTTGTTGTCACTGATATTTTTCACCAATATACTCCATTCCATAGTAATATAATAGATAGTTATTGATGCAGTCGCACCATTAGTATCGTTGCTGGTCCCAAAATTGGGTGTTCTTCAGTTACTAGTTTTACTGAGACATATGGCAACGTACTTAGTATGATTCCTCTGACATATTCAAATATGTTCAAACCTTGTCTAGTCCGTCTGCTCTACTGATATATCGTTTCTTAATTTTCTTTGTATGCATTGCATACACCTTCAATGCTAGCGATACAACAGATACTACGGTGATTATAATTAGCAAAAGTGTAATATTCTCTAAATTTTCTTTATGATCGATTACTTTTACAGTATTTATTACATTTGCGGCCGATTTTTCGACCTTGGACTCGTTTGAGCCCATTTTAATTTAAATTGGTTTTTTGTTTAAAAATTGATGAAAATTTTAAGTGATCATCATATTTTATATTTGAAAATTGTTACAAATGAATATTATATTTTCATTATTGTGTTTGTAGTATATCTTTAGTGTATTTTTTTTTTCAAGGAAAAAAATTTTTTTTTTTTTTTTGTATTTTTAATATTATATTTAGGCATAAGGCCTTTCTTTTCGTGCCTATTTTAAACCCTATTTCGATCAACGCAGTGATCTCCTCTCTAATTTAGCGTACAATTTTTTAGGTTGTACTTTACCTTGACGTACACAGCAAAGTGGGCGTCATTACAATTTATAAAAAACTTAGTGTAATCTTATATAATGCTGCTTCGTCTGCTGCTTCTGTTGGTGTTATTTCTTCTTATTTGGCTGCCTTGGAGCGGTCAGCGTTGCCGGTGCAGGTCATCGCACAGGCCGGGGTGTAAAAGGGTCCAGGGCAGTCGTCAGGACATCTTTTCTTCATCTTAGGTAGCGGCTTTTCTTCATCTTAGGTAGCGGCTTTTCTTCTGTTGGTTTATTGGTTTTTAATAAATTTCTTATAGGGTGAGGAGCAGGTGTATTGGCTTGTGCTTTGTGCTTGCGCTCTTCCGCCTCTAAGAAATCTAGCTCATCGGCTAGTTTCTTGGCGTTTTCCCAAGTCGGGGGCTTTGTGTTATTATATAACACTTTAACAATTTCGGCTTTGCGCTTCTTAATGCGCAGCCGTAAGCCACCACGATTTCTTGGTTTCTTTTGTTTTATTTCAACTTCTTTGTTAGCCGCTTCTCTGGCTAGAAGTTGGCGCGCCCTATACTCATCAAGAGTGATGCGTATGGACATAATATGCACAAAAGCCATACTCACTCAGAAATTTATGATATTGCTATTTTCCGCCGCTGTTTTTGTAGTTGTTATCGTGCTGCTGCTCCTGCCGCAGTTGTTGTTGTTGTTTATTTATTTTTCCCTCGTTGCGTGACACTTGTCACGGTCGCCATGTAATATTGTTGTTACGATTTATAAAGAAGAGTTCATTTTAGCACGTCAGTGCTGGTTAGGTTGTAGTATGATAATGAATTTATTCAAAGTCAATGTTATTCGCTTAGCCTATGGATACATATATGTTCTTATGCTGTTATTGGTTAACAGCTACAAAGAGAGGGAGAGTGAGTAGCTAGCATATGCCTGTGTTAGTGAGCATATATGTTGCTCATGCAATGCGCTCAGACGGAGCGTGGGATATGCAGCGTAAACATAAATGGTCAGCGTGCGGGGCTAGTGACTCGCGCTGCGTAATATGAGCCAGCGCCAATACATAGAGTGGCTCTGGGTTTGTTTAATTTATATTTGTTATTGTATGCAACAAAGTGCCACATACTTTATATATATGAATACTGGGTGTTACTTTTAGGCATATACACACTACAACAGCACCAAAAGGTGGCAGGCTCAGCACGGTTCAGATTTTGAAAAAAATTAAGATGACTGACTAATCAACACAGAAACGCAATGACAGAAAAATCAATTTTCACATAATAATCAAAAAATGTTTAAAACACTAAAACCAAAAAAGGTTTATAGGTAGATACCTCGCATTTTTATCAAACACTACTAGCGAAAAACAAAATGTTGATTACTAAAATACAAAACTTTATGCTTGTTGCATTTGACAGTAACGGCAACATCGATAGTTTGCTTAATTGGTTGCGTCCGATATTATCGGCCCCGTCAATATCTTTTCGTTCCATGGTCAGGGTATCGGGGGGTGAAGTTGAGCGCCCGGCTGAGAGTTATTTTACTATCGCCCTTTACCAACCCCAGAGAGCTCTTTAGGCAGAGTAAGGTAGGTTAAGCGATTTAGCACCTTTGCACGCCACGTATTTATTTATTTATTTGGGTATTTGGATCCCCATTGATGATACGAGAAAATTTAAACTCGCTTTTGGTCACAGCACCGGCAGTGTTCTTTCGCCCGGTTCCGGTGTTGTCATATGCCCTGTACATGTAACATGTATAAAATTGAAGATTTAGCAATTAATGTCCACTGTCAACAACAATAATTATAAGATAAAACGAAGCAGAATACGCACCTGTCAAAGTGTCAGAAAATTCAACTTGCTTGAAACCATAAATAGCAGAATGGAGATATTCTGTAAAATATAGAAGATGAGAAGAAATAAATATTGAAGGAAAACAATGTCCGGCTGCGTTTCCATTGGTGGGGAGAGGGGGCATGACTGCTGCTGAAGGCCACCTAATGGCCAAAATAAGGGAAAGGAGTGTAGATGATCGTCTCATGGTAGGGCGGGTACGCTGGGTCCGGGACCGGGACCCGATCTGGAGAAGTAAAGTGGATTAATAGTGTTTTTCTTTTTTGTTAGTTTATATTGAACGTCATACTCATGTTGTTTGCATTACTTGTAATCACAGCTGTTAGTGTTATTCATTTGTAAGTGGTTCCGGCTGTTTGATGTTATCGATTTTGTGGTTGGTTTTGGATAGTGTTGTTTAGGTCTGTTTTGCTACAGAAGTTGTAGCTTTAACGATATCGATTGTGGGGACTGCGGGCCAGGGATGGGACTACACCCAGAGAACCGATGAGCCAACCGGCGCGGCCCAAAGAGAAACAAGCAGTCACGTAACAATATGGCTCCCAAATTAAAGCAGCACTCGGCTTCCTTGAAGTCAGTGTGTGAATAAAAAAAATTAATAAAAATATCATTGCAGGTACAGAGAAAAGCCTCCCTTGGCATTAGGATCCACACCACTGATCTAATGTGGCACGAGTAGGTGGCAGCGTGTAGTGGAATCGGAGAAGCACGACGGAGGCAGCGATTACCAGAATATCCGAGAGCATGAGAAGTTTTTCTTGTCGTGGTTGATGGCGGTACGTCACGTTCGTATGTTGGCAAAACGTTCGCGACCGTTCATCGTGGTGGTAGCCGAAATAACAAAAGCATCTCGTGATAAAAATGTGAAAAATCCAAGAGGATGTTGAATTGAGCCTGCGACGCATATGTCACCCAGCATACCCCTAGAATAGCCAGAAGAGCGACGGAGGCGGATCTTGCCATGGTGGCCAATAACATAAGGAGTTTTTTTGTCGTGGTTGATGGCAGTATGATACGTTCGCATGTTGGCTAAGCGCTTGCGACTGTCCATCTACATCTATGCTATAGATGTACTCACCGTGGATAATTTTGCACATTGTTCGCAAAAGCCGGACAGGGTACGTGCAGCCGTCGCAAGGAGTAAAACCGACAGTTCACGAGGTTGAAATACCACCACATCGTGCGGAAACGCCGCCTAGATCCAAGTGTATTGGACGATCTACTAGTTATTTCCCCAGATTTTTAAACGCACTTAAGATATCTGCGACAAGTGGGCAAATGCTAAAGGGAAGCGAACCTCTCAATCGGCATTAAAATATCTAGCATTCATTATTGGTGGTGTCCCGCTTCGCATGGATCCCGAACGGGTTATAGCTATTAAACGAATCCCCGTGCCTCGGTCGCGCAACGAAGTTCGATCATTTTTGGGTACAGCAGATTGGTACGGCGCTTTACGCGACCATGGCCGCACCACTGAAATGTGTTTTGAGAGACGAGGCAACACAAGCCGTTGAACAGTTGAAGACCCCCCTTCTTCGTCGAGTGCGATGCGTCTCAGTTTGGCGTAGGAGCGGTGTTGTTCCAAAAAGACACCGATGATCAGGCACGAACCATAGCTTTCTTTTCAGCCAATTTGAACAAACACCAAAGAAACTGTTTCGTCACTAAAAAGGGTTGCTTAGCGCCGATACCGGCCATAAAAAAGTTCGGACCGTATAAAGAAGGGATGCCTTCTATATGAATCACTGACCACACCAGATAAAAATGGCTGATGTCCATGAAGGTCCTAAGCGGGAGACTAGCTCGCTGGACATTGCAGCTGTAAGGCTATGACTTAACCATCAAGCACCATAAAGGCGACTTTACCATCAAGCACCTAAAAGGCGGTGAAAACGTGTTAGCCGATACTCTATCGCGCAGTGTCGAAGCAGTGGGAAAGGTTCCAGAAGGTCTTTTCGAATTTGTGACCCCTGAGTTCGAGTCAGCGGCATATCAGGCGTTGCTCGCACAGGTACGTTCGAATCAGGACAAACTACCAGACCTGAGGATTGAGGGGAATTTGTTTTTCTTGCGCATGGGGTGGGTGCCAAGCTCTTTGACAGCCGGCTTAAAAGCAAAAGCTCATGTAGATGAGACGGCTGGTCATGGGGGTGTTGTAAAACACTCGAAACCTTACGTCGGGAGTTGCAGAAAATCAAGGCACCGAACTTCCGCATGCAAGTGGGTCTAGGAAACCATTCCAAAAACTGTATGTCGACTTCCTGGGAAAGTACCCACATTCGAAGCAAGGGCATGTTTGGATATTTGTGGTAGTCGACCATTTTTCAGAATTCACTTTCTTGATAGCGATGCGAGAGGCTACGGCTCTAAACGTAGTGGACTTTTTGGTCAAAAAGTTTTTCTATAAGTTTGGAGTACCCGAGATCATCCACTCTGACAACGGATGTCAGTTCATATCCAGTACATTCCAAAACATGGTCTCAGCTTTCGGCATCTCGCATATGCGCACTGCAGTCTACGCGCCAAAGAGCAACGCAAGCGAGCCAGTTAATCGTACCGTGTTGTCGGCAATCAGGGCGTATCTGAAGCAAAATCACCGAGCGAGTGCGACCTCTACCTACCAGAAATAGAAGTGTCCATTCTTTGCCGTTTTCGGACATCACATGTTCCTAAATGGGGCATGCTACAAATTGAATCGTAGGTTGGGGTCTCTGGGTGATCCTGAGATGAGTATAGGCCGTTGCCCGCCCGATTCGCTTGTAGGGTAATGCCCTTGGCCTACAACTGGGCCGTTGACCTTAAAATGCAGCTGTGCATATGGGCAGCAACGGTGATCACATTTGAATGTGTGCGTGTGCCAAATTTCGACACCTATGATGTTGCTGCCCAAATGTACAGCCGGGAGCTCGATTTTGTGAGCGGTCAACGGCGGGTGTGCCATGCCGGCTACAAGTCATCATTCTTACTTTTATAAAATTAAAGTTTAAATTTGATCAAGAGAACGGCTGTGCTAAATTACAAAGCAAAATTTATTGAGCGCAAACATATTGAGGGTATTACAGAATTACCAGATCTCGGTTCAGAGAGGACAACAGCTTAACACCCAGTTCAGGTTTCGGCTCAGCGGCGCACGTCAGCCATACCAGCGGCGCATGTCAGCCATACCCTCGGCGCACTTATGCCGGGCGCTATCTCAAAGGATAAGCTAAGAAGCGGCCACAGGCGAGACCACGCCCACATCATCCGAATGAGTCTATTTCATTTCATCCCTCTCTGCCCCGAGTGACAGGCAGAGTCAGACGCAGGCCGATTATCGAGCTCCCTGAAAGAGAGCAGATTTTCGCAGTTACATAATCTAGTTTTTTTTATACTGGGGGTAAAAAGGGTATAATGTTTTTGTGCAAATGGATGTAACAGGCAGAAGGAATCATCTCCGACCCCATAAAGTATATATATTCTTGATCAGCTTCAATAGCCGAGTCGAACTAGCCACGTCCGTCTGTCTGTCTGTCCGTTTCTCCTTATGTATGAACGCAAGGATATCAAAACCTATAAGAGCTAGAGACTTGAAATTTTAGCTGTAGGTCCTCCTAGTGCCTACGCAGATCGAATTAGTTTCCTTTAATCGATAGCTTACTCCGTTTTCAAGCAATCGATACAAATCGATATCGAAATCCTGTTTTTTGACCAATTTTGGTAAATATTAAGAGCTAAAGTCACCAAACATGATATGTTGCTTCTAGAATATTATATATATATCATTTTTTACATATCGCCACCTCCCCGCTACCACCGTAGAGCTATAAATCAAGTTAATTACTTAACTTGTATTGCCTACCAATTTAAGCCAAAATTAAAATGCAATTGACTTTTTGAAAATACACAGGTATTCTATGGTACAATAATATATAGTATAGAAAATTTCATTAAAATCGGTTTTTGTTTTGTTTTTCGCATTGTACACACACACACACATTCATACGCGTCTGCTTCGAATTCTGTCTTCACTGCGATTGTTTTCTGTGTTGCTATTTTAATTGGTTTCTTTTCTCAATAAGAGTCAATTATTAGTGTGGCTGTTGAGTAGAGGCAGTTGCAAGTGGTGCGGTCTGTCGCGAGTTCGGGCCCTAATTTATCTTTATTAATTCAAACGAGCTCCATTTGGTGCTGGTGTAAAAGGGTTTAGGGTATTCCCTCGGGAATCGGGAGCTCCCGACTGGAACCTTTTACTTGTTTTTGTTAATTATTTACATTTCACTTAAGAATAACTTCCGAAAGGGCGAACAGCGAGAGAACGATCCAAATGTTATTGCATCTCCCTGTTAAATATAAAAGTTTCAAATTCGGTAATTGCACGAACAATACACACATGCATACATACCTTGAATTACCCATTTCTATCGCCCCTAACCGCTCCCAGAGAGCTCTTAAGGTAGGGCAATGTAGATTTAAGCGATTTAATGTAAATCACGTACCTGCTGCATTCCTGACTATCGTAACATACCCGGTTATAAGTATTTGCGGTGCAGCGATTACCATATAATTACTTCCTTTCCTTTTTCGCGGCGACTGGCAATAACCTTGGGCGTACTTTCGTTACCTGTTCAGTAAAATGTTGTAAAAAAATGTATTGTGTAAGAAAATTGAAAGTTTAGAAATTAATATCAATTATTATAATTATAAGACTTTACAAAGTATAATACGCACCGGAGAATAAAAAGCATATTAAAAGAGCACTGAGAGTCACCAAAGTAGTTTCCTGTAGTGGGAGCGAAATAAAAAAAAGAGAGACCGTTCCATCTCAAAAATCATATGGAAGAGAGTAAGTCAAAGCAGTTTCCTGTTATTTGAGAGAATAAAAAGACAGCGATGCAGCTCTACCACACATATTATATGTATTTTTACTCTGTTTTTGTTGTATTTTTACAGCGTTTTTGTGTGTCCACTTTGGTAGTACTGCATGTCCTATTTATATCCTGTTTGGTTAGTGGATAAATGCAGTGAGAAATAACTGTCAATAATTTAAAAAAATGCGATCAATTACATGCAAATACTGGAGAGAGAAATGTCCGCCTAAATTTCAATTGATGGGGAGAGGGGTATGACTGCCGGCACGTGCTGATGAAGGCCATCTAGTGCCTAAAATGAGGGAGACGAGATCAGGTGATCGTCTCAGGTAGGAGGGGTACGCTGGGTTCGGAACCGGTACCCGATCTAGAGAAGTTAAGTGGATTAATAGTGATTTTATACCCTGAACCCATTGAAAATGATTAAATAGGGTATACGTTTTAGGTGCAAATTTATGTAACAGGCAGAAGGAAGCATCTCCGACCCCAAAAACAATATATATTCTTAATCAGCATCAATAGCCGAGTCAATCTAGTTTGTTTCCGATAATCGATAACTTACTCCGTTTCCGAGCAATCGATAAAAATCGATAATAAAAGCTATGGTCACCAAACTTGATATGTTTCTAGAATAGTATATATATATCAAGTATCTTACCAACGAAAAGCTATAAATCAAGTTTATAATTCTACTTGTATTGCCCACCAATAAGCTACACTTTTAATGCAATTTACTTTTGGAGAATACACAAATATTTTAAAGCACATTAAGATGTACTGTAGAACATTTTATTAAGATTGGTTAAAAAATACACAAAAGTGATATGTGTTGACCGCGCACGTTTTAGCAACAGCAAGCGTAAATTGCAAGAATTTCATGCTTGTCTTCTTTGTAATCTTTCAAAAGTATTGCGATTGCGATTGTATTGTTTTCAGTGCTGCTATTTTAATTCGTTTTTTTCTCATTGAGACTCAATTTTTTTTATGAAAGTGCAGTAGAGGCGGTGGCAAGTAGCGCGGTCTGTTGCGAGTTCTGGCTGGTGTGGCTGTTGAGTAGAGTCGGCAGCATGTAATGCGGTCAGTTGCGAGTTCGAAAACTGTTTAAGTTGTTCATTTGTAAGTGATTCCAGCTGTTTGACGTTTATCGATTTTATGGTTCATTTTGGATAGTGGTGTGTAGGTCTGTTTTTCTACAGAAGTGGTAGCTTGTTGATATCGATTGTGCGGACTGCGGGGATGGGACTACACCCAGAGAACCGATGAGCCAGCCGTCGCAGTCCAAAGAGAAACAAGCAGTCACGTAACATGTGTCGCAAACACAATTGAATTGCGCTAGCCAGCCCGAAATTTAGCCCAGTTACTTCAGAACACTTTTTATTAGAAACACCAACCAATAATTAAAACAAACGACTCGAAATACAAGAAATAGAGAAATACAAATTCAGTTTACTCTATCCTTTTTTGTTTCGGTTTCATGCCTATAATGTTAGTTTCTGAACTCTTCTCACTTATTTATGGTATGTCTGTCTCAACTCATACCTTTTTGTGCAAATCTCCATGTATGTGTCTGCCGAGCCAAGGAAAGTATATGAATTTAAGAAGATTGCAACATTTTGTTCCGCATATGAAGTCACAGCCCAATGCTTTTTGTGTGCGATCATTGCGTACACAAAATGATTACATTTTTCAGGGTACACAAAATAATGTCATTTTTCAAATAATTATTATCTATAAGAAGCCTTATAAATAAACTATTTAAATGTACACAATTAAGGTGGAAATATACATATACTAAACAACACAAGATATGAAAGCCTATAAAATATGACGTCATAATTTGTGATGTTAAAATGGCGTGTTCGTTCATATTTTCTACATACGTGCGCCTACAGTTCTACAACAACAACAACACTAGAACCCGTATTGTGTTGTTGTTGTTTTTATTTTTATTATTTTTATTCTTAAATGCTGCAAAGATTGCAGTGTACAAAAATAACTTACTACTGAGGCAAAAGATACTCGCAGTTATGTTGTCGAAGTTGTCAAAATGTCTTTCGGAAAGAAAACACACATACCATGCTTTGCACACACGCTGAACTTTATGAACTTTCTGAAGCTATTATTTTCGTAGGTCTGACTGTCGGTTGTCGGTAGTTAACTCTGATCCAATGCTGTACTCTCTTGGTCTCTGATGTGCTATGTTATCAGCAGGCGGTGAATTTCTAGTTTTTCTGATGTTTACTGCTGTGTAAAACTGTGTATTTTCTGGATACCTTTCCTCTATGTTTTGTTGTTGTTTTCCCACCTTCAAACCTGTGCCTCGGATCTGGTTGATTTGTCTTTTGTAGCATTTATTGTTTTGTCGAATTGCATAATAAAGGTCGCCCAAACGTCGAACAATCTTTCCTCATATCCACTTATCCATTCGCGTGTTTCCATAAATTAAGTAAAGTACATCTTTAATCTCGCATTGGCGACAAGTCTGATTGTATTTTTAAAATTGTTTTGCTGTTACATTCTCCTAGATGGTTTCTGGTCTGATCACATACTGTCGTGTACGTAATTTTCGACTCAAGAAATGTTTCGCTGGAGATTCGCCAGTTGTGCTATGCGGAGCGTTTCTGTATTATTGCAAGAATTCTTTACGTTCATTTTTAAGTGTGTTGGATGTCGTTTCCATTGCCTTTAGTACAGTTTTTGCCGTTTGAATATATCTTTCTGTTTTACCGTTCGTTGCGAGGTGATAAGGTGCTAAAATATGACATTTGACGCTTACAGATGTCAGGTATTGATTGAATTCAGCCGAAGTGAATTTTGTGCCGTTATGGGGACGCCAATCGTTGCAAATAAATCATCTAGTTATGCGCTGTTGTTGCCGTAATTGATTTGGTGATCTTCACGTCCCACTACTTTGAGTATGCATCCGTAACCATCAAAAGCATCGCACCTTCAAATGGGATTGGGTAGTCGCTGTCAATGCGGGAATTCCCAATAGTGATCGGGGAGACACTTTTTGGTGTTCGAAGTGAACGGATGTACTCGCGGAATAAAATTAAAAATCCAAATTCGAGTGCACGCCCAAACGGCTAAACGCGGTTTTTGCAATCCCGCACAAACATTGCAACGCATCAAGTATTGGGACCCAATAACAAAAAGTAAAAAAAAAAAAGGCAAAATTAAAACAAAAATCTTACTGACAAAGCAATTTGCTTTCAGTGAAACAAAATAAACTCAAACCGAAAAATAAGATGGTCAACAAAATTGAGCAAGTCGTCTGCGCTGCCGTGCTGACATGCACTCAGCCAGTGGCAATGCCAATAGAGCCACCATGCCAGTGAGTGCTGGGAACAGCAACGCACCTTCAATACCTTCATACCCTTTATTGGTGATGCTGAATAGAGTGAATAGAGACCCCGTTGACGCCCTAGGGCGTATAATAGATGTCGTCAAACCTAATTCACTTGCCGCAGCCGTCGCTCGACTGATTCAAACACAGGCGAAAAAAACAATAAGCGCAAAGTCTTAGACAGCAGGTTCCCCACCTGCCGCGCGGCGAAAACAGAACAACACTGACAACAGTACAGAGCGCATACTTGATTCCAATAGATATGCTCCCTTGACACCACCGAATAACGACAAAGACATGGAGACTGAAGAATCTGAGGCCGAGCAGATAAACTCAGCCCAAGAAAAGTGCCAGAAAAAAGGGCCAACAACAATGGCCCCACTGGAGGAAAGTAGCCGCCCCCCATCGTCCTAAATGGAATCGACGACATCAACGACGTGTGGCTCATACTATCCGAAGTAGAGAACCAGGATAGCGTGACCATCAAATCCAACCTAGGTAGGACTCTGCGACACCTAGCCAATGATGTTCCCACATACAGGGCCATTGTACAGAAACTGGAAGAACACAAAATTTAGTTATACTCCTACCAGCTGCAGGAGGAGAAGCCCTACATAGTAATCAAAGGCCTCCACCACTCTACTCTCAACCGAGAGCTAAACCTGCGGAGCCAGGGCCATACCGCTCTCCACGTACACAATCCTAACAGCAAAGTTAACAAGGAGCCCATGATTATCCACCTCAATAACTTGTAGACGGTGGCCAAAAACGAAGAGGCTCGCACTGGTGCTTGCACACGGCCCGACTTAGTTTCGGCAACATGCGCCCACTGCGGTGGTAACGACCCTGCCAACTATAAAGGCTCCGAGTGGTTCACGGAATATACAATGCGTGCGGGATACTTAAAGCCCGCTAAAATGAAAAATCTCTCAACGATTTAAGCGAACTAAAGCCGCAGCAATAAAGTTCATTGGCTCACACCTGTTGACTACCCCCGTATAGCAAAGAAAAAAACGCCCCCAGCGCTAGCCAGCGAGAAGAACCAGCACAAGCTAGGCTACATAGATTGCTAAGGGAACAGCAACAGAAGAGGCTGGCTGTGCAACAACAGCAACAGGATACATTTGGAAATGGGGAAGGACTTTCCTCTGCCATCAAGGACATAAGCCGAGCTATCGAGAGGATGGCGGAAATGCAACATCAGGTTTTGAGCGTGCAGCAGTAAATCCTTACCCTTTTAACAGCGTTACTATTCAAATGTACACACCACTGAAGGTGCTAAAGTACTAGAGCTGGACGCTCTAGTACAAAAATACGCCATCGGAATAATTCTGCTGTCAGAAACTAGAACCAACGGTCCTACTTTCTCCAGAATCTTTGGCTTCGAGGCGTACCCTATACCCTGTACACTGGACTCTAAATCGCTCAGCTAGTGGCGGCTGCGCTGTCCTCGTCCTGTGTCACTTGGTTCACTTCCCGCAATTGAGTATTGCCAATATTCGACCGTGAACGTCTCCACTGATGCTGGTAACGTGGACTTTGGAGCAGTCTATTGCAGGTTAAATGAGCAGACGTCGACTGATGACGTCACCGTTATACTCAACTCGGCTGGAAGCAGCTATTTGGTTACCGCAATACCGAGGCTGATCAACGCATGCACTGATCTCGGTGTCTTCCAGAGACAGATGTGTGAAAGTATTTACCTCAACACCGAAATCGGCACTGGACGGGATGTAGAAGACGCCATTGAGCTGCTCAACGCAAAGATTCGCGGTGCAGCAGCTGAAGCCAGCCCCCCACCAGCTGCCAGTTGGCTGGATAGTGCTGGCAACGGACTGCTCGCAGAAATAGCCAACCTGCTCAGGATCAAGAGGCGGTGCAGACGCAGGCTCCGACGACTTAGCAGCCGCGGGACAAGGCAGAGTGATGAAGATCATAGCGCCAACTCAAGGAGGCCCTTCGCAGAAAAACCCTGGAGAACCGTTCCCCTTCTTCGCCACAATGGAAAATAATGCCTCACAGACGAAGAGCAATCTGATACCTTCGCCAGCCACCTGGAGGAACGGCTTACACCTTACGATTTGGCCTCCCCAGAAGAGCTCGATGAGACTACCCGAGCGTTGGAGACTCCGCTTCAAATGTCACCACCTATTGGCCATATCCGCTTGGAGCGGGTGATCATCAAAGTCCTTCCCTGGGCTAAAGCACCGGGCCATAATGAAATATGTCACACCACTCTGAAGACCCTGCTAATGCGGGCGCTCCTTTTTTTTAACGTTGATCTTCAATGCCTTACTAAGGACGCAAAACTTCCCTGCCCAATGGAAGTTAGCGAGGATCTATATGATCCGGGAAAGCCCGAATATGACCCTGATCATATCAGCCGATCAGTCTGCTGCCTTCCTTGTCGAAGGTCTGGGAAAGACGGATGATGGATTTGATGGATATCTCCGCTCCCTTCTTTCTAGTTCTGCGCACTTATCTAATGGATTGAAAGTTCGAAGTAAAAATTAGAGCAGCAATCTCTCCTGTTCGCAATATGAAAGCTAATATGTCCCTTCAGGCAGCGTACTGGGACCCTTTCTCTACAATTTGTACACGGCAGACATCCCCACTCCGGATGACCTAGACGAGTTTGTCACCCCAGACAAAAACCTGATGACCGCATTGGCTGATGACGTGACAATATTTTACTCCACCCACTGCGAGTACAAAGCCACTAGCGGGCCCAGGAATACAACCTCTTGAGAGCTGGGTACGCAGGTGGAATATCAAGCTCAATGCTTCCAAGTGCCAGGCGGTCAACTTCACACTGCGGCGTGGCAAGGCTCCAGCAGTCTGGATAGATGGCCTTTACCCTGGCATAAGCGCCAAGCATCTTGGAATTGTACTGGATAAAAGGTTTAACTTTCCGGCGCACATCGACGGCCGCCTCGAGCAGTGCCGCTATAAGTTGGCCAAGGCCAACTGGCTACTAAAACCCATTGCCATTTCGCTGCAAACGGGCAGTTTACAACGTCGTGGGGGCGCCAACTTGGAGATACGGTATCCAGGTTAGCGGCATTGCATCTCGGACAAATCGAAGACGGATTCAGACACTCCAAAACTTGGCTCAGAAATTCAACTTTGCTAAGATACCGCCAAATGGCGACCACACCCAGCCAAGTCGGAGTATTCGTCAACCGGTAAAACGAACGCTTGCAGCGAGACCTTACTATGAGGTGTGTAGTCAGGAGGCTCAAGAGAAGATCGTTCAAGGACCTCCTCCAACCACGACATAGGAAACGCCCCAGAGTCCCCCGACTACCTACTTGCCGATGCAGCCTTATTCAAAAAAGCCGCCTTTGACGTTTGTCCACGATAAAGCCTGAGGACTCAACCAGGCTTGGCGAAATGTCACCTAAGCTAACTATGTGTAATACAAATGTATGCTATTTTTGATTAAATACAATGAACATTAAAAAAAAAGTGATCGGAGCCTTTTGGATGTCGATTCGTATGTTTTGCACAGAACTCGCATTTTCTTGCATTCCTTATTTCTTAGCGATTCCTTGTAGTTGAAAGAGTGTGCAATACCCTTCATTTTTACTATACCCAAGTGGGCCCTGTGTAGTTCGTCCAGGATGAGTTTTTGAAGTTTAGTCGGGACAACCACATGATGTTCAAAAATAATGCAGTCAAATAATATCTCATACTTGCACTCTGGTGATTTGTATCCATTTCTTGTAAGACATTGGCCGCTCTTCAGTATTTGCAAAATTTTGTCAATCGCCTTTCTAGTTTCTCGTGCAAATAGCTGGCAGCTGATTTATTTGTCGTACTATGAAATTATCGTATTCGCCCCGATTTACTGTGTTAAATGGGATACCATTACTTGTGTTTAGTGGTAGTCGAAAAAAGTAGTCAGCTTTTACATTTTCCTTCGATGTTTTGGTAATTACTGTGAAATTAAAGTTGCTTAAAAAGTCTGCATAGTTTGCCATCCTAGGAATGCATAGTGACGGTAGTGATTAGGTAGGGTGACGAATATGTGCGAGTGGTTTGTTATCGGTAATCAATATCCAACTTTTAGCGTAGAAATATTTGAAGAACCTTTGTGCAGCCCATACAAATGCTAGGGCTTCCTTGTCGATTTGTGAATATCGATGTTCTGTGAGACTCATTGTACGTCTTGCGTATGCGTATCGGACGTTCGCCACCATTGTCCAAGCGATGCGATAGTACAGCGCCTATACATGTTCTGCTGGCATCTGTTGCTAGCACTAATGGAAGTGTTGGGTCATGAGTCATCAGCACCTGCTGTGAAACTAGAATTCGTTTGATTCTTTTGTAAGCTAATTCTCTTGTCTTTTGTGACCAGAGAAATTGCCGTCCTTTGAGTATATCGCACAGCGGTCTTTTCAAGTTTTTTGATTTGGTATGAAATTTGAGCAGTTAGCTGCATTCCCAAGAGACAGTTGCTCGTGTTCCATTATAAATGGTTTTGGTTCTTTTGCTGGTCTCTATATGCTTAGTGTATTTATGTATGCCTTCTGCGTCAATCTTGTGTCCCAAAAACGTAATCGAAGATGCGGCGAATACACATTTTGATTTGTTAACTTAAATCCCAGGTTCTTTTATTTTTCTAATGTTGCCTCTAAGCTAAGTTCTCAGCAACTCATCAACAACTTTCGCAAATATTAAAATATCGTCAAAGAAGTTGACCAATTGCCGGAATGTTCGCTGCTCCGTATACTGCACAAGTCGGTCGAATGAGGCCGTGTGTGGTTGTATATAACAATATTTCTACCAAAGGTATCAAAAGGCACCTTTTCAAGATTTAACTTGAAATTATTTTTAAGTTTGATAATTTTTCCTTAAGTTACTTTTTGATAAATCATTACTTGATTGTTCAATTTTAATTTAGAAGTAGCGTAAACCTAGACAAAAAACAAATAAAAAGAGAATCTTTTTAAAAAAATTATCCTCTCTTATTAGCTAAGGTGTCAAAAGATACTTTTTGGTTGAAATAGGTATACACAAAACCTTGGTAGAAATGGTGTTAATGTCAGTACGTGTGCGAATTCGTCATCAATGCGCAATAGGGAATATGCATCAGTCACATCCAAGTGTGCGAACAAGTGTGCCACCTTTCATTTAGTTGAATATATTCTCTGTTCTCGAAATTGGATGCTCATCGATGATCATTTGAGAATTTACAGTAGGTTTGCAGTTGCCAGTGATTCGAGTTGTACATGTGTTGAAGATGCCCATTCTGAGTAATCAACTCATTTGTAGAAGCCTGCACCAATGGAATGGAACATCTCCTGCGCGAGCAAAAATGGGTTTCGCGTCTGGCATTAGGTGCATCTTAACGGCTGGTTTTTTGAAGGCTCCAATTGCAGAGTCAAATTTAGAATCGAATTTTGTTAGTATTTACTGTAGCTGTGCTCTTTTACTCTAAGTCAGTCCCGCCGCTTGTACTGCTATTGTTTCCACCGAGATTTTTTTGTCGAGAACATTTCCAGATCTATCTAGTTGGCGTTAACAGCATTGCTTGTACAAATCCCAGTAAACTCAATTTCTTTTGCAAATTGTGAGATCCATTTTCGCCCACACAGTGTGTCCTGGTTTCTTTCATATTAACAACTGCCCGTCCACAGCAGTTGATCCCGTGCCCTGTATAACTAGAAAATTTAAGGTAATTTTCCTTTTTATCGTATTGAAGATTAAATTTTCCGACGGCTCTTTTCATGCATTATGCTGCACGGAGCACCTGTGTCCAGTTCCATTTGTATTTGTATTCTATAAATCTTCATTGTTATGAGTTTTCTACCCACTGACTTGATGGCATTGGTATTAGATTATTGTATAAATAGTATCTCTTCCGGGTCGTCTGACTCTGTTGACTCGGAGATCTGTCTCGTATTAGATTTACATACCTTGCTTATATGCCCTACTTTACCACATGCGTAGCATTTTTCCTTTTTGAATTTGCAATCTTTGCTCAAGTGTTGGCCGCTTCAAGGTTTCTTCAGCTCCCATATTCACCCTTGCATAATGGTGGTGGTCAGCAACAGGAATTTTACTCAGTTGTAGGAAATAGTCCTTGTAGTCCTATTTAGTGAACTGATGACGTTATTAAAGCTCATTTTGACCACTTCTGACATTACTTTTGTGTTCTTAATACATCTTTATTTAATTTAGGTAATTTCACAAGTCGTGTGGAATGTTATTTCATCATAAAATTAATTTAGAGATCGTAATTAAAAAGGACGATAACTCACATGCTAAGAAGTTATATTTATCGAGATATGAATAAGCATCAACTGCAGCGACGTTGTGCGCTGAGCGAGATACAGCTTCATACTGATCGTTCGGCTATCGAGGCCGGCGTTCGGCTGCCTCATAACAAAATGGACGCAAGCACTCACGGGGTCGCTCTCATTAAATATTCTTGTTTCGATTATTTCAACCTTTGAAGCATCTATATATTGGTATGGTTAGTGATGCTACAGGTGTAAAAAAAACCTCAACATAACGTGAATCTACGACTTTTTTCTTAAGACGATGCAACAATGCTTTCCGATTATTTGTTGTATAATTAAGTAAGTAAATAAAAACTAATGGTTACTTGTCATGTTGCACTCAGGTTCTCCTTGCGAATATGAACTAACTATCTATCTGTTGCGGACGCTTAGCAAACTTAGGTTAAAGAGAGCTTGAGTCAAAATTGAGAGAAGTTCGAGCTGCGTCTGCCATTATGAGTGTTTATGTCTACCAGAAGGGGACAGCTTGATTTTAATCAATGTCGATGTTACCACCAGGTGTGTTTACAATTTTTGAAGTGTTTATATGCTTATGCTAATGTGCTAAGTTATGTTAAAAAGTGGATATGACTATGGATATGCCAATGGTCTTAACTTGTATGGACAATCTTAATGATCCCGCTATTGCCCCTGTCGTTGATATGAATGACATAGTAATTGGCTCTAATGTGAACAGAACTATTCTTCTACAAGCCAAGGACGTGCTCACGTGCAGGACTATAGTCATGAAGCTGGATGATATCTAAATTGAGTTCTACAGGGTTTCGAGGATGGTGGTGTGAGGATTACATTATTCCATGTTGCAGCACCATATAAAAAAAGGTGCAAAAACTAAAGTAAGTAACTCCCCACGCAACATAAATAGAGACAAGCAACAACATTCAAGTCAGTAACCAAACCAACAACAACAACAACAACATCAAATACCAGAAGCTCAGCGTTCTGCAGGAAGCAGCTGGAGTGTCAAGTACTCTGATGCTGCCGGAAGTAATGGCTCAACACCACCTACACTATCTCAAGGCCCACCTCAAGGTCGCTTAGAGCGGCTACAGCAAGAACAGCAGTAACAGCAGAGAATCCAAATGTAGCTACAACAACAACACCAGGTGACTTTTAACGGAAACAATGCCGAGTTATTGTCAGCTGTCAAGGATATGACCAAAGCCATTGACAAACTGGCTGAAATGCACGCTCATATGTAGGGGACCCATAACCAAGTCCTCAGTCTTCTCACAGCTCTGCTCTCAAAATGAACTCCTTACGGATCTAGAATGCTAAGTGCATTTCAGGAAAAGTGTCCTGTGTCAAGGATATTTGGCTACTAAGCTTACCAAACTAACGCCCCTCATCGAGCTCGGGTCGGAGGAAGTATTGCAGCGCTGATAAAAAATGAATTAAAGCACTACCCGTTGGGCACAATTGCCAACAGTTCCTTCCAGCTTTCTACGGTGAGTGTAGATACTGCCTTTTGCGTCTTGGAGCTGGGCTCGGCCCAATGGTAGAACCGAACTCAACGACTTCAACGTTATTTTCAACTCTGTGGGACCCAAAGCGGGGTTCTGTGTACCAGATGTCTGGCTTCCCGTGGAGCAAAAGTCCTAGCGACAGGTTCACCAACACGGTACCCTTACGGCCATAAAGGAAGCCCGTCCTGCCACGACTCTGCATTGTATCATGTAATACCCGATGGGATCATAAGCATCGCAGTCTCTTGGGAGCTGCATAGCGATCACCAGGCAGTAACTGTGGAAATATGTATACAGCCCACGGCTGTCTTGCCAAACTATAGTGCACTTCGAGCAAAAGCTCAAAGTCGAGGACTACACAAGCTATTCTGGCTATTCTCTGTGGAAGGCTTTTAGGACCCTTAAGCGCCAGCCACTGCGGCATGTGCCGATCAACCCCACAACTGTAGAGTACTGTCAATAAGAGGAGGAGAATGCAGAAACTTTTGCCTACCTGCGCCCTTCTACTTCCTGTTTCGCTTATACTGGGGCGACTTCCAATTCTTTTATTAGGCGCCATGCGACTATGAGGCAGCACACGAGTTGCGGAGATATGGAATCCAGATCTGAGGAATGGCTGCTAGGTCGAAATGAAAACGTGTCCAGAGACTCCAGAGCACTGCCACACTAACCGATACAGCGATCGGCTGAAATCTCATGTAAGCAGACTGGCCAGACCAGAAGACTCGCCTTAGCTGGGTCGTGATCGGGGGTTTTGGAAGACTGCGCAGTACCTTGTTTTTGGCTTCTAGCCTCACTCCTAATAGTTGGACCTTCGTCTGGATGATTTCGTTCGGAGTTTTTGGGAAGTTGAGAGCTTGGAAGAGCCTGTGGTAAGGGCCAGCAAGGAAGAGTTGGAATGTGAACAGCATCTTGCCACTTGTCGCAGCTGCCATAAATTGCATATTCTCTTTTATCTTGCACACTTTTCCGTTGTTAATCGAGGCGAACTAAAGAACTTTTTTGTGAGCCACAGCCATATAACCTTTTAATTTATATAAATTCGATAAATATAACGTGTTGTTATGAAAAGCCAAAATTGACTTAATTGCTTGGCTAAAGCTTCAAAACAGTTGCTAAAAAACATTAGTAACTCAACACCCTGTTTTAAATTTAAAAAAATCTATTGGGCCCAAATGAAAAAGCTTAACAGTAAATAAGTATGTCAAAACGTGTCTAAAATATTAAAAAGCAAAAACCATTCAATATATAAATATAAATATATATAACGAATATGTTCTTTCATACGATTCGATTGGCTAAAGTCATCTAGACGTATGGTTGAATTACTTCATCTACTATTTCAACACAACACCACCGGTAGAACATAAAAAGTATCTAAACGAACTTGTCCTTGGTGTTCCACCAAAGCAATTTATTGTTTATAGTGAGACAAATAGCATAGGCCACATATGTAATGTCGACGTTTATGCAAATGAAGTTAAGCTTAGATTTAAAGTAGCATATATGCTTAAACAAGAAATAAATAAAAAAGATTTTCAGCCAGAAATAGGAGATTTTGCTTTGCTTATAAATGAATTAATTTTCAATTTTGAACACTAGCCCGAATTTTCATTTCTTTCTTTAAATTACTACTTCCTTCTAATATTTTAAAGGACGACAAGGAAAAGTATTTAAAGATTGCGGATGAAAAAATGAATATGAAGCCGGAATAATGACAGTGATAACAATTAATAAGCAAATGTGAACTGAATACGAGTGAACACAGTGGATTAATTGGGAAATTGCGACGTGGTGTGGTTTTCTCTTTTTGTTTTCGTGTGAAGTGACAAAGAAAAAAAATATATATAGATATATGTAATATGGTTATAACATGTTTATTATATAATATATGTTAAATGGTAAAGTTACCATCAACTACGAGGATCTAATTGAAAGATAAAACTGGGGCAAGAGAAGTCGACGCTGGTACCTTAAGCAAGTAAGATAACACAAAATGGACTCAAGTAAGTGCCAAAATGGCATAGCCCTCGATCGCATGCCTAGGGCAATGAGCGATGTATTCTGCGACCGGGGGGTTGAGGGATGTGCCATGGTCAGTGTTTAGGAAGTGTTTCTTGGAGCTCTTCCTGCCAACGCGCTATTTTGCATCACGCCAAGTATGATCCGGCGCAGTTACGCAGAGTTACACCAAATATACGAGAATGCCGCCCCGAATACAGGCTCTACGTGCGTAGGCAGAGTTTCTCATCTTTGTCCCAGCTGACGCAGATGACTGTGGAGCACAAGACGGTCATGAGGGAGGTTGTTACCTGCCATGGGAGGTTGTTTAAACGCCTCTGTGTGAGATTCAACCGTTTTTTAATCCTGTAATGCAGAATTTTACAGGGTAACAGCTCTTTTTGGCAGGTCGTTAAATACCGGATTGTGTGTACATTTTTAAGCATTTCACATTTTGGTCTCAGGTCGCAAAGTTTCTATATATTTTTGAATAAGTCTCCGTAAAAATAACGATCCAAAGTTTCCACTGGCTTATAGTTATGCGTAAATATATGCTGGTTTTATGCATGATTTCGTTTAATGTTTTTTAAGACGCATCGGGCTCAGTGCGCATCATTCAAATCATATGCGATGTAGTCGGTTTCCAACTTTGTACATGCTTACATGTGTATAGCGTTTAAAAACGTGTTTTTGAAGAAATTTGCGTTTGCATATAGGCATGGTACAACATTGTGAGCAGAAAATATGAAACATTAACATAAAAAAAACACAGACTCTTTTCCCAATAATAAGAGTAAGACTGCTCTAGTCAACACATACACGCACAAGATATTAAGAGCATCAATGTGCCATCAAATTGTGTGTAAATACCAAAGCCAAAAGCTATAACTCCAAAATTTTTTTTAAATTTTAAGGCAATGGGGGGAGGTATCTAAAAAATGAAATATTCTTCTATGTGTATATTTTACGAGCGTCCAACATAGCAAATTTGGTATCTCTAAATCTCAAATTATATTTTGGATGATATAAAACTTTAAAATTGTTCAGCACAATCTCCACAATCTCCAATTATACACCATTGGCCATCATATTATAGAGTAATCACTCCGAGCAAAATGAGTGGGAAAATGTCGATTTCCTTATGCTTGGTCAGCCAACTGGCAGCTTCGAACTTAGGTCAGACAATTTTCATTCCTGAATTAATATCCCTTTGTTTTATTATTTCGTCATCCGATCACATAAAAATTGATGTGGGCAAAGAAGATTAATTAAAAAGCGCTCTTGTTGAAATTGTTGCTTGTCTGCTGCCGATAGTGTGTCAATATATTTGAGTTGTAGTTTTCAATTTCATCAGTCCGAGTCTTGTACAGCCAAGTATAAAGCAATAAATAACTGTTGTACTGATTAGTGCTACTGTAGGCTGCTTATTCGATACTCAAAAGAAAACTCCTCCTGTCACATTCCAAACACAATCAGTAAAGTATTTTCGGTCGCATGTGCCATTCTACTTATTTGCCATTATTCCTTTTATTTTAAAACACGATTTTTGGGAACATCATGAATAATAAAATTTCAAGTTGTATGATAACGTTTTATGATAAATTTACATAGTGCTGCAGTGCACTTTCCTAGGCACAAGTTAAGATCAATAGTAGGTCAGTTATGTTAAGATAAGCTACCAACTTTTAGTGGCACAAGAATTTAAATTCTAGTTCGACATCTGAAATAGCCATTTTCTGAGATTATCGCAAGAGTTTAACAACCCCATTGGTCGCATATGCAATCACTTCAAAGCCTTTACCTTCAATGAAGGGAGTTGAAAGAACAACTGCGAATAAGCAACTGATCGACAACCTCCAGATCCGTGACTGCGTCGGTGAAAGAAAGAAAATAAATTTCTCCATAGTTAAAGTGACGGCATGTAAAACGTTTTCAGTGGATCCACCTTTCATTTAGGCCTGTTGTGAATGCTAGGAGTAAGAGGGGAGATCGAGTAGCCGTTCCATTGTCTTCAGAAAGAAAGACCACAGTCTAACATTAACTTTGAGAGGCCAAGCTTACCTTGGATACATACAACCCATGTTACCTATCGGACTTATTTATATATAAAAACAAGTAAGAGGTTCTAGTCGGGAGCTCCCGACTAGGGGATACCCTGAACCCTCTTCTTCCAACACCAAATGCAGATCTATATACTATTCTAGAAGCTACATGTCAAGTTTGGTGACTTTAGCTCTTATTATTTATAAAAATTGCTTAAAAAACAGGATTTCGATAAACATTTTTATCGATTACTTTGAAACGGAGTAAGTTATCGATTATCGGAAACAAACTCGATCTGCGCAGGTACTAGGAGCACCTACATCTAATATTTCAAGTCTCTAGCTCTTATAGGTTCTGAGATCCTTGTGTTCATACATACGGACGGACGGACGGACGGACAGACAGACGGACATGGCTAGATCGACTCGGCTATTGATGCTGATCAAGAATATATATACTTTATTGGGTCGGAGATGCTTCCTTCTGCCTGTTACATACATTTGCATTTTGCACAAATACAATATACCCCTTTTACCCATTTTGAATGGGTTCAGGGTATAAAAAATGTGGTTGTTGCTGTAACATCAGAAGCGTTGTGAGCCTTGCATCATTACATTTCAAGATTCCATCAGCACCACATCTTGGTGGATTATGAGACGCCGGAGTCTGTGACCTTTGGGTCGAATTACAAGCATTAATTCTTAAGCAGATGTATTAGGTAGTATTGTTACTTTAAAATAAAGTGCCCTTTATTGTTAAACTGCCTTAAGTCCTGTTACTTTAAGTTATCTTTTTTGATTCTTCTATTATATATATTATATATATTATTGAGCTTTAGAATTTGCTAGTTTAAGCGATAATCCCCGTTTATAAGACCCACTTCAGAATAATTTTTTTGGGCAATTAATTATTTTTAATCTTAATTGACGGACAGGAAAGTGCAAGTTGTACTAGAAACATATATTAGCACTCAAAAGTTCAATTTGTTCACTAACCAAAGCTTTCATATTTTTAAAATCCCTATAAATCAATAAGGCTAATGAATATCTTATTGTGCATTTGAAGTAATTGAAAAACAAATCAATTTTGTTATTTACTTAATCAATCCTAGTATAAACAGTGGTAAGTGGACATAAGTGAAAATTATGAGTGACTTAGCATGAGAAGAATATTTAAATAACTTACGATAATTTTTGAGAGGTAATCTCAAAGTCCAACTTGATAAATATGAGTTTATAAAAGATATCTATAAATTTTTTCTATTCTAATTAAAATAGATGGGTTAATAACTACTCTAAAAACGAAAAGCAATATCAATTTTCCAATCGCAAATAATAGCCTTCATTCGATTCCAGGCATTTCGTAATATTACCATAGATTTATTAAAGGATAAGCAGAAATAGTAACACCATGAACTAGGCATCTTAAATCTGAGGCTGGCTGACTTTCGAAAAGAGTTTCAAAAAAAACCTTTATTAATCAGCTTTGAAATTTTCCAATATCTTGTTTTAAATTTCCTTAAGGAAATCCTTTCCTCAAATCATGCGTTAGGTACTGTAACTTTATAATCGCATACACTTCAAAAATAGAAAACTATAGAAATGATAACAAAATGTGTAATTATAAATCCTCCTTAAACCTGCGAACACCAATGCAGTTGCAGACTTACTATTTAAACCCCCTAAACGCGTTTTAATTACATAACTCCAACTATGCATTGTATCGAAAGCTCGGTAAAAAACGTATATATTCTTATTTAAACGACCGAACGGGTATGCGCTGGCTACACTTGTCAATAAACAAAGAAGCTAAAAAAAGAAGAAGAAGCGGACAAAATGGATTTCTTTCAATATTTATTTTTAGATTATGCTAGGGTGCGAATCGTAGCGAATTTCGCTCATTGAGCCGACGACTAACGACAAATCTAACAGTGAACTTGAAACAGATAATTTTGTTCTTGATGGACAAGTTCGTAACTGTCGTGGGACATACCGACAGTCTGCAGTCTCTGACTACTCTTGGATATATGCCACGCTTTTATACACGATCAACTACAACGAAGTGGGATGTGACTTTATCCAGTACAAAGTCTACACATAAGAACTTAAATAATAACTTAATGCGAAGCCGTCTGTTTCAATCGGGGCTTTTGGATCAGTAGGGTCGAATCGCGTTACCATGATCATGAATATACACAGGAGGCTTTATATAATCACAAGGAAATCGCGTTTTGTTGCGCGTAGATTTAAGAAAACGGGAGAAATTAACCTCAACCAACATAACCACATCAAGGCTCTTGGTTGCTTTTAAGTCCACCGCCGGTAACGGCTTATTTTCAATTGCACAAAGAGCTGAAAATTTCGGTCTGCTTCATAGACGTTTACTTGATAATACATCCATTTAAATCTGGCGGAAAATTTACTAAGGCTACCCCAAAACAGAGTTGAATAGAGTTCTCCTGAATGGTTGGGACGAATATCAAAGTGTCATTCAACGGAACCTGTGTTGACACATTGGTGCGGAATAAAATAGCTCGGAATATCTGGGTATATGACTCAACGAAACGTGGTCATCCATTAAGTCTAAATATATATTTTTAGACTAAGGGTCCTTGGACAACCTTCTTTCTGGCGACAAAGATCTTATGTTCGCTTCTTTGTAAAAGGAGCAAAGAGTTTTAGGGTCGGATTAGAAGGGCCGAACTTCACAAAGCTGCTGCTTAGGTGGCTAACTTAAGCTCTAGACGACAAGACCAGAATTTGTGATGTGGGTTGTGTCAATAGATACCAACGCTTCCTTCTGGTTGTTGGCAGAACAGTTTTTTGCAGGATGTTAAAATTTGGAATGTTAAGGATCTGCTAGCTGAAGATTTTTGGAGAGCCTCGACCGCTGGTGTTTGGTCGGGGTGATGCCACATAATACTTTTCATAGTGAAAAAATCAGACGACAACCCACAGCATGTTACTCGCGACTTCACAATACGGCATACTTTTTCCTTCGTAAGCGGCGTATGGTGTGAAAAATTGCATACCATACATCTGTTCGACTTACATTGTTAGCAGTGTGGCCCTACCGAAGGCAAGGTACATTTCTCCGACGGTAGGCAAGTCAGTACAAAACGTCTTGGATTAGCGTACCATCTCAGCACTTTATACCTGATTGGCCAATTCCATAGGTACGGCCACTTCCCCTGATGAATCCAAAAGTATTTTCTTTTATATACATATATCATATCATATCATATAAGTTCAAGCTTATGATAAAGTGTCGAAACGGGACGAACTATGGCCACACTGCGCTGAGGTAATCAATCTGCAACTGCCAAGAGATTTTTATGCGACTTGGGATTATTTTTACAATAGACGAATACGAAACGAAAATTAACGATGAGTTCAATTTCAATTTTCCGACAAAAGTATTTTATTTCATATACTGAGTTATAGATTATGATAAAGACCTGAGACGTGACGAACTATGGCATCACTCTGCTTTAGGCAACAAATGCTTTTAAAAATCAAATATTTCTTGAAATTTATATAAAAAGATAGTTGAAGAAATAGGATTCTTAGTACACATTTTAAAAATGTACCCAAATTGTAGTAAAAGCTATAACAAACGAGAAAGCACAATTAAGCACACAGGAACGAAACAGAAGATAGACTTCAAATGTAAGAAAACGGCGTACTTCCAATTTTAGACAAAAACTCAAAAAAAATATTTGAAATATGTAAAATATGAAAGGAAAATAAATAAAAACGACATCCAAACAAACATCTAGTGATAAACTTACAAAATGATCAATCGTTTAACCATTAGGAAACCATTAAAACGAATTTTATTTCGTTTTAGGTTATTTGTACTGTGTTTATATTGGACATAGCAAAGTACAATAAAGAAATTATACAATTTTATGCCATGCTAATGATTATAAAATTACACATATCAGATACAAAAAGAACTACAATTTTTAACATTTATAAACAAGTAAGATGCTCGAGCCGGGAGTTCTCAATTAGGGAATACACTTAGTCCTCTTCTTCCAACACCAAATGCAGCTCGCGATACAAGCTCGTTTGTTTTAGCAGTAAACAAAATAAATAAAAAAAAAAAAAGTTCCCCCGATAGGACTGAAACTCGTAACATACCATGTTACATGCCACCGCCTTTACTAAACAGCCAAACCAACAACTGATCGTTACGGAAAAAAAAAAAACATAATTAAAATGGTGAATAAAATACAATGGTAATTTCAATGCTGTTAATAGAATTTAATAAAAACACGCGTAATGGAACCGATCTTGATGAAATTTTCAACAGTAGATCGTATTGTGCTAAAAAATATTTGTATATTCTTAAAAAGCCAATTACAATTATATTGTGGCTCAAATTGGTGGGCAATACAAATTGGTTTTTTCACTAGATTCATAGCTATGTGGTGGAGGCGGGGTGGTGACGATAGCTTTAAAATATAAGATACTTGAAATATGTAAGTATATGTCGCAGTATTGTTATTTTCTTGTGGCTGGTCTGCCATGTTGACACACAAACTTTAAGAGTGAAGCGAATTCCAACCGGCGTGTGTAATCGTCTGCATACAACTGCTCGCATTTTCTACTCACTCATCGATCTATGCTTCTTCACACACGCAAGCTGGACTACACTCGGCGACAGCGCGACCACGCCGTCGCCTCACTCGTACGGTATTTTGGCGCCAGTCATATTCTACGTTGTAGTCAAATTCTAAGAATGATTTCACAATATACCAAACTCATGGCGCAGCAGCGTCTTGCACAGTGGTCAAACTATGTTCATAATATGACCGACACGTACAGTGGTCAAAATACGTTCATAATGCGACACGGCCTTCCTGACAAAATTACACGTCCACGTGTGTTGTCTTAACTCAACCACATAAGTGACAATACTTTAGGATTCAAAGACTCTCTGGATATTTCAAAGAATTATTTTCGTTCAATTTATTACATAATTCAAATCAGTTTCAACTTCATTCTCATTATAACATAATTAAATTAATTAAATTTCCGTAACATAATTTGAATTTAATAAATCATACTATTCGTGTAATTCCTTTCACACATTTTTTTTTTAAACCAAACAAATTTGTGTAATTCCTTTTACACATGATTAACTTATCGTTTGTGTAGTTCCTTTTACACATAATTAACTTATCATTTGTGTAGTTCTATTTACACATACGACCCCCGCCATAACAAGTCTCTTCTGCTATGGTGCGGTCTTCAGTCTCCCTATTGGGCAACAGACTCAACTTCCATTGTGCTGGCTCTATCTTTACATAACTCATCGAGTATCTGATTATTTGGTATTGCTTTTAAACATTCATGAGAATACTTATACTTTCGATTACATGTTAAAGATTTTAGTGTATATCTATCTCCATACAATACTTCAATTATCTCAAATGGCCCTTTAAATTTAGGATCAAGTTTAATTTGATGACGTTCTTCGTTTTTGAGCAAAACGTGATCACCCACTTTGAAATTTACTATTTTAGCTTTATTTTTATCAAAACTATTTTTGTCGTATTTTGCTTGAGTTTCCATATTCTTTTTAGCCTCCTTTCTCAAATTTTCTTTGTCTACTTCATCATTGCTATCTTCGTTTAGCGGCAACAAGCCAAAAGGTCGAGCTTTCTTACCAATCAATAATTCTTAAGGGCTAAACTTAGTCACACGATTAATCGTGCAATTCATTGCTAGCTGCACTTCAGCCAACGCATCCTGCCATGATCTCTGACTAGTTTGGACAGCAGTCAGCATACCTTTCAGGGTACTCATGACCCGTTCTACCTGACCGTGTGCTCTACTTGCACCAGTAGCAATTAAATGTAGATTAATTTTTTGAGAGGAGCAAAATTCGCGAAAACTTTTACTTGCGAAACTACGTCCTTGATCTGCTATAATTCGAGTGGGTAAACCAAATAAGGCCACGGCTGATTTAACAGCCTTAATGCAGCTGTCAGAATCTATATTTAGTGTGTGATAAAAAGTAAAAGTAAACAAACTTGGTGAATGCATCTATAAGGACGATGATGTATTCCTTCAAATCATTTCAATATGTATCGTAAGCCACGGTATTTCTATTTTAGGAATAGGATGCAGCTCAGCCTGCACTTTTCCCACAAGTGGCTTAGATACTTTACATGTGATGCAATTTTCTACAAATCTACGCACATATTTGGACATATTTTCAAACCAGTAATAACAATAAACTTTGTCCAGCGTCTTTTCCCATCCCAGATGCATAATAGCTTCATGGGCGTGATTTATGACGGCTCATCGAAAAGCTCTTGGTATTACCGGCAAACATTTGGTCTTACTATTTCGCTGTATTTTCCTATGTAGTATTCCCTTTCGCAATTCATATGTTTTGTCCAGATTTCCTGGTAACTCATTACTTTTTAACTTTAAAATTATTTCTTGTATCTCGGAATCTCGCTGTTGTTCCGAAACCAACCAGTTATCAGATACCTCATTCAAATTGATTCGTAATTCAGGTATCTTATTCAAACTTTTATGTTGTTCAAGCACTGGATTCCGAGAGAGAAAATCAACATGCGCCATTCGCACGCCTTTTCTATACTCCATTTCGAAATCAAATGCCTGTAAAAACGCCCACCATCTATGCACCCTCGGTGTTAAATCTAATTTTGTGCGACTGGCCTTTAATGAATTACAGCCAGTATAAACTATAAATTTACGTCCCTGCAAATATTGTCGGAAGTATTTAATAGCATTTACCACTGCTAACGTCTCCAGTTCGTATGAATGGTATTTAGATTCGGCGGGAGACGTACACTTACTGTTTATTGTCAATTTTGTGTAACAGGATCGCTCCATACCCAATACAACTTGCGTCAGTATGTAGCTCTATTAGGTATTGCGGATCGAATATGATTAAAACTGGCGTCTGAGTCAATATAGTTATTATTTTTATTCGTATCTGTTCATGCACTGGTAACCAAACAAAGTCAGTGTTTTTCTTAGAGGTGAGAAGATACTGAGGTTTAAGTGTTTGGTAGAAATTTAACACAAATTGCCGAAAATATGTGGCTAAACCAATAAATTGTCTTAACTGTGTTTTCGTGAATTTGGCCTGACTTCTCCGTTGCTTTATTCAAATCCAAGATACTCTATTCTTGTGGTGAGAAAGGAACACTTAGTGACATTAAATGAAAATCCAGCCTTACTTAATGTCTCCAATACTATCTGAAATCTAACAAGCGCATCTTCTTTGCTTTCTGCTATTATGAGAATATCATCACACAACATCATCACACAATTGCATAAGTGTAAGCTAAAGCTCCTAAGGCCTTCATTATAGCCCGCTGGAACACAGATGGTGCGTTCTTCAAACCAAACGGCATTGTCAAGAATTCGTATTGACCCTCTGGCGTTACAAATGCAGTTCGTTCGATTGAGTTCTCATGAACTGGAATTTGGTAAAAGCCGCTTGCCATATCTATGCACGAAAAATATTAAGCACCCCCAAGTCTAGCAATTTGGTCTGAGATGAGGGGCAATGGGTACTTGTCAGCCACTGTGTTTTCGTTTAACATGCGATAGTCCACACACAGTCGATCGGTGCCATTTTTTTTTAACTAGCATCATGGGACTAGCGAAAGGTGAACAGCCGAATAATTTTAGCTTTTAGTAATTCGTCAACTTTACCCCGCACTTTGTTTTTCCCTTCTTCACTAAGCATATATGGCCGCCGTTGTACGGTCTTTTGCTGATCTATTAATCTAATTTCCAACTGCCCTGTGGTGACCCTAGCCTTTGGTATTCCATCAAAAAACCAATCTGAATAACATTTTAAAATATTTATCAAGGCTGCCTTATCAAGATCATCAAGTTCACTATTTGATTCTATGACATCTTCATAATTGGTAATTACTAACGATTCTACTCTTTTGGTTGTGTAAATTTGAAATTTGTCAGCATCCATGGTTACGCCAAAGCCCTGGCTGAAAATTTCACGACCAATTAGTACGTCATGTTTCAAATACTTGTCCATAATAACATGAAACAAAATCTCAAAATAACATTGATCAATATTTATATTACATAATAGTTGTTTAGTGCTGCATATTGAATCATTACTTATGCCGTTCAATTTAACAATGTTACGACGCTTTGCTTAACCAAGGAACATTCAGCGCCAGAGTCGAAGGAAAATGGAACGGACTCACCGGTTGAACTACTTATTGTTCCTGATGGTGGAGCTACAGTACAGATGTCTACACGTTTCTCGATTACTCGGTCGTTTCCTCGTGATCGTCCTTTTGGACAAGCGGATGCGAAGTGCCCAGGCTCATCGCATTTGAAACATATGACAGTTGACCGGTCTTTTGATCCTTGCGTTGAACTTCCGTAGTGGCTTTTTCCTTGAATTGGTGTCCTCTGCCGAGCACGACATTCGGCATATTTATGTCCAGACTTTCCACAATAATTGCTTTTCACTTGAGAGAGATACTTGGACTTTTTACGCTCCGGGCCTGTTGTAGATGCGTCGTCCTCTAGGTTCCGTGTTTTAAAAATGTGCGCTTATAGTTGTTGTTGCATTTCATTTCGAGTTTTGATATTGTTTGTAAAAACCCAGCGCGACAATTTGTCATCAATTTGTGCCATGTGGGCCAGAGCTAGTGAAACCGCAATTTCCTCCAGATCATTAGATTTAAATTTTGACATTAGTAAGGTGACGATTCGGCTCTCATATTCGGTGTAACTTTCTCCAGACTTTGGTCGCCCGTTCAAAATTTTCATCAGTGTGGCAGCAGACGTTTCGATGCCAACAAAGCGTTGAACGAAGAGTTCTTTAAATTGTGGCCATGTGATGCTAACAAAGCATATTTGGGACAGCCATTGTGATGCACTTCCCTCTAGCGCCTTACTTAAAGTTATCATCAGGCTGCTACCTTCGGGCATTTTATCAGCAAAAATGAGATCCACTGTTGTACACCAAGCTGAGGCATCTGCACCAGCTCCCTCAGGATAAAATTTTGGCAGAGTTATATGTTTTCCCTTTTCATCAGTTGCCGATGCCCTTGGTGTCTGCATATTTTTGATGATCTCCAAAAGGTTGTTGTTTTGCACTTGTAAAGCTGCCAAGTATACATCGGTGATATTTGTAGGCAAAGCAGATCCCACTTCTGATGTCGCAGTATTGTTATTTTCTTGTGGCTGGTCTGCCATGTTGACACACAAACTTTAAGAGTGAAGCGAATTCCAACCGGCGTGTGCAATCGTCTGCATACAACTGCTCGCATTTTCTACTCACTCATCGATCTGTGCTTCTTTACACACGCAAGCTGGACTACACTCGGCGACAGCGCGACAACGCCGTCGCCTCACTCGTACGGTATTTTGGCGCCAGTCATATTCTACGTTGTAGTCAAATTCTAAGAATGATTTCACAATATACCAAACTCATTGCGCAGCAGCGTCTTGCACAGTGGTCAAACTATGTTCATAATATGATAGACACGTACGTAGATAAATACGTTCATAATGCGACACATACATAAAGTGACAAATTCACAACAACAGTGCATTGCACTGTATGCTTAAAAATTTAACAATCACAACACATAGGTGGGACAGATAAAACAAAATAATGTAGCCATTCATTTTCTGTAAAAAGTTTACGCTAACGCTTAGGTACCCTTTTCTACAATAATCATGTTAAATGCAACATTTTCGCAAAGACGTGGCAAACCCATTATTTCATATTACTCCTCCCTTCGAAAAAGAATTTATTGCGAAATTTAAAAACAAAATTTAATTTAAAATACACATACACATTTCAACGATCTATAGACACTAATAAGACAGAATTGAGAGCACTGAGAGTGGGCTAAAGTAGCCGTTCTACCACACAAAGAATATCTCTAAGTCTGAAACGAAATTGATGCCAGACTTAATCCACAGAAAATAAATGGCTCTTTACATATATATCTGTGTACATATATATATATATATATACAACAGTTTTACCAACTATAGAACTCACTACTCCATATAAACTCACTCATACTTCCATCCTTGCGTGCACTTAGGCTCAAGATGACGTTAATGTATGGGTATGTTTATTATTGTATGTGTATCATTGTTGCCTTTGTAGAAAGAAAGTTAATTATAAGTATATATGTATGTATAAAAATATTGATGTGCATAAGAATATCACAACCTTACCATTGCCAAGTAAATTTATAGGATAAAAGGAATGTTGCTACTGCTGCTTAACTCTAATATCTATCAACTAATAATATCCTAAAAAGTGTATAATGTTTTTGTGCAAATGTTTATGTATGTAACAGGCAGAAGGAAGCATCTCCGACTCCATAAAGTAAATATATTCTTGATCAGCATCAATGGCCGAGTCGATCTAGCCATGTCCGTCTGTCTGTCCGTCCGTCTCTCCGTATGTATGAACGCAAGGATATCAGAACCTATAAGAGCAAGAGACTTGAAATTTAAGCTGTAGGTACTCCTAGTGCCTCGCAGATCGAGTTTGTTTCCGAAAAAAGGAAGACCAATGCGCAAATTGTCCTTGTAACGTTGGTTTGCTCTGCATAGTTCAAATAACAGGCTAAGTTTAATCGCTTACTTTTGTTTAAGGAACGAATTATACACTAAGTGTGCTTGTTTGTATCTTAGTATCGTTCGTACTATTATACACGATCACCTACAACGAAGTGGGATGTGACTTTATCCAGTACAAAGTCTACACATAAGAACTTAAATGATAACTTAATGCGAAGCCGTCTGCTTCAATCGGGGCTTTTGGATCAGTAGGGTCGAATCGCGTTACCATGATCATGAATATACACGGGAGGCTTTATATAATCACAAGGAAATCGGGTTTTGATGCGCGTAGATTTAAGAAAACGGGAGAAATTAACCTCAACCAACATAACCACATCAAGGCTCTTGGTTGCTTTTAAGTCCACCGCCGGTAAAGGCTTATTTTCAATTGCACAAAGAGCTGAAAATTTCGGTCTGCTTCATAGACGTTTACTTGATAATACATCCATTTAAATCTGGCGGAAAATTTACTAAGGCTACCCCAAAACAGAGTTGAATAGAGTTCTCCTGAATGGTTGGGACGAATATCAAAGTGTCATTCAACGAAACCTGTGTTGACACATTGGTGCGGAATAAAATAGCTCGGAATATCTGGGTATATGACTCAACGAAACGTAGTCATCCATTAAGTCTAGATATATATTTTTAGACTAAGGGTCCTTGGACAATCTTCTTTCTGGTGACAAAGATCTTATGTTCGCTTCTTTGTAAAAGGAGCAAAGAGTTTTAGGGTCAGATTAGAAGGGCCGAACTTCACAAAGCTGCTGCTTAGGTGGCTAACTTAAGCTCTAGACGACAAGACCAGAATTTGTGATGTGGGTTGTGTCAATAGATACCAACGCTTCCTTCTGGTTGTTGGCAGAACAGTTTTTTGCAGGATGTTAAAATTTGGAATGTTAAGGATCTGCTAGCTGAAGATTTTTGGGGAGCCTCGACCGCTGGTGTTTGGTCGGGGTGATGCCACATAATACTTTTGATAGTGAAAAAATCAGACGACAACCCACAGCATGTTACTCGCGACTTCACAATACGGCATACTTTTTCCTTCGTAAGCGGCGTATGGTGTGAAAAATTGCATACCATACATCTGTTCGACTTACATTGTTAGCAGTGTGGCCCAACCGAAGGCAAGGTACATTTCTCCGACGGTAGGCAAGTCAGTACAATACGTCTTGGATTAGCATACAATCTCAGCACTTTATACCTGATTGGCCAGTTCTATAGGTACGACCACTTCCCCTGACGAATCCAAAAGTATTTTCTTTCATATACTAAGTTCAAGCTTATGATAAAGTGGCGAAACAGGACGAGCTATGGCCACACTGCGCTGAGGTAATCAATCTGCAACTGCCAAGAGATTTTTATGCGACTTGGGATTATATTTACAATAGACGAATACGAAACGAAAATTAACGATGAGTTCAATATCAATTTTCCGACAAAAATATTTTATTTCATATACTGAGTTATAGATTATGATAAAGACCTGAGACGTGACGAACTATGGCATCACTCTGCTTTAGGCAACAAATGCTTTTAAAAATCAAATATTTCTTGAAATTTATATAAAAAGATAGTTGAAGAAATAGGATTCTTAGTACACATTTTAAAAATGTACCCAAATTGTAGTAAAAGCTATAACAAACGAGAAAGCACAATTAAGCACACAGGAACGAAACAGAAGATAGACTTCAAATGTAAGAAAACGGCGTACTTCCAATTTTAGACAAAAACTCAAAAAAAATATTTGAAATATGTAAAATATGAAAGGAAAATAAATAAAAACGACATCCAAACAAACATCTAGTGATAAACTTACAAAATGATCAATCGTTTAACCATTAGGAAACCATTAAAACGAATTTTATTTCGTTTTAGGTTATTTGTATTGTGTTTATATTGGACATAGCAAAGTACAATCAAGAAATTATACAATTTTATGCCATGCTAATGATTATAAAATTACACATATCAGATACAAAAAGAACTACAATTTTTAAGATTTATAAACAAGTAAGATGCTCGAGCCGGGAGTTCCCAATTAGGGAATACCTTGAGTCCTCTTCTACCAACACCAAATGCAGCTCGCGATACAAGCTCGTTTGTTTTAGCAGTAAACAAAATAAATAAAAAAAAAAAAATGCTTCCCTCGATAGGACTGAAACTCGTAACATACCATGTTACATGCCACCGCCTTTACTAAACAGCCAAACCAACAACTGATCGTTACTGAATAGAAAAAACATAATTAAAATAGTGAATAAAATACCATCGTAATTTCAATGCTGTTAGTAGAATTTAATAAAAACACGCGTAATTGAACCGATCTTGATGAAATTTTCAACAGTAGATCGTATTGTGCTAAAAAATATTTTTATATTCTTAAAAAGCCAATTACAATTATATTGTGGCTCAAATTGGTGGGCAATACAAATTGGTTTTTTCACTAGATTCATAGCTATGTGGTGGAGGCGGGGTGGTGACGATAGCTTTAAAATATAAAATACTTGAAATATGTAAGGTGCGTAACGAAATTATACGAAACTAGCAAAATAGTACTTTAAAGACTAAAGAATGCAAAGCGTAATGTGCATTAGATAGCAGTTATATTCTACTTTTGGGCTATGCTGGCAAAGCCCCGTTAGATTTGATACTGAAAGTCGTTGTATTGCTAAAACTTTAAAGTAACGAAATTATACGAAACATTAAAAAAAGTGATCTATTGGTATCCGTATCAACTTTGTTTGATTCGGTTTTTATTTTTATGAAAAATTCATGAAAATTTCACGGGGATTGCGTTTGACTGGAGAGGAAAAAAAGAAAATTCTCGCTTTCGAACCCTCTGGCTTATTTATTAACCAAATTGGACAATTAATTGGTCGAACATGCTTCGTAATCAATAATTTTTTATAAACTTAAGAAGGATACGGTAAAAATAATAATGCTAGACGAAAATCCAAACTATCTGGCCGCACCAAGCGTCGAATTGAGAAAAAAAGCAAGTAATTCGACCTTGTCGTATCGTCAACTTGCTGCATACAGCAGCATTTCAGGGCCTCAATGTGCGTTTGACGTACTTTAAATACATCCAAACATAAATTGCGAGGAATAATGAAGAAGAAGACAACTTTTACGAATCACCACAAGGCAGCAGGACTTGAGTTAGCTTTTAAAAGCCTTGATACGTGCTGGGACTTGGTAAGGAAATGTTGTGTTGCAATATTGTATCCAACATAAGTTTCTTAAATATGTTTTTTCTCAACAAATTATTTCTTCGGATGAGAAAAAGTTAAATTTAGATGGTCCAGATGGTTTTCGCAGCTATTGGCACGATTTGCGAAAGGAACCCCTCGTATTTTCGAAACGGCATTTTAGAGGTGGTTTTGTTATGGTATGGGGTGCATTTACCTAGTGTAGCACCCTTTAACCAAAGACAATATAAACACTAAGATGAGTAGGGCCCATACATTTGAATACGACGCAAAATTTCTAGCCTGGCCTTTCATCTGGCCTTTGAGGCTTCGTACGACATGCCTGCCGACTGACTGTTCGTTCTCCAAAGACCAGACGAACGATTGCCGAAGTCGCGGCTTGCTTATGCTGAAACGAGCAACGAAGTTAGTCGCCAGCCTGCCTTCAGCAAAGCTGGTCGATGGTGCTTTGCGCCACTTCGTTTTCGAAGTACATTGAGCGAAAAAGTTTAAAACTTACGATCGACGCAAAGTGCTTGTGCTTTATCCATGATATGCAAGCCATAATTAAATAATATATTACTCTAGATACTAACGACTAATTATACAGGAAAATTGAAGAATTAAATAAAAAGGCGCATCTTGTGCAATAACTACGATAAGAAAATAGCACACATAGATAGATTTCACTTTTGTTTTTGAACAGTGTATGCTCGAGAAAAGTTCTTGTCCTTTGGTTGTATGTGTGAATTATGCATGCATAAGAACTTTAAAGTATGTATGTATGTACGTGTTGTTATTCACTGCTCTGGCTTTAGCTGGCAAGAAATTAATTTTGTTAGTTTTCTAGCGCAGATATGTATTTCTAAGTCGATGCAAATATTAACATAATTTCTTTAAATTAAATAATATTATTTTTATTCTCCAATTAGGACATAAAAGAGTGCTAAAAATAACAATTACATATTTATTTGTATAAATAAATAATAATAATAAATTACATAAATATTTGCATCGACTTAAAAATATATATTTTGTACGGAGCCAACCTCAGTACACAAAGTGCATTCATATATCAACACAAATTTGGGGTAGGTCGTGATCTGCGCTAGAAAACTAAGAAATCTGTTTTTTGCCAGCCAGAGACTTTGCAAGAGCAGTGGATAACAACACATTCAAATATGCTGTTATGTATGTATATTCACACGCATACAAACATAATTGCTTGCACGGCCCTCATAGAGCCGAAGCTGAGAGCACATTCTATTTTTAGCTTTTTCGGTTTCTCGGCTGTGAGAGCGCAATGATACAGATTTCGGTTTTGTTCTCAATTTTTAATAAATCAAGCTGCATAGTAGCATTTGGTTGTATGGCGTTACTCATCTTAGTGTTTATATTGTCTTTGCTTTAACTCAGATATGTGACTTAAAGAATGACAAGTGGAGAGTATGTGGGTTTGTTGGACAATACTATCCTAGCGTTTCTACAGGAAAACAGGAAAAGTCCTAACATTTTCATGCAGGATACTGCGAGAATTCACACCTGTCGTCGCATGATGGCCTACCTATTGTCATCCTCAGCTAAAACTTTGGACTGGCCTGCGTGCTCACCTGATCTGAACCCTATCGAAAACCTCTGGGGAATTCTTGTACGTCGTGTTTACGCCGAAAATAAGTAATTTGATAGTGTACCTGAACAAAAAATACGATTTTAAGAGAATGGGGAAAATTGGACCATATCCTTTCCGCAAATTTAATAAACTCAATGCAAAAGCAAATGCATTCAATGTGGCAAAAAAAAAAAGCAGGCCCTATTTAATATTCGATTTTTTTAAGCCAATATCTCAAAGATTAATTCTTTTATAAGCTTAAAAATATGTTTTCGTATAATATCGTAACACTCGAAAGTGCCATTTTTCTTATTTTTTCAAATATTTTTAAAACTATAATCATTTAAATGCCTAAGTTATTATATAATGTTCCTTTGATATACATTTTCGAAAAAAAATTATTACTATACTTCTAAGATTACCCAAAAGGAAAGTTAAAAAACAAAAAGTTTCGTATAATTTCGTTACGCACCGTATACATAAAGTGACATATTCACAACAACAGTGCATTGCACTGTATGCTTAAAAATTGAACAATCACAAGAATAAAATGCCTTCTGCAGCCGAATTCAAATAATGCTAACAGCAACAAAAATCATACGAACAGAATGTCAATAAATTATTTATAAACAAAAACTGACGAATAGAAAGATGTTGCTCAATTCGTAAAGTATAAACATGCAGATGTCGCTTTGCAAGAAGTCCCGTATTCCAATTATTGTTTTGCTTTAAATATAGCGTAAGCCAATTTCGGTACTTCAGTTTTAATCCAGATATTGCACAAAATAAACGAAGAAAATATACAGCTCGTGAAATAAAATTTTTCATCGAAAACTTTCAACTCCGTTATTATATACTATTCTAGAAGCTTCTTGTCAAGTTTGGTGACTCTTTTTTTTATAACTTACGAGATTTGCTCAAAAAATCCGATTTCAATGTTTCATCGATTACTTGGAAACGGGACGCCTACTAGGCGTCGCCTACCGTACTGCGCGGGCACTAGGTCAAGTCTCTAGTTCTTATAGGTTTATACATATATACGGACGGACAGATGGACGGATTCACAGACGGACACGGTAACATCGAGTCAGTTATTGATACTGAGAGATGCTTCCTTTTGCCTTTTACATACATTAGATGCATTATACCCCTTTTACCCATTTTAATGGTTTCAGGGCAAACAAATTAAATTGAAAAGATATATGGCTTTGAAATTTGCTTTTTCGAGAAAGTCGTTTATGTTTAAAATGGTGTTCCTTGGTATCCTCAATTTGTTGTTTATCGACATTGTTTCTATCACAACAATTTTGGTGCTATTTCACTTGACGAAAAGTGTTTGTGTCAATTGCATAAATTGTTGTACGTGACTGCATTTTTAGAAGGAAAAAACAGACAGAAAAAGAAAGAAGATTTGTGAACTAAGATGCACTCAACTGCATTTCGATTGGACAAGAAAACTTTTCTATTAGTTTTAAATAAAATACGCTCGCATATAAAATCATTAACCTTGTCACATGCCAATGAACTTGCAGCTGGTCTACCACTAACCATACAACACATAGGTGGGACAGATAAAACAAAATAATGTAGCCATTCATTTTCTGTAAAAAGTTTCCATTAATATACGCTAACGCTTAGGTACCCTTTTCTACAATAATCATGTTAAATGCAACATTTTCGCAAAGACGTGGCAAACCCATTATTTCATATTACTCCTCCCTTCGAAAAAGAATTTATTTTGCGAAATTTAAAAACAAAATTTAATTTAAAATACACATACACATTTCAACGATCTATAGACACTAATAAGACAGAATTGAGAGCACTGAGAGTGGGCTAAAGTAGCCGTTCTACCACACAAAGAATATCTCTAAGTCTGAAACGAAATTGATGCCAGACTTAATCCACAGAAAATAAATGGCTCTTTACATATATATCTTTGTACATATATATATATATATATACAACAGTTTTACCAACTATAGAACTCACTACTCCATATAAACTCACTCATACTTCCATCCTTGCGTGCACTTAGGCTCAAGATGACGTTAATGTATGGGTATGTTTATTATTGTATGTGTATCATTGTTGCCTTTGTAGAAAGAAAGTTAATTATAAGTATATATGTATAAAAATATTGATGTGCATAAGAATATCACAACCTTACCATTGCCAAGTAAATTTATAGGATAAAAGGAATGTTCCTACTGCTGCTTAACTCTAATATCTATCAACTAATAATACCCTAAAAAGTGTATAATGTTTTTGTGCAAATGTTAATGTATGTAACAGGCAGAAGGAAGCATCTCCGACTCCATAAAGTAAATATATTCTTGATCAGCATCAATGGCCGAGTCGATCTAGCCATGTCCGTCTGTCTGTCCGTCCGTCTCTCCGTATGTATAAGAGCAAGAGACTTAAAATTTAAGCTGTAGGTACTCCTAGTGCCTGCGCAGATCGAGTTTGTTTCCGAAAAAAGGAAGACCAAAGCGCAAATTGTCCTTGTAACGTTGGTTTGCTCTGCATAGTTCAAATAACAGGTTAAGTTTAATCGCTTACTTTTGTTTAACGAACGAAATATACACTACGTGTGTTTGTTTGTATCTTAGTATCGTTCGTTTGAGTCTTATAATCGGTCATTTTTCTTTTAAACTCCACTCTCTTTTGATTAATTCGTTCGAGTCCCTGATCCGTTCGTTTTGGTCCTTCGAGTCCTAGTAACGTTCGAATTGTTTTTTTTAAGTCTCATTATCGTTCAGATTGCCATTCTGAGTCTTTTTATCGGCCATCCAGCTCCTTTGAGTCCCAATTATGTTCGTGTTCAATGACAACAGGGGAGTCTGTTTTGAGTTGCATTCAAAGACAATCGGATTGAAGGCAAACGCACCCTTTTGAAATTGCTGCCAAAATAATTTAAATTTAAACGAACCAATTTATATATTCGAAAAATCGAGAGTATTGCTCGTCGAACAAGAATAAACAAATTAAAAACCGTTTAAATCGACCCCAACGGCAAGCAGCCCAAAACTTGAAATCAACATTTATGCAAATGAAAACAATAAGTAGTTTCGTTACGAAGGATTCCACGCTGAGGGCGCCTGGCAGGTTCAGGAAGCTCTCGAACTAAAGTGGCCGGCAGATGTCCAACAAGACGAGAAGGTTCCGGTCCAGAAGCGCACGTAAGCCGAACCCCGCATTTTTTCCCCTACGCTGCACGAGAAGGACTGACACGAGAAGCAGCCACAGGCGGAACATCGGCAACGAGAAACAAAGACCGAGTGAGTCCGTTCTACGGAGCCCTTCTTCTCTCCGAGCAGCCGGCAGAGGCAGAAGAAGCCTGAACCTTAATCTTGGCCTTTGTTCCTCCCTTGTTTTTCCAAAAAATTGAATACAATTAAATTTAGTTCTGTTTTTGTACGTGTACATGTACACACATATATATACTAGCGGGCATTGCCCGGCCTTGCACGTGGAACGTTTTGTGCTACAAACTTTAGATATTACCTTTCCTCTAACAACACGCCCGTGGAAAATTGAAATCTACCTGTACGATCTTAATCTCCACTACTATTTAAAAATGTGTTTAAAGTGCATCGAATAAAGAACCAAATCTTGGAATCAGAGTTTTCCCCCCTTGTTAATGTTGTTTTAAGAATCTTGAGACCGAATAAAACACTTGCGTTTACACACCCGCATTTTCCATCCAATAGCGGTGAGCTTTGCGAAAGCGTGTCAAATGTTCTGATAAAGATATTGGCAAATAAATTTGAAACCGATGATAAACCAAAAGTAAGTTAAGTTTTGCAGGTGAAATTTTCTAAATCGGTGAAACACGTATTCATAAAGTTTTTATATATCTTTAAAATAAGTTTTATGCAAATCGAACAACTCTTACAACTTCGGCCAACAAATCTTTGAATCGCATTTCTACCGAGATGAAGTGGATTCTGCGACAAGTGTCAAACACGTCGCGAATGATTTTTCATATAGATCCTTGGAAATGAATTCAAGCGCGAAACGTCACCCACCAAATCTTTGACCCACATTTCCGCCAGGGAGGAATGAGTTTTCCAAAATGCGGAACACCCCTGAAATGAATTTGAACAAAGATCTTTAAAAATGACTTTGAGGCTGATGGGATGGTAAACAAAAAGTTTCATACAAAGGGTTTTGGCGATTTTTCCACGCATGCGGGTGGAATTTCCCGAAACCCCGTCTTAACGTGCACTTTCAGCACTACAGTGAAAATTTCGGCCTTCTAGCTCTTACGGTATGGACTGTGCGTTGATCACCAATCAGTCAGTCATAAAGTCAGTCAGTCAGGACAATCATTTTTATATATAAAGATATATATATATATGCTTCACAGTATATATCGCCCTTACTGCCAACAAAGAGCTCTTTAAGCAGGCTTAGATAGGCTAAGCCTTTTCAAAAATAGCTGCAGCCCAAATAATATTACACTTTAAGCCTTAAGGTCTAAATATATATATTTTTTTTGTTATTTTGTTCCACATTGATGCAGAAAACTTACAATTATTAGTATTCTTTATTTTTGCTACAACAGGCAATAGCCTTTGGTCATGTGTTCTCCGCATCGAATAAGTGCAATCTTAAATATGGAACAAGTAAGAGGTTCTAGTCGGTGGCTCCCGACTAGGGGATACCCTAAACCCTCTTTTTCCATCACCTAATGCAGATATATATACTATTCAAAAAGCTACATGTCAAGTTTGGTGACTCTAGCTAGCTCTTATTATTTACCAAAATTGCTCAAAAAACAGGACGTCGATATCGATCGTTTTTATCGATTGCTTGGAAACGGAGTAAGTTATCGATTATCGGAAACAAACTCGATCTGCGTATGCACTAGGAGGACCTACAGATAAAATTTCAAGTCTCTTGCTCTTATAGGTTCTGAGATCCTTGCGTTCATTCAAACGGACGGACTGACTGTTAGTCTCTAGCTCTTATAGGTTCTGAGATCCTTGCGTTCATACATACGGACGGACTGACGGACGGACGGACGGACGAACGGTCGGACGGACGGACAGACAGACGGACATGGCTAGATCGACTTGGCTATTGATGCTGATCAAGAATATATATATTTTATGGGGTCGGAGATGCTTCCTTCTGCCTGTTACATACATTTACATTTTGCACAAAACCAATATACTTTACTCATTATATTATACTCATTTTTAATGGGTTCAGGGTATAAAAAAGTATCCAGGCACACTTATCTCAACTAATACACTAATACGCAAACAATAGAACTTTACCTCTAGATAGATAGTCCGGCGTTCAAAAATACAATATTTACTTTGATGGTTTATTTTATGTAACTTATATATAAAGCTATTATATATATTTACCATTTTGTTTGGTTACAGTGATCTTGTCACCAAACTAAAATTCATACTTAAAAATGTATATCGTAAATCTTTACATTGCCCCTCGAGTTGAATCGATACAAGATACGAGGCACAAATAAATTTTAATATGATTAATTTCGATATTGGGCGACTTAAAGATCTAGTTGTTTTAACATCTACTTTGCTTGTTTGACCATCCTTCGCAACATACAATTTTACAATTCTTCCTCGCTTCCATTTTTCTCGAAGGCTAGACACATAAGCTGTGGCAAATATTCAGATATCCATCGCTTCCATGGGCAAACATTTCATGATTGTGTAATTCGAATTTGTTTCTGAAGACATATTTTATTTTCTGGTGGATATGGAATTTATGTTGAGTTGGGGCTTCTTAATAAGAAATGGTTGGGTGTTAGTGGCCCATTATCCTCATGGTCAAGTGGTAACTCTGTTAGTGGCGTAAATCTAAAGTATTTTATGCTTCTATTAATGCTGAGTGAAGTCTCAACACGTGGAGCGTCATCACGAATGTTTATCATAAGCAATAACTTTATATTATTTATTAGTCGCACCTAGCAACCTCCAGCGCTAGAGTTTGATGGGCAGTTGAATATCCATTGAATTTTCTGACGTGAACTGTTGATTATGAAACGACTGTGTTGGCAAGTTCAGGATCTGTACTGCCTGTGTTCAAACAGACAGAACTTCCTTCCTCAAACACACAATAAAACGGGTAATATATTAAACAGCTGAATAATCGAATCGGTGTTAGTATTATATAGTTAGTATAGCCGTCGTCTTGTCTACGTCATCTCTTTGAGTTTTGAGCAAAGTGTTATGTAAAGTCTTGTGATGGGCACATGTACAGCAGACTATCCCACATTTGTTCTTTGATTGGCAATTTGATATATTATGCCCTTGGTAATATCCCAACGAGCAGTAATATCTGTGTTTTCACACCAAATCTTGCATTGGCTTATTAGATGACTATTTTCACATAATGCACATTCGGACTCCACTCAATTAAAATGTAGCAACGGCTTGAAATTTCATTGTTGTTTCGGACTCCCAACGACAAGCAGTCGGCTATTTTCTCTGGCAATGTGCTTATACATTCAGAAAAGCCGGTTACTATAAGTATTGCTGACAATTTGCAAATGACATAAAGGCACCTTTATGGAAAAATGTATAACCTGATCAACTTTGTTATAGGAAAATTTTAAGAACTTCTTTTATCCTGAATGTTGCGAAAGAGAAAGTAATTACAGGCAGCCAAGACGAAAATTCAGTTTTCCTATGACATTTGGGACAACCTCCGGATATATCAACAAAGATTCCATAGGCTCTTTTGCTTCTCCAACAAGGCATTTGAGTTGTCGGATCAGATACCACAATGCTTCTTGCACGTTATTTTAATTATTTAAAATAGTTGCTCGCGTACTGTTTTGTAGGAAGAATTTTTGGAAGTCGAATGACCAACCTAGAGTCGTGGCAGGGGAAGTGTAAGAGAGAAGAAGAAAGAGTTTAGCAAGAAAGATTTCCTCAAGTGTCCATATTGGTGTTATGGCCACCTCATGTTGGGATACCGTGGCCGTATGCCCCTCCCTACCATGGTCACCAGGCTGCTCGTCTATCTTGCGATAAGTGGTGCCCCTTTGACACACTATGGCGTTATTCTTTTAGCGACGGCGTACTTTGGTGCGACATGATTTTTCGGATTAAAACGGTAGCTTATTTAAGATTGATTTTAAACATTTTATTTGTGACATGTATAATCATATTCAAGAAAATACTAATAAGGAATTTCAAAAGATACACTACTTGAAGTTACTACATAATAATAATATATGAATAATATGCATTTTATATAGATATATATCTTTGTTCTATAACTGATTTAACGTGTACCTCATATCGGTGGCCATAACATTCATCCCGTTAGAGTTAATTCTGATTTTCTTATTACTTTATCTAATATAATGGACTTGAACAAAATTCTTATATGGAGTTATTTAGTGTACGCATTATTCTGACCTCGACTGTAGTTTTATTCTCTTTGTTACAATATTTGAGTAAGCTGCGGCTTATCGATCAGCACCTTTAAAATGTAAACAATCAAATTTGCGGTTATTTTATGACCGACGACTTTTATCTGTACAATATATTTCTATGCTACAAACTTAGTACCGAAGAAGAGGGCGAGAAAGAAAAAGAAAACAAGTAAGAGGTTCTAGTCGGGAGCTCCCAACTAGGGGATACCCTGAACCCTCATATTCCAACACCAAATGCAGCTCGCGCTAATAGATAGAGAGTAGCGGGGATGTGGCGATAAGTATAAAATGAAAGATACTTGATATATATATACTTTTCTAGAAGCTACATGTCAAGTTTGGTGACTCTAGCTCTTATTATTTACCAAAATTGCTTAAAAAACAGGATTTCGATATACATTTTTATCGATTACTTGGAAACGGGGCACGTTATCGTTTATCGGCAACAAACTTAATCTGCGCGGGCACTAGGAGCACCTACATCTAAAATTTCAAGTCTCTAGCTCTTATAGGTTCTGAGATCCTTGCGTTCATACATACGGACGGACGGACGGACGGACGGACGGACAGACAGACGGACATGGCTAGATCGACTCGGCTATTGATGCTGATCAAGAATATATATACTTTATTGGGTCGGAGATGCTTCCTTCTGCCTGTTACATACATTTGCATTTTGCACAAAAACATAATACCCCTTTTACCCATTTTTAATGGGTTCAGGGTGTAAAAACTATTGAGCTGCAAGACAACCGCCACACTAGCTGATATAGCGACCGGCTGAAGTCACACGTGAGCAGACTGGCCAGACCTCTTTCTGTAGCTCGCCCCATCACCCGGCTGAAAAGACGACAATATCTGACAATGCTGTCGTAGCAAAAACTAGAAAATTGTCCATTTTACAAAGCGTGGCTTTTAAACTTACCCTACCTGTCCTGTGATAGCCGATATTGATGGCTGATTCTTGGCATAACTTATAAAACATATATATATATATAAAAAAAAAGTTTCAGGAATCCCACTAAAGTTTGGGAGTATAATTCCATACCACATTCAGCCGATAGTTTTTAGTACATCCCTAACAAAAACGCCATATATTTCAGTCAAGAAAAACAAAAAATTGAACCGAGTAGAGGAGCTTCATCTACATGGGTCCATTTGGGATCGTTTAAGAGCCATGCTGCAGTCATGGTGTAAACATAGTGCTTTATCATTTAGTTGCTTATTATATTTTGCAGATATAACCGAGAACGTCGAAAACGACGTGATTATGTTCGGCTTTAAAAGATCTGTCACCAGCGACTACACTTTGGAGTCTCTTCTTGAAAGCGCTTCACGGTTGACCACCAAGCCGATCTTGTCAGCATTGCCCGCGAACGCCTTGAAATTGTAGTTGACAAGCAAAAACCTAAACGAGCACCAGCAAGCGGAAAGGAGCACGCTGAACTTAATAGCGTCTAACACTGCAAAATTTACAAGCATAACGGATAAAATTCATTCGATATGCAAATGATAAATTGTGCCCTTAAATAAGCAACAGTTGCCAATTTATTATAAACATTCATTTTTTTGGATCTTTTTTCTTTGTATGGCTGCAATTTGTAAATATGTTAGATGTTGCCAATGTGAACAGCAGTTTCACTTCTTCAATAAGTTACATTCGTTCCCCGAAAAAGTACTCAGTTCGAATTGACTATCATGACTAACCATACAATGAATAGATACGACAAACAGCCAAATAATCGAAACACGATAAATTGATGCGAGGGAAACCCATGGGCTCTTGCGAACATTTTGTTATGCCCAGAGAGAGTAGGACTGTTGAGAGTGACAGCCGAACGATCGGTATGAAAGCGCATCTCGCTCAGAGCACAACTTCGTTGACGAACGGCTGATACCTTTTCTTAATATATGTATATTAGTTTTAAATCCTTACAGTCCAAAAATATATATGTGTAAGCATTTGCAGAGTGTGCCAACTCTTACTCGTTGCTTTGCGTACTTGTGTGAATCTCATTCTCCCTGCATAGCTTTTCAAAAAACTTCGAGATCTACAAACATACTTATATTTGTGTTGTGGACAAGTAGATCACGACATTTGTCGCGAGCCAGATGTTTTTTTCTTCAATGGCGCTGCCTTCGGTTTTTTGTTAGACGCTTTTGTGCCTGCGGTAGCAAACGGCACACAAATTAAAATGTTCTATTATGTATTTCTTCGTCCAGTCAGTCATAATGAGAAGAGTCCGATTTATTTTTATCAATAAATACTTAAGTGACGTATATAAAATAAATATAAGGGAACTATTTAGCTTAAAATAAAAAAAATTCTAAGTCGTATTTCTGAAACAGTAATTCATCGTCGGCTTGTCGAAGAATACGGAAAAATACTGAAGGTTGAACATATTCAATTTACGGGCCTTGCTATGAGCATGCACTCACACTTACGTTTGTAATTATGAATACTTTTGGTCTTTTTTAGAATTCTTCGATAAGCCGACGATTAATTACCGTTGCGGAAATACGACTTAGTTTTTTTTCTTTATTTTAAGCAAATTAGTTCTTCACAGCAAACAACAAAACTATAAAATAGCAAACAAATATTTCATTCGGGTCATTTAAGTTTTTATTAAATAAAAATTTATCAGACTTTTCTCATTCTTCTCATAACAATCTGACCGTTCGACTCTCGAGGCGGCGTTCTCTCTGGGCATAAATTTCTCAGACTCTTCTCATTCTTCTCAAAAAATACAAAATATCTATCATAACAATCTGACCGTTCGGCTCTCGAGGCGGCGTTCGGCTGCCACTTTAACTGTCTTATTCTATCTTTTTTCTTGTTTCGCTTATTTTAAAATTTTAAGCATCTATAAGTTGTATGGAAAGTGCTATAATGGAATTTTCATATGTTTTTGATCGGCCTACTAGTCCGATAGGCGCTTTTAATTTTACGATACAAAAGCGATAAATATTCCGATCATTTTCGTATAAGTTTGTATTTATCGTTGTATTAGTGTATTTCTTACATCCCTACGCTGCTCTAACATAATAAGATACACAAGCTAGGGAAACATCCGAAAAAATGGAATCAAAAGGCGGCCAATCAGATACGAAACTATTGCTAGTAACAGCGAATGTCGGAAGTTTGTTTGAAGATGTACGTTATAACATTCTTTGTATACATACTACTATTCGGTACCTACATACATATGTGCATATTTGTTTTCTGAAGCACTTATGTATGTATTTACTTAGGTATCTATGTATTTAAAAAAGTTTCTATATAAATTATTTCATGAACTGCAACGCTGCGCAGCCACAAAGACTACTTACAATATGGCTAGAAGAGTTTATTGGCAATGCAAGGAAAATCAATCCCAGATTTTTAGCTTTACATCTACAAGAGGTGGGTGGAAAGACATACGAGAATTCGATGGGTAATGTACAGGAATTTATCCGATGTTTATGCGAGGCAATGGCAAAGACTGACTTTATCTACGTTTATATATATATGGACGAGGATTTCAAGTCTGCCGAACATTTTACTGTGAGTAACTTAGCTGATGTCAGAAAGTCTTTATATAATTTTGTTCGTTTTTTGAAAGGCACTTGGAAACATTTACTTCGGTCACAAAGATATATGTATTTTAAGAATTTGGAATTTTCTTACTCACGACTGGGATGATAAACTGGACAAATGCAAACGAATATATTCTGGTAATATTGAAAACGTTCCGACTAAGGAGAAGGCAAAGTTCCCTCAGCATTTTTTTCCCGAAGTAAGTCTTTTATAAAAAAAAGTTTTCAGAGAATCTAAAATTTTTTAAAGTCATACCGTTTCATACTAAAAATAATGTTTTGTTACAAATTTAAAGGCTTGCAATCTTCTAGGCAACATTTGCAATCAGATTAATTAAAACAAAACGTTTACTAGACACCGAAAATTTTAATAAATTTAAGGTTAAAACTGGTTTTTATTAAAATTTGAACATTTTCTGTCTGCTTATATAATTAAAAATCATAATTAGTCCTTAGGTCACAATATAAGTCTGATGGCTTCCTCTGAAAATCGAGTCAAAAGTATTGCAGCCAAGCACAGCCACTCCCATAAATATTGATTATAATCCGGAATTAATAGGTATTGATTTAGATGTAGTGGTATACTGCAGACAAAGAATATGCACTTTCCCCATATATGAATTGGCTAAGGTTGTCAAAAGTAAATGGATTTTTTCACTAGCCAGTATTCGCAGAACTCATATAACATTTGTCTCCCGTACAGGTGTTTGTAAAATTAAAAATAAAAGAACATAAAAAATAAAAATTATTTATTTTTTAAAAAAAATTCTTGGCTTGCTTGTTTACCTTTGTCAAAATAATCCACATACATATATATTTACTCTTTGATTTACTATGACCATATCGAAATAAATGACAGTGAATTTTACACTACGGCTTAATTATTATTATTGATTTGATTGATAACTTGTTTTAAATTAATAACTCTTCTCATGAAACATAGATTGTAGTAAGTTAAATGCGTAGTAATTGGGATAAAATAAAAAAAGTAGGATCGTTTGCTTATTAGATCTTGAAACTGTTCGGACCCTCATTAAACGTTCGTTATCATTAATTAGGTGCAAAATTCTAAGCAGCTGTTATATTAAGTTTTCCAAGCAGTAAGAAAATTTGAGTTTTGTGCAGTAACGCTAATAAGATTCAAATGAAGACAGATGCCAAATTGGCGCTGTTATTGCGCATGGTTGTTACATATGGTGCAAATAAACCAAAGCTGGTACTTTATTTTTTCAATGGTACAACTAAAAACAAAATTGTTCTAGCTCACCATTATTAGGTATTGTCTTCTAAATAGTCGTAGTACGCGTATACGCGCGCAAACACTCTTGCTTATCGCGATTTGCATATAGTTTTTGATATTAAAGCTATATGTATCATGACATCCCCAATACCAAGATATCAAAAAATGAAATTAAGAGCTAAATGACGATTTTATTGAATTAGTAATTCGCCAAACCTTATAGTCCAAAATATCTACACTGATGCAGCCCATTGTATTCATATGATTTTTCTTATTATTGCTGGGGTTTGTATAGATTTGCCTTTTGAACAGATATCTTCAGTGTTTTGGTTATTTTATAACATGAAAAAGAAAAATTATAGTTAGTAATAAAAACTTATTTTATACTCTACCCTAGTGTAAATGGTCTCGGAAAGGATTTATGCGAACCCGATGGGAAATTAATGGCACTGCCATTGATCTAGTCAATATACATCTTTTTCATGATGCATCTAATTTGGCTGCATGTGAAGATTATCCTTCTGTATACTGCAAAACAAGGAGAAGAGCCCTGATACATACTATTGAAAGGTAAATGATTAAATGAAACATAATACTGACAGAATCTAGGCGATGTTACTTACACTCGAACAGTTTTAAACAATTTTTTGGTGGCTTAAGACTGACCATTAATGTTTTTAACATTGATTAATGTTAATTTTGATGGTTAAGCGATCTTTTTCATTTATAGATCACGGCATTGCGGGTTCGGGGTGTAGATTTAGAATGTAAACAAACAAGTTACTATTTTTTTTAGACCAATATATCTCGATTGTCCGGCAGTCTTTTTTAGGCCCAATTTTCTTTTACCGAAGAAGAGTCAAAATATATTGGTTAAAAGTAAGGCCGCACGTTGCTGATAATAATTATACAAATGATAGAACTTGTTTTGAAAAAATCAGAAACTATGTTTTTAATTATATTGTTGTTCTTTAAACTTCAAACTACAACTTCGAATAATCTCTATATATAAAACTGTTTGTCCTGACTGACTGACTGACACACTTTTCCAAAAATGTATTCCTCCTTGGTGGAAATGGGGGTCAAAGATTTGGTGGATGTCGTTTCGCCCTCAAATTCATTTCCAAGGATCTACATAAGAAATCTTTTGAGACGTGTTTCACATATTTCGTAAAATCTAAGTTCCTTCGGTGGAAAGTGAAATTTTAAGTTGTGTCCGATTCGCATCAAACTTATTTACAAAGCTCTACATAATAATATGATGAATACGTGTTTCAGCGATTTGGGAAATTCCACTTGCAACAGTGGTAAAAGGGCGGAAAACTGTTATATGAAAGTAGTTTGTTTACCGTCCGGTTAGTATGAAAATTATTTTCAAAGCTTTTTGAGAACATTGTTTTTATAACATACGTGCCACGGGCAAGGCCGGGCTATACCCGCTAGTATTGCATAAAATAAAAGTTTAAGAATGATTTGTGAGTTCATCAAGTGGACGACTTCCTACCTAAATTGTTTTACCCTGCAACCATTGAAAAGGGTTTGTGCAAATTTATGGGTCAGCCAGAAGGAGCCTTTTCCGACCATAAAGTATATATATTCTTGCTCAGCATCAACAGCAGAATCGTTCAAACAGTGTTTGTCTGCTTGTCTCTTCTACAAGAGCTAGAGAGCTAAAATTTTGAACTTATTGTCATCTAATGCACAACAAAATCGAGCTTACTTAAATTACCTATAGCTCACACAGTATCCACGTTTTAATAAAAGTCGACTCTTTTTTTTCTTCATATTTTATCTCGCAGCTCATTAGCTCAAGGGACACCATACATATGTGGTATGCTGGCTATTGTATAATATACATAGATAATTCACATTTCTCCGCTCATTTTTTATGATATAATCTTGGGCTTTGTTATTTACACATATTCTGAAGTCACTCAGAAGGAGTGTTTTGTATATGTATGTATAGATGGAATATAGATAGAATGTCAGCCCGGCTATATGATTAAAATATTTACAGTCAGTCACCTTAAGCGCACCGCATCTTTATATATATTAATATTTCCTGTGCTGATCTTGGTATACCTGTACCACTGCGACCAAAAAACCGCCGCCCTCACGATGTTCAATACACATAACCATTTTATTATTTTAAAATTTATATGACATTTTTTTACTTTAAATCTGGCTCGAAAGATTATTGATCTGAACTGATGAAATATGTCACAACAATATAATATTTTTGGGATTCAAGGGGACTTTGATTTTACCTTTAAGTTGTTAATTTGATGGACCATGTAAAATATAACAGACATGAATTACATATAGAACAGGTATATTTAAATATCCATCAGCAGAAATTGGGTCGAAAATTAATGTCTAAGATTAGAATCCAAATACTTAAATCGCAAGGTCGATTAAATTTTTTTACCCTGAACCCATTAAAAATAGTTTTAAAAGGTTATAATGTATTTGTGCAAATAGGTGTAACAGACAGAAGGAAGCATCTCAGACTCCATAAAATATATATATTCTTTATCAGCATCAATAGCCGATTCGATCGAGCCATGCCCGACCGTCCGTATGTATGAACACAATGAACTCAGAACCTATGTATAAGAGCTAGAGACTTCAAATTGATCATAGGTCCTCCTAATGCCCGCGCAGTACAAGTTTCGATAACTTGCGCCGTTTCCAAGCAATCGATGAAAATCGATATCGAAATCCTATTTTTTAAGCATCTCTCGTAAGTTACAATATAATAGCCCCGCATACGCAACATAGCTATAAATAAAAAACTTTACCAATTGGAAATACCTACCAATTTAAGCCACACTTTTAGTGCAATCTTTTTGAGAATATACGAATATTCTATACCAAATAAGATATACTATTGTAAATTTCTTTAATATTGGTAAAAAAAAAAAACACAAAATACACAAATACTCTTCAACAAAATTTACAAGCGTGGTCGGCAGTTTGATACCATAAAGCAACTAAAAGAAGCTTGACTGAAGGAGTGTGACCAAATAGACCCTCCAACACTTAAACAACATCAACTCAAGACTAGACTAAATAAGGTCATCTTAGCAAAGGGCAAGCATAAAAAATTAAAAAAAAAAAATATGAAAATAAAAAACCTTTTTCTAAGAAGTGATATTACTTTATTTGTTTTGTATGAATATATTATAATTAGATTCTTTTGTTTTTGGTTACTATTTATGAGTACAATAATATAAAAACAAGTACCCTGAACCCTCTTATTTCAATACAAAATGCAGCTCGCGCTACGCGCTCGTTTGTAGTAATAAAGATAAATTAAAAAAAAAAAAGTTTTCTTTGCAGGGCTCGAACTTGCAACTGACCGCATTACTTGCTGCCGACTCTACTCAACAGCTACACCAGCCAAAAAAGCCAGTTTCCCCGGTAGGCCTCGAACTCGCGACGAACCGCACCCCTTGCCACTGTCTCTACTCCTTTAATTGAGTCTTATTGAGAAAAAAACGAATTAAAATAGCAGCACAGAAAACAATCGCAATTGCAATGCTGTTGATAGAATCCGAGGCAGACGTGCATGAATGTGTGTATATACATGCATACAGAAATTCTTGGAATTTGCGCTAGCTGCCCCATCCAATTGCGCAGTAAAACACATAACCTTTGGGGTTTTCTTAACCTACCTTAATGATTTTTCTTAAGTATATCTTATTGTACCATAGAGTATTTGTGTATTCTGAAAAAGTAAAATGCATTTAAATTGTGACTTAAATTGGTGGGCAATACAAGTTGGGTTATTAACTTGATTTAAAGAGGTAGTAGCGGGAAGGTGGCGATAGGTATAAAATGAAAGATACCTGATATATATACTACTAGAAGCAACATATCAAGTTTGGTGACTTCAGCTCTTATTATTTACCCAATTTGCTCAAAAAACAGGATTTCGATATCGATTTTCATCGATTTCTTGGAAACGAAGTAAGTTATGGACTAGGAGGACCTACCTATTCAAGTCTCTACCTCTTATAGGTTCTGATGATGCTGATCAAGAATATATATACTTTATGGGGTCCTTCTGGCTGCTACATCCATTTGCACAAAAACATTATACCCTTTTACCTATTTTCAATGGGTTCAGGGTATAATAAAGCTTGAAAATTTCCTTTTGTTTTTCATACCTTTTTTAGTACATTGTCTGCACACATTCTTATCAATCTTATATTGCAAGAAGCACTAAATGAGGCAGGATGTGTACTGTTCAATACCCAAAATCGTTAAGAAGGCGTTCGCACAATGTCGCACTTATGCAATTTTCTTCGAATTGCATGTACTGTTAGCTAGCTTCGGCTCTATTTCAAATTGTTTTTGCATTTCCCATAGAATTAACTGACAGCGTAATATTAGCGAATTTTAGTTTTGTCTTTCGCACAAAAATATTTTTTTTTATATATATACGGACCTCGCTCAACGCAACCGTCGTTACACGCAACTCCTCGATAATTGCAACACTCGATTAACGCAACTTAAAAAAAAAAATACCTCGTTTGCCACAACTTCCAAGGAAAATTGTATGTTTTAGTATGTTTTTACCACTTTTCTTTTGTTCTCTTGTTCATGCGCCTCTGTCATAAAATATAAATTGGGGAATCCCACGCATGATGCATGTATGTAAGACTGGTTCCAATTGCACTGCTATTCTTCAGCCAATGGACCAAAATGTTATAAACTTAACAAAACTCTTCAACAAAAAAAGTCTCTTGGCTCATTTAATCGGAAATGAAGGCCGAAGTATGGAAAGCAAAATCAAAGCATTTAACTTGTGCCACGCAGTTTAATTGCTTTTTAATGCATGAGGTAATAAATTGTAAAAAAGTACAGACCACAATTTTTCAATTAAAAAAAAAAAATAAAGTAAAATGAAATGCTTGCCTTGAACACAGAACTATTCGATTTATTTTAATTTTAATGGTTAGCAATGGCATCTTTTTTTGGAAATAGGTCTCGTGGCCAAATGAAAACTTTCCCTCGGTTTTTGCAACCACCTCAGTTTTCGCAATTGGCCAATTTTTAATAGGTTGCGTTGAGCGAGGTCGTACTGTATACGTATATTTTATTTATTTTTTTTTTTTTTGTGCGAGAGAAAAGGTTAAAATGTTTGTTACGGTGGATCGGCAGTAGTGATGCAAAGAACGACGGTATAGTCAGCGGGCCCCGATGTGTATATAATATATTTTAACATATAATCCAACATAGGAATACTGAGAAATATTCTTTATTATTGTATTGATGCATTTTATAACTAATCAGGTTTCATTTGGATGAAAAAAATGGATCCGTTCCTTTTTTTATATTTGGAGATTTCAATTTCAGATGTGACACAGCAGGCGTTGTAAAAGTAAGTTCACAATAAATGTTTTGTCTTATTGCATATTAAAAATAATTATTAAATTTTAATAGGAATTAACTGCAAATTTAACTGCTCATCGCGTCCAAAGTGTAAAGAGTGAAAACACTAAAGTTAATTATCGCAATTCAGATGGCAACAATATACTTACTGTTGGCAAAAAAGAATTTTGTCACGCCGATCATCAACTTAAATTCAAGGAACTTTGGGTAAGAATATAATAATACATATATAAATATATATATATATATATAACATGAATTGCCTATTTTTTTCCTAGTTAAAAGAGTTTGATAGAGAATTGGAACCACTTACAGAAATTTTGGTTGAATATCCAATATCTTTTATTCCATCATATCCTTTTGAAGAAGATCCCGAAATGCCTACTGAATATATGTCAACTAGGTGTCCTTCATGGTGTGATCGTATTTTAATGGCTCCACAAGTCAAAGACATAATTAAAAGTGATGAGTGGAAATATGATATGATAGGACAAACTGTATGCATGGGCGACCATAAGGTAACAATTTTTCCAATATTCAATGTACAACAATATATGTTACCTAGTGTGTAATGTGAACTTTTTCCATATCTTTGAATATTTAAGTATTTCATAAATACCTTAGAATAGGAGCAAGTAATCGGCTGAAGTCGGGAGCTCTCATGCAGCTCGCGCAACAGGCTCGTCTGCTTTAGTAGTAATACAAATAAAATAAAATAAAATGATTTCCTCAATAACACTCGACCGTAACAGACCGCACTACTTTCTACCGCCTCTACTCGAGTAGTCAGTCATACCAACAATTCAATTTAAATGAAAAATGTATAGCTATGAGGTGGTGGCAATAGCAATAAAATAAAATAATTGATGCATACATACATATATATATATATATATATATATATATATATATATATATGTATATATATATATATGTACAATATAAGAATATAGAATATTATATTAGAATATAGAAATCTATATATATATAATATTCTAGAAGCTACATGACAATATATATATAATATTCTAGAAGCTACATGACACATTTTGTGACTCTAGCTATTAAAAACTTAGATATTTGCCCAAAAAATTGGATTTCGATATCGATTGCTTAGAAATGAGACAAGTTTTTGAGTATCAAAAACAAACTTATACTGGGCGGATCTTCGTTCAAAATTTCCGATCGTTTCTATGGCAGTTATATAGTGCTCCGATGTTGATAAGTTTTGCATTTATGTATGGAGCTATCCGAGAAGCTAAATATCAAATTTGCTGATTCAATCACAAAAAAACTAAGAAACATTGGCAACAACCTAATTACGATATCAATTTTTATGGATTGCTTCAAGATGGGGTAATTTTTCGATAATTTCAACCATACTCGTACTGCGAAGGCAAGGACTTAAGTTCCACATTTTAAGTCTCTAGCTCCGAGATCAATGCGTAATTAAGAAATATCACATATGTATGTACACTTTTTTATACTCTGAACCCATTAAAAAGGGTATGTATTTGTGCGTTTCCAAGCCATCGATAAAAATCTACATCAAAGTCTTCTACTGTTTGTCCTGACTGACTGACTGATTGGTGATCAACGCACAGCCCAAACCGTAAGAGCTAGGAAGCTGAAATTTGTACGGTAGTTACCTTATGTGATGGAGGTGCACGTTAAGATGGGGTTTCGAGAAATTCGATCCGCAAGTGTGGAAAAATCGCGCAAAACGTTTGTAGAAAACTTTTTTGGGCACCATCCGATCGGCCTGGTGGGCGACGTTTCGTGTTTAAATTGATTTCCAAAGATCTTCCTCGAAAGGAATGCGATTCAAAGATTTTTTGGGCGATGTTTTAAGTTTTGTTCGATTTGCATCAAACTTATTAGCAAAGCTCTACATAAAACTTAATAAATACATGTTTCAGCGATTTACGAAATTCCACCTGCAACTGTGGAAATTTGACAAAAAAAACTTTACTCAACTTCTTGGTTTATTATCGGTTTCAAACTCATTTTAAAAGATCTTTATCACAACATTTGACACGCTTTCGCAGTGTTTACCGTAATTGGATGGAAAATGCGACCCTAAGATTCTTACCGCAAGACTAACAAGAGCGGAAACCTCTGATTCCAAAATTTGGTACTTTATCCGATGCACTTTTAACATATTTTTAAATAGAAGTGGAGATTAAGATGGTACTTAGTGGGAAGGGAATGCCTGAAATTTGTAGCACAAAACGTTCCACGGGCAAGGCCGGGCAATAAAAATATATATCGTCTCTTTTGAATTGTATAAACAGTATTGCAATTGCGATTGTATTGATTTCTGTTCTGTGTGTATGTGCTGCTATTTTAGTAGATTTTTTTTTGTCTAAAATGAATTGCTGGTATGGGTGTCGAGCAAGTCAATCGCTCTGTTACAAGCTTGAGAATAATTGGGAGACATATTTTTTTTTAAATATATTTTTTTTTACTACTAAAGCGAACGGGCACGTTGGGCGAGCTACAGTTGGTGTTATATTTATAAATATTTCATATATAGTACAATTGTTTTTGCTGATATTTCTAATGCATATTTTCTATTCTTGTCATGTAGCCTATTTACTTAACTGTTCGTCTAAAACCAAACAAAGGTACTTATAGATCATGTGACTGCAGCTGTTCAGCTATACATATTAATAACAACAACAACATAACATCACCCGTTAAATTCAAGACTTGTCCCTATGTAAAAAAAGTATATAATCAAGTTTTAAAAGAAGGTAGAATTCTAAGCCAAGACAGTAAATCACAAGACCTTTCGTTAGGCTATTTAGATGGACATTTAGCTGATGGCCATTATGCAAACACCTCCAGCAGACACGATAAACAAATTTTAGAGACGGCATTAAAAATTGGATGCGACGAAGATATAAAAAAAGCTACATCAAACTACCCAAGCATTAGCATTAATATAATTAATTCCGATAATATATATGTCTGTATGTGTACACAAACATATAATTCGGACTCCCGCGAAGCTGAACTTGAGACTCAGCCTAAATGTGCCATTTGCCCAATATGCCGTAAAATAACGAAGAGGCAGCCTGTTGAGCATCGTTACAGGTTATTGTCAAATAGTGTAGGATTATCAGAAAATATAATAGTAAATCGAATCGATACACAACACCTTAATACCTATATTGAAAGTTCGCATGTGGACCCGTATACTCCAGAAAGCAATGAATCTAATTCCCCATGTCCTGAGCTTAGGAGCACACCAACAACTTCCCCAAGCAAAAGTTGCAAAAAAGAAACCACTGATGAAGATCATAAAAAGCAATACTCTGGTCAAAATGGAAATGACGACGACTTATATTCTTTACAATCAGTCCATGCAATCACAGAGAAACAGTCAAGAGCTACTGTTACCCCTATGCAGTTAAAATGTCGATTAGAGGACTTACAGCGATCAGTAATGTATACTTCAGATAGAGATAACGTTGCTGTTGGGAAGGGTGATGTTAATAATGTTGAAGTTATTAGCACCCACAAATCTTTTTCAAACAGTCGAAAACGCAATCGTAGTTTTCTTTCTATGTGTTGTAGTATTCACTAATTTATGTTTTTTATTCTATTGTTAATCAGTATAAAATTGTGTTTGTTTTTAAAAATATTTCAATTATTTTCCTAACTGTTATGTTGCTATATTTTATTTTATTACAAAAAAAATTATGCAATGCTAACGTAAAGTTAAAAGTTTTCGACAATAAAATTGATTACTTTATTTCACACCAAAGATAAATATACCAATAGCCATAATTTACCTACCACTGTGATTTCGTATATGTAACAGAATTAATATAATCTAAATTAAATATTAATACTATTTGTCTAATTACCCCATATCACAGTCGAAAACGATCAGGCTGCATCCATACTTTCCTGATAGATTAGTACTTAAAGTGAAGCTAATAGCATTATGTTTATCGCTTTTACAAATTGGCCTTATATACTTTGTACTGAAGACTATGATTGACGAGTATTTTAATTTTTTATAACTAAAGTGTTTTTTCTTATAATATTTTGCACAATATTGTTTTAAAAAATTATGATTTGCGCAAGCTATGTTTACATTTTAAAGCCTCCTTGAAACTAGGTAAACTTAATAAAAAAAAGTTTAGCCCAGAAAAATGTAAAAATAATATTGTCCTACCGCCGAAAAAAATTGTGGATTTGGCTAAGCACATAGTAGATATAAAGAGAAAGAATTATGCGTCTGTACATTAGTATAATTGCAGAATTGTAAAAAAACTAAGAAAAGTTAAGAAACAAAACTTCGTAAAATAAATTTATCAAAATTAAAATTTACGAAATAGGTATATATATATATTTATATTACCTTTAATTTTTTTTGTATTCTGTTATTTATAAATATATACACAAAAATATTTGATGTAATCTGTTTAACTGCATTTGTTTTTATTTTTGACCGCTTGAATAGTGATTTTTGTTGTTTCAGCTCATTTTTAATAAATTACTTTAAAATATATGGACTAAAAACTGATTTTATATTGTTGTAGAGTCGACAAACAAAACACGCTTAGGCGAAACAATCCATCCATTAAAGACTTTAATGACTCAATCCTTGGTCTCTGGAAACGAAAGTCTCTGGATGACACAATCGAATGTCGCAGGCGCTAGTATTCCGGCGAAACCGTTATCTAATTCCCACTATGTTATAGTTAAGGCAATATCTTCAAATATGAACGTGCCTGATGAAGACACTTGCCTGGGCAAGCTAGAAACTGAAAGAGGATTGCTGCTAAAAGAGACAACCGTTTAGAGATTCTCAGTAATATGGATATTACCGAATGAATATATATACCACATCCCAAGTATTATATCTATTCTAAATCATTGTAATAACATTGTGTGAATAAAATGAAAATAGATAATTGATTAATTTGTTACACTTTATTGTTAAAGGCATTGAGAAAACAAGCGGTAACACTCGAGCTGTTTGAAATATAGTATTTGTGGAACTATTCGATGAGTTTTTTTGCCTTAAAGTATCTGCGAAGGTATAGAACTTGCCAAGTTGCCAGGCCAAGCAAACAGCACATACTAAAAATGCTGAAGAATAGCACTCTACTATTAGTTTTTTCTGAAATAAACAAGACAATATTATTAAAGCTGAAATTTTCATGTGTTTCATTTGTCACCATTTGTATCACGCATTTCTTCTTCTCGTTTACGCATTAAAGCAAAGTCTCGGACGATTGAATCAGAAAGGTCTTCTAAGCGCTTTAGGTCCACTTCAAGCGGCTTAAGTTTAGAGGCCTCGCCTATCTATAAAGACAGTTTCGGGAAATATTCAATAATCGTTTGTAGTTAATTGTCTTGTTAACTTACGCCTTCATAACTTTTAGTTTCAACACCCTTTTTCGTTACAAGCGAGACCTCTTGACTAACTCCACGTTGATCTATTATAACAAGTTTCAGTTTGATATTAATTGCATATAACAATTAACTTACGCGGTGGCACTTTTGAAATAAAACAAATTTCATACGCGTCATAAACCTCTGACATAAAGCTGAATTTTCCTTTGGTAATATGTTCCTTTTGTGACAATATATGACCCTTGGTGTCCCGAGCCTATCAATTAGTTTGTTATAATTTTTCTCTTAAAGTTGAAAAAAATAAACCTTACTATATAGTCTATAACTTGACCAGGCACATCCGAAACTTCGTAGTCGCCCATTACCAATTGATTAGCTTGTATATCCTCCTTGAGACATTTTTGTGTGTTTGGTGTCAAGTGGAACATGACACTATGAATTGGCCAAATATATCCGAAGATTGTGAAAATAACATAAAGTGCCTTTAGCATTTTCTAGATTTAATTCACAGAAAATAAAGCGAATTTGACAATATCAGCAAAGATGAGTTGGCCAAGGGATGGCCGAATAATCGATATATCACGGTGTTTGTTTTGATCGATATATTTAACAGGTTGTATTCAATTTACACTGAGCAATCCAACATCTTCTGGCAAGCGGCAACTGTAAATAAGAAATTTATAATTGTACTAATCCCACAGTTTTTAGCATTTAAACATGGCGAAATGTCGAAAAGAGTATGTAAAATGAAACCCTTACTTCAAGAAAAAGAGGAGAAAAAACTTTGCGGCGCTTATGTAGTCCCATCCCTGGCCCGCAGTCCGCACAATCGATATCAACAAAGCTACACGTCTGTAGCAAAACAGACCTACACAGCACTATGCATAATGAACCACAAGCTCCGATAACATCAAATAATCGGAACAACTTTGTTACTTTCTTTCAATAAAAGTTCAAATTGAAAAATATTAGAGTGTATTTGGAACGCTTTATTTTATTTTACATTGGTTTATATGGGAATAATTGTTTTGCTTAATCATAATTCATATTTATATATTTACAAATAAATAAATGATTTGGATTTCTTAGCACTCTTTTATTTCATAATTGGGGAATAAAAATAATATTAATTTAATTTTAAAAAATTATATACAAATTTGCATCGACTTAAAAATACATATTTTCTACGGAGCCAACCTCAGTACACAACATGCATTTATATGTGAATACAAAATTGGGGTAGGTCATGATCAGCGCTAGAAAACTAACAAAATTAATTTCTTGCCAGCTAAAGCCTGAGCAGTGAATAACAACACATATGTACATATGTACATACATACATATTTTAAAGTTCTTATATGTACATGCATAATTCACGCATACAACCAAAGGTGCTTGCACGCCATTGGCTGAACAAGAACTTTTCTCGAGCATACACTGTCCAAAAACAAAAGTGAAATCAATCTATGTGTGCTATTTTTCTAACATAGTTATTCCACAAGATGCGCCTTGTATAAAAATTATTTAATTTTTAAATTTCTCTGTAAAAGTTATCGTTAGTATCTAGGGTACTATAGCATTTTAATAAAGCATGCATATCATGGATAACGCAAAAGTGCTTTGCGTCGATCGTAAGTTCAAAACTTTTTCGCTCAATATACTTCGAAAACGAAGTGACGCAAAACACCATCGATTAGCTTTGCTGAAGGCAGGCTGGCGACTAATTTCGCTGCTCGTGTCAGAAGCAGCAAGCCGCGACTTGGGCATTCGTTCGCCTAAATGAACAGCAGCCGGCTGCCACGTCGTGCGGAATCGTAAAAGCCAGTTTAGGATTTGCGTCGCATGCAAATGTATGGGCGTTACTCATCTTAGTGTTTAGATTGTCTTTGGTATAACTCTATTGGTGTATTATTATAGGTGATGATTATTATTACTCATATTGCAGGTCTCTCTGCAGGTTATCTACGCACAACTATTTGCGCAATTTTGGTAAATTTGGTTCGTATACGAGCGTGGACGTTTCTTCACCAGGTGTGTATAATGGTTGCATATTCTCAGAGTTATTAACCTTCATTTCTAACATTTCATTTTTCTTACAGATTACATCTTGTTAATTTTTACAACATTGAAATGAACAGACGACGAAAACGCGGCCAAAATTATTGCCCGTCAACAAAAGAAAAGAAAACAAGTAAGAGGTTCTAGTCGGGAGCTCCCGACTAGGGAATACCCTGAACCCTTTTTGAGGTGGTAGCGGGGAGATGGCGATTGGTATAAAATGAAAGATACTTGACATATATATAATATTCCAGAAGCAATCATGTGTGGTGACTCTAGCTTTTATTATTTACCAAAATTGCTTAAAAGACGGGATTTCGATATACACTTTTATCGATTAGTTGAAAACGGAGTAAGTTATCGATTATCGGAAACAAACTCAATCTGCGCAGGCACTAGGAGCACCTACATCCAAGTCTCTAGCTCTTATAGGTTCTGAGGTCCTTCCTTCATTCATACATACGGACGGACGGACGGACGGACGTACAGACAGACGGACATGACTAGATCGACTCGGCTATTGATGCTGATCAAGAATATATATACTTTATGGGGTCAGATATGCTTTCTTCTGTCTGTTACATACATTTGCATTTTGCACAAATACAATATACCCCTTTTACCCATTTTTAATGGGTTCAGGGTATAACAAATGGAAAGATATAGATACCAGGTAATTATTGCACCAATGGGGAGAAAGTACCCGCTGAAATAAATCTGTGTATATGTATGTGCCACAAAGAACGATGTTTTATGTGAGTTAAAGCGCTTATTATACCTTGCCTGCCTAAAGAGCTCGCTGGGTGGGGGCGGTAAGGGCGATCATAATGTGTAGTCTGTACATATGGTGCATAACATATAAGTGGGTATCACTCGTGCACTAGTTAACAAAAATCTAAATTTTTTTTTTCCGTGGGCGTGGTCTTTCCCGTGTCCGCTTCGTCGTTGTTGGAGCCCCGCTTTGGTGGCTCTTCTCGCCGTCGGGATGGTTGCGCCGATGCCTGGCCGTGCTTTGAAAATCCGGCCCGTGAATATCTGGGTTGATCTGGCACGTGTCCTCCGGTGCGGGATTCTGGCGCTGTGCGCCACCAAATGGTTGAGGTTACTCTAATAGAGTTTCTTTTTAGTTGTTTTTTTTTTGGGTCAACGGCCCAAATGAAGGACAAGGGCATATCCAAGGGCATGCGATCCACTCTCCCTATCATCTCTTTGGGAGCGAATCGGGCGGCCAATGGCGATCGCCCCTTCTGGCGCCGTGGATCGCAGCCCAGCTCTTCAATAAATTGGGCACCGCTGTGTGCCCGACTTCACCCCGATACTCTGTCCCTATGACAAAAGATAAATATCGGCGTGGCTGATACAACCGAACGCAACCAATTACTGACAATATTAATTGTCGATATGTCAAATGTAACATCTCCACGCAGATTATCGTAGACATAAGGGCGACGTGTATACAATTAACCTGCGTGCGCATTTCATATACTGGTTCGCCCAGCCGGCCAAATAGAACGCTTAACGTAGGCCACACCCACGACCCTGATCCATACCCGTATGTCCCTCGCATTGAACACTCCTATGGGCTTCCCTTTTAATCAGAGTTCGCAAATATCGGTCCTCACTTTCTGGTTGTCTCCAAAAAAAGTGTTTTTTTCCGACAGAATGAATAGCGGCAAAAGAAAATATACGCAATTAAATTCCTACGCACAATACGTTGGGTCCGAGCAAAAACACTTTTGGTCGTTTTTTATTAACACATGTTCCTTTACGACCACTGAACAGAAAAAAAACTGCCAAAGTGTCTTTTGTGGATATGAATGTATGCACTTGCGTGCTTGTGTGTGACTAACCAAATTGCATTCATTGTTAGTTGTTAAGCTTAATATTTAATAAAAATACACATAAGCATATATGTATAAACAAACTGTAAATTATTTAATGGGTGTTTGCTTATAGCTTTAAATATATACATGTACACATATATGTACATGTATAAAAAGAACCTAGTGTATATGCATATCCGTATTGTGTCGAGCCCTCTTTCTCTCTCTCGCTCTAGCTTTCTTTGATATCGTCACACGACATCAACAAGAAAACGCTCGAACGCTCTTCTTTCTTATTTTCTGTGCGATCGGCCGAATGTCTCCTGTTATGTTACTGTTAGACAGAACAGTGTGTATTGCTCAAGCATAAGCACAAAAAGAGTACATAAGCGCAACGAAGAAAAGTATTCTGTGGAGAGCGAAACCGAACTTGCTTTGTTTTTTTTCGTTTTTTTTGTATGCAGATCGCATTGAAAATATGTGATGACTGTTATTTGCGACCTATGCTTTCAAGTCTTCCAGCAGGTACGAGTTGCACTACTCGACGCACTACTCTGGCCTTAAGAAACTTTCTTGCAAACTTGGCGTTAAAAGCCTTCCCAAAATCGCCGGGCTCCGCCTGGAACACCCGGCTCGAGCATTGTACTGCCGCTGACTTCTTTCGTAAGCCTGCTGTAGTTGGCTTTGGACTCGCTGTCTTATCAGGTGTATTTTGTCTGCTGGGTGCAAATGAGAAATCTCATGATCACCCAGAGACGCTAACATACGAGCCAATTTGTAGCATGCCCCGTTAAGGAACATATGATGTCCGAAAACGGCAAAGAAGAGGGTCACCCCTGTAGCGGTGTGTATGGCATTGCGTATGGACACCTCTATTTCCGGAAGGTAGAGGTCCCACTCGCGGTGATCTTGCTCTAGATACGCCCGGATGGCCGACAACACGGTACGATTAACTCGCTCGCTCGCATTGCTCAGTGCCTCTGTGTACTGGATATGTCGTCCGTTGTCAGAGTGGCTGACCTCGGGTACTCCAAACTTATAAAAAACATCGCTGACCAAAAAATCCGCATCGCTTTCAAGAAAGTGAATTTTGAAAAATGGTCGACTACCACGATGATCCACGCGTGCCCTTGCTTCGAAGGTTTTTGCTTTCCCAAAAAGTCAGTATATAGTTTTTGGAATGGTCGCTTGGTCACTAAAACCGCATACGTAAGGTCTCGAGCGTTTTCACGACACCCCCTGATCAGCCGTCTCATCTACATGAGCCTTCGCTATTAAGCCGGCTGTCAACGAGCTTGGCACCCACAACTTCAAGCGCTTGAAAAGTAAATCCCCTTCAACCTTCAAGTCCGGTAGTTTGTCCTGATTCGAACGTACTTGTTCGAGCAAGGCCTGATATTCCGCGGATTCAAGCTCGATGGTCTCAAATCGATGGTAAAGTCATAGCTGCAACGACCAACGTGCTAGTCTCCCGCTTAGGTCCTTCATGGACATCAGCCATTTTATAAGTAAAAAGTCATCCAAGTACTTAAAGACGTTGGACCGCAGCTCGCTGGGAATTACCTTGGCCATAAGACGAACTGGACGTTGGGCTGCATTGCATAAACCAAATGGCATGACGCGAAACTGGTAGATCCACTCTGGAGATGTAGTGGGTCTGGTTTATTCTAGATAGGATGCCTTTTATACAGGGTAGTGGATACGCGTCTTTCACCGTCAAATTGTTGAGCTTGCGTGCATCGAGGCAAAAACGGTTTTTCCCCGGACTTCGCACTACTGTTGTGCGGTTACTCCATGGGCTGTTGCACTCTTCTATAACCTTCAAAATCAACATTTTGTCCACTTCGTCATCCACTACTTGCTGCATCGCTAGTGATAATGGGTAGGGTCTATCTTTGGTTGGGCACCTTCCACTAGGTTGAGATTTTTTCGAACAATTATATTTTGCATAGAAATGATCGGCCGACTCGAGATGGTGGGGTTTTATTTGACGTTAAGGCCACCCAGCCAGTCAGAACTATTTTGTTTTAGTACGCTTACTGACGCTGAATTTATTTCAGTTAAGGTGTCTTCTCCTACACGGAATATCTATATTACATGCTCTAATGTACCTCCTTCTTCTGATATTCAAGTTTAAATGAAACATATTACCTGTATTAAAGAAGTTTCTTCAAACCTGCGTGATAATGATCTATTTATGGTGTTAGGTGATTTTAATTTGCCTAACATCTCTTGGTCATTATTCACTGCCGAAAATTATCTAGTGCCCACAGCGCAGCATGATTTTATAGACTGCATGCTTGATCTTTCGTTGTTTCAAATTCAATTCAATTTCTAATCATTTGAATAGAACACTTGACCTTGTATTTGTTAACGACCTTATTTCTAATGTATCTAGGTCCCCTCCTTTATCTCTTCCTAAGGATGTATATCATCCTACTTTAAAGATTACAATGTTCAATTGTAATCCTCTCATTTCGTTCTCATCAGCCATTAAACCCCGCGGTTGTTTTCGCAAAGGAAATTATTCCTTGCTTAATCAATGTATTCATGCAATCGATTGGTCTTTTTTATGTTATGCGGTTGATATGAATATTGCTATTAATCTTTTTTATAATTCCCTGAACTCCCTCTTAGATGATTGCATTCCTAATTCAATTTCCTCAATTGCTTCTTCAAAACCACGCTGGCTCCTCACAGACTATCAAACCTACAAAATATTAAATCTAAATATTTTAAAAAGTTTAAAAGGTCTGGTTCGAGTATTGACTTGGCCAAATATTCCATAGCCAAGTCGATGTTCTTTCTTCTTAATTCTCAGTGCTATGAGAATTATCTTACTCGTTGTAAAAGTCAATTTGCCCAAAATCCAAGACAGTTTTACAATTTTGTAAACTTGAGGCGTAAATCTTCAAGTTGCCATCTTATTTTTCTCTCGGGATAGATAAAGCTAGCAATGATTCCGATTCTGCTAACCTCTTTGCTAATTTTTTCCAATCAACCTACTTTTCAGTCTTTCCTAATAAAAATTCTTACCCTCATACTATTACTTACTCTAGTTCTATACCTCCTCCTGTTATTTCCCTTTCCTCTCTCCTTCTTTAAAATCTTCTTACTCTCCTGGGCCTGACAATATTCCTAGTTGTCTACTCAAGGAGTGTAGCTCTTCAGCCTATCCATTGAATCTTCTGTCTTTCCATGTCTTTGGAAAGAATCTTATATTATTCCTCTCCACAAGAAAGGGGGAAAGTCTGATATATAAAATTACAGCGGCTTTAAAAAAATAATCACTTCGAATTTGCAGCATTTCTGCAAATCAGTTGTTTCCCTTGTTCAACATGGATTCGAAAAGAATCGGTCAACTACAACCAATCACTGATGATGTCATTTACACTGACTTCAGTAAGGCGTTTGACTCTGTGCACCATGACATTTTACATTTAAAACTTGACCGAATAGGTTTCCCTCCGTCTCTTTTGCATTGAATTAGTTCTAATTTAAAAGGTAGGACCCAAAGAGTAATGCTGAGGCTGACTACCTCTAAACAGGTTCACGTTACTCCTGGTGTTCCTCAAGGAATTCAACTGGGACCTTTACTCTTTACTCTTTTTATAAATGATCTCCCCTCTGTTGTATCACATGCCCGTGTTCTCATGTATGCGGACGATGTAAAACTAATTCTATCAAACACTAATCCCCTACATCATTCTCGTCTACAAGACAACTTGAACGCTATGCAACTTTGGTGTTCGGCCAATCAATTGCATCTGAATGGTTTAAAGTGTATTTTTATGACCTCCATTCGTACTACACCTTATCTTGTCAGTTATACATCAGTTTAGAATCTAGCCTTTTTTTATACCCTGAACCCATTAAAAATGGGTAAAAGGGGTATTATGTTTTTGTGCAAAATGAAAATGTATGTAACAGGCAGAAGGAAGCATCTCCGACCCCATAAAGTATATATATTCTTGATCAGCATCAATAGCCGAGTCGATCTAGCCATGTCTGACTGTCTGTCCGTCCGTCCGTCCGTATGTATGAACGCAAGCATCTCAGAACCTATAAGAGCTAGAGACTTGAAATTTTAGCTGTAGGTCCTCCTGGTGCCCGCGCAGATCGAGTTTGTTTCCGATAAACGATAACTTGCCCCGATTCTAAGTAATCGATAAAAATGTATATCGAAATCCCGTTTTTTAAGCAATTTTGGTAAATAATAAGAGCAAGAGTCACCAAACTTGACATGTTGCTTCTAGAAAAGTATATATATATCAAGTATCTTTCATTTTTTACCTATCGCCACCTCCCCGCTACTCTCTATCTATTAGCGCGCGCTGCATTTGGTGTTGGAATAAGAGGGTTCAGGGTATCCCCTAGTCGGGAGCTCCCGACTAGAACCTCTTACTTGTTATTTTTAACTCTGCTTCAATCTTCACATAGGTAATGAGGCAAAATGTGTACTTGGATTCATTAAACGATGGTCTAAAGAGTTTAACGATCCTTTTATAACGAAACTTCTGTATATCTCTCTTGTTCGCCCCATCCTTAAATGCTGTTCTTGCATCTGGTCTCCGCAGTACAACAATAACCAGGATCGTTCTGAATCTGTTCAGAAGCAATTTCTGCTTTTTGCCTTACGAGGTTTAAATTGGGACCCTAATCTTCGGTTGCCATCCTACTCCAACAGGCTGCTTCTTCTTAATCTTCCGTCGTTAACCAACCGTAGGAAAATTCACGGTGTTGTCTTTCTACATAAGTTGATTGGTGGCGTTATAGATTCTCCTTTTCTGTTAGGGCGTCTTCAATTCTCTGTTCCGTCCAGACCAACTAGAAGTCATCGCCTCTTATTCCTATCTACGTGCACTACAGACTACGCTATGAACAATTCTTTTCGCGTGCTATGTAAAAATAACAATAGTTTGCATCACGTTTTCTCTACCGAACTCTCTCTACCCCTAATAAATTCGTTGCTTTCAGGATACCTTCGGGTAGTCACTGACCATTCCCAGCTATGAGCAGGGGCATAGCTTGCCGGACAGGCTATAAATTTTGCCCCACGGTGATTCCCCATTACTATCTCTCTATCCTATTCTATCTACATAACATTCTATATATCTTGTTTAATTCCTTTACTTTTTTAATAACTTCTCTCTTTCTTTTTCCCAATTTATTGTATTTTCTTAATTAATATAATAAATTATGATTATTTTTTATTTTAACTAAAGAACACTATTTTCTCTATTAACACTCTTCTTCTTAGCTGTAGGCTCTAATAGCGTCACTGACAAAAGTAGCTGTGAAAAGGGGCACAGCTGGCCGGACTGGCAAATAAAACACCTCCATCGGTCGGTGATGTTATTAGACAATTGTGTTCTCTAACTAGGCTTTTAGCATTTAATTTCCATTATGTATGTATAATCTATTGAATAATGAGGAAGACACTAGTTTTGTCGACCATTAATAAAATAAATAAATACAAAATAAATAAATAAATATCCTTACCGCTTTTCTGCTCGCAACTGCTTCCATCCTGGTCCTCCACTTTGCCTCATTTGAGTTTGGGCGATGTATACCTCTGATCCCGAAAATTTTGTCGGCCAGACATGCGCCCACGTCGTGGGTTTTCAGGCAATGAATATTGTTTTTGTTTTTAAGTTTTATTCATTTAAATGTGCAATAATTCAGCGGTTCGATAATTTACCGAAAATATATAAAATATTCTTTGTGCATGGCACGATTTATTTAAGAAGCGGTTAGTTACAACAAATTTTTCTCTGTCGTCACCGGCAAAATTCTAAAAAACAAAATCCCAGCAAACTTGCGGTTAACCGGAACCAAAGTCAAACTGCTTGAAAATTTAAGCAGCAATGTGATTGACATTCAAAACTGTGGTCACCGTTGCTGCCCATATGCACAGCTGCATATATCGGGCACGGCCCACTTAAAGGCAAAGTGTATCAGAGAAGACTCGATATAACGATGAACTTTCACAAAGATCTATAAAAAATAATAATATAAAAAATAAATTTGAAGCAAATCGGACTAAACTTAAAACTTCTTTGAATCGCAAATGAATTTGAACAAAGATATTTGAAAATGAGCTTGAGGCTGATCGGATGGTAAACCGAAAAGTTTCATACAAACGTATTTTGCGTGTTTTCCACACATTTCCCAAAACCTTGTCTTCTTCATCACATAATGTAACCAACGTGAAAATTTCAGCTTCCTAGCTCTTACGGTATGGGCTGTGTATTGCTCACCAATCAGTCAGTTACACACAGTCACAGTCACATATAAAGATATATAAATCCAGTATTACCTGTAGCCCCATCAGCTCCTAATTTAACTGTTGTTGCCAATCGTACGCAAGTTTTTGTGTCTCGACTTTCGTCTGACACCACTCCTAAGTCATTGGCAGCCTATATTGCTAGCAAATCTTCTGCTAGCGTGTCAATAGCCAAATTTAATTTCTCCACTCCTCGTGAAATATCATAATTAAAAATAAATGTTTTACATTATATGTTCCCAATCATTTGTGATCCCAAATTTTGGCTTCCACACATGATTGTTCACAAGTTCAAGCCAAAAAGGCGTAACCAGCCTGTCACCCTTCGAGTCCCTTCCATACAGGGTACCATTTCTGCCCCAAAAAATAACTCCATCTTCTGACCAAATCTTTATTCATTATCAGAATGTCAGAGGTCTCATTTCCAAGCTTAAAAATCTTTTCATGGCCAGCACTTCCTTCGATTCGGATATAATCGCATTTTCAGAAACATGGTTGATTCAATCATGTCTAATTTTGAGATTTTTTCGAGTTATTTTATTTTGCATAGAAATGATCGGCCGACTCGAGATGGTGACGTTAAGGCCACTCTTCAGTCAGAACTTTTCTGTTTTAGTACGCCCACTGACGCTGAGATTGTCTCAGTTAAGGTGTCTTTTCCTACACGGAATATCTATAATACATGCTCTAATTTACCTCCTTCTTCAGATATTCAAGTTTAAATGAAACATATTACTTGTATTAAAGAAGTTTCTTCACACGTGCATGATAATGACCTGTTTATGGTGTTGGGTGATTTTAATTTGCCTAACATCTCTTGGTCATTATTCACTGCCGAAAATTATCTAGTGCCCTCAGCGCATCATGATTTTATAGACTGCAAGCTTGATCTTTCGTTGTTTCAAATCAATTCAATTTCTAATCATTTGAAGAACACTTGATCTTGTATTTGTTAACGACCTTATTTCTAATGTATCTAGGTCCCCTCCTTTATCTCTTCCTAAGGATGTATATCATCCTACTTTAGAGATTACAATGTTCAATTGTAATCATCTCATTTCGTTCTCATCAGCCATTAAGCCCCGCCGTTGTTTTCGCAAAGGAAATTATTCCTTGCTTAATCAATGTATTCATGCAATCGATTGGTGTTTTTAATATGACGCGGTTGATATGAATATTGCTATTAATCTTTTTTTATCTTTTAGATGATTGCATTCCTTATTCAATTTCCTCAATTGCTTCTTCAAAACCACCCTGGCTCACTCACAGACTATCAAACCTACAAAATATTAAGTCTAACTATTTTAAAAAGTTTAAAAGGTGTGGTTCGAGTATTGACTTGGCCAAATATTCCATAGCCAAGTCGAACTTCTTTCTTCTTAATTCTCAGTGCTATAAGAATTATCTTACTCGTTGTAAAAGGCTATTTACCCAAAACCCGAGACAGTTTTATAATTTTGTTAACTTGAAGCGTAAATCTTCAAGTTGCCATCTTATTTTTCTCTCGGGATAGATAAAGCTAGCAATGATTCCGATTCTGCTTACCTCTTTGCTAAGTTTTTCCAAACAACTTACTCTTCCGTCTCTCCTAATAATAAAAATAATAATTCTTACCATCACACTGTTACTGCATCCGCTTCTATACCTACTCCTTTTATTTCCCAATCCTCTCTTCTTTCTCCTATAAATTCTTTAAAATTTTCTTACTCTCCTGGGCCTGACAATATTCCTAGTTGTCTACTCAAGGAGTGTAGTTCTTCCCTTCTTCGTCCATTTCTAAAACTTTTTAATCTATTCCTTGAATCTTCAGTCTTTCCATCTCTTTGGAAAGAATCTTATATCATACCTCTCCACAAGAAAGGGGGAAAGTCTGATATACAAAATACAGGGGCATTGCAAAACTGTCCGTGCTTTCCTATTGAAAATGCAAACTGATGTCATTTACACTGAATCCGCTATGCTCAAAAGACAAAAACCCCTGCTTTACCGCCTCCCACTCTATCCTTTCTTCCCGAGACAACTCCCATGAATCTGTCTCATTTTCGCATTCTTCTTCCTCTTCCGCATTGTGCGTCATCGACACCGCCAAGAGCCCTCCCCTTGGTGTTCTGTGAAGATTACCTTCTCGGGGCCCAAAATATCAGGGGCTAGGATAAAAGCTCGCCAGAAATCAATTCCAAAATAGGCTCGCTGTTTCAGGTAGGGGCATATAAAAACGTTATGTTTTTATGCTGCTCCCTGTACGAGATTAGGAGCTCTACCCTACCTATGATGGATTTTTCCTCGCCTCCAGCGGTCGTGACTATTGAAACGTACGGTTGCACCGTACCTCCTAATTCTTCTACTAATTCTCGACTCCCTTTTCCCAGCAGACTGCCCAAGGCTCCGGTGTCTAGCAACCCTTTCATTTTGATTCCAGCGACCTCCACTTCGGCGAATACGCGTGGCTCTGGCCTACCCACCCGTTTCACAGCTTCGGTGACCTGGCGCCTCGTCATCTTGCGTCTGCGGAAGCGCGCCCGAGCCTTGAGCACTCTTCGGGTGGCCAGTCCCCTCCAGCAGTCGCTCACCAAAAGTTTTTTTTTCCGTTATTCGTATCCTTATATATAGCCATATCCTGGTCCTTATGGTCTATATTCTTCACCTTTCCAACTGTTATTGCCTTTGGTAGGTGTTCCTCTCTTGTTTTTCAGCGGTGACCGTCCCTGAACGCGTCTGTCCCGCCATCATCGCGCTCCCTCTGGGGTTTCCCGGACAATTATCGAATTGTAAGCAAAATGTGTCCGGCTTTCCGCATCTGTAGCAGAATATCTTCCGCTCCTTAGATAGGCAGTCTCTAAAGACATAGGCGAACTGCCTACAGTTCCAGCACACTAGCCGGGATTGTCCTGCCTCGCACGAATACCTCCTCCAGTTCTCTAGGCGGCTTTTCCGCACGATGTGGTGGTACTTCAACCTCGTGAACTGTGGGCCTCGTTCCTTGTGAGTAACGCGACGGATGCACGTAGCCCGTCCGGCTTCGGCGACCAATGTGCCTTTTCTTCTATGCATTCGTGGCGCAGCTTATCCACGGTGAGAACGTCCATGGCATAGATGTATTACGACAGACTCTCCGTCAAGCCACGCTTTATTAATTTTCACCAGTTCGCGGTCTCTCAGCGGCTTCGGGAATCGTGCGGCGAGTTGATGCATGTAGTGGATGTAGTCGTCCACCCCTTCGCTGGTCTGTTGCTCTCTCTGTAGTAGCTCCTGCATCACATCATGCTCCGTCTGATATCCCGGGAGCCTGTCTAAGAGAGCGTGCCGCAGTTGCATCCAGCTATCGACCCTAGAATGCCGTACGTGCATCCAGTACCACTCACGGGCACGGCCGGTGAGGAGCAGGTGAAAACGGCGCAGGACCTCCTTCCACGGTCATTGCTATTGCCTCTGCAGGAACTCCAGCCGAAACACGAAGTCTTCGCCATCGAACTTGACGTTCCACCGCTCGAGCTTCAGGTACACTACTTCTCGAACGTTGGCATACGCTTCCTCCGGCTGAAAGTCATCCGCTCTCCGGTCCTTTATTTGGAAATGGCGATTATTCGGGTTACGCTAGTTCCCTCCTGAGCATCTGCAACGTATACTGGGCTGCTGCATGAGTACTCCGCTCCTCGCGCGCCCTGTCTGTGTGGCTTCGGTGGCACCGGTGGTGAAAATGCCTCGCATTGTACCCCTTATCGCTCTTTCGGGATGGCGCCTGTTCGCGGTCCCGGCACGACATGTCGCGAAGGCTTCGGCGCAGTGTAAGTCTCTTCGGCGTGGCACCCTGGTGGCCTAAGCACATCCATGATGCCCTTCATCATCTGCATGAAGCCTGTTCTCATCTCCTCGCGGATGGATTCGCTGATGCCAGATTGCAGAGCATGCAGATATGTTTGGTTGGCTTGAGCTATCGCCGCGTTCGCTGCCGATGTGAGTACTGAGTCCTTCGCCGGCTTTGGGAACTCCAGGTTCCGTGGAGGTCTGGCTTGTTGCGCCAATTCCTTCTCCAAGTCTACCAGATGACCCTCCGCCGTGATCTGTCTCTCAGCAAATCCACGAAAATTCATCGGCGTTCTCACTAGACCCCCTGCCGAACGTGGCGGTGGCAGTGCTGACGCTCCGTCAGCTTCAGAACCCCAATCAGACACCTGTTCCTCAGCCATACTAATCCTTAATATCAAAAAAAAACTTCACAAATAATTCTTATTAAATAACTAATTAAATAGACACCCACTTACAAATCTTACTAATAATGTATAATAAATAAATAATCAAACAAATATCGACAACAGAAAAAACTCACAACAATGATTTTTTATGTGTTCTTTTTCTAATTAATTTCAAATACTTGGGGGGGAGACAAGACAAATCCTAGCACAGGCTAACTTGTCTACGGATAATCTGGACAGTGAACAACATTTAAGCATTCGTCAAATGCTCAGTTGGTCAGTTTGACCGACGACCAGCATTCAAGGGACACTACCTTGAAGTCTATTTGGCTTCTGTCACACTTCTGGGCACCCTTAGGGCATGCTGTGTGACAGGTGCTGCGCAGGATCGAATCTATATCGTACTGGGTCCCCTGGCTCCGAAGCTCATATAACTGCGGCCAGTATACACCAAACGTGAAACCAGAGTGGGACAAAACAAATAGTAAACAAACTCTAACAGAACCTACCCGAATATCACATTTTATCACAGTTTATTTGGTCATGGCGGCTACCACCAGGCGAACGATGAACAGTCGCAAACGCTTCGCCAACATGCGAACGTGGCGTACTGCTGTCAACCGAGACAAGAAAACTTACTATTAATGGACACTGCGGCAAGATCCGTCTCCGTCGCTCTTCTGGCTATTTTTGGGATATGATTTGTGACAGATGCGGCGCAGGCTCGATTCTACATCGTCCTGGGTCACCTGTCTCCGAAGCTCTTGTAACCACGGTCAGCACACCTCCAACATTAACACAGAATGAGACAAACAAAACTAATAAATAACAACTCACAAAACTACCCTAATATCACCTTTGTCATTGCGGCTACCACCAGACGAATGATGAACGGTCGCGAACGTTTCGCCACCATGCGAACGTGACTTACCGCCATCAACCACTACAAGAAAAATTCATGCTTATGGATATTCTGACAATCTCTACTTCCGTCCTGCCTCTCGGATTCCACCACCCGCTGCGCGATTATGGGCCATCAACTCGTGCAACATAAGACTTCGGCGGTGTGGATCCTAAAGCCAAGGGAAACCTTTTCTCTGTACCTTCAAAGAAGCCGAGTGCTACTTCAAAATTTGGGCACCATATTGGTACGGAACTGTTTGTTTTTCGGTGGGCCGCGCCGGCTGGCTCATCGGTTTCTCTGGGTGTAGTCCTATCCCTGGCCCGCAGTCCGCACAATCGATATCAACAAAGCTACACGTCTGTAGCAAAACACTACACAACACTATGCAAAACGAACCACAAACAACGATAACATCAAACAATCGGAGCTTCTAACAAATTAACAATACAAACAGCTGCGACGACAAATAAATGTAAACAACAAAGGTGAGACGCTTATATAATTCAACAAAAACACGATTAATCACCTTTAGTTTTCCAGATCGCGTCCCGGTTCCGGACCCAACGTACCCGCCCATGAGACGATCACCTTCTCTCGTCTTTCTCACTTTGGCCACTAGATGGCCTGCATCTGCCTGTGCCGGCTGTTATGCTGTTAACTCTTCCCATCAATGAAAATTTAGCCGGACATTTCTCTCGTCAGGTACGGTATATAATTGGTTGCATTTCTTATAATTATTTACAATTAACGTTTCTTATTTCATTTATCTTCAGCCACTTACAATCTCATGCAAGCGGACCCTTCATTAACTTCACGGGTGCGTATAACTCTATTGGTGTATTATTATTAGTGATGATTATTATTACTCATATTGCAGGTATCTCTGCAGGTTATCTACGCACAACTATTTGCGCTCTTGTATACGTGGACGTTTCTTTACCAGGTGTGTATAATGGTTGCATATTCTCAGAGTTATTAACCTTAATTTCGAACATTTCATTTTTCTTACAGATTACATCTTGTTTATTTTTACAACATTGAAATGAACAGACGACGAAAACGCGGCCAAAATTATTGCCCGTCAACAAAAGAAAAGAAAACAAGTAAGAGGTTCTAGTCGGGAGCTCCCGACTAGGGAATACCCTGAACCCTCTTTGAGGTGGTAGCGGGGAGATGGCGATTGGTATAAAATGAAAGATACTTGACATATATATAATATTCCAGAAGCAACATATCATGTTTGGTGACTCTAGCTTTTATTATTTACCAAAATTGCTTAAAAAACAGGATTTCGATACACACTTTTATCGATTACTTGAAAACGGAGTAAGTTATCGATTATCGGAAACAAACTCGATCTGCGCAGGCACTAGGAGCACCTACATCTATAATTTCAAGTCTCTAGCTCTTATAGGTTCTGAGATCCTTGTGTTCATACATACTGACAGACGGACGGACGGACGGACGGACGGACGGACAGACAGACGGACATGGCTAGATCGACTCGGCTATTGATGCAGATCAAGAATATATATACTTTATGGGGTCGGAGATGCTTCCTTCTGCCTGTTACATACATTTGCATTTTGCACAAATACAATATACCCCTTTTACCCATTTTTAATGGGTTCAGGGTATAACAAATGGAAAGATATAGACACCAGGTAATTATTGCACCAATGGGGAGGAAGTACCCGCTGAAATAAATCTGTGTATGTATATGTGCCACAAAAAAGCGCTTATTATACCTTGCCTGCCTAAAGAGCTCTCTGGGTGGGGGCGGTAAGGGCGATCATAATGTGTAGTCTGTACATATGGTGCATAACATATAAGTGGGTATCACTCGTGCACCAGTTAACAAAAATCTAAAATTTTTTTTTCCGTGGGCGTGGTCTTGCCCGTGTCCGCTTAGTCGTTGTTGGAGCCCCGCTTTGGTGGCTCTTCTCGCCGTCGGGATGGTTGCGCCGATGCTTGGCCGTGCTTTGAAAATCCGGCCCGTGAATATCTGGGTTGATCTGGCACGTGTCCTCCGGTGCGGGATTCTGGCGCTGTGCGCCACCAAATGGTTGAGGTTACTCTAATAGAGTTTCTTTTTAGTTGTTTTTTTTTGGGTCAACGGCCCAAATGAAGGACAAGGGCATATCCAAGGGCATGCGATCCACTCTCCCTATCATCTCTTTGGGAGCGAATCGGGCGGCCAATGGCGATCGCCCCTTCTGGCGCCGTGGATAGCAGCCCAGCTCTTCAATAAATTGGGCACCGCTGTGTGCCCGACTTCACCCCGATACTCTGTCCCTATGACAAAAGATAAATATCGGCGTGGCTGATACAACCGAACGCAACCAATTACTGACAATATTAATTGTCGATATGTCAAATGTAACATCTCCACGCAGATTATCGTAGACATAAGGGCGACGTGTATACAATTAACCTGCGTGCGCATTTCATATACTGGTTCGCCCAGCCGGCCAAATAGAACGCTTAACGTAGGCCACACCCACGACCCTGATCCATACCCGTATGTCCCTCGCATTGAACACTCCTATGGGCTTCCCTTTTAATCAGAGTTCGCAAATATCGGTCCTCACTTTCTGGTTGTCTCCAAAAAAAGTGTTTTTTTCCGACAGAATGAATAGCGGCAAAAGAAAATATACGCAATTAAATTCCTACGCACAATACGTTGGGTCCGAGCAAAAACACTTTTGGTCGTTTTTTATTAACACATGTTCCTTTACGACCACTGAACAGAAAAAAAACTGCCAAAGTGTCTTTTGTGGATATGAATGTATGCACTTGCGTGCTTGTGTGTGACTAACCAAATTGCATTCATTGTTAGTTGTTAAGCTTAATATTTAATAAAAATACACATAAGCATATATGTATAAACAAACTGTAAATTATTTAATGGGTGTTTGCTTATAGCTTTAAATATATACATGTACACATATATGTACATGTATAAAAAGAACCTAGTGTATATGCATATCCGTATTGTGTCGAGCCCTCTTTCTCTCTCTCGCTCTAGCTTTCTTTGATATCGTCACACGACATCAACAAGAAAAGACACTTTTCGCTTCCACTTTTTTCGTTTTCGAACGCTCTTCTTTCTTATTTTCTGTGCGATCGGCCGAATGTGTCCTGTTATGTTACTGTTAGACAGAACAGTGTGTATTGCCCAAGCATAAGCACAAAAAGAGTACATAAGCGCAACGAAGAAAAGTATTCTGTGGAGAGCGAAACCGAACTTGCTTTGTTTTTTTTCGTTTTTTTTGTATGCAGATCGCATTGAAAATATGTGATGACTGTTATTTGCGACCTCTGCTTTCAAGTCTTCCAGCAGGTACGAGTTGCACTACTCGACGCACTACTCTGGCCTTAAGAAACTTTCTTGCAAACTTGGCGTTAAAAGCCTTCCCAAAATCGCCGGGCTCCGCCTGGAACACCCGGCTCGAGCATTGTACTGCCGCTGACTTCTTTCGTAAGCCTGCTGTAGTTGGCTTTGGACTCGCTGTCTTATCAGGTGTATTTTGTCTGCTGGGTGCAAATGAGAAATCTCATGATCACCCAGAGACGCTAACATACGAGCCAATTTGTAGCATGCCCCGTTAAGGAACATATGATGTCCGAAAACGGCAAAGAAGAGGGTCACCCCTGTAGCGGTGTGTATGGCATTGCGTATGGACACCTCTATTTCCGGAAGGTAGAGGTCCCACTCGCGGTGATCTTGCTCTAGATACGCCCGGATGGCCGACAACACGGTACGATTAACTCGCTCGCTCGCATTGCTCAGTGCCTCTGTGTACTGGATATGTCGTCCGTTGTCAGAGTGGCTGACCTCGGGTACTCCAAACTTATAAAAAACATCGCTGACCAAAAAATCCGCATCGCTTTCAAGAAAGTGAATTTTGAAAAATGGTCGACTACCACGATGATCCACGCGTGCCCTTGCTTCGAAGGTTTTTGCTTTCCCAAAAAGTCAGTATATAGTTTTTGGAATGGTCGCTTGGTCACTAAAACCGCATACGTAAGGTCTCGAGCGTTTTCACGACACCCCCTGATCAGCCGTCTCATCTACATGAGCCTTCGCTATTAAGCCGGCTGTCAACGAGCTTGGCACCCACAACTTCAAGCGCTTGAAAAGTAAATCCCCTTCAACCTTCAGGTCCGGTAGTTTGTCCTGATTCGAACGTACTTGTTCGAGCAAGGCCTGATATTCCGCGGATTCAAGCTCGATGGTCTCAAATCGATGGTCTCAAACCGATGGTAAAGTCATGGCTGCAACGACCAACGTGCTAGTCTCCCGCTTAGGTCCTTCATGGACATCAGCCATTTTAGGCTAGCGTGCATCCCTTCTATTTATGGTCTGAATTATTTAAGGGCCAGTATCGACGCTAAGCACACCTTTTCAGTGACGGAATAGTTCCGTTGGTGTTTGTTCAACTTGACTGAAAAGAAGGCTATGGGTCGTTCCTGATCCTCAGTGTTTTTTTGAGATAACACCGCTCCTCTTAGCTATAGCCCACCACCAATAATGAATCCTAGGTATTTTAATGCCCGGAAGCAAAATTTGGATTTGTGTAGTCCGATTGAGAGGTTGGCTTCTCTTAAGCATTTGCCCACTTCTCGCAAATATTTCAAGTGCGTTGAGAAATCAGGGGAAATAAGTAAAAAGTCATCCAAGTACTTAAAGACGTTGGACCGCAGCTCGCTGGGAATTACCTTGGCCATAAGACGAACTGGACGTTGGGCTCCATTGCATAAACCAAATGGCATGACGCGAAACTGGTAGATCCACTCTGGAGATGTAGTGGGTCTGGTTTATTCTAGATAGGATGCCTTTTATACAGGGTAGAGGATACGCGTCTTTCACCGTCAAATTGTTGACCTTGCGTGCATCGAGGCAAAAACGATTTTTCCCCGGACTTCGCACTACTGTTGTGCGGTTACTCCATGGGCTGTTGCACTCTTCTATAACCTTCAAAATCAACATTTTGTCCACTTCGTCATCCACTACTTGCTGCATCGCTAGTGATAATGGGTAGGGTCTATCTTTGGTTGGGCACCTTCCACTAGGTTGAGATTTTTTCGAACAATTATATTTTGCATAGAAATGATCGGCCGACTCGAGATGGTGGGGTTTTATTTGACGTTAAGGCCACCCAGCCAGTCAGAACTATTTTGTTTTAGTACGCTTACTGACGCTGAATTTATTTCAGTTAAGGTGTCTTCTCCTACACGGAATATCTATATTACATGCTCTAATGTACCTCCTTCTTCTGATATTCAAGTTTAAATGAAACATATTACCTGTATTAAAGAAGTTTCTTCAAACCTGCGTGATAATGATCTATTTATGGTGTTAGGTGATTTTAATTTGCCTAACATCTCTTGGTCATTATTCACTGCCGAAAATTATCTAGTGCCCACAGCGCAGCATGATTTTATAGACTGCATGCTTGATCTTTCGTTGTTTCAAATTCAATTCAATTTCTAATCATTTGAATAGAACACTTGACCTTGTATTTGTTAACGACCTTATTTCTAATGTATCTAGGTCCCCTCCTTTATCTCTTCCTAAGGATGTATATCATCCTACTTTAAAGATTACAATGTTCAATTGTAATCCTCTCATTTCGTTCTCATCAGCCATTAAACCCCGCGGTTGTTTTCGCAAAGGAAATTATTCCTTGCTTAATCAATGTATTCATGCAATCGATTGGTCTTTTTTATGTTATGCGGTTGATATGAATATTGCTATTAATCTTTTTTATAATTCCCTGAACTCCATCTTAGATGATTGCATTCCTAATTCAATTTCCTCAATTGCTTCTTCAAAACCACGCTGGCTCACTCACAGACTATCAAACCTACAAAATATTAAGTCTAAATATTTTAAAAAGTTTAAAAGGTCTGGTTCGAGTATTGACTTGGCCAAATATTCCATAGCCAAGTCGATCTTCTTTCTTCTTAATTCTCAGTGCTATGAGAATTATCTTACTCGTTGTAAAAGTCAATTTGCCCAAATTCCAAGACAGTTTTACAATTTTGTAAACTTGAAGCGTAAATCTTCAAGATGCCATCTTATTTTTCTCTCGGGATAGATAAAGCTAGCAATGACTCTGATTCTGCTAACCTCTTTGCTAATTTTTTCCAATCAACCTACTCTTCAGTCTTTCCTAATAAAAATTCTTACCCTTATACTATTACTTACTCTAGTTCTATACCTCCTCCTGTTATTTCCCTTTCCTCTCTCCTTCTTTAAAATCTTCTTACTCTCCTGGGCCTGACAATATTCCTTGTTGTCTACTCAAGGAGTGTAGCTCTTGAGCCTATCCATTGAATCTTCTGTCTTTCCATGTCTTTGGAAAGAATCTTATATTATTCCTCTCCACAAGAAAGGGGGAAAGTCTGATATATAAAATTACAGCGGCATTAAAAAAATAATCACTTCGAATTTGCAGCATTTCTGCAAATCAGTTGTTTCCCTTGTTCAACATGGATTCGAAAAGAATCGGTCAACTACAACCAATCTGCTTGAGCTTACTTCCTTGGGAAATGATGCTTTCCTTTCGAAAATGCAAACTGATGTCATTTACACTGACTTCAGTAAGGCGTTTGACTCTGTGCAAGATGACATTTTACATTTTAAACTTGACCGAATAGGTTTCCCTCCGTCTCTTTTGCATTGAATTAGTTCTAATTTAAAAGGTAGGACCCAAAGAGTAATGCTGAGGCTGACTACCTCTAAACAGGTTCACGTTACTCCTGGTGTTCCTCAAGGAATTCAACTGGGACCTTTACTCTTTACTCTTTTTATAAATGATCTCCCCTCTGTTGTATCACATGCCCGTGTACTCATGTATGCGGACGATGTAAAACTAATTCTATCAAACACTAATCCCCTACATCATTCTCGTCTACAAGACAACTTGAACGCTATGCAACTTTGGTGTTCGGCCAATCAATTGCATCTGAATGGTTTAAAGTGTATTTTTATGACCTCCATTCGTACTACACCTTATCTTGTCAGTTATACATCAGTTTAGAATCTAGCCTTTTTTTATACCCTGAACCCATTAAAAATGGGTAAAAGGGGTATTATGTTTTTGTGCAAAATGAAAATGTATGTAACAGGCAGAAGGAAGCATCTCCGACCCCATAAAGTATATATATTCTTGATCAGCATCAATAGCCGAGTCGATCTAGCCATGTCCGACTGTCTGTCCGTCCGTCCGTCCGTATGTATGAACGCAAGGATCTCAGAGCCTATAAGAGCTAGAGACTTGAAATTTTAGCTGTAGGTCCTCCTGGTGCCCGCGCAGATCGAGTTTGTTTCCGATAAACGATAACTTACTCCGTTTCCAAGTAATCGATAAAAATGTATATCGAAATCCCGTTTTTTAAGCAAATTTGGTAAATAATAAGAGCTAGAGTCACCAAACTTGACATGTAGCTTCTAGAATAGTATATATATATCGAGTATCTTTCATTTTATACCTATCGCCACCTCCCCGCTTCTCTCTATCTATAAGCGCGCGCTGCATTTGGTGTTGGAATAAGAGGGTTCAGGGTATCCCCTAGTCGGGAGCTCCCGACTAGAACCTCTTACTTAATTTATTATGATTTCTTGCTGCTCCTGCTGGTTCGTTATGTCTTCTACTGCAATTTGGGTAAAACGTACTTTGTAATTCGAAAAATTTAATGCGTAAACGCTTTTAAGCATAATTGGTTCCGTTGTTTTAATACAATTTATAACTGAAGGATTAAGATATCGCTAAATTAACTGGTTAAAATGTTCAATTGAGAATTCGTTTTCTTTAATTATATGTTGGTGATAAGTGGAATATACGTTTTTGAATTGGTATAACGAATTTTCGTTAATTTGAGAAATATTTGATTTTTAAAAGCATTAATAGGAATTTCTACTGAATGTATTAAATTTTCTGACGAGCTTTCGCAACTGTGCATAGTTGGAGTTAACGAATTTAAACTGGCCTGAGGGGGTTAAGAGATCTGCAAATAAGTTGGTGTTGCCGGGTTTATAAAAGAGTTCGTAATTATATTCTTCTAACTGAGCCTTCCATCTTTTCATTTTGGTGTTAGTGTTTTTGTTACTAAGCGCAAAGGTTACCTGCTGGTGGTCTGTGAAAATTTTGTGATTGCTTACACCATAGAGAAAGCAGCGTAGCTCTCTAAGTGCCCAAATAATTGCTAACATTTCTTTTTCATTTGTAGCGTAATTTTCTTCTGATGAACTAAGTGTTCGTGATAAGAAGGTTATTAGTCTGCCTCCTTATGAAAGGACAGCGCCTAAGGCATAGTTTGGTGCGTCAGTGGTTAGTTCAAATGGTTCAGTGAATTTGGGGTAATGTAATATAACATCTTCGGATATGACACAATTTTTTACTTTTTTGAATGATTCTATTTGTTTTGCACGTAAGTTAATAAAGGTTTTTTTTTTTAAATTGTTTTAGAAATTCTACCCGCCTCTCCTCTGAGTGGCATAGTCAATGGTTTTTTATTTCTGCGTAACCTTTGTAACCTTTTATCTTTCAAAAATTCGCATTTGTCTAATTGGACTTTGACATTGGCTCGTTCGAGCGTCTCGAAAACTAATCGTAAATTGTTAAAATGTCCTTTTTTTGTTTTTCCGAATATTACGATGTCATCTATGTGAACATAGCATCGTTTACCTATGTGTTCTCTTAATATGTCATCCAAAGTTCTTTGAAAAATGGCAGGGGCGTTGCGTAGCCCGAAGGTGAGTCTAAGAAATTCCAATTTGCCATTATTGATAGAAAAGGCTGTCTTTTCAATATCTGAATCTTTAAGCGCAAATTGGTGGAATCCGCTTTTGAGGCCTATTGTGTTGAAAAGTGTAATTCTCAATGAGATTTAATAGGATACTGTTTATTTCTGGGATTGAATATCTGTCAGGGATGTTAATTTTGTTTTCTTTTCTCAACAAGACTTAATTATTAGTGTGGCTGTTCAGAGAGGGGCGGTGGCAAGTGGTGTTGTGTGTGCCGAGTTCGAGACCTACCGAGGAAACTTTTTTTTTTTTGTGGCTGGTGTGGCAGTTGAGTAGAGACGGCGGCAAGTAGTGCGGTTAGTTGCGAGTTCGAACCGTGCCAAGGAAACTTTTTTTTTTTTATACCCTGAACCCATTGAAAATGGGTAAAAAGGGTATATTGTATTTGCGCAAAGTGCAAATGTATGTAACAGGCAGAAGGAAGCATCTCCGACCCCATAAAGTATATATATTTTCTTGATCAGCATCAATAGCCGAGTCGATCTAGCCATGTCCGTCTGTCTGTCCGTCCGTCCGTCCGTCCGTCCGTCCATCCGTCCGTCCGTCCGTCCGTATGTATGAACGCAATGATCTCAGAGCCTATAAGAGCTAGAGACTTGAAATTTTAGCTGTAGGTCCTCCTGGTGCCCGCGCAGATCGAGTTTGTTTCCGATAAACGATAACTTGCCCCGATTCTAAGTAATCGATAAAAATGTATATCGAAATCCCGTTTTTTAAGCAATTTTGGTAAATAATAAGAGCTAGAGTCACCAAACTTGAGATGTTGCTTCTAGAAAAGTATATAGATATCAAGTATCTTTCATTTTATACCTATCGAAACCTCCCCGCTACTCTCTATCTATTAGCGCGCGCTGCATTTGGTGTTGGAATAAGAGGGTTCAGGGTATCCCCTAGTCGGGAGCTCCCGACTAGAACCTCTTACATGTTATTCTTAACTCTGCTTCAATCTTCACATAGGTGATGAGGCAAAAGGTGTACTTGGATTCATTAAACGATGGTCTAAAGAGTTTAACGATCATTTTATAACGAAACTTCTGTATATCTCTCTTGTTCGCCCCATCCTTGAATGCTGTTCTTGCATCTGGTCTCCGCAGTATAACAATAGCCAGGATCGTACTGAATCTGTTCAGAAGCAATTTCTGCTTTTTGCCTTACGAGGTTTAAATTGGGACATTAATCTTCAGTTGCCATCCTACTCCAGCAGGCTGCTTCTTCTTAATCTTCCACCGTTAACCAACCGTAGGAAAATTCACGGTGTTGTCTTTCTACATAAGTTGATTGGTGGCGTTATAGATTCTCCTTTTCTGTTAGGGCGTCTTCAATTCTCTGGTCCGTCCAGACCAACTAGAAGTCATCGCCTCTTATTCCTATCTACGTGCACAACAGACTACGCTATGCACAATTCTTTTCGCGTGCTATGTAAAAATAACAATAGTTTGCATCACGTTTTCTCTACCGAACTCTCTCTACCCCTAATAAATTCGTTTCTTTCAGGATACCTTCGGGTAGTCACTGACCATTCCCAGCTATGAGCAGGGGCATAGCTTGCCGGACAGGCTATAAATTTTCCCCCACGGTGATTCCCCATTACAATCTCTCTATCCTATTCTATCTACATAACATTCTATATATCTTGTTTAATTCCTTTACTTTTTTAATAACTTCTCTCTTTCTTTTTCCCAATTTATTGTATTTTCTTAATTAATATAGTAAATTATGATTATTTTTTATTTTAACTAAAGAACACTATTTTCTCTAGCTGGCCGGACTGGCAAATAAAACACCTCCATCGGTCGGTGATGTTATTAGACAATTGTGTTCTCTAACTAGGCTTTTAGCATTTAATTTCCATTATGTATGTATAATCTATTGAATAATAAGGAAGACACTCGTTTTGTCGACCATTAATAAAATAAATAAATACAAAATTAATAAATAAATATCCTTACCGCTTTTCTGCTCGCAACTGCTTCCATCCTGGTCCTCCACTTTGCCTCATTTGAGCTTGGGCGATGTATACCTCTGATCCCGAAAATTTTGTCGTCCAGACATGCGCCCACGTCGTGGGTTTTCAGGCTATGAATATTGTTTTTGTTTTTAAGTTTTATTCATTTAAATGTGCAATATTTCAGCGGTTCGATAATTTACCGAAAATATATAAAATATTCTTTGTGCTTGGCACGATTTATTTAAGAAGCGGTTAGTTACAACAAATTTTTCTTTGTCGTCACCGGAAAAATTCTAAAAAACAAAATCCCAGCAAACTTGCGGTTAGTTGCTGCCCATATGCACAGCTGCATATATCGGGCACGGCCCACTTAAAGGCAAAGTGTATCAGAGAAGACTCGACATAACGATGAACTTTCACAAAGATCTATAAAAAATAATAATAATATAAAAAATAAATTTGAAGCAAATCGGACTAAACTTAAAACTTCTTTGAATCACAAATGAATTTGAACAAAGATATTTGAAAATGAGCTTGAGGCTGATCGGATGGTAAACCGAAAAGTTTCATACAAACGTATTTTGCGTGTTTTCCACACATTTCCCAAAACCTTGTCTTCTTCATCACATAATGTAACCAACGTGAAAATTTTAGCTTCCTAGCTTTTACGGTATGGGCTGTGTCACATATAAAGATATATAAATCCAGTATTACCTGTAGCCCCATCAGCTCCTAATTTAACTGTTGTTGCCTCTCGTACGCAAGTTTTTGTGTCTCGACTTTCGTCTGATACCACTCCTAAGTCATTGGCAGCCTATATTGCTAGCAAATCTTCTGCTAGCGTGTCAATAGCCAAATTTAATTTCTCCACTCCTCGTGAAATATCATAATTAAAAATAAATGTTTTACATTATATGTTCCCAATCATTTGTGATCCCAAATTTTGGATTCCACAAATGATTGTTCACAAGTTCAAGCCAAAAAGGCGAAACCAGCCTGTCACCCTTCGAGTCCCTTCCATACAGGGTACCATTTCTGCCCCAAAAAAAAACTTCGTCTTCTGACCAAATATTTATTCATTATCAGAATGTCAGAGGTCTCATTTCCAAGCTTAAAAATCTTTTCATAGCCAGCACTTCCTTCGATTCGGATATAATCGCATTTTCAGAAACATGGTTGATTCAACCATGTCTAATTTTGAGATTTTTTCGAGTTATTTTATTTTGCATAGAAATGATCGGCCGACTCGAGATGGTGACGTTAAGGCCACTCTTCAGTCAGAACTTTTCTGTTTTAGTACGCTTACTGACGCTGAATTTATTTCAGTTAAGGTGTCTTTTCCTACACGAAATATCTATATTACATGCTCTAATGTACCTCCTTCTTCTGATATTCAAGTTTATATGAAACATATTACTTGTATTAAAGAAGTTTCTTCACACGTGCATGATAATGACCTGTTTATGGTGTCGGGTGATTTTAATTTGCCTAACATCTCTTGGTCATTATTCACTGCCGAAAATTATCTAGTGCCCTCAGCACAGCATGATTTTATAGACTGCAAGGTTGATCTTTCGTTTTTTATTTTTTATCTTTATCTCTTCCTAAGGATGTACATCATCCTACTTTAGAGATTACAATGTTCAATTGTAATCCTCTCATTTCGTTCTCATCAGCCATTAAGCCCCGCCGTTGTTTTCGCAAAGGAAATTATTCCTTGCTTAATCAATGTATTCATGCAATTGATTGGTCTTTTTAATATGACGCGGTTGATATGAATATTGCTATTAATCTTTTTTATAATTATAATGAACTCCATCTTAGATGATTGCATTCCTAATTCAATTTCCTCAATTGCTTCTTCAAAACCACCCTGGCTCACTCACAGACTATCAAACCTAAAAGTGTGGTTCGAGTATTGACTTGGCCAAATATTCCATAGCCAAGTCGAACTTCTTTCTTCTTAATTCTCAGTGCTATAAGAATTATCTTACTCGTTGTAAAAGGCTATTTACCCAAAACCCGAGACAGTTTTATAATTTTGTAAACTTGAAGCGTAAATCTTCAAGTTGCCATCTTATTTTTCTCTCGGGGTAGATAAAGCTAGCAATGATTCCGATTCTGCTTACCTCTTTGCTAAGATTTTCCAAACAACTTACTCTTCCGTCTCTCCTAATAATAAAAATAATATTCTTACCATCACACTGCGTACCTACTCCTTTTATTTCCCAATCCTCTCTTCTTTCTCCTATAAATTCTTTAAAATTTTCTTACTCTCCTGGGCCTGACAATATTCCTAGTTGTCTACTCAAGGAGTGTAGTTCTTCCCTTCTTCGTCCATTTCTAAAACTTTTTAATCTATTCCTTGAATCTTCAGTCTTTCCATCTCTTTGGAAAGAATCTTATATCATACCTCTCCACAAGAAAGGGGGAAAGTCTGATATACAAAATACAGGGGCATTGCAAAACTGTCCGCTATACGTAAATTATTTGAAAAAATAATCACTTCGAATTTGCAGCATTTCTGCGAATCAGTTGTCTCCCCTGTTCAACATGGCTTCGTAAAGAATTGGTCAACTACGACCAATCTGCTGGAGTTTACTTCCTTGGTAAATGATGCTTTCCTATTGAAAATGCAAACTGATGTCATTTACACTGAATCCGCTATGCTCAAAAGACAAAAACCCCTGCTTTACCGCCTCCCACTCTATCCTTTCTTCCCGAGACAACTCCCATGAATCTGTCTCATTTTCGCATTCTTTTTCCTCTTCCGCATTGTGCGTCATCGACACCGCCAAGAGCCCTCCCCTTGGTGTTCTGTGAAGATTACCTTCTCGGGGCCCGAAATATCAGGGGCTAGGATAAAAGCTCGCCAGAAATCAATTCCAAAATAGGCTCGCTGTTTCAGGTAGGGGCATATAAAAAACGTTATGTTTTTATGCTGCTCCCTGTACGAGATTAGGAGTTCTACCCTACCTATGATGGATTTTTCCTCGCCTCCAGCGGTCGTGACTATTGAAACGTACGGTTGCACCGTAACTCCTAATTCTTCTACTAATTCTCGACTCCCTTTTCCCAGCAGACTGCCCAAGGCTCCGGTGTCTAGCAACCCTTTCATTTTGATTCCAGCGACCTCCACTTCGGCGAATACGCGTGGCTCTGGCCTACCCACCCGTTTCACAGCTTCGGTGACCTGGCGCCTCGTCATCTTGCGTCTGCGGAAGCGCGCCCGAGCCTTGAGCACTCTTCGGGTGGCCAGTCCCCTCCAGCAGTCGCTCACCAAAAGTTTTTTTTTCCTTTATTCGTATCCTTATATATAGCCATATCCTGGTCCTTATGGTCTATATTCTTCACCTTTCCAACTGTTATTGCCTTTGGTAGGTGTTCCTCTCTTGTTTTTCAGCGGTGACCGTCCCTGAACGCGTCTGTCCCGCCATCATCGCGCTCCCTCTGGGGTTTCCCGGACAATTATCGAATTGTAAGCAAAATGTGTCCGGCTTTCCGCATCTGTAGCAGAATATCTTCCGCTCCTTAGATAGGCAGTCTCTAAAGACATGGGCGAACTGCCTACAGTTCCAGCACACTAGCCGGGATTGTCCTGCCTCGCACGAATACCTCCTCCAGTTCTCTAGGCGGCTTTTCCGCACGATGTGGTGGTACTTCAACCTCGTGAACTGTGGGCCTCGTTCCTTGTGAGTAACGCGACGGATGCACGTAGCCCGTCCGGCTTCGGCGACCAAGGTGCCTTTTCTTCTATGCATTCTTGGCGCAGCTTATCCACGGTGAGAACGTCCATGGCATAGATGTATTACGACAGACTCTCCTTCAAGCCACGCTTTATTAATTTTCACCAGTTCGCGGTCTCTCAGCGGCTTCGGGAATCGTGCGGCGAGTTGATGCATGTAGTGGATGTAGTCGTCCACCCCTTCGCTGGTCTGTTGCTCTCGCTGTAGTAGCTCCTGCATCACATCATGCTCCGTCTGATATCCCGGGAGCCTGTCTAAGAGAGCGTGCCGCAGTTGCATCCAGCTATCGACCCTAGAATGCCGTACGTGCATCCAGTACCACTCACGGGCACGGCCGGTGAGGAGCAGGTGAAAACGGCGCAGGACCTCCTTCCACGGTCATTGCTATTGCCTCTGCAGGAACTCCAGCCGAAACACGAAGTCTTCGCCATCGAACTTGACGTTCCACCGCTCGAGCTTCAGGTACACTACTTCTCGAACGTTGGCATACGCTTCCTCCGGCTGAAAGTCATCCGCTCTCCGGTCCTTTATTTGGAAATGGCGATTATTCGGGTTACGCTAGTTCCTCGCCTGAGCATCTGCAACGTATACTGGGCTGCTGCATGAGTACTCCGCTCCTCGCGCGCCCTGTCTGCGTGGCTTCGGTGGCACCGGTGGTGAAAATGCCTCGCATTGTACCCCTTATCGCTCTTTCGGGATGGCGCCTGTTCGCGGTCCCGGCACGACATGTCGCGAAGGCTTCGGCGCAGTGTAAGTCTCTTCGGCGTGGCACCCTGGTGGCCTAAGCACATCCATGATGCCCTTCATCATCTGCATGAAGCCTGTTCTCATCTCCTCGCGGATGGATTCGCTGATGCCAGATTGCAGAGCATGTAGATATGTTTGGTTGGCTTGAGCTATCGCCGCGTTCGCTGCCGATGTGAGTACTGAGTCCTTCGCCGGCTTTGGGAACTCCAGGTTCCGTGGAGGTCTGGCTTGTTGCGCCAATTCCTTCTCCAAGTCTACCAGATGACCCTCCGCCGTGATCTGTCTCTCAGCAAATCCACGAAAATTCATCGGCGTTCTCACTAGACCCCCTGCCGAACGTGGCGGTGGCAGTGCTGACGCTCCGTCAGCTTCAGAACCCCAATCAGACACCTGTTCCTCAGCCATACTAATCCTTAATATCAAAAAAAACTTCACAAATAATTCTTATTAAATAACTAATTAAATAGACACGCACTTACAAATCTTACTAATAATGTATAATAAATAAATAATCAAATAAATATCGATAACAGAAAAAACTCACAATAATGATTTTTTATGTGTTCTTTTTCTAATTAATTTCAAATACTTGGGGGGGAGAGGAGACAAATCCTAGCACAGGCTAACTTGTCTACGGATAATCTGGACAGTGAACAACATTTAAGCATTCGTCAAATGCTCAGTTGGTCAGTTTGACCGACGACCATTATTCAAGGGACACTACCTTGAAGTCTATTTGGCTTCTGTCACACTTCTGGGCACCCTTAGGGCATGCTGTGTGACAGGTGCTGCGCAGGATCGAATCTATATCGTACTGGGTCCCCTGGCTCCGAAGATCATATAACTCCGGCCAGTATACACCAAACGTGAAACCAGAGTGGGACAAAACAAATAGTAAACAAACTCTAACAGAACCTACCCGAATATCACATTTTATCACAGTTTATTTGGTCATGGCGGCTACCACCTGGCGAACGATGAACAGTCGCAAACGCTTCGCCAACATGCGAACGTGGCGTACTGCTGTCAACCGAGACAAGAAAACTTACTGTTAATGGACACTGCGGCAAGATCCGTCTCCGTCGCTCTTCTGGCTATTTTTGGGATATGATTTGTGACAGATGCGGCGCAGGCTCGATTCTACATCGTCCTGGGTCACCTGTCTCCGAAGCTCTTGTAACCACGGTCAGCACACCTCCAACATTAACACAGAATGAGACAAACAAAACTAATAAATAACAACTCACAAAACTACCCTAATATCACCTTTGTCATTGCGGCTACCACCAGACGAATGATGAACGGTCGCGAACGTTTCGCCACCATGCGAACGTGACTTACCGCCATCAACCACTACAAGAAAAACTCATGCTTATGGATATTCTGACAATCTCTACTTCCGTCCTGCCTCTCGGATTCCACCACCCGCTGCGCGATTATGGGCCATCAACTCGTGCAACATAAGACTTCGGCGGTGTGGATCCTAAAGCCAAGGGAAACCTTTTCTCTGTACCTTCATTAGTATCTTATTATTTTTTTCTTTGATTACACACCGACTTCAAAGAAGCCGAGTGCTACTTCAAAATTTGGGCACCATATTGGTACGGAACTGTTTGTTTTTCGGTGGGCCGCGCCGGCTGGCTCATCGGTTTCTCTGGGCGTAGTCCTATCCCTGGCCCGCAGTCCGCACAATCGATATCAACAAAGCTACACGTCTGTAGCAAAACACTACACAACACTATGCAAAACGAGCCACAAACAACGATAACATCAAACAATCGGAGCTTCTAACAAATTAACAATACAAACAGCTGCGACGACAAATAAATGTAAACAACAAAGGTGAGACGCTTATATAATTTAACAAAAAACACAATAATTCACCTTTAGTTTTCCAGATCGCGTCCCGGTTCCGGACCCAACGTACCCGCCCATGAGACGATCACCTTCTCTCGTCTTCCTCACTTTGGCCACTAGATGGCCTGCATCTGCCTGTGCCGGCTGTTATGCTGTTAACTCTTCCCATCAATGAAAATTTAGCCGGACATTTCTCTCGTCAGGTACGGTATATAATTGGTTGCATTTCTTATAATTATTTACAATTAACGTTTTTTATTTCACTTATCTTCAGCCACTTACAATCTCATGCAAGCGGACCCTTCATTAACTTCACGGGTGCGTATAACTCTATTGGTGTATTATTATTAGTGATGATTATTATTACTCATATTGCAGGTATCTCTGCAGGTTATCTACGCACAACTATTTGCGCTCTTGTATACGTGGACGTTTCTTTACCAGGTGTGTATAATGGTTGCATATTCTCAGAGTTATTAACCTTAATTTCGAACATTTCATTTTTCTTACAGATTACATCTTGTTTATTTTTACAACATTGAAATGAACAGACGACGAAAACGCGGCCAAAATTATTGCCCGTCAACAAAAGAAAAGAAAACAAGTAAGAGGTTCTAGTCGGGAGCTCCCGACTAGGGAATACCCTGAACCCTCTTTGAGGTGGTAGCGGGGAGATGGCGATTGGTATAAAATGAAAGATACTTGACATATATATAATATTCCAGAAGCAACATATCATGTTTGGTGACTCTAGCTTTTATTATTTACCAAAATTGGTTAAAAAACAGGATTTCGATATACACTTTTATAATAAGAGCTAGAGACTTGAAATTTTAGCTGTAGGTCCTCCTGGTGCCCGCGCAGATCGAGTTTGTTTCCGATAAACGATAACTTGCCCCGATTCTGATAATCGATAAAAATGTATATCGAAATCCCGTTTTTTAAGCAATTTTGGTAAATAATAAGAGCTAGAGTCACCAAACTTGAGATGTTGCTTCTAGAAAAGTATATATATATCAAGTATCTTTCATTTTTTACCTATCGCCACCTCCCCGCTACTCTCTATCTATTAGCGCGCGCTGCATTTGGTGTTGGAATAAGAGGGTTCAGGGTATCCCCTAGTCGGGAGCTCCCGACTAGAACCTCTTACTTGTTATTCTTAACTCTGCTTCAATCTTCACATAGGTAATGAGGCAAAAGGTGTACTTGGATTCATTAAACGATGGTCTAAAGAGTTTAACGATCCTTTTATAACGAAACTTCTGTATATCTCGATTGTTCACCCCATCCTTGAATGCTGTTCTTGCATCTGGTCTCCGCAGTATAACAATAGCCAGGATCGTACTGAATCTGTTCAGAAGCAATTTCTGCTTTTTGCCTTACGAGGTTTAAATTGGGACCCTAATCTTCAGTTGCCATCCTACTCCAGCAGGCTGCTTCTTCTTAATCTTTCGTCGTTAACCAACCGTAGGAAAATTCACGGTGTTGTTTTTCTACATAAGTTGATTGGTGGCGTTATAGATTCTCCTTTTCTGTTAGGGCGTCTTCAATTCTCTGGTCCGTCCAGACCAACTAGAAGTCATCGCCTCTTATTCCTATCTATGCCGGACAGGCTATAAATTTTCCCCCACGATGATTCCCCATTACTATCTCTCTATCCTATTCTATCTACATAACATTCTATATATCTTGTTTAATTCCTTTACTTTTTTAATAACTTCTCTCTTTCTTTTTCCCAATTTATTGTATTTTCTTAATTAATATAGTAAATTATGATTATTTTTTATTTTAACTAAAGAACACTATTTTCTCTATTAACACTCTTCTTCTTAGCTGTAGGCTCTAATAGCGTCACTGACAAAAGTAGCTGTGAAAAGGGGCACAGCTGGCCGGACTGGCAATAAAACACCTCCATCGGTCGGTGATGTTATTAGACAATTGTGTTCTCTAACTAGGCATTTAATTTCCATTATGTATGTATAATCTATTGAATAATGAGGAAGACACTCGTTTTGTCGACCATTAATAAAATAAATAAATACAAAATAAATAAATAAATATCCTTACCGCTTTTCTGCTCGCAACTGCTTCCATCCTGGTCCTCCACTTTGCCTCATTTGAGCTTGGGCGATGTATACCTCTGATCCCGAAAATTTTGTCGTCCAGACATGCGCCCACGTCGTGGGTTTTCAGGCTATGAATATTGTTTTTGTTTTTAAGTTTTATTCATTTAAATGTGCAATAATTCAGCGGTTCGATAATTTACCGAAAATATATAAAATATTCTTTGTGCTTGGCACGATTTATTTAAGAAGCGGTTAGTTACAACAAATTTTTCTTTGTCGTCACCGGCAAAATTCTAAAAAACAAAATCCCAGCAAACTTGCGGTTAGTTGCTGCCCATATGCACAGCTGCAAATATCGGGCACGGCCCACTTAAAAGCAAAGTGTATCAGAGAAGACTCGACATAACGATGAACTTTCACAAAGATCTATAAAAAATAATAATAATATAAAAAATAAATTTGAAGCAAATCGGACTAAACTTAAAACTTCTTTGAATCACAAATGAATTTGAACAAAGATATTTGAAAATGAGCTTGAGGCTGATCGGATGGTAAACCGAAAAGTTTCATACAAACGTATTTTGCGTGTTTTCCACACATTTCCCAAAACCTTGTCTTCTTCATCACAGAATGTAACCAACGTGAAAATTTCAGCTTCCTAGCTTTTACGGTATGGGCTGTGTATTGCTCACCAATCAGTCAGTTACACACAGTCACAGTCACATATAAAGATATATAAATACAGTATTACCTGTAGCCCCATCAGCTCCTAATTTAACTGTTGTTGCCTCTCGTACGCAAGTTTTTGTGTCTCGACTTTCGTCTGACACCACTCCTAAGTCATTGGCAGCCTATATTGCTAGCAAATCTTCTGCTAGCGTGTCAATAGCCAAATTTAATTTCTCCACTCCTCGTGAAATATCATAATTAAAAATAAATGTTTTACATTATATGTTCCCAATCATTTGTGATCCCAAATTTTGGCTTCCACACATGATTGTTCACAAGTTCAGTGCCGACTCGAGATGGTGACGTTAAGGCCACTCTTCAGTCAGAACTTTTCTGTTTTAGTACGCCCACTGACGCTGAGATTGTCTCAGTTAAGGTGTCTTTTCCTACACGGAATATCTATATTACATGCTCTAATGTACCTCCTTCTTCAGATATTCAAGTTTATATGAAACATATTACTTGTATTAAAGAAGTTTCTTCACACGTGCATGATAATGACCTGTTTATGGTGTTGGGTGATTTTAATTTGCCTAACATCTCTTGGTCATTATTCACTGCCGAAAATTATCTAGTGCCCTCAGCACAGCATGATTTTATAGACTGCATGCTTGATCTTTCGTTGTTTCAAATCAATTCAATTTCTATTCATTTGAATAGAACACTTGACCTTGTATTTGTTAACGACCTTATTTCTAATGTATCTAGGTCCCCTCCTTTATCTCTTCCTAAGGATGTATATCATCCTACTTTAGAGATTACAATGTTCAATTGTAATCCTCTCATTTCGTTCTCATCAGCCATTAAGCCCCGCCGTTGTTTTCGCAAAGGAAATTATTCCTTGCTTAATCAATGTATTCATGCAATCGATTGGTCTTTTTAATATGACGCGGTTGATATGAATATTGCTATTAATCTTTTTTATAATTACCTGAACTCCATCTTAGATGATTCCTTATTCAATTTCCTCAATTGCTTCTTCAAAACCACCCTGGCTCACTCACAGACTATCAAACCTACAAAATATTAAGTCTAAATATTTAAAAAGTTTAAAAGGTGTGGCTCGAGTATTGACTTGGCCAAATATTCCATAGCCAAGTCGAACTTCTTTCTTCTTAATTCTCAGTGCTATAAGAATTATCTTACTCGTTGTAAAAGGCTATTTACCCAAAACCCGAGACAGTTTTATAATTTTGTAAACTTGAAGCGTAAATCTTCAAGTTGCCATCTTATTTTTCTCTCGGGGTAGATAAAGCTAGCAATGATTCCGATTCTGCTTACCTCTTTGCTAAGTTTTTCCAAACAACTTACTCTTCCGTCTCTCCTAATAATAAAAATAATAATTCTTACCATCACACTGTTACTGCATCCGCTTCTATACCTACTCCTTTTATTTCCCAATCCTCTCTTCTTTCTCCTATAAATTCTTTAAAATTTTCTTACTCTCCTGGGCCAGACAATATTCCTAGTTGTCTACTCAAGGAGTGTAGTTCTTCCCTTCTTCGTCCATTTCTAAAACTTTTGAATCTATTCCTTGAATCTTCAGTCTTTCCATCTCTTTGGAAAGAATCTTATATCATACCTCTCCACAAGAAAGGGGGAAAGTCTGATATACAAAATACAGGGGCATTGCAAAACTGTCCGCTATACGTAAATTATTTGAAAAAATAATCACTTCGAATTTGCAGCATTTCTGCGAATCAGTTGTCTCCCCTGTTCAACATGGATTCGTAAAGAATTGGTCAACTACGACCAATCTGCTTGAGTTTACTTCCTTGGTAAATGATGCTTTCCTATTGAAAATGCAAACTGATGTCATTTACACTGAATCCGCTATGCTCAAAAGACAAAAACCCCTGCTTTACCGCCTCCCACTCTATCCTTTCTTCCCGAGACAATTCCCATGAATCTGTCTCATTTTCGCATTCTTCTTCCTCTTCCGCATTGTGCGTCATCGACACCGCCAAGAGCCCTCCCCTTGGTGTTCTGTGAAGATTACCTTCTCGGGGCCCAAAATATCAGGGGCTAGGATAAAAGCTCGCCAGAAATCAATTCCAAAATAGGCTCGCTGTTTCAGGTAGGGGCATATAAAAAACGTTATGTTTTTATGCTGCTCCCTGTACGAGATTAGGAGTTCTACCCTACATATGATGGATTTTTCCTCGCCTCCAGCGGTCGTGACTATTGAAACGTACGGTTGCACCGTAACTCCTAATTCTTCTACTAATTCTCGACTCCCTTTTCCCAGCAGACTGCCCAAGGCTCCGGTGTCTAGCAACCCTTTCATTTTGATTCCAGCGACCTCCACTTCGGCGAATACGCGTGGCTCTGGCCTACCCACCCGTTTCACAGCTTCGGTGACCTGGCGCCTCGTCATCTTGCGTCTGCGGAAGCGCGCCCGAGCCTTGAGCACTCTTCGGGTGGCCAGTCCCCTCCAGCAGTCGCTCACCAAAAGTTTTTTTTTCCTTTATTCGTATCCTTATATATAGCCATATCCTGGTCCTTATGGTCTATATTCTTCACCTTTCCAACTGTTATTGCCTTTGGTAGGTGTTCCTCTCTTGTTTTTCAGCGGTGACCGTCCCTGAACGCGTCTGTCCCGCCATCATCGCGCTCCCTCTGGGGTTTCCCGGACAATTATCGAATTGTAAGCAAAATGTGTCCGGCTTTCCGCATCTGTAGCAGAATATCTTCCGCTCCTTAGATAGGCAGTCTCTAAAGACATGGGCGAACTGCCTACAGTTCCAGCACACTAGCCGGGATTGTCCTGCCTCGCACGAATACCTCCTCCAGTTCTCTAGGCGGCTTTTCCGCACGATGTGGTGGTACTTCAACCTCGTGAACTGTGGGCCTCGTTCCTTGTGAGTAACGCGACGGATGCACGTAGCCCGTCCGGCTTCGGCGACCAATGTGCCTTTTCTTCTATGCATTCTTGGCGCAGCTTATCCACGGTGAGAACGTCCATGGCATAGATGTATTACGACAGACTCTCCGTCAAGCCACGCTTTATTAATTTTCACCAGTTCGCGGTCTCTCAGCGGCTTCGGGAATCGTGCGGCGAGTTGATGCATGTAGTGGATGTAGTCGTCCACCCCTTCGCTGGTCTGTTGCTCTCGCTGTAGTAGCTCCTGCATCACATCATGCTCCGTCTGATATCCCGGGAGCCTGTCTAAGAGAGCGTGCCGCAGTTGCATCCAGCTATCGACCCTAGAATGCCGTACGTGCATCCAGTACCACTCACGGGCACGGCCGGTGAGGAGCAGGTGAAAACGGCGCAGGACCTCCTTCCACGGTCATTGCTATTGCCTCTGCAGGAACTCCAGCCGAAACACGAAGTCTTCGCCATCGAACTTGACGTTCCACCGCTCGAGCTTCAGGTACACTACTTCTCGAACGTTGGCATACGCTTCCTCCGGCTGAAAGTCATCCGCTCTCCGGTCCTTTATTTGGAAATGGCGATTATTCGGGTTACGCTAGTTCCTCGCCTGAGCATCTGCAACGTATACTGGGCTGCTGCATGAGTACTCCGCTCCTCGCGCGCCCTGTCTGTGTGGCTTCGGTGGCACCGGTGGTGAAAATGCCTCGAATTGTACCCCTTCTCTTTCGGGATGGCGCCTGTTCGCGGTCCCGGCACGACATGTCGCGAAGGCTTCGGCGCAGTGTAAGTCTCTTCGGCGTGGCACCCTGGTGGCCTAAGCACATCCATGATGCCCTTCATCATCTGCATGAAGCCTGTTCTCATCTCCTCGCGGATGGATTCGCTGATGCCAGATTGCAGAGCATGCAGATATGTTTGGTTGGCTTGAGCTATCGCCGCGTTCGCTGCCGATGTGAGTACTGAGTCCTTCGCCGGCTTTGGGAACTCCAGGTTCCGTGGAGGTCTGGCTTGTTGCGCCAATTCCTTCTCCAAGTCTACCAGATGACCCTCCGCCGTGATCTGTCTCTCAGCAAATCCACGAAAATTCATCGGCGTCAGCTTCAGAACCCCAATCAGACACCTGTTCCTCAGCCATACTAATCATTAAATAACTAATCAAATAGACACCCACTTACAAATCTTACTAATAATGTATAATAAATAAATAATCAAATAAATATCGACAACAGAAAAAACTCACAACAATGATTTTTTATGTGTTCTTTTTCTAATTAATTTCAAATACTTGGGGGGGAGAGAAGACAAATCCTAGCACAGGCTAACTTGTCTACGCATAATCTGGACAGTGAACAACATTTAAGCATTCGTTAAATGCTCAGTTGGTCAGTTTGACCGACGACCAGCATTCAAGGGACACTACCTTGAAGTCTATTTGGCTTCTGTCACACTTCTGGGCACCCTTAGGGCATGCTGTGTGACAGGTGCTGCGCAGGATCGAATCTATATCGTACTGGGTCCCCTGGCTCCGAAGATCATATAACTGCGGCCAGTATACACCAAACGTGAAACCAGAGTGGGACAAAACAAATAGTAAGCAAACTCTAACAGAACCTACCCGAATATCACATTTTATCACAGTTTATTTGGTCATGGCGGCTACCACCAGGCGAACGATGAACAGTCGCAAACGCTTCGCCAACATGCGAACGTGGCGTACTGCTGTCAACCGAGACAAGAAAACTTACTGTTAATGGACACTGCGGCAAGATCCGTCTCCGTCGCTCTTCTGGCTATTTTTGGGATATGATTTGTGACAGATGCGGCGCAGGCTCGATTCTACATCGTCCTGGGTCACCTGTCTCCGAAGCTCTTGTAACCACGCTCAGCACACCTCAAACATTAACACAGAATGAGACAAACAAAACTAATAAATAACAACTCACAAAACTACCCTAATATCACCTTTGTCATTGCGGCTACCACCAGACGAATGATGAACGGTCGCGAACGTTTCGCCACCATGCGAACGTGACTTACCGCCATCAACCACTACAAGAAAAACTCATGCTTATGGATATTCTGATAATCTCTACTTCCGTCCTGCCTCTCGGATTCCACCACCCGCTGCGCGATTATGGGCCACCAACTCGTGCAACATAAGACTTCGGCGGTGTGGATCCTAAAGCCAAGGGAAACCTTTTCTCTGTACCTTCATTAGTATCTTATTATTTTTTTCTTTGATTACACACCGACTTCAAAGAAGCCGAGTGCTACTTCAAAATTTGGGCACCATATTGGTACGGAACTGTTTGTTTTTCGGTGGGCCGCGCCGGCTGGCTCATCGGTTTCTCTGGGTGTAGTCCTATCCCTGGCCCGCAGTCCGCACAATCGATATCAACAAAGCTACACGTCTGTAGCAAAACACTACACAACACTATCCAAAACGAGCCACAAACAACGATAACATCAAACAATCGGAGCTTCTAACAAATTAACAATACAAACAGCTGCGACGACAAATAAATGTAAACAACAAAGGTGAGACGCTTATATAATTTAACAAAAAACACAATAATTCACCTTTAGTTTTCCAGATCGCGTCCCGGTTCCGGACCCAACGTACCCGCCCATGAGACGATCACCTTCTCTCGTCTTCCTCACTTTGGCCACTAGATGGCCTGCATCTGCCTGTGCCGGCTGTTATGCTGTTAACTCTTCCCATCAACGAAAATTTAGCCGGACATTTCTCTCGTCAGGTACGGTATATAATTGGTTGCATTTCTTATAATTATTTACAATTAACGTTTTTTATTTCACTTATCTTCAGCCACTTACAATCTCATGCAAGCGGACCCTTCATTAACTTCACGGGTGCGTATAACTCTATTGGTGTATTATTATTAGTGATGATTATTATTACTCATATTGCAGGTATCTCTGCAGGTTATCTACGCACAACTATTTGCGCTCTTGTATACGTGGACGTTTCTTTACCAGGTGTGTATAATGGTTGCATATTCTCAGAGTTATTAACCTTAATTTCTAACATTTCATTTTTCTTACAGATTACATCTGGTTTATTTTTACAACATTGAAATGAACAGACGACGAAAACGCGGCCAAAATTATTGCCCGTCAACAAAAGAAAAGAAAACAAGTAAGAGGTTCTAGTCGGGAGCTCCCGACTAGGGAATACCCTGAACCCTCTTTGAGGTGGTAGCGGGGAGATGGCGATTGGTATAAAATGAAAGATACTTGACATATATATAATATTCCAGAAGCAACATATCATGTTTGGTGACTTTAGCTTTTATTATTTACCAAAATTGCTTAAAAATCAGGATTTCGATACACATTTTATCGATTACTTGAAAACGGAGTAAGTTATCGATTATCGGAAACAAACTCGATCTGCGCAGGCACTAGGAGCACCTACATCTATAATTTCAAGTCTCTAGCTCTTATAGGTTCTGAGATCCTTGTGTTCATACATACTGACAGACGGACGGACGGGCGGACGGACGGACGGACGTACAGACAGACGGACATGGCTAGATCGACTCGGCTATTGATGCAGATTAAGAATATATATACTTTATGGGGTCGGAGATGCTTCCTTCTGCCTGTTACATAAATTTGCATTTTGCACAAATACAATATACCCCTTTTACCCATTTTTAATGGGTTCAGGGTATAACAAATGGAAAGATATAGACACCAGGTAATTATTGCAGCAATGGGGAGAAAGTACCCGCTGAAATAAATCTGTGTATATATATGTGCCACAAAGAACGATGTTTTATGTGAGTTAAAGCGCTTGTTATACCTTGCCTGCCTAAAGAGCTCTCTGGGTGGGGGCGGTAAGGGCGATCATAATGTGTAGTCTGTACATATGGTGCATAACTTATAAGTGGGTATCACTCGTGCACCAGTTAACAAAAATCTAAATTTTTAATTTTCTTATTTATTCGGCAGACGCAATAATCTTTGGGGCATTTCCTTCACTGTTCGTACTTTTAAGTGAAGCTTGGCGTAAGTACCTATATATATATATATGTATATGATTTACAAACAAAAAAAAACCAAATTGAACGATTGCAAAAAATCTGCTCTCTTTCAGGGAGAACAATTAGGAGTCTCCGTCTGACTGCCGTTTACTAGGGCGAGGAAGAGCTAAATGGAACGGACTTACTTGGATGCGTGAGCGTGGTCTCGCCCGTGGCTGCTTTGGTGGCTCTTCTCGCCGTCGGGATGGTTGCGCCGATGCTTGGCCATGCTTTGAAAATCCGGCCCGTGAATATCTGGGTTGATCGGGCACGTGTCCTCCGGTGCGGGATTCTGGCGCTGTGCGCCATCAAATGGTTGAGGTTACTCTAATAGAGTTTCCTTTTCGTTGTTTTAACCTCGCTCTACTGCGTTTTTTATCACAACTGTATGTGTGTGTGTGTGTTGAATATTACTTGTTCTCGGTGATTTGGTTTGCAATAAGTTTGCACTTAATAAATTTGTTTTTTCTTAAACGCCCGTTCGTGATTAAACTTAAATTATAATTTTATAAAGGCCGGACCGATGATTTGGGACCGTCATTGAAAAACATTAACTCGCTTTTGAGCGCGGCACACCCGCCGTTAACCGCTGACAAAGTCGAACTCTGGGCTGCACATTTGGACAGCAACATCATAGGTGCCGAATTTCGGCACACGCATACATTTGCGAGGCGGGAACCGTTTCTGCTCATCTGCACAGCTGCATATTTTTGGGTCAACAGCCCAAATGAAGGCCAAGTGCATATCCAAGGGCATGCGATCCACTCTCCCTATCATGTCTTTGGGAGCGAATCGGGCGGCCAATAGCTATTGCCCCTTCTGGCGCCGTGGGTCGCAAGCCCGGCGTTGCCACTCCTTAATAAATTGGGCACCGCTGTGTGCCCGACTTCATCCCGACACTCTGTCCCTATGACAAAAGATAAATATCGGCGTGACCGAACGCAACCAACTACTGACAATATCGATGTGTCAAATGTGACATTTCTTAAGCGAGAGGCTATAAGGCTATAAGATGCTCCTATCCTTCACGGTTGCTTACAACATTAAGCCGATAGTTTTTAGTACATCCCTAAAAAGCCATTCACTACCAAAATATTACCAAACGGGAAAGTTTAGCCAAAAGGTCTAATGAGCGCGCAAGTATTGAAGACAATATAATAAATTTAGCTGTTTTTATACCCTGAACCCATGGGTATAAGGGGTATATTGTATTTGTGCAAAGTGCAAATGTATGTAACAGGCAGAAGGAAGCATCTTCGACCCCATAAAGTACATATATTCTTGATCAGCATCAATAGCCGAGTCGATCGAGCCATGTCCGTCTGTCTGTCCGTGCGTCCGTCCGTCCGTATTGCCCCGTTTCCAAGTAATCGATAAAAATGTATATCGAAATCCCGTTTTCTAAGCAATTTTGGTAAATAATAAGAGCTAGAGTCACCAAACTTGACATGTAGCTTCTAGAATAGATATATATATCGATTATCTTTCAATTTATACCTATCGCCAACTTCCCGCTACTCTCTATCTATAAGCGCGCACTGCATTTGGTGATGGAATAAAAGGGTTTAGGGAACCTCTTACTTGTTTAATTTCTATGTGTAAAAACCGACAGTAAAAACCTCCAAATGGATACATAGCAAGAGAATCTGGGAGATTTGCGAGGTGCGCTGAAAAGCTATCAAATATTCATGGTGATGCCAGATCAGATGAAGCAATCTGGGTTTACTGGGGAATGGATTAGCTCCACCTATATGAGTCCATTTTATAAAAATTGACCAAATATTGAGCAGAACTGGTCAGCTTTGTCCGTAAATGGCACCAGCACCAGCAAGAAGAAAGGAACACGCCTATGGAAATAGCATCCAACTCTGCAAATTTCTGCTGATGCAATTTTTTCGTTATGTTAGATGTTGCCAATAGGTTTGTTGTAAACAGGTTTCACATATTCATTAAATTTCATTCGTTCCCCGAAAATGTATTCAGAGTGAATTGACTATAACCGTGCCAACATATTCTCATTTATTTCAACATCTTCGAGAGATATTTCTATCCTACACTGTTCCATACAATATTTAGCCGATATTGTCTCGTATATCCCTAATAAAAATACCATTCTCTACGGATAAGAAAACAATCGTCAAGCCATATTAAAAGTTTATTTAAAAAGTCTGACGACCGCGAAAGTAGGTATAGAAGACAATATAATATATCTCTCTTTATTTAATTTTTGTGTCTATGTGTGTAAGTCCTAACATATATATGCATATGGAGATGGACCGATCCAAATTGAATAACCTCACGCGGAAAAGTAAGTTCGATTTTTTGTTGCAGTGGAAAATAGATTAATTGAATATATTTCTGACAAGAAAAACAAAACAATTGGACCAAGTAGAGGAGTTAAATCTACATGGGTCCATTTTATAAAAATTTACCAAATATTGGGCTAGTTTAAAAGCCATGCTGCTGTCACGGTGGATAACCATGGTAAGTTGTAAAAATAACGTTGATTTATTTAGTTGATATACGTTCTACATTTTGCAGATTTTACCGAGTATGTTGCCAATTTTTTATACCGTGAACCCATTGAAAATGGGTAAAAAGGGTATATTGTATTTGTGCAAAGTGAAAATGTATGTAACAGGCAGAAGGAAGCATCTCAGACCCCATAAAGTATATAAGTTAACAACAAATAAATTCATACAGTCCCAATAAGAAGCATTGCAACACCTCATAAGAAGTGCAGCAAAATGCTGACTTGGTGTCTGCACCACTCGCCGACTGGCAACCGCCGAAAACTCCAAGAAGAATTGCCCAACGGGCCAACAACATTAGCAGCAACGCCGCTGCCAACGCCGCTGCCGCTAAGCTACAGGTTACTAGGGCTAGAATTGATTTAAGTTTATTTAGTTGCAAATTGACATCAATAAAAGGAAGACTTGCTTCCCCAAAAATTATATTAATTTCACTGTTTTATAAACTTTGGAATTAACTGGCGCCCGAGCAGGGACCGGCTCGTGTTACAAAAGAACAAAACGCTTCTACGTGCGCGTTAGTCGGTTTTTTTTTTTTGAACGCGAATCCCGATGCAACGTACTGCTTCCCACCTCCCGCCCAACCGACCGGGGGGCGCAGTCGTGTAACGTACGACACGAAATGCAAAGTAAATATGAAAAAAAAATATTATAAAAAAAATCGATATAAACTACGAGTATGTGTACAAATACAATTACAAATAAAAATAGGACTATCTACTTGCTAAATAGTTTAGAATAGAAGACTTTATACGAGCAAGAGAAGCTTCCGAGCAGAATACTCTGTAATGCTTGTTATAGTCATCACACAGAACCCTGAACGGTTCATGCAAGGCATAATTAGTTGAGCAAAATTGAAGCGATAAAGGTACAAAATTACGTGTTAGTCTAGTAGGGATAGAGAAATTTAATTGGCTAGTCAACACAGAAGAGTCGATTTCACAAGTAATTAATTTACGAATAAATAATACACCCAGCATGGTTCTACGATTAATTAAAGAAGGAAGGTTAATCATCAGAAGTCTACTGGAGTATGACGGTAACCGCACACGAGGATCCCAATTTAAACCACTAAGGGCAAACAACAAGAATTGTTTCTGAACGGATTAAATTCTGTCCTGATGGGTAGCATATTGTTGTGACCAGATACATGAGGCATACTCAAGAATAGGTCGTACCAAAGATATATAAAGTGTTTTTGTCGTGTACGGATCGTCAAACTCCTTCGACCATCGCTTGATGAAACCCATAACTATTCTGGCCTTATTGACCACGGTATTAACATGAGAGTCGAATTTAAGTTTATGATCAAGGATGACACCTAGATCATTAACTTCATTAGAAGTACTATTAACACGCTCGAGCGGTATGCTATCAAGGATGTAAGAAACCAATTGAGGAGGGCTTCTTTAGAAAGTTATTACCATACATTTAGAGCAGTTTAAGTTTAACAGGTTGGATAGGCACCAAGCCTGAAACGCATCAATGTCCGCTTGTAAGAGATAACATGATGCCATATCCTTATATGCAAGGCATAATTTTACATCATCAGCATACATTAATACTCGAGAGTGAGACACTATCGAGGGAAGGTCATTGATGAAAAGAGTAAAGAGTAGCGGGCCAAGATGACTACCTTGAGGAACACCGGAAGTCACCAGAATACGTATAGAAAATGAATTTCTGAAAAGAACCTTTTGGGTTCTGTCAAGCAAATACTCTGAAATCCAGTTCAAAAGATTGACTGGGAAGCCGAGAAGGCTTAATTTACGAAGCAGCAAGGAATGGTTGACAGAGTCGAAAGCCCTACTGAAATCAGTATAGATGACGTCAGTCTGCTTTCTTTTTTTAAACCCATCAATTACAAACGAAGTAAACTCAAGAAGGTTAGTGGTTGTAGATCTGCGCTTCACGAACCCATGCTGGGAAGGTGAAATAATAGAACTACATAAATGCTGCAGTTGAGATGTTATAATACTCTCAAAAGCTTTAGGTATAGCGGATAATTTGGAAATACCTCTATAGTTTTCGACATCGGACTTACTCCCTTTCTTATGGAGAGGGATAATGTATGATTCCTTCCAAATGGTCGGAAAAGATGAAGTTTTAACGGACAATTCAAAAAGTTTTAAAGCAGGTTTACATAATGCTGCAGCGCAGTATCTAAGCACGCAGGCAGGAACACCATCAGGGCCCGGTGAGTAAACCGGCTTGATAGTTTTAAGGTCACTAAGAAGCGAACTTTCGGTAATAATGGGATTAAAGATGCAGTTTGACCTCTGTAACTAATAAGGATAAGGCTGATTTTTATTATACCTGGAGGAGGAGTAGGTAGTTTGAAAAAAGTTTGCGAACAGATCGGCTATGCCTGGATCAGTGTTCGCGCTCTCATCTGCAAACTTAACCGAAGAAGGCAAAGTAGACGTCTTTCGTTTAGAATTGACAAAGTTAAAAAATTGCTTAGGATTATGTGAAAATTGAAGGCGACAACGCCGAAGGTAATTCTTATAGCAGATGGAATTTTGGGTGAAAAAATTTGATTGGGCAACTGCATAGCGGGAGAAATCAGAGTGATTTCCCGATTTCTTAAACTTTTTATAACACCTCGACTTCACGTTTTTTAACCTCTTCAGTTCATTTGAGAACCAGGGAGGCCTATCAGGCCTCGCTGGGTGATCAAGAGGAACGCAGACATCAAAAATCGAGTACAAGGTGTCGTAAAAAAGTTTCAAGGCAACATCAATGTCTGCACAATTGTACAGTTGGGACCAGTCGACTTGCAGAATAAGATCATTTAGCTTATGAAAATCAGCCTTTCGGAAACAACGCATACGTTCAGCTGATTCCGATTCCTTGATAGGGACTCGGGCTGGTAAATCAATGACCATTTCCAGAGTTGGATGAAAAGGGTCTTCAGGAAGTGTAAGCGGATTGATCCTGTGCACAACACTGTTGAACGAATCCAACACGAAAATTAGATCAAGAGATCTGTTTCTTGAATTGCACACACGATTAACCTGCCGTAAGGACATTTCATGTAGACCATTGAAGATCAATGCGTTCCGACGAAAGAGCAGACTCGACAGCTTTAAGTACTCCTCCTCCGATACGGGAAGCTCGATCGCATCTGTAAGTGGTGTACTTGGAGGTCTCAGTAAAAGCGATACTTTAAAAATTAAAAGCAAGAGAGTCTAAATACAGGTTAGCGAGTTTAGATTTAAGACCTCTAACATTCTGGTAGGCAAGCTCGAAAGATGAAATTAGTTTTTTGACGCAGCAACTAAAGTTGATGCGCCATTAGAAATAGGTGGTAATAAAATCGGAGTCCGATTTTTCTTTTTGGCCTTATATTCTTTTACTATTAAGTGCTCCGGCCAAAACTCTTTCAACAAATATCAGTAAATATTTCTAGCGGAACACTTATCTTAAAGGACGCAATATCCCTTTCATAAGCGAACTTAAATTTCTACACCAGTATACCTGGGGCTTGAATTTTTGCCCGTATAAAGGCTTTTACCTCATCTGATGAAAAGTGAGGGGCAAGCCTAGAAACAAAAATAAGTCTCTTCGGTGGAACACCGACTAGAGGCTTAGGTGCCACAGGTAGGACAGTGGGAACACTATTTACTATGGTACCTAAAACAGCCGGTAGTCCGGACGACGAGCCTTCTAGCGGCTGTTGTAAATTTAATTGTTGCTGTCGCCCTTTCGGAACACCCACGACAGCGGACGACACGGATAATTCGACTGGTTTTTCTCGTGCCGATGTCACACTTTTCGGGACAGAAACAGTGTCCACAGCAGACCTCACAGCTACCGGAGTAACAAACGAGATGAGCTGCTGTGTAATCGGTGTAGTAGGCTCCTGAATAGCAGTCGGAGGCTGAAGGGTATTAGGCAACGGCAGATCCAACAGTTTAAGGCTATTAAATTGGGTGTCCAGGGCTGTGAGCTGAGCTTACGAAAACCAACAATCAGACCCCTAAAGCCACTCCTGGTCTGACGCATAAACGCCCGCATTTCACCATCAATCTCCCTACACGAGTCGCAACTATAGTGCAAACCATTTCGTTTGGCAACAGCATCCCCCACAAGACCAGTGTAACCCGCACATTTAGAATGCACGACATTATCACACAGCCAACAAGGTATGCTGGATTGACTTGCCGTAATTGGCATTTGGTTTTTATAAAACAGACAATTTTATGGTCCATTATTCTGGGTCTCTACTGTAATAACGCAGCCAAATGTAAAAAGAGAGTTATTTAGATTAGATTAATAGCATATGGAGCTCCAACAAGCGGCAGAAAGTAGAAAAAGATCAAAGCGCAAGTTGAAAAAAAAAAGGAGAGAGAGCGCGAGAGTGCGAGAGTAGTCTATTTATAGATTGCTTGCTTGCCCACGAAATCTTGCACACCAGAGAGGCGATGTGCAGTTAAACATAAACAACAAACAACAACAAGAAGCTTACCCACAGAGCAAATAGCGAAAGCGCACAAACAAAAATGCACAAGAACACAAGTTTAAAAGAAACAATATTTAAATAACAAAAATGCACAGACCACAAGCATGCACTCGCGATCAATAAAAAATAAACCGAGAAGGCGAACAGAATAGTAGAAATATATAAAATATAAATAATTAAAACGCCGGTGTTTTATCAAATCAAAAACAAAACGGAGAGCACAAAAAAAAACACGTCTGTTCGCTTCAAGTGGAGAACAAGCGGTTAAACGCGAAAACAAAACCAGTGCAACTCTCGTTAATTAAATTCAACGACTGGTAAAATTCGCGAAAGGCAATTGGAAGTTAATTGTGCAATTTGCCCATCGGTGGACAACACATCTTGTAAGGCCCCGCCCGCAGGATACTCTCAACGAAGACTGGTCGCAGGTTCCCCAGTAGATACCCAAAAGTTTCAAAAAGGATGAAATCCGGACCGGCAGGGGAGGTTAGGAATTAAGTGAAAGACACAAACAAACAACTAACACAAAAGTGAAATAGAATTATAAGAACAAGAAATACGAAAACATTGTAGAACAATAAGCAAGATAAAAAAGTGTAAAACGATAAACAAACATAAAGACTACAAACGTAGTATAACTAAATTCCAACTTTGCGAGTGCCCAAGGGAGCCTCTAAAGTAGAAGGAAGAAACCAGCCACTGGTTTTAAAAAAGAAAAGAAAAGCGATCAAAATCAATCAATCAAAATATAGAATAAGAAAACTAATACTAGATTTAAAAATACTTCAAAAATATCCTAAAATATACAATACTAGTAATATCTCTTGTTTATGGCTAATGAAAGCAATTTAGTTAGGCCCCCAATAGTATCAGATCAACCACAGGTAGGCGGACATAACTTGAACAGACTGCAACAACGACATCTCGACAGACAAAACGAACATTTACAAAATAGAGGCATGGCGAATAACGCAGAGCAGGTGATAGCAGCCACGGTTAGCCAGATTCTGGCACAACAATTGCCGACGTTAGTAAAGCGATTGGTCAACCCGTCTAGGGAGTTTAGTAGTAGTAGAAATACTTCGGTATATTGCATATAGTGAGAAACAAAATCTCTGGCATTGCTGACACGGCCCTCGAGTCGTATAATGTTCCCCTAAATTGGAGCGCTATCTCCAAATGTCTCACGCTGCACTACGCAGACAAAAGAGATTTGGGAACATTAGAATATCAGATGACATTGTTAGTGCAGGGTAACAACCAGAAAGTAGAAGAATTCTACCAGGTTGTCTGCAACCACTTGTCGCTGATCCTAAATAAAGTAGGCTGCATGGAATCAAATAGAGAATCGGAAACCCTTATGACAAAAATATATAGAGATAAAGCATAAGACACCTTCATTAGAGGTTTGAAGGGAGATTTACCACGGATCCTTGGAATATAGGAGCCAGCAGATCTACCTTCAGCCCTTCATTATTGTTTAAAATTAGAGAATCAAAGCTATCGCACTAACATGGCTTTGAATAGGAATCAACAGACACATTTCAGAAACCAGAATAGAAATGTACCACCACCTATATTGCCACCTCGAACAGCCCAGCCTTCTTTCGCCCAAACTTTAAGGCCACCACCTATTAGCTTCAGGCCCCAACTCCCGATTCATACACCTTGGCCAACTAATACAAACTATGGACCACCGACATATAACAATAATGGACCGACTCCACAACACCCTAATCAAAGAACTTACCAGACACAACCACAACAGGTATACGTACCCAATAGACCTTCTGCACCCAAACCCCAACCACGTCCTGAGCCAATGGACGTGGACCATAGCATCCGCACAAGGATGATAAACTACATGAACAGACCCAACTTTGAAGTAGGCAAACGACCTCCACGAACCACGACCATTACGAACAGCAGACCAAATACGAGCAGCTATTAAATGAATATACCCAACAAATTGAAGAAGCAGATGACGGACAAAATAGCCAGTACGAACATTCAGACATTAATTTTTTGGATAAAGAGCTCCTCTCTTCCTTACATAGAATGTATGATGAGGAGCGGAAAATTACTCAAAATATTAATAGATACAGGATCGAACAGAAATTATGTCCAACCCAAATGCGTTTCCGAACCAATCCCAAATGAAAAGCCCTTCGAAGCCGTCACAGTCGGCGGAAGTATAAAAATTACGCACCACAAGTTCGCTAATCTCTTTAATAGAAATGACATCAAAATAAAATTCTTTCTCTTACCCACCTTAAAATCATTTGACGCCATATTAGGTAACGACAGTCTAAAAGAATTAGATGCTGTAATACAAAGCAGCAAGAATCTACTAATAATCAAGAATAATATTTGCATACCCATTAAGCAGAAAAGAATCGAGGCAGTAAACACGGTTATACCACGGACAGACCAAATGACACAAGAACAAAAAAATAGCCTTAATCAACAACGAAAAATTGACCTAAACAACTAACGTTAGAGCAGAAATCAGAACCAAAACCGATTCCCCAATATACTCGAAATTCTACCAATTTCCAATGTCTTTAAAAGACGAGGTACACAACCAAATTAAGGAACTTTTAGAGGACGGAATAATCCGACCCTCCCGCTCCCCATATAATTCACCTGTGTGGACTGTCCCCAAAAAACTAGATGCCTCCGGGCAAAAGAAATATCGCATGGTCATAGACTATAGGAAACTAAATAAAGAAACTACCGCAGATAAATACCATATACTCGAAATTAACGATGTATTGGCACAGCTAGGCAATAATAAAGTATTCTCTGTCTTAGATTTGAAAAGTGGATTTCACCAAATCCCCCTCAAAGAGTCAGACATAGAAAAAACTGCCTTCTCCGTTAACAACGGAAAATACGAGTTTACACGACTCCCCTTCGGACTCAAGAATGCGCCCTCAATTTTCCAGAGAGCCTTTGACGACATCCTTCGTGAGCATATTGGAGAAATATGCTTCAATTACATTGACGATATCATTATCTTTAGCAAAGATGATGAATCGCATGCGCGTCACCTAGTGGGAAATGTTGGCAATAATTTGGGCCCTAAAAGCCCTCAAAAATTACCTTTACGGTAAGAGTAACAAGTAAGAGGTTCAAGTCGGGAGCTCCCGACTAGGGGATACCCTGAACCCTCATATTCCAACACCAAATGCAGCTCGCGCTAATAGATAGAGAGTAGGTGGCGATAGGTATAAAATGAAAGATACTTGATATATATATACTATTCTAGAAGCTACATGACAAGTTTGGTAACTCTAGCTCTTATTATTTACAATAATTGCTTAAAAAACAGGATTTCGATATACATTTTTATCGATTACTTTGAAACGGAGTATGTTAACGATTATCGGAAACACACTCGATCTGCGCAGGCACTAGGGGCACCTACATCTAAAATTTCAAGTCTCTAGCTCTTATAGGTTCTGAGACCCTTGCGTTCATACATACGGACGGACGGACGGACGGATGGACGGACGGACGGACGGACAGACAGACGGACATGGCTAGATCGACTCGGCTATTGATGCTGATCAAGAAAATATATATACTTTATGGGGTCGGAGATGCTTTCTTCTGCCTGTTACATACATTTGCATTTTGCACAAATACAATATACCCTTTTTACCCATTTTTAATGGGTTCAGGGTATAAAAAGCAAAAAGCAAAGAAATGTTCGGGGCGAATTTACACATTTTTCAAAAATGTGATAGGAAAGTACCCACTTCCCAAAACTCTCAAAGATTTAAGATCTTTTATTGGCGTTGCCAGCTATTATAGAAGATTCATAAAAGACTTCGCTAAGTTGGCAAAGCCCCTTACCTCTCTTTTAAGAGGGGAAGATGGTCGTGTGTCCAAAAACCAATCCGCTAAAAAATTCATTAATCTCAACGAAGAAGTAATTGAAGCATTTAATAAAATAAAAAACGCCATGGATTCAAACGAGGTAATACTCTATTACCCGGACTTCAGCAAAGAGTTACATATGACAACAGATGCATATAACTTTGCTATTGGCGCTGTTCTATCCCAAAATAAGCGACCCATTTGATTTCTCTCTAGAACTCTCTCAAAAACAGAAGAGAACTATGCCACAAACGAAAGGGAAATGTTGGCAATAATTTGGGCCCTAAAAGCCCTCAAAAATTACCTTTACGGTAAGAGTAACAAGTAAGAGGTTCAAGTCGGGAGCTCCCGACTAGGGGATACCCTGAACCCTCATATTCCAACACCAAATGCAGCTCGCGCTAATAGATAGAGAGTAGGTGGCGATAGGTATTAAATGAAAGATACTTGATATATATATACTTTCCTAGAAGCTACATGACAAGTTTGGTGACTCTAGCTCTTATTATTTACAATAATTGCTTAAAAAACAGGATTTCGATATACATTTTTATCGATTACTTTGAAACGGAGTATGTTAACGATTATCGGAAACAAACTCGATCTGCGCAGGCACTAGGGGCACCTACATCTAAAATTTCAAGTCTCTAGCTCTTATAGGTTCTGAGATCCTTGCGTTCATACATACGGACGGACGGACGGACGGATGGACGGACGGACAGACAGACGGACATGGCTAGATCGACTCGGCTATTGATGCTGATCAAGAAAATATATATACTTTATGGGGTCGGAGATGCTTCCTTCTGCCTGTTACATACATTTGCATTTTGCACAAATACGATATACCCTTTTTACCCATTTTTAATGGGTTCAGGGTATAAAAAGCAAAAAGCAAAGAAATGTTCGGGGCGAATTTACACATTTTTTAAAAATGTGATATTTTGAAAAATGTGTGAAACATTTTCAGAAATGTGCTCAGTGGACAAACGCTATTACTTGCGCTGTCATGAATCTTAGGTAAATATAAATGTACTTTTCTACTGGCACTCGTTTGTATCTACATCAAAAATATAGGATTTAATTTCAAGACAACAACAGTAGATTGCCATCAGCCACTCGATTTTTGAACTAACTAATAATTCGGTACGCATAAGCGTTCTTCAAGATTTTTGTCATTAGAAATAGTAAGATTCAAATGTGCACTAGCTCTGGTAATGTGGTTGGCATTTGTCACCTCAATTATCGATAAATCTTGTATCCATTTCTATATTCAATTAGATTTGTCGACAATAAAGTTAACAATATGGACAATTTTGAAAATATTTTTAAAGTTGACCGAATGAAAAACAAGAATTTACATTCAGAGCCGTTCGATCATTTATATCGCCGTGAATTGACTTCAAAAAGTGATTGAAAATATGTATTTTATAGCTAGTGGGTATTTCCCGGACTTGCCCTTGCCAAGTTTTGTGTTTAATTTAAATTTGAATTTAATTTTATCACCCGTTTCCCGTCTATTGAAATAAACCCGTACAATCTTGATCTTAAGAATTGTCTTAAGTTTTATTTACGTAGATTTATGTTGAAAGTTAAAAGTATTGAAAAAAGTAGTAGTATTATAAATCAACCATTTACGCCTATGAAAGTCTTTTAGACCTTTGACCCGTGATTCCATTTCTCATATGAGTTCTCATAAGCATCCTTCTAAGTGAAGCATCGCTTCTAAACGTGGGGCCTAACCTAAAACTTCACGTTAAGGATTTATAGAATGCTTTAATTACAAATAATTTTGTAAAAAACATTAACAATAAAATGAGACCGATATAATATATATACAGTCCATTCAAGTAAAACATTAAAATTCAAATTTTTATGAATTTAAACAAAAAAAAAAAACAAAAAAAATTTGAAAAGCCAAGCGATGAGCCAAGCAATGCCTAAATCAGAGGCATTAGAGAAGAGGGCAGATGATTTCGCAGTCAGGTAGATATGTTGAACAAATTTATAGAGGAAGCACAGGTAGTCATCAGGGAAAACAATAGTAAAATAGGTTGAGTAAAAGAAATATAGTATATATTTGGAGTGAAATAATAAAAAAATTTTGCTGTTAAAAAAAAAGAAATTGGAAGCGATATAACTTTCAATAGGAAGGTTAGAACGCTAGGATTCGATGTACATAACACGTTAGAAGAACTAGAAGAACAGATTCAAGAAAGTTGTCAAACAAAAATTCGGGGTAACCAATAAAAACTGAGGACCTTTCAATGCTCCCGAAAATGCAGTTACCCATATTTTATGGGGATCCCAAAGAGTTGGTTCAATCAAAAGAAGATTTGAGTCCAGCTGTTAAATTTAACTATTTAAGAACGGCATTAAAAGGAGAAGCAAGTTGCATGGTGCAACTTTATGCATTTGCCAATAGGCTCCGGGAAAAATTTAAACGTGACATGGGATTACTAGCCAAGCGTTATGAAAACAAACAGGAAATATTTTGCGAACAATTAAATTGGCTTATAGATGTAATTCATGTAATTTTTGCACACACGATTATTTGCAAGTTTAATAGAGAAACTTTGCAATCACATAAAAATCAAGTGAAAAGAACAAATGAAGTTCAAAACTTGTCCGACGTATTGGAGTAATAAGAGCAAAGATTGAATGCTCTATGCTCAAGAAAAACCGAATGTCAATAACGACTTTTCGGAAAATTGCCCAGTTTGCAAGATACCAGGGCATGATGCATTACAATGCTTTAAATTTAAAGGTATGAGCTCAGCAGAAAGGGTAAAAGCTGCTAAATTGCTTTAAACATTTAAGTGCCAAGAGGTGCACGAGTGAAATTATAAGTGCAGAATTCAACGAATCCCACTACACAATGCTTCATTTCATAAGAAGCGAAAGTGTGAACACATGCGTGACTGAAAGGCAAGAGCTATTAACGACAGCAATTGTCAAAAATTGTAAAATTACAAGATGGAATTTCCACAAGACCAGTTACCAAAGAGTGCCCGCTTATTGGCATACAGGCACATGACAGAAAAGAACACGTAAAAAATATTTAGGAAAATAACGAAATAGCTATTGAAGAAAATAAAAAATTGGTCATTCTATCCCGATGGCAGGACCTCACCTTGGATGTATTTGGGAAGCCGGAGTCAACTCAGTAAAATATCATTTAAAAAGAGTAATAGGTAACATAGATAGATGGAAATTGATTTAAGGAATGAAGCACAAGTTTTGGTCCAAATGAAAAGAAGATTATTTGTATGCCTTACAACAAAGAAGTAATTGGAAAAAAGAAATTGAAACAAAAAGTAAAATACTTGGACTAAACTCATTTTTAGATCAAAATGGGATATTAAGAGTCGGAGGTAGACTTCAAAATTCAAATAAAGAAATTAAGGAGATTTACACACTGCTAAAGGCAAAGGGAAGTGTTATAGAGAATAATCTCATCATAAATACCAAAATATAATAGGCACACATCCCTGCTTTTCAGAATTTTAGAATTATACCATAAGCTCACCATAAGATGTAACCAGAAAGACAAGAAACCATTATGCCCTTTTAAGTAAGTAAGAGGAACACCCAAAGTAATGTGGGATTCATAAACTGCATCCTATATTAGTAGTTTTGATGAATTAAGTAAGCTATTAAATAAGGATCAAGAATTAAAAGACCACTACGTTGAAATAAAAGATTAAAATTTCCACCACGTGTCTGGACATGCTTTGTAAATGATTGTATTAATTTTAGTCGTAATTATTATTGTATATCTGATAAGAAAAATAACTATAACTAAAAAACTGCAAGCCATCACCTTTGTCGGCCCTCCGCAGAATGTTCACACATGAACACGTGACACCGAGTCTCACTTTGATCCTCGTTGTCATCTTTTATTAACCTTAACTTCGGGTACCGTGGCTAGCCGGTACTCAACATAACTCCCCCTACCTAATTTAAAGCGTAGTATCGAGAGACGAGGCTTCATTACGTCGTTCGACATAACCCTTTTCTAACTTAAAGCGTAGTATCGAGAGACAAGGCTTCATTCCGTCGCTCACCATAACAACCCCTTACCTTACTTAAAGTGCAGGGTATCGAGAGAGACGAGGCTTCGTTTCGTCGCTCAAGGTACTTTCCCAACGGTAGTTTTTGTGTGGGCCAAGACGGACTCTGGCAGCGACCGCTGCGCTATCCATCGAACACTGAAGGTCGGCTCGGTCGTTCCGGATAAGCGCAGGCCTTTCCGCCAGAAGGATCGGATATTTTGTAGCCAGTAGCTTCCTTAGAGTCTTTACCTGGAACAGCGATCATATTTTGCAATTAATTTCTGGCGAGCAATAGACCTAGCCCCAGACATTTTGGGTCCCAAAAAGCTTATTTCCATGGAAAGCCAAATGGAAGAGTTACTGGGCGTTTCGATGACACACTATTGGGTTGAAGGGCAAGGAGAAGAAGTAGTAGTGAACCAAATTCATGAAAGAAAAGTGCAATTGCTCATGGAATAACCGCACCACAGTAGTGCGAAGGATTGTTAAAACCGTTCTGCCTTGATGCACGAAAGCTCAGCAGTTTGAATAGAATAGACCTGACCTACTTTATCTCTAGTTTGCAGTATTGCAGTATTGCCAAGTAAAACAAGACGAAAAAAACAATTCCGCATTTACAGTCCCAGGCAGACCCTTTAATCAATGCCATTTGAGCTACGCAATGCAGCAGAACGACTAGTTTGCCTGATGGACAAGATAATCTCCACCAAGCTACGTTTCTATGTTTTTGTTTGCTTATCTAGATCTGCTGGTTATTGCCCCAGATTTACAAACTCATCTAAGGTAATTGCGAGTAACGAGAATAACTAGTCGGATAGTGATTAAGGAAAGCAAATTTCTTTATCGCGTTGCACAAATCCAAATGCTGCTACAAAGTTTTGAAATACCTCGGCTTTATTATTGGTGGAGGCAACCTTCACATGGACACCGAACAGGTTATAGCTATTAAGCGAATCCCAGTACATTGCAAAGAAGTCTTCCTATTTTTGGGTACAGCCGGTTTCTACCTGCTCTTTATTCGAGATTTCGCGGCCATAGCCACACCACCGACGGAAATGCTGAAGAAGGATAACAGCAAGTTTGTGTTGTTGGAAGTGGCATTACAAGCCATTGATAAATTGAAGACTGTTCAAAGCACGTGTGCTTGTGCATGCCGACTTTTCTAAAATATTCTTCGTGTAGCGGGGAACGGTGTTGCTCCAAAAGAACGCCGGTAATCAGGAACGACCCATAACCTTTTTTAAGCCAAACCGAATAAACTCCAACGAAACTATTCCGTCAATGAAAAGGAGTGCTTAGCGCCGATACTGGTCATAAAAATAAAAAAAAATTAAGACCGAACATAGAAGGGAGCCATTTACGTGCATCTCGGACCACGCCAGCTTAAAACGGCTGATGTCCATGAAGGACCCAAACGGAAGGAACCAGGGTTATGGTTGTGGGACATCTGTTTTTGAAGTGCATAAGATTCGTTCGCCTAGAAGTTAGTTAGAGGGCACAGTGTGGAAGTTGTGTGCGCAAGCTCTTTTACAGCCGGCCTGATAGCCAAGGCTCATGTAGACGAGATGGCTGGCCATGGTGGTGTCGCAAAGATACTTCAGACCTTGCGCTGTCAGTTTCACTGGCTTGGCATGGGTAGTCAGTTAAGGGATTGGGTACAACAGTGCGAGACGTGCAAGAAAAACAAGGCTCCTAACTTTTGCATGCAAGTGGGCCTGGGAAAAGCGGTAGTGACCGAGAGACCATTCCAAAAACGTAATGTGAACTTTAAGGGGAAAAACCCGCGGTCTAAGCAAGGGCACGCGTGGATTTTCGTTGTAGTTGATTATTTCACGAGGTTTCCGTTTTTGAAAGCGATGCGGGATTTCACGGCATCTAAAGTAATGAACTTATTTTACAAGCTTAGAGTGATCGAGGTCAACTCCGAAAACGGACGCCAATTTATATCCAATACCTTCCATAATTGAAGCCTTCGGAATCTCTCAAATGCGCACCGCAGGCTGCGCGCAGTCGAGCGAGTTAACCGTTTTGTCGGCAATCAGGGCGTTCCTAGAGCAAGATTACCGCGAGTTGCCAAACGCAATGCGATACACTCGGCGACTGGGGTGACTCCATTTTTCGCAATTTTAGGAGAATTATAAATTGGGTCGCAGATTGGATCTCTGGATGAATATGAGATTTCTCATTTGATCCTAGCACACAAAATACATATAATTCTGATTTTATATTAGTAAATTTAGTTAGCTTTGTTTTGCATTGTTTTAATTTAGTTAGCTTTGTTTTGCATTGTTTTGTCGCTAGCCTTTGTGCATTTTGGGAGTCAGCTGTTTAGTGATGATCAGATTTAGTGTAGTGTTGTTCTTTTGTTCGTAACGGGGGGCACGGGTATACCCATCCATAAAGAGAGTACTAGCCACCATAAAGGCTAGCCTCTAGCCTGTGCTGCCCCTTGATAGATAAACCGACACTTATCAAGTTGCAGTTGAAATTTTCCAAAACCCAGTCCCAGTTTGTTCTTTGTGAAGAACCCAGAATGTGCTGGCTGGCACAATTGTTGTGCGGGAGTTGATGTTTTTAGTGTGCAAAACAAGGGAGTTTGGTGGGGGCTGCAGTGACATACTCTGGTATGGTAACTACTCCCCCGTAAACCGTAGCGACAGCCAAAGAGGTGGAATGGTCCGAGAGACAGCTGGTAATGCTCTGGCTGAGGGCAGAGGATGGTTGTTGATTTTCGAGTTATGAACAGCACTAGTAGCGCTAACAAAAGGATGGTGTAATATTAGTAGGAGATGTAAAATTTGGTTGCTGGAACTGATCGTTTCCAAGTGGAGTCTTTCCAACCTAAGGACCTTGATGATATTATTACGAATGATTTTCCGTGTTTCTGGAAGGAATATGTATTCCTGGGTGTTCCTCTTTAGGGTAGTCGGTGTCGTCAAAGGTTAATTCTTATCGAGGAATTAGATGTTTAGCGTTAAAAATGAAGATTACGCCTTCTTCGGGTTCAGAAATATCTGTAGAGAGCTTGAGTCAGCATGTAGCAGGTGTTGTAGGCATTTTAGTCAGGACCATCCGTAGGGTCTTCGCAGTAGAACTTATTATCTATTTTTGTACATTTTTGTGTGTCCATTATAGGCTACATACTTAGGTGTAATTAAAAATTGTGCTTTATTAAGTAGTAGAGGTATGATTCTAGCAAAAGTAAAGTTTTTTTGTTTGCATATTGGTATTCTGAATCGGAAAGTAATTGTGTTGGATTGTGATAGTGTTTCTTATTTAAACAGACTGTACAAATGCTCTTCTAATCAAATTTGTATTTTTTTTAAATTTTGTTATTTGTTTGATTTTTCTGATTTCGAAATCGTCTAGGATGGCTTTAGGTACTATGTTTAATTTGGCCAGTAGAAGGCTGTCCGTTATATCTTTTAAATGGTCATTTAATATGTCTATGTTAAATACTATTCAATTGATATACTGTAGTGTTTGTATATGTTCATTTTCTGAACTGTTTGGGAGTTTGTTAAGAATCTATTTATAAGGTTTTGTTCTTTGTTGATATGGTCTGAGATATTTTTGAAACGTGTTATTATTTCATGGCTGAATAATGATTGTTTCATGTTTCAATCCAAAATGTAATTTAATACTTTTTATACCCTGAACCCATTAAAAATGGGTAAAAAGGGCATAATGTATTTGTGCAAATATATGTAACAGGCAGAAGGACCCCTTAAAGTATATATATTCTTGATCAGCATCAATAGCCGAGTCGATCTAACTATGTCCGTCTGTCTGTCCGTCCGTCCGTTCGTGTGTCCGCCCGTCCGTCTGTCCGTATGTATGAACCCAATAATATATAATATGTATATAATACCTATAAGAGCTAGAGACTTGAAATTTTAGCTGTAGGTCCTCCTAGTGCCCGCACAGATCGAGTTTGGTTTCGATAACAATAGCTTGCCCGGTTTCCAAGTAATCGATAAAAATCGATATCGACATCCTGTTTTTTTGAGAAAATGAGGTAAATATTAAAAGCTAGAGTCAACAAACATGATATGTTGCTTCTAGAATAATATATATATATATCAAGTATCTTTCATTTTATACCTATCGCCACCTCCCTGCACTACCTCATAGCTATAAATCAAGTTAATATCCCAACTTGTATTGCCCACCAATTTAAGCTACAGTTTTAATGCAATTTACTTTTTGAAAATACACAAATATTCTATGGTACTAAAAGATATACTGTAGAAAATTTCATTAAGAACGGTAAAGAAAAACCCAAGCAAATTGTATGACCACCCAGTGGCAAAATTTGAAGCTGACGGCTTTTATGTTTTTTACTGCGCAATTGGATGCGGCAGCTGGCGCAAATTCCAAGAATTACTGTGTACATGTACACACGCACATTCATGCACGCCTGCTTCGAAGTTTCTCAACAGCTGCTATTTTAACTCAATTATTGGTGTGGCTGTTGAGTAAAGGCAGTGGCAGGTGGTGCGGTCTGTCACGAGTTCGAGCCCTACCGGGGATACTATTTTTTTTTGGCTGGTGTGTCTGCTGAGTAGAGTCGGCAGCAAGTAATGCGGTCAGTTGCGAGTTGGAACCCTGCCATTGTTTTCATTTATTTTTATTATTTCAAACACAATGGTATAAGAGGGTTTAGGATATTCCCTAGTAGGGAGCTCCCGACTAGAACCTCTTACTTGTTAGATGTCTTAGAAGTCAACATCGCTTCCTAAAATCTCTATTGCATTAGCAAATTGTTGTACACAATTTGTAGTCAGTTAGGTCTATTTTATTGCTTGCTATTTTTTGGGTTTTAATGATATAAGCTTCACCAAGATTGATTTTTGCAATTGGGGAGGTTCCATTGATCGGGAATACGGACAAGTTTTGTGAGGTGGCACTTAAGCCTCTGTAGGCGGAGAAAAGAAAACGATTTTGTTATTATATATTGTCCGTTTTGTAGTACGTCTAATTCTTGATTTATCCATTTTGTGTAGTCTTTTCGTGATTATGGTGGGTCCCTTATCTTGTAAGACTGTGCTTTGAAAACCGTACTGTTAATTTGTTTCTTCTGTTTTCCTTCCGAAAAGAGTTTCATTAGATAACAATGTTTCTAGGGCAGCTTATCTACATTTAATTTGTCGATCCTTAATATCGTTTTTTCTTCAAGTATTGATTTAATTTGACGGTAAAGGTCATTGCAAAATTGGTTTAACCTTTCTAAATACTCGTAACTATTATGACTCGTTGAAGATGTGGGTGCGCCCGCTAAATAGTTCGCATGGGTTATGTTTTGTACTGGAATGAATCGCTTTGTTGTAGGTTAGTATGGATTCAGAGAGTATTTCGTCATGGTCGCATGTGAAATGTCGTTTTTTCCTGAGTTTGGTAATGATCATGTATGTTTCTGTTAGTGTTAAGTGTAGACGCTCAACGGGTGCGATGCTACTTGATTGTTGAAATGAGGTGGTGTGTGATTGATATCTATATTGCTGGCAGAAATCTTTAAACATGGCACTACTGAATTCTGCGCCCTGGTCATGGATTAGTTTTTTAGGGATGCCGAACAGGCTTATAAAATGTTTGGTGGGTGGACACATGCACATAGAAAATTGATCAATAAGAGTCAGCTTGCAATTGTGGTTAATTGTATCTATGATGATGGTGTCTAGGGGTTGTTCAGGTGTTTCTGGGATCTGGTATTCTATTTTCTGTGAATCTCTGACGTATTTCATGGTAAGGCGTGTGTTACATTTATTTATAATATTGGAGATTTTGCCTTTCATTTGTGGGCAGTAAAGTCTTCTTTTTAAGCGAAGAACAGTTTCATCAATACCGCGATCTTTGTTATTGTTGTGATATTCGTTAATAATTATACCCTGAACCCATTAAAAATGGGTAAAAGGGGTATTATGTTTTTGTGCAAAATGCAAATGTATGTAACAGGCAGAAGGAAGCATCTCCGACCCCATAAAGTATATATATTCTTGATCAGCATCAATAGCCGAGTCGATCTAGCCATGTCCGTCTGTCTGTACGTCCGTCCGTCCGTATGTATGAACGCAAGGATCTCAGAACCTATACAGCTACAGACTTGAAATTTTGAATGTAGGTGCTCCTTGTTCCTACGCAGATCGAGTTTGTTTCCGATAATCGATAACTTGCCCCGTTTCCAAGTAATCGATAAAAATGTATATCGAAATCCCGTTTTTTAAGCAATTTTGGTAAATAATAAGAGCTAGAGTTACCAAACTTGACATGCAGCTTCTAGAATAGTATATATATATCGAGTATCTTTCATTTTATACCTATCGCCACCTCCCCGCTACTCTCTATCTATAAGCGCGAACTGCATTTGGTGTTGGAATAAGAGTGTTCAGGGTATCCCCTAGTCGGGAGCTCCCGACTAGAATCTCTTACTTGTTCTGTTTTGTTTTTACGGGGCATCAATGTCTTCTAAAAAATCAAAGAATCTTAATATTTTGTATCCGTTACATTTTGCAAAAGTGTTGTTATATGTTTCCTGAACCATACTAAATAAATCGTTATTGCAGTAAATTGCATGGGGTTTGTTACGTTAAAGGATTGATTTGATCAAACTCCATTTTTATTTTGGTCTTTGTTTAATTTTTTTGGTACTATCCAAACTGGGGCGCGACAAGGGGAGCAGCTGGTTCGGATAATGTTTTGGTCTAGCATTTTCTTAATTTGTTCTCACTTAGGTCATAGTCGGGTGAGTTAAAAACTTCTATTTAAAATTGTGATATATTCATAAATTTCTACCTGATTACATAAAAATCACTTGTTTGGACTAGTTGTCGGATTTGTAAAGGTGTGACAAATTATTTAAGAATTGGAGGTTTGTAGAAAGAGTTTTTTCAAGTCGATTTTAGCTTTTAATTTTGCTAATAAGTCCATTCCAATGAGGCGTTTGAAATGTGGGTGAAATTCGAAAATGAGTAGTTCTGCTTGGGTTTGATCGTGGAATTCTTTGAACACTTCGATAGAAACTGTTTCTGTTAAGATTGTGTGTCAATTAAGAATTTAATCGAGTAGTTTGTGATTGAATTAATGATTAAGAATCATGTTTGTTTTTCGAGGCTTGTGACTGAAAATATCCTGCGTCGGCTATGTTACAAGTTATTTCGCTTTGGGAGTCTTGGTTTATGTTATGCATTTGGTTGGTTCTTCTATCGTTTGGTCTGAATGGGTTTTTGTTAGTGTTGTTGCGTTCTTTGTTGTAATAAGAAGTTGCTGATATATTAAAACTGTTATGATAGTTTCGGTCTTCGAGATTATGATTAGGGTGAGGTTATTTTGAAAATAGCAACTGTCCAAGTCGGGATGCTTCATAAGCTGCCTCAATATTAGATGGTTGTTTATTCTTAATCAAAGACTTAAACATTTCAATTTCCCTAACCAGAATAGCCTTTCTTTTTGTTTAAGCAAGTTGGTCTTAATAGTGTCCCAAGCTAATTCAGTTTTAGACGCATTGAGAGGTTCATTGGTCTATCCGATAATTCTATTTCTGATAGATTCTCTAAGAAGGAGGAGACCATAGGGTGTTTGATATACTCCTCTTATAAGCATGATCACTTCTTCGAAGTTGGTTATAAATTTATTCAGTTGCCATGGAGAACCATCAATAGTTGGGATTTCCTTAATGAAAGCTAGCATTTCGGTTGAGTTCATGGTGGTGGATATGGCGCCAAAGCCGCTAACAGGAGAGACAGGAGGGATCCCGAAGAGTTACCAGAATCCATCATTGGTGTTTTGCAATTTTTAGTGCGTCTACGTAAGAGGGTAGGAAATACCTTTTCTTCTCTAATTTCGGGCAAACAACTGCTTCTGAGGCCTAACCGAGTTTTATTTCAAAACCCAAATATAGACGATTTTATTGTGGTGACCCGGTGTAAGGGGTTGTGTGTGTGTGTATAAGAATACGCACTTATTAGTAACTCTTATTTATATGTTGTATGTAGGTGTATGTAGGTGTATATGTGTATAATTAGAGTAGTTTATTGTATATAGTTGTAACGTTGTTCTCTTGTTTTATCTGTAAATGGTTGTAATTAATATGTTTTATATTTTTTATAAGTGTATATGTGAGTTGTTACGACGATGATCTGCGATAGATACCGTTGGCCACGTCACATATAATTGAATTTTGTTTTTATTCCAATATTTTGTACGTGTATTTGTGAGCTGGTACAACGATGATCAGCGATTTATTACGTTGCCCATGTCCCAAATAATTGAATTTTGTGTGCGCTAATATTTAGTACATTTGTTTTTTTTTTCTCTTTACATTTGTATATATTGCTTTAGTTTCTTATTTTGTATATGTGTTTGTTTTTTTTTTATATTTGCATTTGTTATATTATGTATATTTTTTTTTATTATACCCTGAACCCATTGAAAATGGGTAAAAGGGGTATATTGTATTTGTGCAAAATGCAAATGTATGTAACAGGCAGAAGGAAGCATCTCCGACCCCATTAAGTATATATATTCTTGATCAGCATCAATAGCCGAGTCCGTCTGTCTGTCCGTATGTATGAACGCAAGGATCTCAGACCTATTAGAACTAGAGACTTGAAATTTTAGATGTAGGTGCTCCTGGTGCCTGCGCAGATCGAGTTTGTTTCCGATAATCGATAACTTACTCCGTTTCCAAGTAATCGATAAAAATGTATATCGAAATCCTGTTTTTAAAGCAATTTTTGTAAATAATAAAAGCTAGAGTCACTAAACTTGACATGTAGCTTCTAGAATAGTATATATATATGCATTTGGTGTTGGAAGAAGAGGGTTCAGGGTATCCCCTAGTCGGGAGCTCCCGACTAGAACCTCTTACTTGTTTAATTTAATTTTTTTTTACATATGTTATGGATTACTTGTATCTTCACTACTGACAGTGTAGGTAAGGGGATGAGAAATAGGTACATGTTAGTGCTGGCTGCGCCAGTTACCACTTGGGAGCGGAGTGGATAACAAAGATAAGCAGTCAAGGAGAATACCAGATGAATGGAATGAGTAACGCCTTCGGACGTATGTCCAAATAGATGGAATTAGTAAAGCCTTCGATCGTCTGTGTTTTTTAGATGTCAAGTTTATTCTGAGCCGCATACAAAGCGGACAGTGGTATATATCAAAGCTTAAAACTTTTGTATATAATGTATTTGTGGTGTTGCTCTAAATGTTTACATAAAGTTGCAATGTTGTTGCTGAGTGGTTTCTTGTCAATGAAACTTGATTCCGGGTTGAAGAACCCAGAATGTGCTGACTGGCACAATTTTTGGCAGAAAGTTTAGACTCTAATAATAAAACAAAAAAAAAGACTAAACAACTTCAATCTTCCCCAAATAGGATTCTGGTTCTGGATCCAGACGTACCCGCCCTGTCTGTGAGCTCCTTAATCTCGTCTCCCTCTTATTGGCCATTCGGATGTCATATCTCACCTTTTTATACCGTGAACCCATTAAAAATGGGTAAAAAGGGTATATTGTATATGTGCAAATGTATGTAAAAGACAGAAGGAAGCATCTCAGATCCCATAATACATATTCTGGTCAGCATCAATAGCCAAGTCGATCTAGCATGTGCGTCTGTCAGTCCGTCTGTCCGTATGTATGAACGCAAGGATCTCAAAATCTATTAGAGCTAGAGACTTGAAATTTGGAATGTAGGTCTTTCTAGTGCCCGCGCAGCACGATAATCGGTAACTTGCGCAGTTTCCAAGTAATCGATTTAAATCGATATCGTAATCGCCTCTTATGAGCAAATCTCTTAGGCTATCGCCACCTCACCGCTACCACAACATACCTATAAATCAACTAAATGAACCAATGCAATTGAGTTTTTGATAATATACCAATATTCTATAATACAATAAGATCTACTGTTACAATTTTCATGATCGGTTTTGGCTGCCAGTTGAGGTTGAGGCTGCTAGCGGAAATTGCCAGAATTTCATTATACATGAACGCACACACATTAACCGGCGTGTTTTTTTAATTCTATCAACAGCATTGCAATTGCGATTGTATTTTATTTTGTGCTGTTTGCACGTGTTGCTATTTTAATTCGTTTCTTTCCTAAGTATCATTTGGTGGTATGGTCAAATAGTGTGGTCTGTTAAGAGTTAGAGTCTGATTGAAAGAACTATTTTTTTTTTTAAATAATTTTTATTTCTTCTAAAGACGAGGAGCAAATAGCGCGACCTGCATTTGATGTTGGTAGAAGAGGGTTGGGGTATCCCCTAGTCAGGAGCTCCCGAATAGAGCCTCTTGCTTGTTATAACCTAATCCCATTAAAAATGGTTAAAAAGGGTATAATGTATTTGTGCAAATGTATGTAACAGGAAGAAGGACGTATCTCCGACCCCATAAAGTATTTATATTCTTGATCAGCATTAATAGCCGACGATATAAACAGTAAGATGAGTAACACCATACAACAAAATTTTTTGAAAATTGAGAACTCAAACGAAATCTGTGTCATTGCGCTCTTACAGCCGAGAGAGCGAAAAAGCTAAAAATAGAATGCTTCAGCTTCGGCTCTATGAGGGCCGTGAAAGCAATTATGTTTGTATGCGTGTGAATATGCATACATAACAGCATATTTTAATGTGTTGTTATTCACTGCCATGGCAAAGTTTCTGGCTGGCAAGAAATACATTTTCTTAGTTTTCTAGCGCTGATCATGAACTATCCCATATGAATTGTTGACATATGAATGCATGTTTTGTACTCAGGTTGGCTCCGTAGAGCCATATATCTACGGAGCCAACCTCAGTACACAACATGCATTCATATGTGATTACAAATTTGGGGTAGGTCATGCATGATCAGCGCTAGAAAAATAAGAAAAGCCAGGGCAGTGAACAACAACACATATATACATATTTTGATGTACTTATGCATGCATCATTCACGCATGCAAACAAATGTACTTCCACGCCATTGGCTGAGACAAGAACTTCTCTCAAGCATACACTGTCCAAAAACAAAAGTAAGATAAATCTATGTGTGCAAGATGCGCCTTGTTTAAAAATTATTTAATTCTTAAAGTTTCATGTTAAATTTATCGGTTTCTACGGTAAAATATCATTTAAATAAAGCATACAGTTCATGGATAAAGCAAAAGCACTTTGCGTCGATAGTAAGTTCAAAACTTTTTCGCTCAATGTACTTTGAAACGAAGCGACGCAAAGTACCATCGACCAGCTTAGCTGAAGGCAGGCTGGCGACTAACTTCGTTGCTCGTGTCAGCATCAGCAAGCCGCGACTTCGGCATTCGTTCGTCTGAATTTTGGAGAACGAACAGCCAATCGGCAGGCATGTCATGTGAAGTCTCAAAGGCCAGATGAAAGGCCAGGCTAGAAATTGTGTTGAGTTTCTAGAATAGTACTCCTTATTCTGTTTTTACACGGTAAATTGGTTCCGGAAATAACCGTAAAAAAAAATTTAAGCCCAAAAGATTTAAGATCATGGCAAATGGTTTGAAATCGTGTAAAAAATGTAACATTTTTATACCCTCAACCCATTCAAAATGGGTAAAAGGGGTACATATAATGTTGTTGTGCAAAATTTAAATGTATGTAACAGGCAGAAGGAAGCATCTCCAACCCCCTAAAGTATATATATTCTTGATCAGCATCAATAGCTGAGTCGATCTATTCATGTCCGTCCGTATGTATGAACAAGGATCTCAGAACCTATATGAGCTTGAGACTTGAAATTTTAGCTGTAGGTTCCCCTAGTGCCTACGCAGATCTACTCTATTTTCAAGTAATCGATAAAAATTGATATCGACATCCTGTTTTTTGAGCAACTTTGGTAAATAATAAGAGCTAGAGTAACTAAACTAGATATGTAGCTTCTAGAAAAGTATATATATCTGCATTTGGTGATGGAAGAAGAGGGTTCAGGGTATCCCCTAGTCGGGACCTACCGGCTAGAACCTCTTACTTGTTTTATTTTCAAACCGTTTCAAATCAAAACAGTGTAAAAAGACAGTAAAAACAGATAAGGTGTTTTTTCATTCTATTTATGTAGCCACCTCCGTGCTACAATAGCTTTAATCAAGTAATAAACGTGGACTACCTACTTTTTATTAACTTTTGAGAATTTACAAATCAACACATAGATTTACTGTTGAAAATTTAATTAAAATCGGTTAAGAAACACAAAAGTTATTAAAGAAAACGTGTTTTGGCTGGCCTCGTGCTTGCGGCTATTGGCCGCCCGATTCGCTCCCAAAGACATGATAGGGAGAGTGGATCGCATGCCCTTGGATATTTCCTTGGCCTTCATTTGGGCTGTTGACCCAAAAAAATGCAGCTGTGCAGATGAGCAGCAACGGTGTCCGCGTCGCAAATGTATGCGTGTGCCGAAATTCGGCACCTATGATGTTGCTGCCCAATTGAACAGCCGGCAGTTCGTCTTTGTCAGCGGTCAACGGCGGGCGTTCCGTGCTCGGGAGCGAATTAAAGATTTTCAATTTTTCATGCCGGCCAGTTGATAAAATATTCTAGAAAAGTTTCTAACAGGCAAACTAATCCGATATGTACAATTGAAATATAACGGGCTTTTGTTTCGGTTTAATAATAAAATTTTAATTAAAACATTGTACCGTCAAAAGATAAAGGAAGCCGTATACATCTAAGGCCACAAAGCAAAGACAGTGACGTTTCCGAAGAAGAAAAGGACACAAAAATAACAACCATCCGAGTGCCAGCTCAGGAGCCACACAGATGACGACTGGCTGTTTCTCCCGGCTCACTAGCCCGTCATCTGTGGCCCGGCCAATCTCATCGACACGAGAAGGATCCAAACCAGAGCGCAATTCGACGATTACCAGCGTTCTTTCACCCTATCGCGGACATCGAGGATCGCCCATAATAGCGAGTCAGTCCATTCCGAGACTGTTTTTCCGCCCCTGGCTAGAAGCAGAAGCCAAAAAGCCCGGATAGTTGTCCGATGCAAGGGTCCCCTTTTTTTTACTTGGTGCCCTGCAACGCATAAAATAAAGCATTAGATAGAATTAAATTTTGCTACTATCTTAGTACTTAAGGCTATTTAAAAGATTCATATCAATTATACGCTGACGGTTAACGGGCCAAGATCTATTGGATCGCGAACCGTAACAAGGAACTTCGATTATTAAATACGTACACGAGCAGTACACACATACATATATATATATGGATCCAAGTTATAAATACATGGTTTTACTATCGCCCTTTACCAACCCCAGAGAGCTCTTTAGGCAGGGTAAGGTAGTTTAAGCGATTCAGCACCTTTGCACGCCACGTATATAATCATCCTGGAATCTATATTTATACATATATATTTATTTATTTTGGTATTTAGCTGCCCATTGGTGCAACGAGAAAATATAAACTCACTTTTGGCCACAGCTTCCGGCAGTGTTCTTTCGCCCAGATCCGGTGTTATCATAAGCCCTGTACATGTAACTCCTATAAAATAGAACTCCTGAATTGATTAATGTCCATGTCAACAATAATAATTATAAGATAAAACGAAGCAGAACACGCATCTGTCAGAGTGCCAGAGAAGTCAACTTGCATGAAACTATAAACAACAGAAGGGAGATATCCTGCACTGGAATAAGAAATAAGATTAAATGTTAATGATTGTAAGAAATGAACAATAACCTCGGAAGTGATGAGGCCATCTAGTGGCCAAATATGGGGGAGACGAATGAAGGTGATCGTCTCATGGTAGGGCGGGTACGCTGGGTCCGGAACCGGGACCCGATCTGGAAAACTAAAGTGGATTAATAGTGTTTTTGTTAAATTATATTAGCGTCTCACCTTTGTTGTTTACATTTATTTGTCGTCGCAGCTGTTTATGCTGTTCATTTGTTGGAAGTTTCGACTGTTTAATGTTATCGGAGTTTGTGGTTCGTTTTGCATAGTGCTGTGTAGGTCTGTTTTGCTACAGACGTTAAGCTTTGTTGTTATCGATTGTGCGGACTGCGGGCAAGGGATGGGACTACACCCAGAGAAACCGATGAACCTGCCGGCGCGGCCCACCGAGAAACAAGCAGTTCTGTAACATGTGTAATTGTACTCTATATTCCTGGCAAAAATCTTTAAACATGGCACTACTGAATTCTGCGCCCTGGTCATGGATTAGTTTTTTAGGGATGCCGAACAGGCTTATAAAATGTTTGGTGGGTAGACACATGCAAATTTAGAAAATTTATCAATAAGAGTCAGGTTACAATTGTGGTTAATTGTATCTATGATGATGGTGTCTAGGGGTTGTTCAGGTGTTTCTGGGATCTGGAATTCTATTTTCTGTGAATGTCTGTCGTATTTCATGGTAAGGCATGTGTTACATTTATTTATAGTATTGGAGATTTTTCCTTTCATTTGTGGGCAGTAAAGTCTTCTTTTTAAGCGTAGAACAGTTTCATCAATACCGCGATCTTTGTTATTGTTGTGATATTCGTTAATAATTCTGTTTTGTTTTTACGGGGCATCAATGTCTTCTAAAAAATCAAAGAATCTTAATATTTTGTATCCGTTACATTTTGCAAAAGTGTTGTTATAAGTTTCCTGAACCATACTAAATAAATCGTTATTGCAGTAAAGTGCATGGGGTTTGTTTCGTTAAAGGATTGATTTCAGTTGTCCATTTGTAAAGGTATGACGAACTATAAAAGAAAAGGAGATTTGCAGAAAGAGTTTTTCCAAGTCGATTTTAGCTTTTAATTTTGCTAATAAGTCCATACCAATGAGGCGTTTGAAATGTGGGTGAAATTCGAAAATGAGTAGTTCAGCTTGGGTTTGATCGTGGAATTCTTTGAACATTTTGATAGAAACTGTTTCTGTTAAGATTGGGCTGTTTAAGATAGTTTTTATCGAAGTGGAGTGTTTTAGTGTAATTCAATGTTCTGGTTGTATAAAAGAGGGGCCTATGAATGAATTGGTCGAACCGGTGTCAATTAAGAATTTAATCGAGTAGTTTGTGATTGAATTAATGATTATGTAGGGAAGGGAGGCGCCGTGAGTTTTTCTGCTCAAGAATCATGTTTGTTTTTCGAGGCTTGTGACTAAAAATATCCTGCGTCGGCTATGTTACAAGTTATTTCGCTTTGGGAGTCTTGGTTTATGTTATGCATTTGGTTGGTTCTTCTATCGTTTGGTCTGAATGGGTTTTTGTTAGTATGGTATGGACTTCTTTGTTGTAATAAGAAGTTGCTGTTGTATTAAAACTGTTATGATAGTTTCGGTCTTCGAGATTATGATAAGGGTGGGGTTGGCCTGATTTGTTATTTTGAAAATAGCAACTGTCCAAGTCGGGATGCTTCATAAGCTGCCTCGATATTATATAGTTGTTTATTCTTAATCAAAGACTTAAACATTTTCAATTTCCCTAACCAGAATAGCCTTTCTTTTTGTTTATTGGAAAATTTTAGAAGTAAGTTGGTTCTAATAATGTCCCAAGCTAATTCAGTGTTAGACGCATTAAGAGGTTCATTGGTCTATCCGATAATTCTATTTCTGATAGCTCTAAGAAGGAGGAGACCATAGGGTGTTTGATATATTCCTCTTATAAGCATGATCACTTCTTCGAAGTTGGTTATAAATTTATTCAGTTGCCATGGAGAACCATCAATGGTTGGGATTTCCTTAATGAAAGCTAGCATTTCGGTTGAGTTCATGGTGGTGGATATGGCGCCAAAGCCGCTAACAGGAGAGACAGGAGGGATCCCGAAGAGTTACCAGAATCCATCATTGGTGTTTTGCAATTTTTAGTGCGTCTACGTAAGAGGGTAGGAAATAGCTTTTCTTCTCTAATTTCGGGCAAACAACTGCTTCTGAGGCCTAAACGAGTTTTATTTCAAAACCCAAATATAGACGATTTCATTGTGGTGACCCGGTGTAAGGGGTTGTGTGTGTGTGTATAAGAATACGCACTTTTTAGTATAACTTATTTATATGTTGTGTATGTAGGTGTATATGTATGTGTATAATTTGAGTAGTTTATTGTATATAGTTGTAATGTTGTTCTCTTGTTTTATCTGTAAATTTTTGTAATATATATATTTGGCTGGCTCGAGGGCCGGGTTTGTTTAAATAAAACAATGAAAACAATTTTGTTGTAGTTTGCTTCCAATATATTTCGGTTGCACATCGGCAAACCGTCTTAAGGGCACTAACACAAGGTACAAAAAACAATTAACAATAAAATATTTTAAATTAAAAAATATATTGACACATTTAACATACATTATTTTACACGTTTGCGGTTTTTGACGTGGAGATTCAAACTGAGTCTGTTCAATAGGTGTCTGTACAAGTGAGCGCATTTACTGTGTCTGTCTTGTAGTTTAGTCGTTTGTTCGTCGGCGTGTTAATTATGTGTAGCTTTTCTAATGTGTGTCGTTTTTTTGTAGTGTTAATCTTGTTGTAAGACTGTTTTTGCATCAAAATTTGGTGAGCATAAGTGCTGTTTTCGGCATATTATTTTGATGTCTTAATTGGAAGACTTATTTATGTTGAGTAATCCTTGTTTATAGTTTAGATTTTGTTGTGCATATGTACACACTATTGCAGTTGTTGTTATTTTCCCCAGCACATGGTATTTGGTAAATTACGTTACTTTTGTCGGTCATAGAAATTTTTGATTTTATCTTATTGAAGAATTTTTGTAACGTATTCGTAGGTTTGTGTGATACTTTTATTTCTTGGTGTTGTAGCAGTCTGAGTTCGTGAGGCGTTCTGATAGTCATGGGACATACATATATAAGGGATTTGTATATTTTGTTAGGTTCTCCCATTAAAAATGGGTACAACGGGTATAATGTTTTTGTGCAAAATGTAAATGTATGTAACAGGCAGAAGGAAGCATCTCCGACCCCATAAAGTATATATATTCTTGATCAGCATCAATAGCCGAGCCGATTGTCTGTCCGTCTATCCGTCCGTCCGACTGTTCGTCCGTATGTATGAACGTAGACTTGAAATTTTGAATGTAGGCCCTTTTAGTGCCCGCGCAGTTTTTTTTTCCGATAATTGATAAATTGTCCCGTTAATCGATAAAATCGATATCGGAATCCTGTTTTTTGAGGAAATCTCGTAAGCTATAATCACTAAACTTGATATGTAGTTTCTAGAATAGTACTCCTAATTCTGTTTTTACACGGTAAATTGGTTCCAGAAAAAACCGTAAAAAGAAATTTAAGCCCAAAAGATTTAAGATCATGGCAAATGGTTTAAAATCATGTTTAAAAATGTAAAAAAATTTTTATTTTCAAACCGTGTCAAATCAAATCAGTGTAAAAAAAAAACCGTGTAAAAACAGAATATATCCCTCCCCGTGACCACCACAAAGATATTAATCAAGTATATAAACCAATTTGTATTGCCCACCAATTCAAGCCACAATTTTAATGCAATTAAGTTTTTGAGAATTTACAAATATTTTTTATCATAATGGAATGGCCGCCATTCACCTGTTGGCTGGCGGACCAATCGCAACGGCGATGCATATGCCCTCTTTGATGGTTGGCACACACCTATTTCGAGAAAGAACTCGAATTCCATTTTTGCAGCGTTAAATTTGACTGGTATGAGACGGCTAGGTCTTGCGAATGTCGGTGGGCCTTCTGTCTAAGGAATTGAGTTATGCGATGACCGTGAATTCCTCCAGCAGTCCCACGAACTCACAAATTGCGTATACCGTTTTTAATATTGCTGAAGATTGAAAGCTATAGACACCTTGACTTGCTAACAAAGTTTGTGCGTCGATTAATTTTCCATCTTCGATACTGACAGGAAGGTTGTAGTGCTGCAGAAAATCTGATCTAATGATTGGGAATTTTGTGTTAGCAATGATAAAATTCAATGTGAATGGGTGAATAAACCCAAGATTGAGCGTGAGACGAATTGAACCATATGTTTTGCTGGTAGTGGCTAAGACACGTCGATTTATGGCTGCATGACCGACACATCTGCGCCAGTGTCGGTAAGGAACTTTTTACCAGACTTTGTATCTGGAATAAAAACTCGATTAGAAGTTGTTATACGGTGAACGTTTATCCCAAGCATAAAGAAATATTGCATGGCTTGAACAGATTGGCCATCGAAGTTGCCAATTTCATAATATTCCACGGTGTTTGCAATTTTTTGGGACTGCTGTTATTTGATTAAAGGAACATGGTGCAATACAGTGTTGGACACTTGATCTAAGTATTCGGTTTCCGCATATGTGATGACGGCTGTATACTTCTCGTCTTCCATCCGTACGCCATGCCTTGTAAAAAAAACAAACTTTCCAGCTTTGTGAAAACATTTCAATGTTTGTGGTTGAGTAAATGGTATATTAACGAAAAAAAAATTTACACTGTCTGCAACTCCTGCATTTCTATTCTCAATGTGAGCGTTAGCATTATTGTCGTCCTCATATTGTACTTTAAGCGTCACGTATTAGGCGGAACTGCCTAAAATATCTATGTTTGTGTAAGTGTGTCGCAGCAAAGCTATGTGTGTGTCGATTAGCTTCTAATGTCAAACTTAACTTGGTAAAACCTTCTTAATGGTCGAGCAGTGCGAGTCCACACTTTGGCTGTTTTAGGGGTGGTAAGAGTTAAATAGAAGGAACTTATAGGTTACTATTTCACATCCATTAATAGATGTTTATTGATTATATACAATGATGGATAGAGAGCTAGAACTATAACGTGTTATAGATACTTTTCGTAATATTGTGAAGTTCAAAATAAGTGTAACCAAATTTATCAAAGACAAAAAACACAAAACTATAAATTTCTGCGATGCCAGATCGTCATTTAAAACGCTTTAAGGCGGTAAAGCAGATTGTTACGAAAACATATTTTAGTAAGTTTGCCAATGCCAATTTAAGTAGCGTAAAGTGCTGAGCCGAAACACTACTATGATAAGAAAACATCGTCAAAAAAAAAATACCGCCAATGTAAGCAGAAGCTTTTCCGTTGCCATCGAAGTTATTTTAAAATCATTTATCCATTCCTATCCAACTATCTCTATATATAAAACTATTTGTCCTGACTGACTGACTGACTTATTGACTGACTGATTGGTGATCAACTCACTGCCCAAACCGTAAGAGCTAGGAAATTTTGAAATTTTCACTGTAGTTACATTATGTGATGACGGTGAACGTTAAGACGGGTTTTCGGGATATTCTACCCACAAGCGAGGCAAAGTCGCGAAAAACCTTTGTGTGAAACTTTTTTGTTTACAATCCGATCGGCCTTAAACGTAATTTCAAAGATCTTTGTTCAAATTCATTTCAGGGCTGTTTCACACTTTTCCAAAAATGTATTTCTCCTTGGTGGAAAGGGGGGCCAAAGATTTGGTAACGTTTCGCGCTCAAATAAATTTCAAAGGATCTATATGAAAAATCATTTGAGATATGTTTCACATCTTAGGCAGAATCGAAGGATCCTCGGTAAAAAGTGCGATTCTAAGACTTTTTTGGTGAAGTTTTAAGTTTTGTCCGATTTGCTTCAAACTTATTTGCAAAGCTCTATATAAAAGTTCAATGAAAACGTGTTTCAGCGATTTGGGAAATTCCACCCGGAAATTCCATACCCACTACTATATATAGAAGCAAGAAAATATTTTAAGAATTTAATAAATATCTTAAAGAACGCAACACTTCCTAAGAAGCTCTCTGATCATGTAAGGCGATCATGACGGGTATCATTTAACGGGTATATGCATGTCTGAGTATATGTTCATGTTTTTATGTGGAGATCGCTCCCGTCCCGTTAATTAATAATAAATGTTAAATGTACAAAAAGATAAGACACTAAATTTTTGTAGCAGCTGCTGCTGCCTCTTGACTGAGTCTGAGGGCTTTTCGAAACGAATTTACTCTATAAAGAGAGAGATCTCAGTTGAGAGTGATTGACGTGTTTTCTTATGCACCAAGATTTTTATATATTTTTGCGCTTTAATCCTGATTTTTATACCCTGAACCCATTGAAAATGGGTAAAAGGGGTATATTGTATTTGTGCAAAATGTAAATGTATGTAACAGGCAGAAGGAAGCATCTCCGGCTCCATAAAGTATATATTCTTGATCAGCATCAATAGGCGAGTCGATCTAGCCATGTCCGTCTGTCTGTCCGTCCTTCCGTCCTAATGTATGAACGCAAGGATCTCAGAACCTATAAGAGCTAGAGACTTGCAATTTTAGCTGTAGGTCCTCTTGGTGCCAGTTTGTTTCCGACAAACGATAAAAATGTATATCGAAATCCCGTTTTTTAAGCAATTTTGGTAAATAATAAAAGCTAGAGTCACCAAACTTGACATGTAGCTTCTAGAATAGTATATTTATATCGAGTATCTTTCATTTTAAACCTATCGCTACCTCCCCGCTACTCTCTATCTTTAATCGCGCGCTGCATTTGGTGTTGGAATAAGAGGGTTCAGGGTATCCCCTAGTCGGGAACTCCCGACTAGAACCTCTTACTTGTTATTTCTAAATTTTGCATGTTTGATGCTTTATTTTAAAAGCTTTTATAACTTGTGCTAAGTGTTATCTGTTGTGCGGCGTAATTCTGTTAATTATTGCATTTATTAAACGCGGCGTTAGTTCCGTAGTTTTGTTACTGCCTGTTTTGATTCTTTTGCTTTGGTGCTTCCTTGTGCATACACTTGTTTGTACGTGTGTTCGCTGCTGCATATTTCTGTTTGTGCATCGCGCTCTCGCAAATTTTTGCTGTTGCTTTTTGTTTCAAACAATTTGTTTGTGTACGAATAGTTATTTTTTGAGTGCTATCTATTTTTGTGCGCCGTTTTCGTTTTGCTTTGCGCACTCGCACATTCTATTTATCTTTTAACGCTTGTAGTAATTATGTCATGCTATAAGAAACCTTGCACGTTCAAGCAGGCTGATGATTCTGCATTGCCGCAATTTGTTAATTGCTGGCTGTGTGAGAATATGATGCATGCTAAATATAGAGACCTGCGTGGTCTCTTGGCGGGATTGAGACAAGATCGCTGCAATTGCCAAGAAGGGCTGCGGCGGCTTGCGTTGGTCGTGCCCTGAATGCATCGACAAGCAAATTGATTTCTTTAGAATGTATAATTCTGTGAGAAATCAATTCTTAAAATTGAATAACGTGGCTAAGCAGCTCTCGAGTAATTTTGACTCGAGTTTTGAGTTGCTTGGCAAATACAAATTCGAGTCTCCAACCAATCCCGGTTGGAGCCTCAATTTTTGCTGTTGCCCTCTCCGTCTGTTCAGACACCTACATCTCTTTCGTCCCTGCCTAGCAACTTGTATTTATCTCCAATGTTGTCATTACCGCCTTCTCCGAGCGACTGCCCAAATATTACCCCTGTTTCATCCCCTGTAATAGTCCCATTAGTCCCCGTACCTGGACCTGTCCCAGTTAGCCACATTACCTCAGCCAAGTCACCTCCTGGCCGCAAAGGTAGACCGCAATCTTGCCCAGATTGTTAAAAATAATCGTGGTGCCCCTTTGGCTTCACCAAATCCAGTATTACCTGTAGCCCCGTCAGCTACTAATTTAACTGTTGTTGCCCCTCATACGCAAGTTTTTGTGTCTCGACTTTCGTCTGACACCACTCCTAGTCATTGGCATCCTATATTGTTAGCAAATCTTTTGCTAGCGTGTCGATAGCCAAATTTAATTTCTCCATTCCTCGTGAAATATCATAATTAACAAGTAAGAGGTTCTAGTCGGGAGCTCCCGACTAGAGGATACCCTGAACCCTCATATTCCAACACCAAATGCAGCGCGCGCTTATAGATAGAGAGTAGCGGGGAGGTGGCGATAGGTATAAAATTAAAGATAATCGATATATATATACTTTTCTAGAAGCTACATGTCAAGTTTGGTAACTCTAGCTCTTATTATTTACCAAAATTGCTTAAAAAACAGGATGTCGATATACATTTTTATCGATTACTTGGAAACGGGCAAGTTATCGATTATCGGAAACAAACTCGATCTGCGTAGGAACTAGGAGCACCTACATTTAAAATTTCAAGTCTCTAGCTCTTATAGGTTCTGAGATCCTTGCGTTCATACATACGGACGGACGGACGGACGGACGGACGGACGGACGGACGGACGGACGGACGGACGGACGGACAGACAGACGGACATGGCTAGATCGACTCGGTTATTAATGCTGATCAAGAATATATATACTTTATGGGGTCGGAGATGCTTCCTTCTGCCTGTTACATACATTTGGATTTTGCACAAAAACATAATACCCCTTTTACCCATTTTTAATGGGTTCAGGGTATAAAAATAAATGTTTCACACTATATGTTCCCAATCATTTGTGATCCTAAATTTTGGCTTCCACACATGATTGTTCTCGAGTTCAAGCCAAAAAGGCGTAACCAGCCTGTCACCCTTCCAGTCCCTTTAATACAGGGTACCATTTTTGCCCCAAATAAAATAACTTCATCTTCTGACCAAATCTTTATTCATTATCAGAATGTCAGAGGTCTCATTTCAAAGCTTAAAAATATTTTCATGGCCAGTACTTCCTTCGAATCGGATATAATAGCATTTTCAGAAACATGGTTAAATTTAACCATATCCGATTTTGAGGTATTTTCGAATAGTTTTATAGTTTTTGCATAGAAATGATCGGCCGACTCGAGGTGGTGGGGTGTTAATTGCCGTTTTCCAGTCAGGACTTTTCTGTTTTAGTACGCCTACTGACGCTGAGATTGTCTCAGTTAAGGTGTCTTTTCCTACACGGAATATCTATATTACATGCTCTAATGTACCTCCTTCTTCTAATAGTTAAGTTTATATGAAACATATTACTTGTATTAAAGAAGGTTCTTCACACGTGCGTGATAATTACCTATTTATGGTGTTGGGTGATTTTAATTTGCCGAACATCTCTTGGTCATTATTCACTGCCGAAAATTATCTAGTGCCCTCAGCACAGCATGATTTTAGGCTGCATGCTTGATCTTTCGTTGTTTCAAATCAATTCAATTTCTATTCATTTGAATAGAACACTTGACCTTGTATTTGTTAACAACTACCTTATTTCTAATGTGTCTAGGTCCCCTCCTTTATCTCTCCTAAGGATGTATATCATCCTACTTTAGAGGTTGCAATGTTCAATTGTAATCCTCACATTTCGTGCTCATCAGCCAATAAGCCCCGCCGTTGCTTTCGCAAAGGAAATTTTTCAGTGCTGAATCAGCTTTTTTATGCAAACGATTGGTCTTTTTTATATGACTCGATTGATATGAATAATGCTATTAATTTTTTTTATAACACCCTATGTGTATTAGATATGTGTATTCCCAAGTCAATTCCTTCGACTACTTCTTCAAAGCCACCCTGGCTTACTCCCAGGTTATCAAATCTAAAAAATATAAAATCTAAATATTTTAGAAAGTTTAAGAGGTCTGGTTCGAGCACTAAATATTCCATAGCCAAGTCGAACTTCTTTCTTCTGAATTCTCAATGCTATGAGAATTATCTTACTCGTTGTAAAAGTCAATTTGCCCAAAATCCAAGACAGTTTTACAATTTTGTAAACTTGAAGCGTGTCTTCAACTTTGCCATAAAGCTAGCAATGACTCTGATCCTGCTAACCTCTTTGCTAATTTTTTCAAATCAACCTAATCTTCAGTCTGTTCTAATAACAATTCTTACCCTTATACTATTACTTTCTCTAGTTCTATACCTCCTCCTGTTATTTCCCTTTCCTCTCTCCTTCTTTAAAATCTTCTTACTCTCCTGGGCCTGACAACATTCCTTGTAGTCTACTTATGGAGTGTAGCTCTTCCCTTCTTTATCCATTGCTAAAGCTGTTAAATCTATCCCTTGAATCTTCTGTCTTTCCATGTCTTTGGAAAGAATCTTATATTATTCCTTTCCATAAGAAAGGTGGAAAGTCTGATATATAAAATTACAGGGGCATTGCAAAACTGTTCGCTATTTCAAAATTATTTGAAAAAATAATCACTTCGAATTTGCAGCATTTCTGCGAATTGGTTGTTTCCCTTGTTCAACATGGATTCGTAAAGAATCGGTCAACTACGACCAATCTGCTTGAGTTTACTTCCTTGGTAAATGATGCTTTCCTTTCGAAAATGCAAACTGTTGTCATTTACACTTACTTCAGTAAGGCGTTTGACTCTGTGCAACATGACATTTTACATTTAAAACTTGACCGAATAGGTTTCCCTCCGTCTCTTTTGTATTGAATTAGTTCTAATTTAAAAGGTAGGACCCAAAGAGTAATGCTGAGGCTGACTACCTCTAAACAGGTTCACGTTACTTCTGGTGCTTCTCAAGGAATTCATCTTGAACCTTTACTATTTACTCTTTTTATAAATGATCTGAACGCTATGAAACTTTGGTGTTCGGCCAATCAATTGCATCTGAATTGTTCAAAGTGTAAGTACTACACCTTATCTTGTCAGTTATACATCAGCTAAGAATCTAGGCTTTTTTATTTATTCTTAACTCTGCTTCAATCTTCACATGGGTAATGAGACAAAAGGTGTACTTGGATTCATTAAACGATGGTCTAAAGAGTTTAACGATCCTTTAATAACGAAACTTCTGTATATCTCTCTTGTTCGCCCTATCCTTGAATGCTGCTCTTGCATCTGGTCTCTGCAGTATAACAATAGCCAGGATCGTACTGAATCTGTTCAGAAGCAATTTCTGCTTTTTGCCTTACGAGGTTTAAGACAAAAAACACAAATATATAAATTTCTGCGATGCCAGATCGTCATTACAACGCTTTAAGGCGGTAAAGCAGATTGTTACGAAAACATATTTTAGTAAGTTTGCCAATGCCAATTTAAGTAGCGTAAAGTGCTGAGCCGAAACACTACTTTGATAAGAAAACATCGTCAAAAAAAAAATACCGCCAATGTAAGCAGAAGCTTTTCCGTTGCCATCGAAGTTATTTCAAAATCATTTATCCATTCCTATCCAACTATCTCTATATATAAAACTATTTTTCCTGACTGACTGACTGACTTATTGACTGACTGATTGGTGATCAACTCACTGCCCAAACCGTAAGAGCTAGGAAATTTTGAAATTTTCACTGTAGTTACATTATGTGATGACGGTGAACGTTAAGACGTGTTTTCGGGATATTCTACCCACAAGCGAGGCAAAGTCGCGAAAAACCTTTGTGTGAAACTTTTTTGTTTACAATCCGATCGGCCTTAAACGTAATTTCAAAGATCTTTGTTCAAATTCATTTCAGGGCTGTTTCACACTTTTCCAAAAATGTATTTCTCCTTGGTGGAAAGGGGGGCCAAAGATTTGGTAACGTTTCGCGCTCAAATAAATTTCAAAGGATCTATATGAAAAATCATTTGAGATATGTTTCACATCTTAGGCAGAATCGAAGGATCCTCGGTAAAAAGTGCGATTCTAAGACTTTTTTGGTGAAGTTTTAAGTTTTGTCCGATTTGCTTCAAACTTATTTGCAAAGCTCTATATAAAAGTTCAATGAAAACGTGTTTCAGCGATTTGGGAAATTCCACCCGGAAATTCCATACCCACTACTATATATAGAAGCAAGAAAATATTTTAAGAATTTAATAAATATCTTAAAGAACGCAACACTTCCTAAGAAGCTCTCTGATCATGTAAGGCGATCATGACGGGTATCATTTAACGGGTATATGCATGTCTGAGTATATGTTCATGTTTTTATGTGGAGATCGCTCCCGTCCCGTTAATTAATAATAAATGTTAAATGTACAAAAAGATAAGACACTAAATTTTTGTAGCAGCTGCTGCTGCCTCTTGACTGAGTCTGAGGGCTTTTCGAAACGAATTTACTCTATAAAGAGAGAGATCTCAGTTGAGAGTGATTGACGTGTTTTCTTATGCACCAAGATTTTTATATATTTTTGCGCTTTAATCCTGATTTTTATACCCTGAACCCATTGAAAATGGGTAAAAGGGGTATATTGTATTTGTGCAAAATGTAAATGTATGTAACAGGCAGAAGGAAGCATCTCCGGCTCCATAAAGTATATATTCTTGATCAGCATCAATAGGCGAGTCGATCTAGCCATGTCCGTCTGTCTGTCCGTCCGTCCGTCCGTCCGTCCGTCCGTCCGTATGTATGAACGCAAGGATCTCAGAACCTATAAGAGCTAGAGACTTGAAATTTTAGCTGTAGGTCCTCTTGGTGCCCGCGCAGATCGAGTTTGTTTCCGATAAACGATAAAAATGTATATCGAAATCCCGTTTTTTAAGCAATTTTGGTAAATAATAAAAGCTAGAGTCACCAAACTTGACATGTAGCTTCTAGAATAGTATATATATATCGAGTATCTTTCTTTTTTTACCTATCACTACCTCCCCGCTACTCTCTATCTTTAATCGCGCGCTGCATTTGGTGTTGGAATAAGAGGGTTCAGGGTATCCCCTAGTCGGGAACTCCCGACTAGAACCTCTTACTTGTTATTTCTAAATTTTGCATGTTTGATGCTTTATTTTAAAAGCTTTTATAACTTGTGCAAAGTGTTATCTGTTGTGCGGCGTAATTCTGTTAATTATTGCATTTATTAAACGCGGCGTTAGTTCCGTAGTTTTGTTACTGCCTGTTTTGATTCTTTTGCTTTGGTGGTTCCCTGTGCATACACTTGTTTGTACGTGTGTTCGCTGCTGCATATTTCTGTTTGTGCATCGCGCTGTCGCAAATTTTTGCTGTTGCTTTTTGTTCCAAACAATTTGCTTGTGTACGAATAGTTATTTTTTGAGCGTTTACTTGCTCTTTTTTTGTGCGCCGTTTTCGTTTTGCTCTGCGCACTCGCAAATTCTATTTATCTTTTAACGCTAGTAGTAATTATGTCATGCTATAAGAAACCTTGCACGTTCAAGCAGGCTGATGATTCTGCGTTGGCGCAATTTGTTAATTGCTGGCTGTGTGAGAATATGATGCATGCTAAATATAGAGACCTGCGTGGTCTCTTGGCGGGATTGAGACAAGATCGCTGCAATTGCCAAGAAGGGCTGCGGCGGCTTGCGTTGGTCGTGCCCTGAATGCATCGACAAGCAAATTGATTTCTTTAGAATGTATAATTCTGTGAGAAATCAATTCTTAAAATTGAATAACGTGGCTAAGCAGCTCTCGAGTAATTTTGACTCGAGTTTTGAGTTGCTTGGCAAATACAAATTCGAGTCTCCAACCAATCGGTTGGAGGTCCAACCAATCCCGGTTGGAGCCTCAATTTTTGCTGTTGCCCTCTCCGTCTGTTCAGACACCTACATCTCTTTCGTCCCTGCCTAGCAACTTGTATTTATCTCCAATGTTGTCATTACCGCCTTCTCCGAGCGACTGCCCAAATATTACCCCTGTTTCATCCCCTGTAATAGTCCCATTAGTCCCCGTACCTGGACCTGTCCCAGTTAGCCACATTACCTCAGCCAAGTCACCTCCTGGCCGCAAAGGTAGACCGCAATCTTGCCCAGATTGTTAAAAATAATCGTGGTGCCCCTTTGGCTTCACCAAATCCAGTATTACCTGTAACCCGTCAGCTCCTAATTTAACTGTTGTTGCCCCTCATACGCAAGTTTTTGTGTCTCGACTTTCGTCTGACACCACTCCTAGTCATTGGCAGCCTATATTGTTAGCAAATCTTCTGCTAGCGTGTCGATAGCCAAATTTAATTTCTCCATACCTCGTGAAATATCATAATTAGAAATAAATGTTTCACACTATATGTTCCCAATCATTTGTGATCCTAAATTTTGGCTTCCACACATGATTGTTCTCGAGTTCAAGCCAAAATGGCGTAACCAGCCTGTCACCCTTCCAGTCCCTTTAATACAGGGTACCATTTCTTCCCAAAAAAAAAAAACTTCATCTTCTGACCAAATCTTTATTCATTATCAGAATATCAGAGGTCTCATTTTCAAGCTTAAAAATCTTTTCATGGCCAGCACTTCCTTCGATTCGGATATAATCGCATTTTCAGAAACATGGTTGATTTAACCATGTCTGATTTTGAGATTTTTTCGAGTAATTTTATTTTGCATAGAAATGATCGGCCGACTCGAGATGGTGACGTTAAGGCCACTCTTCAGTCAGAACTTTTCTGTTTTAGTACGCCTACTGACGCTGAGATTGTCTCAGTTAAGGTGTCTTTTCCTACACGGAATATCTATATTACATGCTCTAATGTACCTCCTTCTTCTAATAGTTAAGTTTATATGAAACATATTACTTGTATTAAAGAAGGTTCTTCACACGTGCGTGATAATTACCTATTTATGGTGTTGGGTGATTTTAATTTGCCGAACATCTCTTGGTCATTATTCACTGCCGAAAATTATCTAGTGCCCTCAGCACAGCATGATTTTAGGCTGCATGCTTGATCTTTCGTTGTTTCAAATCAATTCAATTTCTATTCATTTGAATAGAACACTTGACCTTGTATTTGTTAACAACTACCTTATTTCTAATGTGTCTAGGTCCCCTCTTTTATCTCTCCTAAGGATGTATATCATCCTACTTTAGAGGTTGCAATGTTCAATTGTAATCCTCACATTTCGTGCTCATCAGCCAATAAGCCCCGCCGTTGCTTTCGCAAAGGAAATTTTTCAGTGCTGAATCAGCTTTTTTATGCAAACGATTGGTCTTTTTTATATGACTCGATTGATATGAATAATGCTATTAATTTTTTTTATAACACCCTATGTGTATTAGATATGTGTATTCCCAAATCAATTCCTTCGACTACTTCTTCAAAGCCACCCTGGCTTACTCCCAGGTTATCAAATCTAAAAAATATAAAATCTAAATATTTTAGAAAGTTTAAGAGGTCTGGTTCGAGCACTAAATATTCCATAGCCAAGTCGAACTTCTTTCTTCTGAATTCTCAATGCTATGAGAATTATCTTACTCGTTGTAAAAGTCAATTTGCCCAAAATCCAAGACAGTTTTACAATTTTGTAAACTTGAAGCGTGTCTTCAACTTTGCCATCTTCTTTTTCGCTCGGGATGGATAAAGCTAGCAATGACTCTGATTCTGCTAACCTCTTTGCTAATTTTTTCAAATCAACCTAATCTTCAGTCTGTTCTAATAACAATTCTTACTCTTATACTATTACTTTCTCTAGTTCTATACCTCCTCCTGTTATTTCCCTTTCCTCTCTCCTTCTTTAAAATCTTCTTACTCTCCTGGGCCTGACAACATTCCTAGTAGTCTACTCAAGGAGTGTAGCTCTTCCCTTCTTTATCCATTGCTAAAGCTGTTAAATCTATCCCTTGAATCTTCTGTCTTTCCATGTCTTTGGAAAGAATCTTATATTATTCCTTTCCACAAGAAAGGTGGAAAGTCTGATATATAAAATTACAGGGGCATTGCAAAACTGTTCGCTATTTCAAAATTATTTGAAAAAATAATCACTTCGAATTTGCAGCATTTCTGCGAATTGGTTGTTTCCCTTGTTCAACATGGATTCGTAAAGAATCGGTCAACTACGACCAATCTGCTTGAGTTTACTTCCTTGGTAAATGATGCTCTCCTTTCGAAAATGCAAACTGTTGTCATTTACACTGACTTCAGTAAGGCGTTTGACTCTGTGCAACATGACATTTTACATTTAAAACTTGACCGAATAGGTTTCCCTCCGTCTCTTTTGTATTGAATTAGTTCTAATTTAAAAGGTAGGACCCAAAGAGTAATGCTGAGGCTGACTACCTCTAAACAGGTTCACGTTACTTCTGGTGCTTCTCAAGGAATTCATCTTGAACCTTTACTATTTACTCTTTTTATAAATGATCTGAACGCTATGAAACTTTGGTGTTCGGCCAATCAATTGCATCTGAATTGTTCAAAGTGTAAGCTTATGACCTCCAGTCGTACTACACCTTATCTTGTCAGTTATACATCAGTTAAGAATCTAGGCTTTTTTATTTATTCTTAACTCTGCTTCAATCTTCACATAGGTAATGAGATAAAAGGTGTACTTGGATTCATTAAACGATGGTCTAAAGAGTTTAACGATCCTTTAATAACGAAACTTCTGTATATCTCTCATGTTCGCCCTATCCTTGAATGCTGCTCTTGCATCTGGTCTCTGCAGTATAACAATAGCCAGGATCGTACTGAATCTGTTCAGAAGCAATTTCTGCTTTTTGCCTTACGAGGTTTAAATTGGGACCCTAATCTTCGGTTGCCATCCTACTCCAGCAGGCTGCTTGTTCTAATCTTCCGCCGTTAACCAACCGTAGGACAATTCACGGTGATGTTTTTCTATATAAGGTGATTGTTGGCGATATACTTTTTTCCTACTTACAACCTTCTTCTTAGATGTAGGCTCTAATAGCGTCACTGACAAAAGTAGCTGTGAAAAGGGGCACAGCTGGCCGGACTGGCAAATAAAACACCTCCATCGGTCGGTGATGTTATTAGACAATTGTGTTCTCTAACTAGGCTTTTAGCATTTAATTTCCATTATGTATGTATAATCTATTGAATAATGAGGAAGACACTAGTTTTGTCGACCATTAATAAAATAAATAAATACAAAATAAATAAATAAATATCCTTACCGCTTTTCTGCTCGCTGCCGCTTCCATCCTGGTCCTCCACTTTGCCTCATTTGAGCTTGGGCGATGTATCCCGCAAATTTTGTCGGCCAGACATGCCCCCACGTCTTGGGTTTTCAGGCTATGAATATTGTTTTTGTTTTTAAGTTTTATTCATTTGAATGTGCAATAATTCGGCGGTTCGATAATTTACCGAAAATATATAAAATATTCTTTGTGCTTGGCACGACTTATTTAAGAAGCGGTTAGTTACAACAAATTTTTCTCTGTCGTCACCGGCAAAATTCTAAAAAACAAACTCCCAGCAAACTTGCGGTTAACCGGAACCAAAGTCAAACTGCTTGAAAATTTCAGCAGCAATGTGATTGACATTCAAAACTGTGGTCACCGTTGCTGCCCATATGCACAGCTGCATATATCGGGCACGGCCCACTTAAAGGCCAAGTGTATTAGAGAAGACTCGACATAACGATGAACTTTCACAAAAGATCTATAAAAAATAATAATAATATAAAAAATAAATTTGAAGCAAATCGGACTAAACTTAAAACTTCTTTGAATCACAAATGAATTTGAACAAAGATATTTGAAAATGAGCTTGAGGCTGATCGGATGGTAAACCGAAAAGTTTCATACCACACATTTCCCAAAACCTTGTCTTCTTCATCACATAATGTGACCAACGTGAAAATTTCAGCTTCCTAGCTCTTTCGGTATGGGCTGTGCATTGCTCACCAATCAGTCAGTTAATACATGGGTCAGTCAGTCAGGGCAAACAGTATCACATATAAAGATATATAAATCCAGTATTACCCTGAAGCCCCTGTTGTTGCCCCTCGTATGCAAGTTTTTGTGTCTCGACTTTCGTCTGACACCACTCCTAAGTCATTGGCAGCCTATATTGCTAGCAAATCTTCTGCTAGCGTGTCGATAGCCAAATTTAATTTCTCCACTCCTCGTGAAATATCATAATTAAAAATAAAAGTTTCACACTATATGTTCCCAATCATTTGTGATCCCAAATTTTGGCCTCCACACATGATTGTTCACAAGTTCAAGCCAAAAAGGCGTAACCAGCCTGTCACCCTTCCAGTCCCTTTAATACAGGGTACCATTTTTGCCCCAAATAAAATAACTTCATCTTCTGACCAAATCTTTATTCATTATCAGAACGTCAGAGGTCTCATTTCAAAGCTGAAAGAACCTTGTATTTGTTAACAACTACCTTTTTTATTTTATTTATTTATTTATTTATTTATTTAAGGTCGACAAAACGAGTGTCTTCCTCATTATTCCGTAGATTATACATACAATAGATAATGGAATTATATGCTAAAAGCCTAGTTAGATAACACAGTTCTCTAAATAGCATCACCGACCGATGGAGGTGTTTTAGTTGCCAGTCCGGCCAGCTGTGCCCCTTTTCACAGCTAAATTTGTCAGTGACGCCATTAAAGCCTACATCTAAGAAGAAGGGTGTAAGTAGGAAAAAGGTGTTCTTAAGTAAAATTAAAAATAATCTTAGTTTGCTATATTAATTAATAAAATACAATAAATAGGAAAAAAGAAAGTAAGAAGATTGTTAATAAAGTAAAGAAATGTAAGCTAGATATATAGAGTGTTAAGTAGATAGGACATAGAGAAAAGTAATGGGAAATCACCGACCCGGTGGAGGGAAATTTATAGCCTGTCCGGCAAGCTATGCCCCTGCTCATAGCTGGGAATGGTCAGTGACTTCCCGAAGGTAACGATTTTATAAGGGGTAGAGAAAAATCGGTAGAGAAAACGTGATGCAAACTATTATAATTTTTACATAGCACGCGAAAAAGATTGTGCATAGCGTAGTCTGTTGTGCACGTAGACAGGAATAAGGGGCGGTAATTTCTGGTTGGTCTAGACGGAACAGAGAATTGAAGACGACCTAGCAGATGTAATAATTGGGTTTTTTAAATAAAAGTAACAGAAGCACGTTAGTGCTGATTGACTTGAGTTTATAGAATGAATTTATTCAAAGTCATTGTTATGCGCTTAGCCTATGGATTCATATACATATGTTCTTATGCTGTTATTGGTTAACAGCTACAAAGAGAGGGAGAGTGAGTAGCTTGCATATGCCTGTGTTAGTGAGCATATATGTTGCTCATGAAATGCGCTCAGACGGAGCGTGGGATATGCAGCGTAAACATAAATGGTCAGCGTGCGGGGCTAGTGACTCGCGCTGCGTAATATGAGCCAGAGCCAATACATAGAGTGGCTCTGGGTTTGTTTAATTTATATTTGTTATTGTATGCAACAAAGTGCCACATACTTTATATATGAATACTGGGTGTTACTTTTAGGCATATACACACTACACCTCCCTTTTTAAAGAAATAACGTAACATTATAAATGTGTAGTTATTAAATGAACAAAATTGGTTTTTTTTTTGTGTATTAAATAGTAAAATTTAGTAAAAATGATTAAAATAATATGAATTTTAAAAAATTATTAAGATTCATAAAAATGTAAAAATTTCAAAATATAAAAATGTAAAATTCATTATAATAATTTGTTTTTCTTAAGGATTGATTTTTTTTTTTGTTGGTTGATCAGGCCGATTTATCTTTATTATTTTTTTTTGTATTTGACTTCGTAAAGAAAATTTATATGTTTAATGCGTTAAAAATTTTTAGTCTATTCTTATGAACTTTTTGTTCTTTACCTTTTGTATCTTGTATTATAGCATTGTCTTTATCTTTTATGCTTACTACCGTATATGGTCCTAAGTATTTATTTTCTAATTTATGACCTACTTCATTTTTTAAAAGTACTTTGTCTCCTATATTCAAATTTAAGTCTAGTGTTTTCCTATCATATAGTTCTTTATTTTTCTGCTTATGTTTATCTATCATAATTCTTGCTCTTTTATATGCTAATTCTAGTCTATATTTTGATTTCTTAGCATAGTCTTCTACATTATAAAGTGGGTCTATTTGATCTATGCTATTAAAATGTTTTGGTATATTTGAATTTTTACTGAAAATTAGCTCATATGGACAATAATCATGTGCCATTGATGGGGTTGTATTGTAACAATAAGCGAAGTATTGAAGCCATGTGTCCCAATCAGTTTTATCAACTGATATGTAGGAACGTATGTACTCATTAAACGTTCTGTGGCTTCTTTCAACAGTACCAACTGTTTGGTGATGGTGTGCTGTTGATGTTATATTATCTATTTTTAGGTATTTACATATGTCCGTTATTATTGAATTCTTATATTCTGTACCCATGTCCGTTATGAACGTCTTCATTGGACCGTACTTCAGTATAAAAGATTCGAATATTGCTTTAGCGACAGTTTTTGCATTTTTGTTTGGGATCGGAATGGCAACTAGGTATTTCTTTAAATCACAAATTAGTGTAACTGCATACTCGTTACCATTCTCTGATCTTGGTAATGGACCTATAGTGTCAAAAATTACTCTGTCGAAAGCGTTTGTTGGTGTTTCAGTTATAATCATAGGTGTCTTAGTGTGCTTTGTTGTTTTAGCTTTTTGACATTTCGGACAATTACGTATGTACTTTGTTATATGACGCGTCATATTTTTCCAATAGTAATGTCTTTTTATTTTTGCTAGCGTTTTTGAAGTGCCTGTGTGACTACCTTGAATAGGATCATCATGGAATGTAGACTTTATTGCTTCTTTTTCTGTTTCTTTATTTATTTGGGTTACCGGCTTGAGTAGCGCTACTCCTAAGTTTTTTTAAATATATATTGCCCATATTTTTGAAAGTATCTATTGAAATGTTTTCGAAGATCTTTTCGCTCGGTACCACTTTGAGTTGGCTGATTCCTAATATACCGGCTTCTTTTTCAAGCCTTTGGAAAAATTGACCTAAATCGATAGTTCCATTAGTATAAAGGTCGCTAATCTCAATTCTTGCAACAACCTTTTTACCATTTAAAATATATAGCATATTTGTTATGTGCAAGGTCACTATTTTTCGCATGTCGTCGTTTTTAATGACGTCGTATACGTTGGGCTTAGAAGCTTTATCAAGATTTTGCCTTGGCAAAATTTCTTGTTCTTTTCCTGCGCAGGATTTATTTTGTCTACTTTGTTGTCTTGTAGTGAGTTTCAAGACATTTGTATTAGTACTTTTTAATTCTTTGATGGTTATTCTTGATAACGCATCTGCAACAAAATTATCTATTCCCTTAAGGTATTCTACAGTGAACTCATACTCTTCTAAATCTAGTCTCATTCTCGTTAGTTTTGAACTTGGATTTACCATTGAAAACAGATATGTCAATGGTCTATGGTCTGTTTTAATTGTGAAATGTTGACCATATATGTATGGTCGAAAATGGGTTATTGCCCAGTGGATTGCTGCCAACTCTTGTTCGGTTGTACTTTTATTTCTCTCTCCTTTTGTAAATGAACGAGAAGCATATGCTACGGGCAATTGTTTATGTCCATACGTTTGAGTCAAAACTGCTCCGCAGGCTAGTTTACTGGCATCTGTTATGATGCAAAATTCTTTGCTAAAATCTGGGTATTTTAGTAAAGTGGGCTTCATAAGAGCTTTTTTTTAAATATTCGAACGCTTTTTGGCATTAATCGAACCACTCAAACTTTACAGTCTTTTTACATAATCTTGTTATGTAACGTAAATAATCTGCAAAGTTTTTTATGAAACGTCTGTAATAATTGCAAAATGCAACGAATCTTCTAGCGCTATCAGCGTCCGTGGGGACTGGATATTTTTCAATGACATCATATTTTTTGTCATCTGGCAAAATACCTTGATCAGTACACTTATGACCTAGAAAAGTCACTTCGTGCATGAAAAATGAACATTTTTCTGGATGTAATTTAAGGTTGTGTTGCCTACACAAGTCAAAAACGTTTGTTAAGTTTTTGATCATGTGGTTTTCGGAACAACCAATGACGATTAAGTCGTCCATGTACAAGAAAGCTTGTCAAGGTTCTAATCCGGAAAAAGCGATGGTCATCATTCTTTGAAAAGAATTAGGCGCTATTTTTAGACCATATGGTAATCGAGTAAAACGATAGGAGCCATTGCTCGTTGAAAAAGACGTTATATTTCTAGAATTTTCTTCTAATTCTATTTGGTGAAAACCGGACATTAAATCTAAGCATGAGAAATATTTTGCTCTGCCTAGTTGGTCAAGAATATCATCTATTCTTGGGAGTGGAAATTTGTCAGACAACAGTTTTTTGTTAATTTGGCGATAGTCTATAACTAATCGCCATCTCTTGGTATCGGAACCAGGTAATCCCTTTTTTGGGACAAGAAGTATAGGACTGTTATATTCCGATACAGACGGTTCTAAAATATTATCCGAGACAAGTTTTTCGACTTGATTATTAACTTCTTACTTATAGGTATGAGGAATTCTGTAGTTTTTAATGTACACTGGCTCAGTATTTTTTAGTCTTAGTTTTTGTTTATAAAAATTATTGGTTGTTATGGATTCGGTTTCGAGTCCGAATATGTCTGTATACTTGGTGCAGAGATCTTTTAATTGTGTTTTAAACAATGGGGGAGAGTTCTTTTTTAGTTTTTCCATCACCGTTTCTTGGCGATCTTTGCTAATTTCATGGACTGTTTCATAGTCACTTAGCTTTTCTATTTTAATATCGTTGAGATTTACTATTTTTATTGAATTTGTTGTTTTTAAAATTCGGACAAATGTTTGTTGATTATTGGAAATAGTATTTCCAATGAATATTCCTTTATCAATTTCTTGATTTGGAATGAAAATATTGTTTTCTGGCGAAACAATATTGATTTGACGGACTACTTCAGAACGAGCTGGAAGTATTGTGGCATTATTATCACAAGTGTGAGTCATTGGTAGTTTTATTGGATAGTTTGAATTATTTGGCCGAAGTATTAGAGAATCACATGTTTGTGTGAAATCTAATTGGCAATTATACTTTTTAAAGAAGTCTATACCAATAATGCCATCGCTGGGTATTGGGAAATCGTGTCCGACTATATGAAAGTCGTGTGGAATGACATATTTTCCGGAAGATAATTCTATGAATGCTAAACCTTTAGAAAAAAGTGAACCTTCACCGATTCCAGATATTTGAGTTGATATGTTTGAATTAATGTTTTCAAATGTATCAACATGTTCTTTTAATAGTGATATGTCTGCACCAGTATCTAGCAATAGGGTAAATGCTTTACTTGTTTTTTCGTTATTTATGTTAATGAAGATACTGAGGTTTAAATTGACTGTGTGTACTTTGGTGTTTCTTGGTGCATATCTTAAGGGTTTTGTTGGTTTTCCGAGTTAGTCTGAGTAACTCGAACATTATTATTGCCATTATAGTTGCATTGTTATTGTTTTGGCTGTTACCTCGCTTGGAATTATTCCTTCCTCGGTTATTACCACGGGCATTACCTCTATAATGTCCTCTGCCATTGCTATCGTTGGTATAGTTTGCGTTATGATTACCGCGGCCATTGCATCTACCACTTTGGTAATTGCGATAATCATTGCCTCTATTATGTCTGCCTCGCTGATATAATACTGTGCTGGCACTTCCAGTCATTTCAGTGCTGCAATGAATGTATTTACTCATTGCATCATTAAATGTGCTGAAGTTTCCAGCTTCTAGTATTATACGGAGTTTTTCATATTCACAATTTTTGGTCATTGCAGATATTGACTCTTTAGTAGAGAATTTCTCTGCATTATCCGAGTCTAGGCCATCGTCAATATAAGCTGCCTCGAGTTGCTTACGCAAGTTATCGATTTCAGCTGTATATTGAGCTGCTGTATTGCCTTTGATTTAATGACAGTGTTTTTATACCCTGAACCCATTAAAAATGGGTAAAAGGGGTATTATGTTTTTGTGCAAAATCCAAATGTATGTAACAGGCAGAAGGAAGCATCTCCGACCCCATAAAGTATATATATTCTTGATCAGCATTAATAGCCGAGTCGATCTAGCCATGTCCGTCTGTCTGTCCGTCCGTCCGTCCGTCCGTCCGTCCGTCCGTCCGTCCGTCCGTCCGTATGTATGAACGCAAGGATCTCAGAACCTATAAGAGCTAGAGACTTGAAATTTTAGCTGTAGGTCCTCCAGGTGCCCGCGCAGATCGAGTTTTTTTTCCGATAAACGATAACTTGCCCCGTTTCCAAGTAATCGAAAAAAATGTATATCGAAATCCCGTTTTTTAAGCAATTTTGGTAAATAATAAGAGCTAGAGTCACCAAACTTGACATGTAGCTTCTAGAATAGTATATATATATCGAGTATCTTTCATTTTATACCTATCGCTACCTCCCCGCTACTCTCTATCTATTAGCGCGCGCTGCATTTGGTGTTGGAATAAGAGGGTTCAGGGTATCCCCTAGTCGGGAACTCCCGACTAGAACCTCTTACTTGTTAATATTATATTTAGGCAGAAGGCCTTTCTTTTTGTGTCTATTTTAAAACCCTATTTCGATCAACGCAGTGATCTCCTTTCTAATTTTAGCGTAAAATGTTTATACCCTGAACCCATTGAAAATGGGTAAAAGGGGTATATTGTATTTGTGCAAAGTGCAAATGTATGTAACAGGCAGAAGGAAGCATCTCCGACCCCACAAAGTATATATATTCTTGATCAGCATCAATAGCCGAGTCGATCGAGCCATGTCCGTCTGTCTGTCCGTCCGTCCGTATTGCCCCGTTTCCAAGTAATCGATAAAATTGTATATCGAAATCCCGTTTTCTAAGCAATTTTGGTAAATAATAAGAGCTAGAGTCACCAAACTTGACATGTAGCTTCTAGAATAGTATATATATATCGAGTATCTTTCATTTTATACCTATCGATACCTCCCCGCTACTCTCTATCTATTAGCGCGCGCTGCATTTGGTGTTGGAATAAGAGGGTTCAGGGTATCCCCTAGTCGGGAACTCCCGACTAGAACCTATAAGTCTCTAGCTCTTATAGGTTCTGAGATCCTTGCGTTCATACATACGGACGGACGGACGGACGGACGGACGGACGGACAGACAGACGGACATGGCTAGATCGACTCGGCTATTGATGCTGATCAAGAATATATATACTTTATGGGGTCGGAGATGCTTCCTTCTGCCTGTTATATACATTTGCACTTTGCACAAATACAACATACCCCTTTTACCCATTTTCAATGGGTTCAGGGTATAATAAGAGCTAGAGTCACCAAACTTGACATGTAGCTTCTAGAATAGTATATATATATGGAGTATCTTTCATTTTATACCTATCGCCACCTCCCCGCTTCTCTCTATCTATAAGCGCGCTGCATTTGGTGTTGGAATAAGAGGGTTCAGGGTATTCCCTAGTCGGGAGCTCCCGACTAGAACCTCTTACTTGTTCCAATTGCTGTTGTCGTTTACTTATTTTTCCCACGTTGCGTGACACTTGTCACGGTCGCCATGTAATAATTGGGTTACTTAAATAAAAATAACAGAATAACATGTTAGTGCTGATTGACTTGAGTTTATAGAATGAATTTATTCAAAGTCAATGTTATGCGCTTAGCCTATGGACATAGAGTAATAAACAGACCAAGAGGAGGCATTTGGATCAAAAGCTCTTTTCCAAAAATTCTGAAGCCAGATACAGAGGTTGCAAACACAACGCCCGGCTGTCTGCAGCAAATTCAAAGACAACTTCAAAACATTTTCCATAAGAACCAACAACAACCATAAGCAAAACAAACGACTCGACAATGAAAAAAGCACACCACAAATTCTATCCCTTTTTTGTTTGAGGCTACAGCCTATGATCTTAGCTGCTGCACCCTTCTAACTCATTGTTGTGGTTTCTAAGCACTGCTATGCCTATAATTCGCATAGTCATGTCTTCTTCTTCTCCACTCACTTTCAACTTGCAAGCAGCTCGGCAGATTTTTATAATTTTTCATTTTTCGACCAGCAAGGCACCCTTTCTCAAAATAGGGTATTTTCATTATTCATAAGCAATGTAACCAAATAGCACAAAACTTCTTATAAATACATTTTTATCCAATGTCTATGAAAAATATAATTTCGCATTTATTGTGCAACTATTGGTACAATTATTATTAATTTTTTTCTTGAAACATTATATACCATTTCTATTATTAAGGGTATCAATGCCGCGACGCGCCTAATAGTTGTTGTATGTGTGTCTCATCGCACACATATTGTTGCAAATCTTCACATATGTATGTGTCTGCCAAGCCAAGGGAAGTCTATGGACTTAAGAAGATTGCAATAAACTGTTGCGCATGTGACGTCACAACCTAAGGCTTTTTGCGTGCGATCATTTCGTATTTAAAATGATTACATATGTCAATCAATTATTTACTATAAAGGACCCTATTAATAAATTATTTAAATGTACGTAATAAACGTAGAAATATATATTACTCAAGACTTGAAATAGAATTCCATAAAATGTGACGTCATAATTTCGTATGTTAACGCGCCGTGCGCGTAACCCTTTGATTTGAATGCCATGGCTTGCTGGGATTCAAATTTTCTACCTACTTGCGCCGAGACTCGGCTCTGCAACAACAATTTAATACCCAAATTGTGCTGTTGTTGTTTCTACGCACTGCCTTGTAGGAACGACAGAGAAACCCGCAAAGAACACAGTGGCATTATTTGTCCCTATTCTTTGCACTGAGTTTCCTATGTCCTCTAAATCTTGCTTCAGAATTTGATAGATCACAACGGGTTGTTGTTTTGCTAGTGATTTGTTGTTTCTTCCTATGGTAAATGAGCTTTATTTCTTGACTTTGATTTTGCGTTTGCGGACCAACCTTAACGACCTGGCTTCAGAATTAAAACGGTAATAAAAGCTCGGAGCGAATCTTCCGCTCTTGGTCTGTTTATTACTCTATGGCCTATGGATACATATATGTTCTTATGCTGTTATTGGTTAACAGCTACAAAGAGAGGGAGAGTGAGTAGCTTGCATATGCCTGTGTTAGTGAGCAAATATGTTGCTCATGAAATGCGTTAGACGGAGCGTGGGATATGCAGCGTAAACATAAATGGTCAGCGTGCGGGGCTAGTGACTCGCGCTGCGTAATATGAGCCAGAGCCAATACATAGAGTGGCTCTGGGTTTGTTTAATTTATATTTGTTATTGTATGCAACAAAGTGCCACATACTTTATATATGAATACTGGGTGTTACTTTTAGGCATATACACACAACACAGAAAAGGAGAATCTACATCGCCAATAACCAACTTATGTAGAAGGACAACACCGAGAATTGTCCTACGGTTGGTTAACGACGGAAGGCTAAGAAGAAGCAGCCTGCTGAAGTAGGATGGCAACCGAAGATTAGGGTCCCAATTTAAACCTCGTAAGGCAAAAAGCAGAAATTGCTTCTGAACAGATTCAATACGATCCTGGCTATTGTTATACTGCGCAGACCAGATGCAAGAGCAGTATTCAAGGATAGGGCGAACAATAGAGATGTACAGAAGTTTCGTTATAAAAGGATCGTTAAACTCTTTAGACCATCGTTTAATGAATCCAAGTACACCTTTTGCCTCATTAACGATGGTATCTATGTGAAGATTGAAACAGAGTTTAGAATAAAAAAGAACGCACAGATCCTTATTTGTTAGTGTACGTTGCAAAGGGGTATTGTCGATTGTATAACTGACAAGATAAGGTGTAGTACGATTAAATGTCATAAACATACACTTTGAACAATTCAGATGCAATTGATTGGCCGAACACCAAAGTTGCTTAGCGTTCAAATCGTCTTGTAGACGAGAATGATTTAGGGGATTAGTGTATGATAGAATAAGTTTCACATCATCCGCATACGTGAGTACACGGGCATGTGATATAACAGAGGGGAGATCATTTATAAAAAGAGTAAAGAGTAAAGGTCCAAGATGACTACCTTGTGGAACACCAGAAGTAACGTAAACTTGTTTAGAGGTAGTCAGCCTCAGCATTACTCCTTGGGTCCTAACTTTTAAATAAGAATTAATCCAAAGCAAAAGAGACGGAGGGAAACCTAATCGGTCAAGTTTAAAAAGTAAAATGTCATGGTGCACAGAGTCAAACGCCTTACTGAAGTCAGTATAAATGACATCATATCATATCTCTTCCTAAGGATGTATATCATCCTACTTTAGAGGTTGCAATGTTCAATTGTAATCCTCTTATTTCGTGCTTATCAGCCAAAAAGCCCCGCCGTTGCTTTTCGTGCAACCGATTGGTCTTTCTTATATGACTCGATTGATATGAACACTGTTATTTTTTTTTTATTTTTATTTTATTTATTTATTTTTTTTTTATAACACCCTAAACTCTCTCTTAGATATGTGTATTCCCAAGTCAATTCCTTCGACTACTTCTTCAAAGCCACCCTGGTTTACTCCCAGGTTATCAAATCTAAAAAATATAAAATCTAAATATTTTAGAAAGTTTAAGAGGTCTGGTTCGAGCACTAAATATTCCATAGCCAAGTCGAACTTCTTTCTTCTGAATTCTCAATGCTATGAGAATTATCTTACTCGTTGTAAAAGTCAATTTGCCCAAAATCTAAGACAGTTTTACAATTTTGTAAACTTGAAGCGTGTCTTCAACTTTGCCATCTTCTTTTTCGCTCGGGATAGATAAAGCTAGCAATGACTCTGATTCTGCTAACCTCTTTGCTAATTTTTTCAAATCAACCTAATCTTCAGTCTGTCCTAATAACAATTCATACCCTTATACTATTACTTTCTCAAGTTCTATACCTCCTCCTGTTATTTCCCTTTCCCCTCTCCTTCTTTAAAATCTTCTTACTCTCCTGGGCCTAACAACATTCCTAGTAGTCTACTCAAGGAGTGTAGCTCTTCCCTTCTTTATCCATGGCTAAAGCTGTTAAATCTATCCCTTGAATCTTCTGTCTTTCCATGCCTTTAGAAGAATCTTATATCATTCCTTTCCACAAGAAAGGTGAAAAGTCTGATATATAAAATTACAGGGGCATTGCAAAACTGTTCACTATTTCTAAATTATTTGAAAAAATAATCACTTCGAATTTGCAGCATTTCAGCAAATCAGTTGTCTCCCCTGTTCAACATGGATTCGTAAAGAATCGGTCAACTACGACCAATCTGCTTGAGTTTACTTCCTTGGTAAATGATGCATTCCTTTCGAAAATGCAAACTGTTGTCATTTACACTGACTTCAGTAAGGCGTTTGACTCTGTGCAACATGACATTTTACATTTAAAACTTGACCGAATAGGTTTCCCTCCGTCTCTTTTGCATTGAATTAGTTCTTATTTAAAAGGTAGGACCCAAAGAGTAATGCTGAGGCTGACTACCTCTAAACAGGTTCACATAACTTCTGGTGTTCCTCAAGGAATTCATCTTGAACCTTTACTATTTACTCTTTTTATAAATGATCTGAACGCTATGAAACTTTGGTGTTCGGCCAATCAATTGCATCTGAATTGTTCAAAGTGTAAGCTTATGACCTCCAGTCGTACTACACCTTATCTTGTCAGTTATACATCAGTTAAGAATCTAGGCTGTTTTATTTATTCTTAACTCTGCTTCAATCTTCACATAGGTAATGAGATAAAAGGTGTACTTGGATTCATTAAGCGATGGTCTAAAGAGTTTAACGATCCTTTTATCTCCGCAGTATAACAATAGCCAGGATCGTACTGAATCTGTTCAAAAGCAATTTCTGCTTTTTGACTTATGAGGTTTAAATTGGGACCCTAATCTTCGGTTGCCATCCTACTCCAGCAGGCTGCTTGATCTTAATCTTCCGCCGTTAACCAACCGTTGGACAATTCACGGTGTCGTCTTTCTACATTAGGTGATTGTTGGCGATATAGATTCTCCTTTTCTGCTAGGGCGTCTTCAATTCTCTGTTCCGACTAGACCAACTAGAAATTATCGCTCCTGGTTCGTATCGACGTGCACAACAGACTACGCTATGCACAATTTTTCGCGTGCTATGTAAAAATTATAATAGTTTACATTACGTTTTTTCTTGCGAACTTTATCTACCCCTAATAAAATCGTTGCCTTGTGGCGCATCTTGTGCAATAACTACGCAATAACTAAATAGCACACATAAATTGATTTCACTTTTGTTTTTGAACAGTGTATGCTCGAGAAAAATTCTTGTCCCAGCCAATGGCGTGCAAGCACCTTTGGTTGTATGCGTGAATTATGCATGCATAAGAACTTTAAAGTATGTATGTACGTGTTGTTTTTCACTGCTCTGGCTTTAGCTGGCAAGAAATTAATTTTGTTTGTTTTCTAGCGCAGATCATGACCTACCCAAATTTGTGTTGTGACATAATTTCTTATGTTAACACGCCGTGCGCGTAACCCTTTGATTTGAATGCCATGGCCTGCTGGCATTCAAATTTTCTACCTACTTGCGCCGAGACTCGGCTCTGCAACAACAATTTAATACCCAAATTGTGCTGTTGTTGTTTCTACGCGCTGCCTTGTAGGAACGACAGAGAAACCCGCAAAGAACACAGTGGCATTATTTGTCCCTATTCTTTGCACTGAGTTTCCTATGTCCTCTAAATCTTGCTTCAGAATTTCATGGATCACAACGGGGGACGAAGAAAAAATGGGTTTTCGTGCGCAATGTTGTTGTTTTGCTAGTGATTTGTTGTTGCTTCCTATGGTAAATGAGCTTTATTTCTTGAGTTTGATTTTGCGTTTGCGGACCAACCTTAACGAGCTGGCTTCAGAATTAAAACGGTAATGAAAGCTCGGAGCTTTTTGTCTTTGTCTGTTTATTACTCTATGCACGGCCCTCATAGAGCCGAAGCTGAGATCACATTCTATTTTTAGCTTTTTCGTTCTCTCCGCTGTGAGAACGCAATATACAGATTTCGTTTTCGTTCTCAATTTTCAAAAAATCAAGCTGCATAGTAGCATTTTGTTGTATGGCGTTACTCATCTTAGTGTTTATATGGTCTTTGATAATACTAACCAATACAACCCCCAAGGCGATTATCATACTATTAGATGGAGAAAGCAACTAAAATTATTGAAGATTTATTAAATAAAAAAACAATCCGTCGTAGTAACTCCCCTTATGCATTTCCCATAAAACTGGTTAAGAAAAAATCATAGACCTCAAAACCTTAAAAGTCTTCACTTAAGTTTGGGATTTTTCTCGTACTTTCGAAAATTTGTGTTATCATTTGCTACTATAGCCCGGTCCGTTTCCACTTAACCCAGAACAATAAAATTCGTTTATTACGTTACAAACTGCTTTGGCAAATCCACCGCTATTGGCAATATTCAGCCCAAAAAGGAAAACGGAACTGCATAGAGATGCAAGTACACATGGTTTTGGAGCCATATTGATGCAACGAAAAGATGATGGCAAAATGCACCCTGAAGCTTTTTATTCGGGGAAGACCACAGCAGCAGAATCTTGGTATCACAGCTTCAAGTTAGAAACCCTTGCCTCCATTTATGCATTGAGCAGTTTTAGAGAATACCTAAAGCATAGAGCTTTTAAAATAATAACGGACTGTAAAGTGGCCTGGGGCCGCAGCAAGAATCGGATGTTGCAGGGAAAACAGAAATTTGTAGTGTTGGTAAAGAATTTTACTTCTTGGAGGAATCTTTCTTGCAATCATTTCTCATAGTGGGCGTGGTAGGTGCGACGCCAGTAGATGTTGAGTTAATTCCGCAAACTAAACAGATGAGGGATCTTGAAGTTATGAAAGTCCGTTGTTAGAGCAAAGTGATGTACTTGGCTTTGAATTAAAAGATGGCGTTGCATATAAAATTTATGAAAGCAGTGGCTTGCGATTATATGCTCCTGCAAGTATGGAAGACCAGCTGATCCGTTTAGAGCATGAAAAATTGTGACATTAAGCAGCAGACAAGTGTTTTAATAATTTAAAAAAATCTTATTGGTTCCCTGCAATGCGGAGAAAAGTAGAGAAATTTATCCGAAACTGTTTGCCATTCATATTGCCCTCCGTTCCAAAATCCATACACAATAGGACACTTCATAGCATACCCAAACCTAGTGTACCGTTCCAAACACATCATATTGACCACCTAGGATCCTTACCCAGTATAAATTCAAAAAGAAAGCATCTATAACTAAGTGGATGGCCTCACAAAATTTGTAAAGCAGTAAACAATACAAGATCACGTGAGGCTAAAGATGTGTTGAGTAAATATTTTGAATACTACAGTCGCCCGACAGGGATAATATGTTTTAAGTCTTAAGAGTTTTCTAGATTTTTGAGCGAGCGCGACATCGAACATATTAAATTAGCCACGGAAGCACCCCAAGCTAATGGCCAAGTTGAGCAAGTTAATCGGGTGCGGAAACATTACTTCAAGCAAACTCAACATTGCGGTTCATATTAGTAAGCGAAACACACCTAGCATGTTACTGCTTGGAGTTGATCAGAGGAACTGACTTAGACAATAGGATTAGTAGCATGGAACAGAGAGATTTAGAATCCTTGAGAAAAAACGCACATTGTGCAGTCACAATTAGAAAATGAAAAGGTTTATCGAAAAAACGTAGGGCCCCAAATAAATATAAATTAGGACATTTCGTTGAAATCCGTAATGTGGATATAACGCCTGGAGTCAATAAAAAGTTTGCGATGTCTTACTTTAGTCTTACTTTATCTGGGCACACTAAAATGGTCTCAGAAACCCATGGGGCTCACTCGTTGCGATAAATCGTGCTTTGATTAAAATGCTGTTTGGAGTATCTATGTATTGTATGGTTAGTGGTAAAACTCAATTTCTAAAATGTTGACAACGCTTAGCAAACCTCGGCTGAGGGCTCAAGATCATGAGCTCGCTCTCTTTAAAATATGCTCCCATTCTCTTAATGAGTTTCTAGAATATTGTAAGAGCCAGAATTTGAGCTGCGTTGGCAAATTGGGCGTTTGGTGGGAATGACGATCTAATGGTTTTCGATTTTTATGATCGGTCCCACGCCAGAATTGTTATTTGCACCAAGTATTTATGATTTTGATGCTCTAGGGTTTATTGTTACAAATTGGGGTGTCTTGTGTTACATGTCTGGTGCGCTTAGTTGCTAAGGCTTATGTATAAGGGGTTGGCATTAGGTGCTGTGGACATATGTTATGTGTATGTGTACTTATAGTATATGTTGTGGGTGTGGTACATATGTCACTTCCCCATCCCTAAGAAACTAGCCTGTCCTCAGGCGGACATTTTCGGGTATAATGTTGGATTATTGCTAATAACAATATTATCAGTTTCATTTAAGTTACTATTGCTTACAATATTATCATGTAGTTGTATATTGATTGGTTCTTCTATTTGTAGTTCTACTTTTTGTTTCTTTTATTTGACAATTATTCTTTGGGGTAATGCTTTGAACTTATAGATAACAAACAATATTATGATACTTATGATTATACAAAGTGTTGTTAAAATTACGATTTGAAAGGTATTATACATTTTTGTGTGGTCCTTTACAATTTCTTTAGCTTGGATTTATAATAGTGGTTCTAACTTGGTTACGTTATTAGTTACATAAATTGTTTGTGTATATCTCATAATATATCTCATCTAATTGGATTGAACAGTTTGACGCTTTTATAAGGTTGGTACCTTCTATTATTTCTCTATTGATGCAATCTTGTTTCAAAAGGGTTTTGGTCTCTCGATGTAACTGATTTCAAGATTTTTACTTGTTTTTGTGTAACTACATTCGGTTGTGGCTTGATTCAAAATTCCTGTTATGCATTTATTCGTAATTAATTCTTTTGTGTCTGCCGTGTAGGCTTGCATGAAGTACTTGTCATGGATAACGTCTGTTGATATGTTGTTATCATTATCTGGATAAGCTAATATTTAAAAAATCGGTGTCCTGACTTTCACTCGAGGAATATTGGAAATGGTTAAGATTCCGTTGGTGTCTGTTTTTAACCAAGTTGAAGTTTTGAAATTTATTATTTTTTCTGAATTGACATGCTGTAAGGTGTCATGTTTTAATAATTTCGGATTGAAAATTCCATGTCTAGTTAGTTGCATTAATTACTCTATGTCTTTTGTGTATTCTGTGAATTTTTGGAGGTTGAATATAAGGAGTGCTAACCTTAGGCTTTCTTCATCTACTTGATTTAAACGATTTATGTTTTGTATGCCTGTGGCCTGTGCCTTCTATTACTCGATTTAGTTCGTTTGCTTGTACGCTACTTTCTGCTATGTTGTTCATTTTAGATTCTAATTCCTCTTTATCTGATTGATCTAATGTGCCGAATAGGTATTTATAAATTGTACCCATAAAATTAGCAAGACCGTGCTTACTGCGTTTTGCTATTCTTATGCCGTTCTCTTTCTAGTTTATCTTTTAAGTATTTTATCTGTGGATAAGTTTTTTTTTTTGTTATAAGTTTGTTCTGTTTTAGTTATATTAACGGACAGATAATGGTATTCGTAGTTTACGGGTAGGTGTATTACTCCTGTCTTAAAAATTAAGTAGCCATTTTAAGCTTGGGTCGGGTAGATTTTTATGCGTCAGTTCAAGTTGGGCTTTCTTGGCCATTTGATCTGGAATTATCGTGTTTGCTTATATTAATTTTATTTTTCTTCTTAAATTTAGATTTGTAATGAGTGATTTTTCTACCTTTTTAGTTTGTTCGAAATGCTTACCGTCTACTTGTCTGAGGTTTCCCGTTTTCTTTAATGGGGTTGTAGTTTTAGATCTTACTAGGGGTGATTCCTTAAATCTTGTGTCTATTTCAAAATCTTTGCGCTTTTCGTTTAAGTTTGCTATCTTATTAAGTTTGTTTTCTTGAGTATTATATGCGGAGGTTCCAGCATATATAAAAATGTCAGCTGGTGTTCTATCAGTTGTATTATGTTTTGTCTTATGGTTGTACGTATAGAGTATCGTTTCAAATTTTGTTAGTTTGTTTTCTGGGTCGGACTCACTGTTAATTATTCTTAACTTTTCATTAACTGTTTTGTGAAATCTCTCAATATCAGAAATTCAATTTTTACTGGTAGTTATAGCTATTTGTACTTTTTTAGACTGTAACCAGAATTGGAGTGTTGCGCACATGAATGCTGAATCTTTATCTGCTTTGATTTCTATTGGTTTACCCATTGATTGAACGTTTGGATGATTGCTCGTTTTGGTTCGAGCCAATCTCTTCTGTTTATTTCTATTAATGCTGCATACTTGGAGTAAATGTCTATGCATAATAGAAACTGTCTGTTGTCAATGATATAAAATCCATGACATATTTCTCTCGGGGGTTGAACGTTCTAGAGTCGTTTGAAAGGAGAGTTTAATATTTATATGTTCCGTCTTGGCTATATTGCATATTTCGCATTCGTTTATGATATTTTGTATCAACTTTTGGTGATCGGTGATCAGGGTAGTAATATTTTTCTTTAAAAAGGGCTGTAGCTTTTTCTATGGTTGAATACAATAAGTCTTTGTGACTTTTAAGGATGATTTCCTTGAAGTTTTCATAGGTTTGGATATCTATAACTTCTTTAGTTGATTTCATCACCTTTGTTAAGTTATTTGGGTTGATTATTTCGATATAAGACTTTTTGAAAATAATGAAGTCTGCTTCATTATGGAAGAAAATTACACTTTTATTAGTGCATAAACGTTTCTTGATCAATTCGTTAGCGTATTCGTGGGACATTTCCTGATAAAAAATTTTAATTTTGAATTTGTGAAAGTAGTGTATTGTTTCTACTTTATTGCTATTAGTTTTTATGAACTCTAATTGCCTATTATAATATTAAATGGGTCTTTCGGTGATAGGAATATGATTTTCGTTGTCTTCCTGTGCCCTGTGTTTTGTAGATTTTCTTCCTTTTTTAATTCGCGATAAGGCATCTGCTACATAGTTTTCCTTTCCGGGGACATATTTGATGTGGTAGTCTAACTCATTTAGCTTGATTTTCCATCTTTGTAGCTTCATATTGGGTTCTTTCATGTTTTAGGTATTGGGAATTTTTGAACTGCCTCAATTTTGGCTGGGTTAGGTTTTATACCTTCTGTTGTTATTATATGACCTAGGAATTCAGTTTGTTTTTTCATGAATTCACATTTATCTAATTGCAACTTTATATGGCTTCCCTTAATTTCGTGAATTCCCTCCTCAATGACAATATATGTTGTCCAAAGAAGTGGAGTATACACTAATGTCGTCCATATAAACAAGACAACCCGTGTAGATTAAATCTTCCAGGATTAAATCTTCATGCAGCGTTGGAACGGTGCAGGTGCATTTTTCAAACCAAACGGCATTCGAGTGTACTCGTAATGTCCATTTTTAGTTGAAAAAGCTGTCTTAGGAATTGACATGTTTAATCGTGCTTGTGAAGGTAAAATTTTCACTTTCTCGGTACTGAATATCACCAAATTCATGTAAAATGTTTGTTAATTTGCCTTTCTCTTCATCGTTTAGATGATCTAGGCCGAATTCCTTGAATTGAAAGAGTTCGTTGTTGATAGCGAACACAAATTGTTCGTCATCAGAAGGGGGTGGAACGAGGAATTCAATTTTTGAATCGTTCGCTGGCAATTTGATTTCTGAATTCTTTTGCATGGTAAATGTATATTCATTTATCCGTATGGTTTTGTTTTTGTAATCTATTAGGGCTTGAGTACTCTCTAAGAAGTCTTGACCTAATTGCCTCTGTCCACTGGCTTAAGAAATGTGACATTTTCAAATTTCACATATTGGTGTCCCACAGGTTGTCGGTAACATGTGAGTGGAAAAAGTACCGCTTGATTAAATTAACAGCTGATCGAGTTGCTTTAATTTACATATGCGCCGCAAAGTTTTTCTTCCAAAACTCAAATAATGCGACCTTGAAGTAAGGGCTTCATTTTACATACTCTTTTCGATATTACGCCATGTTTAAATGCTAAAAACTGTGGGATGAGTACATATTTAAATTTCGTATTTAAAGTTTCCGCTTGCCTTCGTAGAAATATCAGCAGATTATTGTTATGATACTTTCAAATTTTTCAATTTAGGAAATTTTCCATGTGAATGTTTTTGGTGATTTTGGTAATTAAGAGGGTTTTGTGCCCAGCATTTGTTTAGATTCTGACTAAACTCTAAATCAATCTGTTGACTACAGTCAACTTGGGATTTTGGTTTTTGTGTAGTATTGCTATAGTTCTGTTGTTTCGGTGTTTGATTATAACTTGTAACCTCGATTTTTGTTGGAAGTAGTTCGATTGTTTTGATTGTTTGGATTTTTACTTCTATCGGACAATACTGAATCATAGACGCCTTCTCTTTGTGCTACCTGTTTTAACTTGGAAACCTATCGGGTAACTTCGTCATAATAACGTCTTTCACTGTGTTATTTAGCGCATTTGTGTACAACATGGTATTCATTTGATTTTCTTCTAGTGTTAACTTGTTAGATATGACATAGGGTTTATATTCTAGTTCTTCTACAAACTTACGAATACTTCCGGTGAATGGGGCCTTGTAAATTCTTCGTAGGAGCTCCTCGCATGGCGTTTGCGTTTTGATCTCCGAGATGAGCGCTGACCTAAGTTCGGTCCAGGTGTTGGCAGCGGATAGCTGCCTGACCCTCTGCCCGTCTCCTCCTATTTGCATTTCGATGGCTCCGAAGAGAACGCTGTGTTGGCGGATATCCCTCGTTGGATATAACTGCATGATGAAGTCGATGCGTCTTATAAAGGCGCTTAACTCTTCTGTGGCTTAATGAAATGTTGGCACTTTCCTAATCTGGCCTAGTGCTTGTGAAAGGAGTTGTTCGCTGAGTTGCAATACTGGCTCTGTTGGTTGTGCCAAGGTGTTCACTTTCACTTTTTGTATTTCTGGGTTTTTTTGGTGTGGTCATTAAGTTTAGGTATGGCGTTATTTCGCGCGCGTTACCAATGAGTGTAACTTGCAGGGATCAAAGGATATGCAAGACCAAGGGCACACTCACTGTTGTGTAATGAATAAAATTCACTACCTATTAACTCTGATTGTCCAAAGGATCAATACTTAGTTGAGTACTAGATAAATGCAATGAAATTGAAATGTCGAGTTTATCATTGGCCTGGGATATATGTGATCCGTGAACGGTCAATAGACACTCGCGGCAAGTTTCGCGTGCGTCCTTTTGCGGATACGATTTTCGAATGATTGTGCGTTCGCGTCGATCGTCAGCGCCGACTACGATTTGCTTTTAAGGCCTGGGACTACGATTGTCCTTTTATAGTCTTATCTCACTCGCGGATCCTACCGGCTGCGCAAATTAAATAAGTCACTATGCGTTGTTAGAAAAAAATAAATCTTTATTTCAACAGGCGCGACTTAATTGGAATTTACAGTTCTTTGGACGATGCAACTTGAAGGTTTAACGTCCTTAGTAAAACTTAATTTCTAAAATGTTGAGAACGCTTAGCAAACCTCGGCTGAGGGCTCAAGGTCATGAGCTCGCTCTCTTTAAAATATGCTCTCATTCTCTTAGTGAGTTTCTAGAATATTCTAAGAGCCAGAATTTGAGGTGCGTTGGCAATTTGGGCATTTGGTGGGAATAACGATTGTGGCGGTTGTTTATGTCTAATGGTTTTCGATTTTTATGATCGGTCCCACGCCAGAATTGTTATTTGCACCAAGTATTTATGATTTTGATGCTCTAGGGTTTATTGTTACAAATTGCGGTGTTTCGTATTACATGTGTGGTGCGCTTAGTTGCTATGGCTTATGTATAAGGGGTTGGCATTAGGTGCTGTGGACATATGTTATGTGTATGTGTACTTATAGTATATGTTGTGGGTGTGGTACATATGTCACTGTATATATATATATATATACATATATATATATATATATATATATGTTACAGGCGGAATGAAGCATCTCCGACCCCATTAAGAATATATATATTCTTAATCAGCGTTAATGACCGAGTCGTTCTAGACATTTACGTCTGTCCGTATGTATGAACTAAAGGATCTCAGAACCTACAAGTGTTTATTTCCGATAATCGATAACTTACCCTGTTTCCAAGCAACCGATTAAAATCTATATCGAAATTCTGTTTTTTGAGCAAATCTCGCAAGCTATAAGAGATATGTCAGGCCTCTTGCTTTTTTTATGTAAGAACTTGAATAATGACAGTAGGCTTGACTCGACAAATAATATCGCGCGAGTTATTTTAGTGAGTTAACTTTGTTTATTATTCTGTGCTGCACTGACTGTGTCAGCTCGAGATATGTTAAGGACTTATATGACAAATATATGAATAATATATAATGAATATAACTAATTTGGCCTAATTACGCCTTCGCGCCAATCGCGATAACGGTATCACTGCCCAAGACATAGTGATCAGTACCCAATATAGTTAGATATTGTTTACTTATCTTTACTACTCCCCCTTTCAAAACAGGGACGTCCTCGGTCATACGTATTTCTGCTTGGTTCCGCTTCCTTTGCTTTTAGCGTACCGGGAAAATGATACCGACCACCATAGCGCATATTGCCAGACACACAGAGTCGGCGCCGCCACTGGCTTCGATGTAACTTCGCTTACCTTGAAATAACAGGCTAAAAAGTGTCTGATATTTAATGAAGTCGAATGATGGCAATACAGCTGAGCCGGGACATTTTTTAGAGGCACCGTTAAGAGTGGATCTGTTGCATGAGCTGACCGCGACAATTTTACTATAGCACATCACCACGAAGAAATTTTATCATTAATTGGGTTGCACTAAATGTAAAATTCTTATCCGGTAAAACTTTTAAATCACCGTCGTCAAATTTTTCTGGGAATGAGTACATTTATATTGGCCAATGTGATCAGAACCATTAGATTCTCTAGCTCCAGTGTCAGCATTCTATTAAATGGCAACAGTTTTTCTTAAACATGGGAAGTATTGATTTCCTCTTTTTTGTTGACTTATAAATTTTCGTTTACAGTGCTGACAAGAGAGTTGATCTGTTCTTGCGATACTGTGCTTATAACGATTTGTTTATTGTTTTTTGATTTTGATTCGATAGTGCAACCCATAATAAAAGTAAATGAAGATACCTACACCAATGAAATAGTAAAAGGTCGCGTTACATTTAAAAAAGGAATAAGTAAAAAAACCTTTTTTTTATTAGAAAATAAAAAAAAATGTATTTAAAAGTGTTAAATGCTCCGTTTTCCTTTATCTAAGGTTTGATTGGTTTACCAACACCTTTTCCCCGACATGGAATACTCTTGTCTGTCTAGGCGGGTTGTTCCTATCCCACTGAAATCGTTGCGCTTAGTGGATTCTTTTTCTAATGCCTTATAGTAACTAGCATGGTTCTGAGTGTATTATTTTAACAGACATTCTGCCCACGACCGAGTGGTACGAACGGTTGTATTTGATTGTGGTCTGTAGAATGATCTCAACGGTGTCTTAATCCCTATTTGCATTGATAAGCACCTGCCCATGTCACCTAAGGTGCTGTGCAAACGCTCCACTTGTCCATTTAACGTGCTATAAAGGGGCAGACCGTTAACTTTTTCGATATCGTAGGAGTTTTTCAACATATACCTCGGAACTAAAGGCTGCTTTGTTATGTCGGAGATGGTACGATGTACCATAGCAAAAATCTATTTTCCCCGATTAACGCAGAAAGACGTCTCAGAAAGGTTTGGGAGTAAACAAAATGAGCTATTAGCCCCGAACATGGTGTCGACACCGTGGACTGATTTCACGTTGAATGGATTTTCGATGGGACTTGTGTATTTTAATTCCAATATAGTTTCAATGCAGTTCTTTGATGCCCCAGTGTCTATTAAAAATTTTAAAGTCTTCCCTGCTACTATCCGTTTAATGAACGGGAGCAGGAGGACTTCGCTACAAAATGAACTGAGTCACTGTTATAACCAGTCACATTTTCATCTTCGATCTCCGAGACTGCTGCGGAAGCTTTGCGCTTATAGTCACAATCTTTCTGACGAGGATCCCCTTGAGCTAAATGATTAACTCTCTGACGCCTCAGATCAGTTTGCCTATCCGAACTGTTTGGTCACCTAAAATTACTATGATAATTACTGGTTAGTGCGGTAGGCGCGGCTGAGAATCCCTGACTGTGTCCCTGTTGTTGTAACCCTCTGTTTGTCTTCTGGGGTCTTTAGATAATGTGCCCTCGCAGTTGTCCTGGTTTCGTCTGCGCTGCCCGAACAGCTACAGTGGCTTCGGTGTGAAGTTTTATGTGTGCTCTGCACTTGTCGCACTTTGTTGCATTTGTTTGGATTATTATACGTAGTGCTACAGTTTTGTCAAGGAATTGTTTGACAAATTATACGTGTCTTCACTTTACTTTTTCTTTCTTTTTTAATTTTTTATTTTTAAGTTTTAGTTGGGTTTGTTTTGCACAGTTGGGCGCCAATAAGCTAACCTCGCGTTAGCGTTATCAAAATCGGAACTTAAACTAAAGACGATGTCAGCAACATCGGACAAGTGACCGAACTGGAGTTCGTCGCCCTAGCCTTCCCAGGTTGACTACGGAGTGTTGCTTGATAGCTTGCACACTATCCACCCACAATTAGTTGGCCATAAAGGCAACCTGCCAACCTCCAAATCCGTACGTTCTCCCACCTTATACCCTTATCTCACCCAACATTAACTTCCTACACGGACATGTTCGATATCATTTACACAAATACATTTAATAAATTAACATTTATCATTTTTAACAATTTTATATAACTTTTTTCTTGCAGAGCGAATGCGAAAACGACTTGATGACAGTGACATAGACGGCAAAAAAAAAAATATTGAAAAAAAATAAAATAGTTTAGGCCACTGCCGCTTATACTGGCCGCTACCTATAAAGTATAGCAATTGCCCATAACTAATAATAAATAGTAATAATAATTAGAATAATAATAATTAAACTAATATTATTATATAACATTTTTAGCATTTAATTATTAATTATATGAATACTATCATATACCCTAAACCCGTTAAAAACGATTTAAAAGGGTATAATGTTTTTGTGCAAATGTGTGTAACCGGCAAAGCGAAGCCTTTTCTTCGAGCTAGAGACTTCAAATTTTATCTGTAGGTCCTCCTAATCCATGTGCAGATCGAGTTTGCTTCCGATAATATAGAAGATGGATAGAAGTCAGGATGAGAAGTTTGTAGTGGGATATATTTCCAAAGGTCTAAGTCACAACGGATACTGCAAGCTGGGATAGGTTCCCTCGATCTTAGCGTCAGACTGCTTCGTAAGTTGGAATACGTTTCCAGCAGCGTCTGTGTATAGGTACAGATAGAAGCCCGTAAGAACGCATGTGTTGGTGAATTTCACCATTGAATTTTACAACTTGAGCTAACAGTGCGATTGCTGTTCCGAAGCAATTGCCAGAAGAGTTTGCATCATTTTGTACGAGCACTTCGTAGACAAAAATTTAAAAGCGAAAAAAAAAAACAAATTTGGAAATATGCAAAGAATAAGAGAATTAAAAGTTGATCAGCTAAAATCCCTTTTGCGAGAGCGAGAATTGTCGACATGTGGCACACGCGCTGAATTAATTCGACGATTACAGGAGTATGAAGGCTCAGATGAGGTGGAAATGTCACATGCCCCTCGGCATAGTTATGGAGAAGAGGGAGAATCGATTTATCAGCTGAAAAATGAAATAAAAATGTTAAGTGAAATTATGAGTCAGTTTATAAGCATGCAATGCGCTAGTGCTAGTGGACAAATGTCGAATTCGCAACCAGCTATAAACAACTTAGTGCAAGATACAGAAAGCGAGGTGGATAATGAGTATCAACAAAGCACAAACACACGTCAAGCTTCGGTCAAGGAAATTACCAACATGTTGTCTGAGTTTGACCCGATAGATGAGAATGCCATTTCAGTCAATCAGTTCATTGATCGGGTCAAAAAAGTGGTTGAGGTATATCAGTGGGACGAAAAGTTTTTATTGCTCGCATTCTACACTCGACTCAAAGGTCCAGCCAGAATGTGGTTTGACTCTTCGCCAATACTTCATCATCATTCATGAAACGGACATGCAGAACGCACTAACAGAATCATCTTGTCAATGTTGCTGCCTATGTCTGACAATGAGAAACGTTGGGGATGAGAAGATGCACTCCATCCAGTGTAGTTAAACACGATGGTTAACAAATCTACCAACTGTTCTCCGTTCCAGCTATTATATGGTTATGAGCCTCGTGACATACTAAAAAACACTTTGGTGAACTTATTCCAAAACCAGGATCCTACTATGCTGACGGATACCGAATTAAAATAACTAAGAAGAGACGCTGCCAATCGCGTCAATGATCATCGAGCTGAAGCCAAAAGACGATATGACGCCAAACACGCCAAGCCGACAGTTTATAAAACTGGAGATATTGTTTGGTCGAAAATGAACCATGCAGCACGGGTACGTCGCGCAAATTAGAGCCACATTTCAAAGGACCCTTTATAATCAACAAAGTTTTGCCAAAGGACCGATATCTTGTTGAGGATATCCCGAATACTGAACGCACACAGAAACACTACAAATCGGTGTATTCTTCAGATAAAATCAAACCATGGTGTCAGTTACCGCCAGAGGAGCCCGACGAGGATGATAACTCCGGTGATGACCAAGTAAACTCATCTCACGAGGACGCTTCGAATGTCAGGAAAGCCGAATGTAAGCCTTGACCCATAGCAATTCACAGCGAATCGATAATTATGAGAAGAAGTATCGAGAAGCATCTTAGAGTAGGAAGCTAAGCAGCAAGCCAATAAGTAAGAGGACGGACGATATTTAAGAATATAAGTTTATAAGCCAATCTTTGTAAAGTTAACGACATTAAACCAGCTTATCCTTTACTGATGTTTGTATAAGTGCAAATCACTCAGCCAACCAGTCGATTCTTCCAATAGTATAAAAGCATTGCATTAGTAATAAGAACAGTTAAGGCAAGGTACCGATGTATCGAAGCTAGTTAATTTAACTGCCGGCCGTCGCAGCAACCGTGCGTTGCTGATTTGTTGCTCAACACCGTCTTCGAGAGCGCAACTTCAATTCGGCGGCGAAGAGCAAAAGCTCCGAGGCGAAGTTGCGAAAGGTCGCTAGCGAGCGTGCCGGCAATTTGCGGTGACTTGTGTCCTAGAGGACAAAGAGACAAACATAACCCTTAACGTGTATCGGAGCGCTAGGGCTCCAGACTTTTGTAACGAATATCAGGTTGAGTAGACGTGTAGCGAAAAGAAGCGCGAGCAACGAAACGGTGTACAGCGGAGTGCTAGGGCTCCAAGACAGTGCGGCAGGGCCTTAATTCAGAAAACACAGTAGGGTAGAAGTTAATTAAACAAGTGAATAAAGTGTATGTAATGAAATCAACGAAGGAAATTGCTAATCCTTGTGTTCTCCGGCGGTCATATTTGTGCTAATATCGGGAATAGCCGCTGTTCATCTTAACCTAGAGTGGAAGCATGTGGTACGAGGCTACGGCCCGGTAGAGTAGGTGGTACGAGGCCGCGGCCCGGTAGAGTAGGTGTTGTGGGCACAGGGCGAGGTACAGTTTGATCGGAACATTCACTTTCCCCCCCACTTAGACCCTCCATCCCATCGAATTTACAAATATCTTGTAAGTAGTAGCTTCTTTACAATTTTCTACAGTATATCTTATTGTACCATAGAATATTTGTCTATTCTCAAAAATTCAATTGCATTTAAATTGTGGCTTAAATTGGTTGGCAATACAAGTTGGGCTATTAACTTGATTTATAGCTCTGCGCGGTGGTAGCGGGGAAGTAACGATAGGTATCAAATGAAAGTTAAGAGATTTGTATATAATATTTTAGAAGCAACATATCGAGTTTGGTGACTCTAGCTCTTATTATTTAAACAATTTGCTCAAAAAACCGGATGTCGATATCGATTTTATCGATTGTTTGAAAACTGAGTAAGTTATCGATTATCGGAAACAAACTGGATCTGCGTAGGCACTAGGAGGACCTACAGCTAAAATTTCAATGTCTCTAGCTTTTCTAGGCTCTGAGATCCTTGCGTTCATACATACGGACAGACGGACGGACGGACATGGCTAGATCGACTCGACTTGATGCTGATCAAGAATATATATACTTCATAGGGTTGGAGATGCTGCCTGTTACATACATTCACATTTTGCACAAATACAATATACCCATTTTACCCATTTCCAATGGGTTCAAGGTATAAAAAGAATTTAACAAGTTATTAATAAAGTAAAGAAATTTATAGTGGACATATAGAGTGTTAAGTAGATAGGATAAAGAGATAGTGATGGGTAATAACCGACCGGATGGGTGAAATTTATAGCCAGTCCGACAAACTGTGCTGGGAATGGTCAGTGAGTTCCCGAAAGTATCGTGAAAGCAACGATTTTATGATGTTTGCATAATACACGAAAAGAATTATGCATAGCGTAATCTATTGTGCACGGTGGTAGGGCTAAGGGGCGATAATTCCTGGTAGGTCTAGACCGAACAGAGAATTGAAGACGCCCTAACAAAAAAGAAGAATGTATGTCGCCAACAATCGACTTATGTAGGAATACAACACCGAGGATTGTCTCACGGTTGATTATGACAGAAGATCACGACGAAGAATCTTGCTGGAATGGAATGGCAATCGAAGATTGGGGTTCCAATTCAAACCACGTAAGGAAAAAAACTGAAATTACTTCTGAAGTGACTCAATACTATCCTGGCTATTGTTCTACTGCAAGAGCAGTATTCAAGGATAGGGCGTTAAACTCCTTAAACCAACGTTTAATGAATCCAATTACACCTTTGGCCTCCAAGATGATATGAAGATTGAAGCAGAGATTAGAATTAAAAAGAACGCCTAGATCCTTTACTGTTATTGTCAATTGTATAACGGACAAATAAGGTGTAATACGATTGAAGGTCATAAAGTTGCATAAACTGCATAGCGTTCAAATCATCTTGTAGACGAGAGTGATGACAGGGATTAATGCAAAAATAAGTTTCACATCGTCCGCATAAATATATATATATGGGCATTATAATCGAGGGAAGAGTAAAGGTCCAAGATGACTACCTTGAAGAACACCAGAAGTAACGTAAAACTGTTATGAGGTATTCAACCTTATCATTACTCTTTGCGTCCTGCTTTTTAAATAAGAAGAAATCCAAGACAAAAGAGATGGAGGGAAACCTAAGTGGTCAAGTTTAAGGAGTAAAAGATCATGGTGCACAGAGTCAAACGCCTCACTGAAGTTAGTGTAAGTGACATCAGTTTGCATTTTAGAAAGGAAAGCATCATCACCAAAGAAGTAAATTCAAGCAGATTGGTCGTAGTTGACCGACTGATTTGCAGAAATTCTGAGAATTGGAAGTGATTATTTTTTCAAATAGTTAAACTTTCCACCTTTCTTGTGGAGAGGAATGATATAAGATTCTTCTAAATGCATGGAAAGACAGAAGATTCAAGGGATAGATTAAACAGCTTTAGCAATGGATAAACAAGGGAAGAACTGGTGGCTTAAAGAAGCAATTAAAGGTAAAGAGTTTCAAGCACAAACATCTAAGAGGGAGTCATATAAAAGGCATATAAAAAGGCCAGTGGGTTGCATGAAGACGTAGAAAGGAAAGTTTCCTTTGCGAAAACACCGGCGGGGCTTATTGGTCGCTGGTGAATAAGAATTAAGAGGTTCGCAATTGAACATTAGAACCTCTTAAATAGCACGATATACATCCTTAGGAAGAGATAAAGGAGGGGACCTGGACACATTAGCAATAAGGTAATCGTTGACAAATACAAGATCAAGTGTTCTATTCAAATGATTAGAAATTTAGTTGTATTGAAACAACGAAAGATGAGGGTATTAGATAATTTTCGGCAGCGAATAATGACAAAGAGATGTTTGGTAAAGTAAAATCACCCAACACTATTATCAAGCACATATGTAGAAACTTTTGTAATACAAGTAAGGCGTTTCACATATACTAGAATATCAGAAGAAGGAGGAACATGGGAGCATGGTATATAAATATCGCGATGAAAAAGTCACTTTAACTGAGACAATCTCAGCGTCAGTGGGCGTACTAAAACAGAAAGATTCTGACTGAAGAAAAATGTTAGAGTGGGGTAGAATATTTTAGTTAAAAGTAAAAGGAATTAATTACATTTTATAAAAAAGGCGACCTTGAGTCAGCTAGATACTCAGCTATCTTCAAATCCAGATAAGTTGTTAATACATGAATTTAATTTTCGACGAATCGTTTCCATGGCAGCTACATTTATAATACCTACTGGTCCTCAAACAGAAAGGCGGAATGTCGATAGCTTTAAAATTAAGTTTGCATAGAATCGGACAAACGTATACTTAATTTTTAATTTTGTTGTCTCTAGCTAGTTAATTATCCAAAACATGCTCTAGAAAAGTTTAATTAACCCGCAAGCATGGAAAAATCGCGAAAAACGTTTGTATGCAACTTTTTTGTTTGCCATCCGATCGGCCTTAAACTCAATTGCAAAGATCTTTGCTGAAATTTATTTGAGGGGTGTTTTACACTTTTCCAAAATTGTATTCCTTCTTGGTGGAAATGGGGGTCAAAGATTTGGTGGGGATGTTTCGCGCTCTAATTCAGTTTAAAAGATCTATAAGAAAAATCAGTTGAGACGTGTTTCACACTTTGCGCAGAATCCGAACTTGATCGGTAGAAATGTCACTCAACGATTTTTTAGGCTAACTTTTAAGGCCAATAGATGACCTGCATCAGCCCGTGCCGGCTGTTATGCCAACTCTCCCCATATTTAGATATTTAGCCGGACATTTTTTCTTCAGTTATAGTATATAGTTTGTCGCATTTCTTATCGCTTTGAACATTTAATCTTATTTCTTATTCCCCTGCAGGATATCTTCAATCTGCTATTTATAATTCAATACAAGCGAACATTTCTTTTCAGCTCCCGCAGGTGCGTATAATAATTGGTATTATCTTATATTAAGGACAATTGATACTAATTTTTAATTGCAATTTTTTTTGCAGGATAACTTCACGCTGTGGGTAATAACTCTATGCAAGCGAACATTTCTTCCCCTTCACTTCAGTAGATGCGTATTATCTTTGGCATTCTCTTATAATTATAATAATTGATATAAATTACTAAAATTTTCATTTAAAACAGATCAACAACAAAGAGAAGGCATTAAAGTTGTGGCCATTTGCCATTTGCAAGAGCCAGTCCAGGCTTCGGCTCAGCGGCGCATCTCTGCCATATCAGCGTAACACGTCGGCCATACTCCGCACACTGGTCATCGGCGCAACCATCCCGACAGCGAGACGAGTCACCATAGACGGGGCTCCAACAACGACGAAGCGGCCACAGGTGAGAAGAGCCACCACAGAGGGGGCTCCAACAACGACGGAGCGGCCACCGACGAAACCACGCCCACATCCCCAGATGAAGAAAAGATTTTTTTTTGGCAATTGTTTAGTTTAGTTTTTTTTTATAAATTACGCCAAGCTTCACTTAAGAGTGCGACAGTAAGGGAAAGTTAAAGCGTCTGTCATCTGCAAAAAAGGAGAAAAGTAAAAGGTGTTTTAAATTCCATACCGGCCATACATATACATATATATATATAAAAACGTAGTTATTAGTTTTTAAATAAAAAGGCTTTATTTCACGAGAGTGAATTAGTATCAGTTTATTATGTTTGATATCTGGATTCAGACTGAAGAACAAAAATTGGCTTACGCTATATTTAAAGCTAAATAATAATTGGAGTACGTGACTTTTTGCAAAGGGACCGCAGCTGCAGCTTGTTTATGCTAGCGTTTTTCTGTGGGTCAGTTTTTGTTTATAAATAATTGTTGACAATATTTGAGCTTGGCTGCAGAAGCCATTTTGCTCTTATGATTTTTGCTGCTGTTAGTATTATTTGAATTTGATTGCAGAAGGCATGCTATTGTTATGATTATTCAATTTGTAAACTTACAGTTGGTTATACCATGCAATGCAGCTTATGAATAAACAGTGGTTGAAAATTCTGTTGTTGTGAATATGTCACTCCTCCCCACTAAAAATAAATCGTGTCCTCACGCGTGTTGTGTATATTAACAAGGTAAGTTGTGAGGCGGCTACCCAGAGTGGCCACCCCACAATCCTGTTTCGCGGCAAGGAGCCGCTAGATATATAATTTCATTATTTTGTTAGTTTTAAATAGCATAAGTATTAATAGTAAGAAAGCCAAGGAGGCGCTAGATATATAATTTCATTGTTTGTTAGTTTTAAGTAGCATAAGTATTAATAGTAAGAAAGGCAAGAAGCCGCTAGATATCAGCATTGTTATACATTTATTAGAATAAGAGAGTAGGTACGAAGGGCAAGGAGCCATTGAATTTGAATTTCACCGCCGGCCGCCACAGCAAGCGTGCGTTGCTGATCGGTTGCTCAACACCGCCTTCGAGAGCGCAACTTCAATTCGGCGGCGAAGAGCGAAAGCTCCGAAGCGAAGTTGCGAAAGCTCGCGGCGAAGTTGAGCGACCAAGGCAAGCGCACGGCTCGCTAGCGAACGTGCCGGCACTTTTGCGAAAACCCTCACAGTAAGAAGTCGTGTTTCGAAGTAGCAGAGCGGGAACATAACCCCAAAATGTGTAACGGAGCGCTAGGGTTCCAGGCAGTGCGGCTAAGTTTTATCGTAAGGAAACAGTAGGGTGGTATTGAACAATTATAAGGATAAGACTAAGTGAATAAAATAATCCTCGTAAAAAAGTTGCTAATCGTTGTCATCTTTTATTAACCTTAACCTCGGGTACCGTGGCTAGCCGGTACTCAACATAACTCCCCCTACCTATCTTAAAGCGTAGTATCGAGGGACGAGGCTTCATTACGTCGTTCGACATAACCATTTTCTAACATAAAGCGTAGTATCAAGAGACGAGGCTTAATTCCGTCGCTCATCATAACAACCCCTTTCCAAACCTAAAGTGCAGGGTATCGAGAGAGACGAGGCTTCGTTACGTCGCTCAAGGTACTTTCTTAAGGGTTGTTTGTGTGTGGGCCGAGACGGACTCTGGCAGGGACCGCTGCGATATCCATCGAACACTGAAGGTCGGCTCGGTCGTTCCGGATATGAGCAGGCCTGTCCGCCAGAGGGATCGAAGGCAGAGTAGCGATATTTTGTAACACTTCCCCTCTCCCTAAACCCTCTACTCCAGCAACTCACAAATGTCTTGAAGGCTGACTGAACCTGGCGAGATCGAGTAGCTTCCTTACAAGTGGCTCCCGAGCAGGGACCTGGAGGCGTTTAGGGGCGTGACATGGTTGCGGATTAAGGCTCCGCAAGTATGCCCAAATAGGTGTTTTTAACAATAAAAATTTTGGCATGCAGGGTATTTTTAAGTCGGGCATACCTTAGAATTTATGTACCCTAGCAGAGAACAAGAGAACAAGAAAATATGCACAGAAGTCGAGCTCACAAAGCAACAAAAAAAAAGAGAGAGATAACGGTCGGTCGAAAAGTACAGCGCGCGCGAGCCAGACGAGCGACCACGCTTGCACACGTGTGCACCAACGCGCGCCTCAGTCGACGTCGGCGTTGAAGGGCCGTTAAGGGGTAGCGGCTGTACAGTGGGACGAATTCAGTTCACACGCGGTGAAAATTGAATTCGACAATACAGTTGGGGAGAGCAATGTAAACGGGTGTGTTGAAAAATAAAAGTGAACGATAAGAACAGATAAGTGAGAAACAACAAAACATTAAATGAACATGGATTAAAGTGAATAATTTTTTTTATTATTTTTTTTGTGAAGTAACCGGAAAAAAAAGTATATATATATATGAAAAATAACAATAAATATCAAAGAAAAGTAAAATAATAAGAAACAAAGGCAAAGGCAAACAAAGAGCAAAGTGAGGGATGGTAAAGATTTAAAGGGACATTAAGTGCAGTTTTTTTATACCCTGCACCCATTAAAAATGGGTAAAAACATTGTATATTGTATTTGTGCAAAATGTAAATGTATGTAACAGGCAGAGGGAAGCATCTCCGACCCCATAAAGTATATATATTCTTGATCAGCATCAATAGCCGAGTCGATCTAGCCATGTCCGTCTATCTGTCCGTCCGTCTGTCCATCTGTACGTATGTATGAATGCAAGGATCTCAGAACCTATAAGAGCTAAAGACTGAAATTTTAGCTGTAGGTCGAGTTTGTTTCCGATCTGTACGTATGTATGAATGCAAGGATCTCAGAACCTATAAGAGCTAGAGACTGAAATTTTAGCCGTAGGTCGAGTTTGTTTCCGATAATCGATAACTTACTCCGTTTCCAAGCAATCGATAAAAATCGATATCGACATCCTGTTTTTTGAGCAATTTTGGCAAATAATAAGAGCTAGAGTCACCAAACTAGACATGTAGCTTCTAGAATAGTATTTATATCTGCATTTGGTGTTGAAAGAAGAGGGTTCAGGGTATCCCCCAGTCGAGAACTCCCGACTAGAACCTCTTACTTGTTTTTTTTTTTTTTTTTGGTTCAAATCTGTGAAATAAACGGAAAAAACTCAGAAACAAAGGAAAAACAAAATAAATACACAAATAAAAATATATTCTGCAGAAAATGCACGAACAGAAATGAGTGACATAAATCAACGGAACGAGAACTGCCCAGACACCAAAAAAAAAACCAGGGGAGGGCTACAAGAGAGAGAAGTCGAGACTAGGGAGACTAGGGTGATTGCCAAAATCAAGGATGAATTGGTAGCGATCGCCCACGAGTTCGGGCTGGATAAGGAAGGGCGCGTGGAGGAGTTGCGTAAGCGGCTATCCACTTTCATGAAAGATGGCGGCCATGCATCCGAAATTTGGGCTCGGCTTGCCGAGCTAGAATCTTAGACCGCCAAAACATTGGAGCCGCCTTCCTGGGGCGCCTTACCTGACGTTGGCGGTCGGCCGCGTAAAAAATCGGAACCAGACCTGAGAACATCGCAACTGTACGAACGTCCGCAGATTCCGACCCCTAGCTTAGCCGTCACGGGTGTAGGGGAGGCTCACGAGGTTAGAAGCAACAGAGCCAGCCGAACGACAGCGATTGACGCAGAGTTAGGGCGAACCCCTTATGAAACGAATAGTGGCTCTTATATTCCCCGGCCATATCCTCAGTCGGGGGCCAAGCCTCTCGCAAACGTTCCGGAACAAGTCCACAAGTGGGGCATGAGGTACGATGGCCGTTCCGACTCCCTTGGGTCCCTAGAGAACCTAGAGGAGTGCGCCATTACGTACGGTATAGCCCTCGATCCATTGCCTCGGGCCATGAGCGAGGTATTCTGCGACCGGGCCGCTCGTTGGTTTTTGGGCAGTGGACTGAGGGATGTGCCATGGTCGGTGTTTAGGAGGGGTTTCTTAGAGTACTTTCTACCACCACGCTACTTCGAGAGGCAGCGTGTGGGGGAAGAATTTAAGGAATACCTAATAGAGCTGAGGGCTTTGATGCATCATGCCAGATATGAGCCGGCGCAGGAGTTGCACCGTATATATGAGAAAGCCGGACCTGAATACAGGCTTTTCGTGCGACGGCAAGATTTCTCCAACTTGTCCCAGCTGACCCAGCTCGCGGTGGAGTACGAAACGGTGATGAGACAGAGAGCGGAATACACTGGAAGCAGGTCAGGGAGTCAGGTGGTCACACGCTCAAGTAGAGCGAAATGGGCAAGGACGGTTCAACCCCCGGGGGGCACCTCAACCCGTTCCGGTCTACTCCCATCGGATCTGGAGCGATCGGTGTGGATAGACAAGTCTCTGCCCGCCCGCAACGTCCCCCGCGACAGTGGCCCACCAAATGATAAGCCATGTCCGGCATGTCGAAGGTGCGCACAGGAGGGGCACTTTGCCAGGGAATGTCACAACGTGCCCGTCTTGTTTTGTTGGGTATGCGGGCACCGGGGCAGTAGTAGCCAGGATTGTTGTCGCCGTACGGAGGCGGGAAACGGTCAACGGCGCCGCCCAGGCCACACGGGAATCGGAAGCAAAACACCCACTGAAATGAACGGTGGCCGAATCGTCGCTACGGTGGAGATTGGCGGGCGAACGATGCGTGCCACCTTCGACCACTCATAGGGGGCCACTCATAGGTTTATGAGTGAAGATTGCGTACGCAAGTGGGCGATTCGAGGAAGAGGGGAGGACATGCAGGCGCGCATTCGGCTGGCAGATGGGTCCACCCTCGAAGTAGCAAAAGCATTGAGGATAGACGTCGGCCTAGCGGGGAAAGCGATCAGCATGCTGATGCTCATCATGCCCTAAAATCCGCTGCAGCACTGCAAAGCTGGACTTAGTGACGGTGGCGGCACCGTTCGCAAGGCCCGGGGCAAGCGAAAAGCCGAAAGAGGGCCTCACGCGTCAAGATGCGGGACTGCCTGCTCGGCAACAGAATGGAGAAGAGATGAGGATGGAACCGAAGGAAGGCCTCCCAGGTCATGAAAAGGGAGCACCTCCTCGGCAACAGAGTAGTGAGAAGTCGAAAAAAAGTCCACGGGTCAGGGAACGGAAATGCCTGCTCGGCGACTAACGGAAAAGGCCAAAGAGAATGAAGCGAGGGAAGAGTCTCGCTCGGGATTGGATCGAGAGCTTGGAGAGCCCAGAGGCGGCGTGTAGAGCTGCAAAGGCAAATCTACGCTGGTCATGGAGGCGGCACGGTGGAAAGGTGCCAGATAACGGAGGGATTAGGAGCAATGGCTAGAATTCATACGGACGCAGGGGATCAGGAGCGACTGCCAGAATGGAGCGATCATGGAGCTCTATCTGGGGTTGAAGTGGTGCCCGGAGGAGGCGAGACGCAAAGCGAGCCCAGCATCGAAGAGGCAAAGTGGCCAGCGGATCTGGATCCGGAACTTAGGGAGTTCCTGGGTGTCGGAACTGGCACTCTTCGAGGGGCTGCAGGGAGTCTCGCCGTACGCGGAGGAGCCCCTGTCTCCCCCGTTGGCATCCACTTCGACAATGTCGCCTGAGAGGACAGTCCTGACAGCAACTGACGAGGTGGACGGCGAAGTGGGAGCCAACGGCAGCCCAGTGTCGAGAGGACAGCGGTATCGACCCAAAAAATCCCGCCCGGAGCCCGAGGTGCTCAAAGATCCGCAACTACGTGTGCCGCGTTCGCCCCGCGAGCAACGAGAGGGTCCTTCTCGGCCTGAGAAGGATAACCGTAGTTGCGGAGCCGTGGTAACTCCTCCAGGTGGATGTCCCAAACCCTGGGTGGTACCAATAGCTGTCTGCCAGATGGTTGCAGAGGAGCCGCAAACCGGGGATGAGGATGTAATGCCCCCCCTCGTGCCCATAATACGCGCACAGGCACCTGGCACCACTTCCCGGGAGGAGATGGAAGAGACATGGTTCGGCCCGCAAGACGCGATGCCGCCGCTGGTGCCCAACACAAGCGTGGAGATGCCGGTTGCCGCCCACCGGGCAGATACAGAAGACGCATGGGTCGAGGAGGCGGAAACGGCGCACGCTCCGTCCGCAGAGGCCCCCAAAGGGCCCTCCGATAGCGAGCTGTGGGGGTCATCGCAGAATCGACGGAATCGACTGTTTCGCGGCAAGGAGCCGCTAGATATATAATTTCATTGTTTTGTTAGTTTTAAATAGCATAAGTATTAATAGTAAGAAAGGCAAGAAGCCGCTAGATATCAGCATTGTTAATTATTTATTAGAATAAGAGAGTAGGTACGAAGGGCAAGGAGCCATTGAATTTGAATTTCACCGCCGGCCGCCACAACAAGCGTGCGTTGCTGATCGGTTGCTCAACACCGCCTTCGAGTGCGCAACTTCAATTCGGCGGCGAAGAGCGAAAGCTCCGAGGCGAAGTTGCGAAAGCTCACGGCGAAGTTGAGCGGCCGAGGCAAGCGCACCGCTCGCTAGCGGCTACATTCCGTCGCTCACCAAAACAACCCCTTTCCTAAACTTAAGTGCATGGTGTCGAGAGAGACGAGGCTTCGTTACGTCGCTCAAGGTACTTTCCTAACGGTAGTTTGTGTGTGGGCTGAGACGGACTCTGGCAGGGACCGCTGCGCTACCCATTGAACACTGAAGGTCGCCTCGGTCGTTCCGGATATGCGCAGGCCTTTCCGCCAGAGGGATCGAAGGCAGAGTAGCGATTTTTGTAACACTTCCCTTCTTTCTTAACCCTCAACTCCAGCAACTAACAAATGTCTTGTAGGCTGTCCGATCCTGGCGAGACCGAGATTTGTACCCCGGCCAGTAGCTGCTTTACAAAGTATAATAAAAAATGTTATTTAAATACTTGGATAAAATATTTAAATTATTTTAAATTTTCTTGTTCATTTTTTTCAATTTCAAGTTCAATTGGGGGTCTTACAGGTTGCTCATCAATAACATTTCGTTTCTTAATAAATATTCGTTTGGGTATATTTTTAAACTTATATGCTAGATACATTATTATGATTAATATGATGATTACAAATACTGTAATTACTATGATTTGGAATATTTTCATTTCTTTTCATTTCTAAGTTCGAAAATTATTTCTTTTGTTTGAATGTACGAAAGTGATTTTAATTTAGTAATATTATTTCTTACGTATATACTTTGTGTATAATCTGAGTTCAAATTGCTTATAGATATCGCATTAGGTATTACTGAGAAATTATGGATTTTTATTATGTTATTTCCCTCAATTAAGATTTTGGGTAAGTTCAATGTTATAAGTGTATTTGGTTCAATATAGTTAGTTTGTGTTATAAGATGTGTTTTTGAAAATCTGCAACTAGTGTTAGTTTGTTTTATTATACCTAATATGCATGGGTTAATAGTCAATTTTTTCTTGTCCTTGTTGTATAGATTATTATTATTTGAGTCGTATTTGTATTGTGTTTCGTCTTGTAAAATATTTCGATCATCGTCTGGGTAGGGTAGAATTTCGAATAATGGGGTTTTATTTATTTATCTAGGAATGTGTGAAATAATCAAAATTTCATTCGTATGTCTAGTTAGTTGCATTCCCTTTTCTAAATCCTCAATATATTAGGTAAATTGTTGCAAGTTGAATGCTAGTAGTTCAAGTAGTTTAGATTCTTCTCTTTCTTTGTTTACTTTTTCAATTCCTTGGTTAACCGCTTCAATTACATGGTTGAGTTCGTTTATTTGAATGATATTTTGAGCTATTGAATTTATTTTTTCTTCAAGTTCTTCTTTATCATTGTTATCTAGATTTCCAAATAAGTATTTGTATGTTGTTTCTACGAAATTAAGTGAAGCTCTTTTACTTCTTTTTACTATTCGGATACAGATTATTTCTCTTTGCAATTTTTCTGTTAAATATTGAATTTGTATTCTCTCTTTATATTTGTCTGTAACATTAGTTTGTCAAATGTGTCTTCTGTCTTTGTTAAATTTATTATGAGACAATGGTGCTCGTAATTATCTGGTATGTCTATCATGCCTATTTTAAAGAGTAAGTATCCATTATTTGATTTAAAAGGTAAATGTCTATAAACTGGTTATTACTTCCTGGTAATAGGGTTGACATCATTAGTGCCAGAAAAATTAATGTTATAGGTCCTGTTTTGGAATTTCGTCCTCCTGTAAATATTTGCTCTTATTTAACTTCTTTTGTTTTTGATAATTTGATTTATAATGTTTAATTTTTCGACCTCTGTTAGTCTCTTCAAAATGATCTTCGTCAATTTGTTCTATTTTCCCAGTGGTTTTGTAAGAGTTTTGTAATTTACCGTGAATTATGGGTGCTTTCCTAAACTTAGTATTTATTTCGAAATCCTTTCGGTTTTCATTAAGATTATTTATTCTTGTCTCTTTTATATTCTGGGTATTATAATTAGGTGTTCCTGCATAAATAAAAATGTCAGCTGGAGTTCTACCAGTAGAGTTATGTTTTAGCTTATGATCATAAGTCATGAGTCTATTTTCTTCGTCATCGTCAGTATTTATTATACGCATTTTTTCATTAATTGTCTTATGTAGTCTTTCTACATCCGCTACACCACTTTTACTTGTTATTTGAATTTCAACTTTTTCCTTATTTAACCATTCATTTAGGGCTAGACTCATAAAAGCACTCTCTCTATCTGTCTTCAGAGTTTTAGATTTTCCCATATTGTTAAATATTTCAATGAGTCCTCTTTTGACTTCCATTCAATCCTTGCCGTTAAGCTCAATTACATTGGCAAATTTTGAATATAAATCAATATATGTTAAATAGCTGTGGTTTTTTATTGAATAAATGTCTACTACGTAAGTTTCTCTACAGTTTTCGACTTCTGGTGTAATTTAAAATTTATAAGGTGTGTTCCTGTGATCAATCTTAGTTAGATTGCAGACTTCAGATTCGTTAATTCTGTTTTGGATTAAATTTTGATAGTCTGGGTAGTAGTATATTTCTTTAAAAAGTCTGATCACCTTTTCAATACCTGGATGTAAAAGTTTCTTGTGGTTGCTAATTTTTATTTCTTTAAATTCTGCATAGCTCCTAATGTCTTTCAGTTTATTATATTTGTTCGTATTCGAGTTGTTTTAGGGTTCATAATATATATAATACGCTTGAGTTGTTGCAAAAATGTTTTATCAATATCTGTTTAGCTTTTTTAATACTTAGGTTTAAGTATTCGATTTTTATCCTTCATTTTTAAAAAATATGGTTCAATTTCTACCTTTTCGGTATCACTTCTAATCATTTCTATTTGACTTCTAAAATAATTCAATGGGTTTTCTGTTAAATGTATTAAGCTTTCGTTATTTCTACAGCGCTATGTGCTGTAGCTTGTGTGTTAATATCTTGTTCGCCTAGCATATTTTCTTCAATTTTGATGCGTGATAAGGCATCTGCTACGTGGTATAATTTTCCTTCCAAGCATTTGATTGAGAAATTATATTCACTAATTTTGATACGCCAACGTTGAAATTTCAAGTTGGGTTCTTTAATGTTGTTCTGCCAAACAAGTGGCTTATGATCGCTTAAAATGTCATATGGACTGTCATATAAATATGGGCGAAAATATTTTACTGCCCGCACTATTGCTAAAAGTTCTTTTTCTATTGTACTGTAATTTTGTTTATGCTCGTTTAGCTTTCTACTTGAGAAACTAATTGGCTTGTTATCTTGGGACAACACAGCTCCTATTGCAAAATTACTTGCATCGGTTGTTACCTGAAACTTTTTATTAAAATCTGGACATGTTAATATTGGGTCGTTCATAATTAACAATTTATTTTTTTCAAATGCTTTATATTCATCATTTTTAATATCAATTTTTGCTGCTTTCTTCAAGTAAAGAGTCATGGGTTTTGTAATTTTTGCAAAATCTGGAATAAACTTTCGATAATAACCACATAAACCTTGAAATGATTTAATTTCCTTTGATGTTTTTGGCAAAGGGAATTCTTGTATTGCCTTTACTTTTAGTTTATTTGGCCGTATGCCTTCTGGACTTATAATGTGTCCTAAAAATTCTGTTTCCTTTTTTAGAAATTCGCACTTATCTTATTGAAGTTTCAAATTTGCCTGTCTTAATTTGTATACCCTGAACCCATTAAAAATGGGTAAAAGGGGTATTATGTTTTTGTGCAAAATGCAAATGTATGTAACAGGCAGAAGGAAGCATCTCCGACCCCATAAAGTATATATATTCTTGATCAGCATCAATAGCCGAGTCGATCCGTCCGTCTGTCCGTATGTATGAACGCAAGGATCTGAGCACCTATAAGAGCTAGAGACTGAAATTTTAGATGTAGGTCCTCCAGGTGCCCGCGCAGATCAGTTTGTTTCCGATAAACGATAACTTGCCCCGTTTCCAAATAATCGATAAAAATGTATTTTGAAATCCCGTTTTTTAAGCAATTTCGGTAAATAATAAGAGCTAGAGTCACCAAACTTGTCATGTAGCTTCTAGAAAAGTATATATATATATCAAGTATCTTTCATTTTATACCTATCGCCACCTCCCCGCTACTCTCTATCTATTAGCGCGAGCTGTTGGAATATGAGGGTTCAGGGTATCCCCTAGTCGAGAGCTCCCGACTAGAACCTCTTACTTGTTATTATTATTTTTATAATAATTTTCTTCATAGTAGCCCTCCATTTGTGCTACTTGTTTTAATTTCGAAATAGAGGATATTTCGTATCTTGCGAGTGACATCAAGAGTCTATCTGGTAGTTTTGTATGTATTAAGTTTTTTACAGTATTTTTCATAGCGTTGGTATACAATCTGGAATTATCTAAATTCCTTTCTAATTCTAATTTGTCCGTTATAATTATTAACTTAGCCTCTACCTCACTACAAAGCTTGCGTAAATTCCAAGGGTGTTTGCGTCTTGTATTCGGAGATTAAAGCCTCCCTGAGTTGTGGCCAGTTGTTGATTTGCAGCATTTTGGGGTACCTTCTGGGCATCTCCGGATATCTGGACCTCGATCGCCCCGAATATGATGCATTGTTGTCGTTCATTGTAAGTAGAGTACAGTTGAAGCAGGTAATCCATCATTCTGAGGAATGGACCCAGGGTTATAAGATCTCCCTCAAAGGCTGGCACGTTCCGTATTTGTTTTATTCATTGCTGGAAGTGCATCAGCATGAGAACCTTCTGGTTGCTCCATTTTTTAATAATTTTGGTCTTTTAGTTTATGTGTCACAAAATTCACTGTGTTACAACGACCGAATTGGATTTATACGTGGCTTGAATTGTTTAGACACGTTAAGTTCTTTAGCGGATAGCGAATTTCGGAATTGAAATATGTTTGATTTAATTGTAATACTGTGCACAATTACACTTGTTGATCAGAGAAGACACCAGTTGTATGGATAAGCCTCTCTTTAATTGATCGTTTCACTCACAAACATTAAATTGCCTACCGGCTGCGCCAATAACGTAGTTATTAGTTGTTAAATAAAAAGTCTATATTTAACGAGAGTGAATTTGATTAGTTTATTATGTTTGATATCTGGATTGAGACTGAAGAACAAAAAAACAAAAATTGGCTTACGCTATATTTAAAGCTAAAAAATAATTGGAGTACGTGACTTTTTGCAAAGGGACCGCAGCTGCAGCTTGTTTGTGCAACCGTTTTTCTGTGGGTCAGTTTTTGTTTATAAATAATTGTTGACATTATTTGAGCTTGGCTGCAGAAGCCATTCTGCTCCTTTAATTTTTGCTGCTGTTAGTATTATTTGAATTTGATTGCAGAAGGAATGCTATTGTTATGATTATTCAATTTGTAAGCATACAGTGGGTTATATCATGCAATACAGCTTATATGTCACTCCTCCCCACTAAAAATAAACAGTGTCCTCACGCTTGTAGGGTATATAAAAAAGGTAAAAGGTAAAGGTTTCATAGTTTGAATATAACCGCCGGTCGCCGCTGCAACCGTGCATTGCTGATCAGTTGCTCAACACCGCCTTCGAATGCGCAACTTCAATTCGGCGGCGAAGAGCGAAAGCTCCGAGGCGAAATTGCGAAAGCTCGCGGCGAAGTTGAGGGGCCGAGGCAAGCGGACGGCTCGCTAGTGAGCGTGCCGGCACTTTTTGGAGAGCTATCAGGGTGAGTAGACAATAAGATAAGAGTGAAGTGTACAGCGGAGCGCTAGGGCTCCAAGACAGTGTCGCAGGGCCCTTGTTTAGGAAACTCAGTAGGGTAGAAATTAATAAAACTAGTGAATAAAGTGAATGTAGTTAAAGTAATGAAGAGAAACGCTAATCTTTGTATTCTCGGGCGGTCATATCTGTGCTAAACATCGGAAATAACCGATGTTAACCCTAACCTAGGGGGATAGTGTAGCTGGTGCGAGGCCACGACCCGAAAGTATAGATGGTGTAGGTGGTGCGAGGCCAAGGCCCGATAGCGTAGTTGGTGCGAGGCCACGGCCCGATAGTTTAGTTGGTGCGAGGCCAAGGTCCGAAAGTGTAGTTGGTGCGAGGCCAAGGCGCGATAGCGTAGATGGTTCGAGGCTACGGCCCGCTAGATAGGAAGTACGAGGCTGCGGCTCGGTAGAGTAGGTAGGATAGAAGTAGTGCGAGGTATAGTTTGGTCGAAACATTCATTTCCCTCCCGCTACTTCGAGAGGCTGGAGGACGAAATCCGATCCCGCCGGCGGCGTGTGGGGGAAGAATTTAAGGAATACCTAATAGAGCTGAGGGCTTTGATGCACCATGCCAGATATGAGCCGGCGCAAGAGTTGCACCGGATATATGAGAATGCCGTCCCCGAATACTGGCTATGTGTAGCCAGTGGTCAACGGCAGAGGGTATTGGCGGAATGCCATGATGCTTCCACGGCCGGGCATCAAGGCGTGAGGAAAACAGGTTAGCCCAAATGTACTACTGGCCGGGTATGTTCTGCCAGAAATTTAAGAGCGAGCAACTCAAACCGGCTGGACGCATGCTGAGCAGGCAGGTGGCAGAGCCGATGGCAGTACTTTGCGCGGATTTCGTCGGGCCCCTTCCACGGTCGAAACATGACAAAACCATTGTACAGGTGTTCCATGATGCTTTCTCGAAATGGGTGGAGCTGGTCCCGCTCAGGAGAGCCACGGCGGCACACCTGCAAGCCGCGTTCCGAGAGAGGATTTTGAGCCGATTCAGAGTGCCCATTATATCGTCCACAGCAATCTCCAGCGCGCCTCAAAGGACCAGGGCAGACACTATAACCTGAGGAGACGAGAGTGGCGGCCTTCGTTGGACTCGATGGTCCTGTTAAGACAGCACCAGCTATCCAACACCGCTGAGGGTTTCCCTGCGAAGTTGGCACCTAAGTTTGACGGCCCCTATAGGGTCGTCAAATTCGTATCCCCCAATACTCCCGGCGGACCAACCTCATGGAGACGGAATGGTCGTGCTAATGGCCATCGAGGTGACGACCGTGTTCGTGGAGGCGCCGTTTGCCCGGAACTGAGGGTCCTTTCCCAAGTGTACAGAAGACCCCCACCGAGAGCGAGTTGTGGGAGGACCATGTGGACCTCTTTGATGGGATCGACGGATGGGATACCAGCTTGGAGTCGGTACTCGAGGAGCCTGACCTCGATGCCGAGACGGACGCCCGCAATGTCGACCCTGAGGTCGCACCGAGGAGCCTCACGCCGACAGAAGTCGTCGAGAGACCCGCCAGGAAACCCATGCCAGAATCCACCAAGTTAAAGTAACATTAAAAGGCAAGGAGCCGTTAACCGCATAGTCTGTGTATTATGAGAATAAGTGCGTAGTTATGGGCAAGTAGCCTTTCATAGTTTGAATTTAACCGCCGGCCGCCGATGCAACCGTGCGTTGCTGATCAGTTGCTCAACACCGCCTTCGAAAGCGCAACTTCAATTCGGCGGCGAAGAGCGAAAGCTTCGAGGCGAAGTTGCGAAAGCTCGCGGCGAAGTTGAGCGGCCGAGGCAAGCGCACGGCTCGCTAGCGAGCGTGCCGGCACTTTTTGGAGAGCTATCAGGGTGAGTAGACGTGCCGAGAAAAGGCGCGCGAACGATAAGAGTGAAGTGTACAGCGGAGCGCTAGGGCTCCAAGACAGTGCGGCAGGGCCCTAGTTTAGGAAACTCAGTAGGGTAGAAATTAATAAAACTAGTGAATAAAGTAAATGTAGTTAAAGTAATGAAGAGAAACGCTAATCTTTGTATTCTCGGGCGGTCATATCTGTGCTAAACATCGGAAATAACCGATGTTCACCCTACCCTAGGGGGATAGTGTAGTTGGTGCGAGGCCACGGCCCGAAAGTATAGATGGTGTAGGTGGTGCGAGGCCAAGGCCCGATAGTGTAGTTGGTGCGAGGCCACGGCCCGAAAGAGTAGATGGTGTAGATGGTGCGAGGCCAAGGCCCGATAGTTTAGTTGGTGCGAGGCCACGGCTCGAAAGAGTAGATGATGTAGATGGTGCGAGGCCACGGCCCGATAGTTTAGTTGGTGCGAGGCCAAGGCCCAAAAGTGTAGTTGGTGCGAGGCCAAGGTAGCGTAGATGGTTCGAGGCTACGGCCCGCTAGAATAGGTAGTTCGAGGCTGCTGCTCGGTAGAGTAGGTAGGATAGAAGTAGTGCGAGGTAAAGTTTGGTCGAAACAGTCATTTCCCTCCCGCTACTTCGAGAGGCTGGAGGAAGAAATCCGATCCCGCCGGCAGCGTGTGGGCTGAGGGCTTTGATGCACCATGCCAGATATGAGCCGGCGCAGGAGTTGCACCGAGAATGCCGCCCCCGAATACAGACTTTACGTGCGACGGCAAGATTTCTCCAACTTGTCCCAGCTGACTCAGCTCGCGGTGGAGTACAAAACGGTGATGAGACAGAGAGCGGAATACACCGGAAGCAGGTCAGGGAGTCAGGTGGTGACGAGCTTAAGTAGCGCGGAGTGGGAAAGGACGGTACAACCCCCGGGGGGACACCTTAACCCATTCCGGTCTACTCCCATCGGATCCGGAGCGATCGTTGTGGATAGACAAGTCTCCGCCCCGCCGACAACGGCGCCTGCGGAAGTGGCCCACCAAATGATGAACCAGGCCGGAATCGGGTATGATCCGCGACGAGCATGTCGCAGATGCGCACAGGAGGGGCACTAGTACACCCTTAAGGTGGAGAGTGGCCGGATCGCCACGGTGGAGATTGGCGGGCGGACGATGCCGGCTACTATCGATACAGGGGCCACTCGCAGCTTCATGAGTAAAGACGTACAGGCGCGCATTCGTCTGGCAGATGGGACCAAGCTTGAAGTAGGGAAGGCATTGAGGATAGACGTCGGCCTAGCGGGGAAGGTGGTCAGCAAGTTTTTGCTTATAATGCCCGCAATGCTGGACCACGTCATCCTGGGGATGGACTTCTTGGGTGCAATGGGCACCACGATACGCTGCGGCAAGGCGGAGCTGGTCCTAGAGGAAGCGACGTCTCCGGCAGCGGTGCTTGGAACCAGGGAAGAGCCGGAAGAAGGCCTCACGCGCCAAGGAGCGGGAGTGCCTGCGCGGCAACCGATGGCAGAAGAGACGAAGAAGGAACCGAAGGAAGGCCTCCCAGGTCATGAAAAGGGAGCACCTGCTCGGCAACAGAGGAGAGAGGAGTCGAAAGAAGGCCTCACGCGTCAGGGAAGGGGAGTGCTTGCCCGGCAACTGCCGGAGAAGGACAAGGGGAAGAAAGCGAAAGATGGGTCTCACTCGGGATTGGACCGAGAGCTTGAGGAGCCCAAAAGGCGGCGCGTAGACCTGCAAAGGCAGATCTACGCTGGTCATGCAGGCGGCACGGCGTGCCAGAGAACGGAGGGATTAGGAGCAATGGCTCGAATCCACACGGGCACAGGGAATCAGGAGCGGCGGCCAGAGTCGAGCGACGGAGGAGCTCTATTTGGAGTCGGAGTGGTGCCTAGAGGAGGCGAGGCGCAGGGCGAGCCCAGTGCCGAAGAGGCAGAGTGGCCAGCGGATTTGGATCCGGAACTTAGGGAGTTCCTGAAGTCGGAACTGACACTCTTCGAGGGGCTGCAGGGAGTCTCGCATATCGCGGAGCACAGGATCAGGCTTAAGGATGATAAACCATTAAAGCAGAGATATTACTCGAAGAATCCGGCCATGCAAAGGGTGATTGATGAACAGGTGGACGAGCTGATCCAGGCAGGTGCCATTGAGCCGTCGCGTGGTCCACACAACGCCCCAATCGTCTTAGTCAAGAAGAAGACTGGCGAGAGGCGCATGTGTATCGACTATCAACAACTCAACGCGCATTCCGTCCCAGATGCTTATCCTGTTCGCAGAAGAGGTCTTTTCCAGTGGCAGGTGGTGCCATTTGGCTTACACTCGGCGTGTGCGACCTTCCATCGAGCCTTAGACACGGTCATAGGGCCGGAAATTGAACCTCATGCGTTCGCCTACCTAGACGACATCGTGGTAAAAGGTGCAACGAAAGAGCAACATGTAACAATGGCCATCGAGGTGAACACGGTTCGTGGAGGCGCCGTTCGCCCGGAATTCGCCACCATATGCGCCGTCACCCCAGCCGAGTAGTGCGACTGAGGGTCCTTTCCCAAGTGTCCCGAAGACCCCCACCGAGAGCGAGCTGTGGGATCGACGGATGGGATACCAGCTTGGAGTCGGTACTCGAGGAGCCTGACCTCGATGCCGAGACGGACGCCCGCAATGTCGACCCTGAGGTCGCGCCGAGGAGCCTCACGCCGACAGAAGTCGTCGAGAGACCCGCCAGGAAACCCATGCCAGAATCCACCAAGTTAAAGTAACATTAAAAGGCAAGGAGCCGTTAACCGCATAGTCTGCGAACTATAAGAGTGAAGTGTACAGCGAAGCGCTAGGGCTCCAAGACAGTGCGGCAGGGCCCTAGTTTAGGAAACTCAGTAGGGTAGAAGTTAATAAAACTAGTGAATAAAGTGAATGTAGTTAAAGTAATGAAGAGAAACGCTAATCTTTGTATTCTCGGGCGGTCATATCTGTGCTAAACATCGGATATAACCGATGTTCACCCTACCCTAGGGGGATAGTGTAGTTGGTGCGGGGCCACGGCCCGAAAGTATAGATGGTGTAGGTGGTGCGAGGCCAAGGCCCGATAGTTTAGTTGGTGCGAGGCTGCGGCCCACTAGAATAGGTAGTACGGGCCTGCGTCTCGGTAGAGTAGGTAGGATAGACGTAGTGCGAGGTATAGTTTGGTCGAAACATTCACTTCCCCCTTTAAGCCATCTGTCCCAGCGAACTTATAAATGTCTTGTAACTCGCTGGGCCTGGTAAGACTGAGTCTCGTACCCCGGCCAGTAGCTGCTTTACAAAGTATAATAAAAATTGTTATTTAAATACTTGGATACAATTTTAATAACATACTTAAATTTTCTTGTTCATTTTTTCAATTTCAAGTTCAAATGGGGGTTGTGCAGGTTGCTCATCAATAACATTTAGTTTCTTAATAAATATTTTTTAAACTTATATGCAAGATACATTATTATGATTAATATGATGGTTACAAATACTGTAATTATTATGATTTGGAATATTTTCATTTCTTTAGTATGTTCGAAAATTATTTCTTTTGTTTGAATGTACGAAATTAGTTTTAATTTAGTAATATTATTTCTTACGTATATACTTTGTGTATAATCTGAGTTCAAATTGCTTATAGAGATCTCATTAAGTATTACTGAGCAATTATGGATTTTTATTATGTTATTTCCCTCAATTAAGATATTATTTTTAATACAGTTTTGATTCAATGTGATTTTGGGTAAGTTACATGTTATAAGTATATTTGGTTCAATATAGTTAGTTTGTGTTATAAGATGTGTTTTTGAAAATCTGCAACTAGTGATAGTTTGTTTTATTATACCTAATATGCATGGGTTAATAGTCAATTTTTTCTTGTCCTTGTTGTATAGATTATTATTAGGTGAGTAGTATTTGAATTGTGTTTCGCCTTGTAAAATATTTTGATCATCGTCTGGGTAATGGGGTTTTATTTATTTCTCTAGGAATGTGTGAAATAACCAAAATTTCATTCGTATCGGACCTTTATGTTAAGTAGCTTTTCGGAATTAGCGTTTGTGAGATAGTCGTGCTTTAATAATATTCGATAAAAAATGCCTAATCTAGTTAGTTGCATTCCCTTTTCTAAATCTTCAATTTATTCGGTAAATTGTTACAAGTTGAATGCTAGTAGTTCCAGTAGTTTAGATTCTTCTCTTTCTTCTCTTTCTTTGTTTACTATTTCTATTCCTTGGTTAACCGCTTCAATTACATGGTTGAGTTCGTTTATTTGAATGATATTTTGAGCTATTGAATTTATTTTTTCTTCAAGTTCTTCTTTATCATTGTTATCTAGATTTCCAAATAAGTATTTGTATGTTGTTTCTACGAAATTAAGTGAAGCTCTTTTACTTCTTTTTACTATTCGGATACCGGTTATTGCTCTTTGGAATTTTTCTGTTAAATATTGAATCTGTATTCTCTCTTTATATTTGTCTGTAACATTAGTTTGTCAAATGTGTCTTCTGTCTTTGTTAAATTTATTATGAGACAATGACAATGCTCGTAATTATCTGGTATGTCTATCATGCCTATTTTAAAGAGTAAGTATCCATTATTTGATTTAAAAGGTAAATGTCTATAAACTGGTTATTACTTCCTGGTAATAGGGTTGACATCATTAGTGCCAGAAAAATTAATGTTATAGGTCCTGTTTTGGAATTTCGTCCTCCTGTAAATATTTGCTCTTATTTAACTTCTTTTGTTTTTGATAATTTGATTTATAATGTTTAATTTTTCGACCTCTGTTAGTCTCTTCAAAATGATCTTCGTCAATTTGTTCTATTTTCCCAGTGGTTTTGTAAGGGTTTCGTAATTTACCGTGAATTATGGGTGCTTTCCTAAACTTAGTATTTATTTCGAAATCCTTTCGGTTTTCATTAAGATTATTTATTCTTGTCTCTTTTATATTCTGGGTATTATAATAAGGTGTTCCTGCATAAATGAAAATGTCAGCTGGAGTTCTACCAGTAGAGTTATGTTTTAGCTTATGATCATAAGTTTATAAAATTACCTCAATTTTTATGAGTCTATTTTCTTCGTCATCGTCAGTATTTATTATACGCATTTTTCATTAATTGTCTTATGTAGTCTTTCTACATCCGCTACACCATTTTTACTTGTTGTTATTTGAATTTCAACTTTTTCCTTATTTAACCATTCATTCAGGGCTAGACTCATAAAAGCACTGTCCCTATCTGTCTTCAGAGTTGTAGGTTTTCCCACATTGTTAAATATTTGAATGAGTCCTCTTTTGACTTCCATTCAATCCTTGCCGTTAAGCTCAATTACATTGGCAAATTTTGAATATAAATCAATATATGTTAAATAGCTGTGGTTTTTTATTGAATAAATGTCTACTACGTAAGTTTCTCTACAGTTTTCGACTTCTGGTGTAATTTTAAATTTATAAGGTGTGTTCCTGTGATCAATCTTAGTTAGATTGCAGACTTCAGATTCGTTAATTCTGTTTTGGATTAAATTTTGATAGTCTGGGTAGTAGTATATTTCTTTAAAAAGTCTGATCATCTTTTCAATACCTGGATGTAAAAGTTTCTTGTGGTTGCTAATTTTTATTTCTTCAAATTCTGCATAGCTCCTAATGTCTTTCAGTTTATTATATTTGTTCGTATTCGAGTTGTTTTAGGGTTCATGATTTCTTTAAATGCTTGTTGTATTATTTAAAAATCGGAGTCGTATTCAATGTATAATACGCTTGAGTTGTTGCAAAAATGTTTTATCAATATATGTTTAGCTTTTTCAATAATTAGGTTTAAGTATTCGATTTTTATCCTTAATAAAAAAAAAATATGGTTCAATTTCTACCTTTTCGGTATCACTTCTAATCATTTCTATTTGACTTCTAAAATAATTCAATGGGTTTTCTGTTAAATGTATTAAGCTTTCGTTATCTTCTACAGCGCTATGTGCTGTAGCTTGTGAGTTAATATCTTGTTCGCCTAGCATATTTTCTTCAATTTTGATGCGTGATAAGGCATCTGCTACGTGGTTTAATTTTCCTTCTAAGTATTTGATTGAGAAATTATATTCACTAAGTTTGATACGCCAACGTTGTAATTTTATGTTGGGTTCTTTAATGTTGCTCAGCCAAGTGGCTTGTGATCGCTTAAAATGTCAAATGGACTGCCATATAAATATGGGCGAAAATATTTTACTGCCCACACTATTGCTAAAAGTTCTTTTTCTATTGTACTGTAATTTTGTTCATGCTCGTTTAGCTTTCTACTTGAGAAACTAATTGGCTTGTTATCTTGGGACAACACAGCTCCTATTGCAAAATTACTTGCATCAGTTGTTACCTGAAACTTTTTATTAAAATCTGGACATGTTAATATTGGGTCGTTCATAATTAAGAATTTATATTTTTCAAATGCTTTATATTCATCATTTTTAATATCAATTTTTGCTGCTTTCTTCAAGTAAAGAGTTATGGGTTTTGTAATTTTTGCAAAATCTAGAATAAACTTTCGATAATAACCACATAAGCCTAGAAATGATTTAATTTCCTTTGATGTTTTTGGCAAAGGGAATTCTTGTATTGCCTTTACTTTTGTTGCATTTGACGTTATCGGCAGCACCGAGGGTTTACTTAGTTGGTTGCGTGCGATGTTATCGGCCACGCCGATATCTTTTTGTCATATGGTCAGAGTATGCGGGGTGAAGCTGGGCCCACGGCGGAGCCCAAATTTTTGAAGGGTGGCAACGCCAGACTTGCGATCCACGGCGCCAAAAGCGACGATTGCTATTGGCCGCCCGGTTCGCTCTTAAAGAGACTATGAGGAGAGGGGATCGCATGCCCTTGGATATGCCCTTGGCCATCATTTGGGCCATTGACCCAAAAAAATGCAGCTGTGCAGATGGGCAGCAACGGTGCCCGCCTCGCCAATGTATGCGTGCCGAAATTCGGCACCGATGATGTTGCTGCCCAAATGTAAGAGGAGTTCGATTTGATCAGCGGTTAACGGCGGGCGTGCCAGCTCGAAGTCTGCATACAATTTGTATATTACATATCGGCTCAAGAGATTCGAATTTTTTTCCATCTGGCAAGTTAAGCCGGCGCGGCCGGCAAATAACTTAACAGACAATTAAAAATTTTGGTTTTTTTTTTTTTGCCATCTAATAAATACATGTGAATTAAGCCGCTCGAGTAACAAAATATATAAAAATAAAAAAAGAAAAAGCTTAAAACTTAACTGCGACGAGAGACGAACAAATAAAAAAAACAAAAATTAACGGCTCCGGCAACAAAGGGACCAGCGCTCGCACCAGAGAGGCCCACGAAACATACCAAAGGCCAGGATTCGGCTCAGCGGCGCACACCAGCCATATCCGCGACGCCGCCAGCCAAGCGTAGGCGCAACCCTGAAGGCGACGAGACGAGCCACCGACGACCGGGCTCCAACAACGAAGAAGCGGCCACAGGCGAGACCACGCCCACATCCTCCGAGTGAGTCCGTTCCATTTTGCCCATCCTCGTTCGAGCCCCTGGGCAGAGTCAGATGAAGTCTCCTGATCGTACTCCCAGAAAAGGAGCAGATTTTTTTTTGTCATTAAATTTAGTTTTTTTTGTATTTATGAATTATATCTATACATACATAGGCACTTAAGCCGAGCTTCGCTTTAGAGTGCGAACGGTGAGGGAAACTCCAAAGGTGATGCATCTGCGCCTGTAAAATATAAAAATTTAAAATTAACACTTGCGCGAACTATGCTCACATACTTACCTAATTGGAATTACCCATTTATATCGCCCCTTACCACCCCCAGAGAGCTCTTTAGGTAGGGTGAGGTAGAATTAAGCGATTTGATACAGGTCTATACCACCTACCTGTTGCACGACTGATTATCGTGACATACCCAGTCTTAGGTGTTTGTGTGGGCACATTGTTCCTAAATCGGCGCAACGATTGCCTCTAAATTGACTCCTTGCGTGTTTCTTTTGCGGCGACTAGCAATATCTTTGTAGTGTTTCGTCGCCTGTTCCATTTAGTGCTGTTAAAATAAAAAAATGAATTCTATAAGATAAGAGAAAAATTTAGGAATTAATACACTTTGTCCATAAGTATTAATATATATGCAACATTAATACGCACCCGGAGAAGAAATGTTCACGTGCATGAATACTAATTTATCGAAATGGAGACCTCGTGCACATTAGAAAGAAATGAAAGAAATATTCATGCCAATAATTTTAAGAATACACAAACCATTATACGCACCTGTGAAGCTAACGAAATATCCACTTGCATGAGATTCTAAATAGCTGCAAAGATAAATGCCATAAGCGATGATTAATAATTAATAATTGTTATAAATTTTAAGAAAATGCAACCAATTATATGCACATATTGAAAGAAAGCATGTCCGGCTAAAGTAATATTGTTGGGGAGAGTGGGCATGATGGCCGACACGGGCTAATGTAGGCCATTTAGAGGCCAAAATGAGGGAGACGAGCGTAGGTGATCGTCTCATGGTAGGGCGGGTACGCTGGGTCCGGAACCGGGGCCCGATCTGGAAGAGTAAGGTGGATAAATAGTGTTTTTGTTAATTTATAGTGAGTGTCTCACCTTTGTTGTTTACGTTTTCATAGCTGTTACAGCTGTTTATTTTGTTCATCAGTTAGCAGTACCGAATATTGGTTATCGATTATATGGTTCATTTTTGAATAGTGTTGTGTGAGTCTGTTTTTCTACAGACGTGTAGCTTTGTTGTTATCGATTGTGCGGACTGCGGGCCAGGGATGGGACTACACCCAGAGAATCCGATGAGCCAGCCGGCGCGGCCCACTGAGAAACAAGCAGTTCCGTAACAATATGGCGCCCAATTTGAAGAAGCACTCGGCTTCTTTGAAGTCGGTGTGTAATCAAAGAAAAATAAATACGATATAAATGAAGGTACAGGGAAAAGGACTCCCTTGGCTTCAGGACCCACACCGCTGAAGTCTTATGTGGCACGAGTAGGTAGCTCATAATCGCGCAGCGTGTAGTGGAATCCGAGAAGCACGACGGAAGTAGAGAATATCCATAAACATGAGACGTTTTCTTGTAGTGGTTGATGACGGTAAGTCACGTTCGCATGTTGGCGAAACGTTCGCGACCGTTTATCGTAGCCTGGTGGTAGCCGCCACGACAAAATAACTTGTGATAGAATGTGATATTAGGGTAGGTCTCACTAGAGTTTGTTTATTGTTTTCTATTTGTTTTGTCCCACTCTGTGTTAACGTTAGGGGTGTGCTGGCCGTAGTTAAATGAGCTTCGGAGACAGGTGACCCAGGACGATATAGAGCCGATCCTGCGCCGCACCTGTCACACAGCATACCCTAAAGGTGCCCAGAAGTGCGACAGAAACCAAATAGCCTGCAAGGTAGCGTTCCTTGAATGCCGTTCGTCAGTCAAACTGACGAACTGAGCATTTGACGAATGCTTAAGTGTTGTCCACTGTCCAGATTATGCGTAGATTAGTTAGCCTGTGTTAGGATTTGTCTTCTCTCCCCTAAGTATTTGAAATTAATAAGAAAGAAAAAAATTTATTTTTGTGAGTGTTCTTGTGGTCGGATGTGTATTAATTTATTATTCTTTATTAGTAAGATTTGTTAGTGGGTGTTTATTTATTTATTAATTTATTAAGAGTATTGGTAAAGTTTTTTTTTATAAGGGTAGTAAGCCTTGTAGAAGAGAGGGGTACAGTTCTCAGAAGGGATAAGTATGGCTAAGGAACAGGTGTCTGATTGGGCTTCTGACGCTGATGGGGCGTCGGCTCTGCCACCGCCGCGCCCAGCTGGATGGCTGGTGCGAACGCCAATGAATTTCCGGGGATTTCCAGAAAGACAGATCCCGAAGAGGGTCACCAGGTAGACTTGAAGAAAGAATTGGCGCAACAAGATAAACCTCGACGGAACCTGGAGTTCCCAAAAGCCCCGAAAGAAATCAGCGGCAAACGCGGCGATCGCTCAGGCCCACCAAACGTATCTGTATGCTCTGCCATCAGCGAGTCCATCCGCAAGGAGATGCGAGCTGGCTTCATGGAAATGATGAAGGGCATCATTGATGTGCTTAGGCCGCCAGGGAGCCAAACCGCCGAGACTAACACTGCGCCGAAGGCGCCGACACATATCGAGCCGGGACCACGAACAGGCGCCATCCCGAAAGAACGGGAAGTGTTCCAGCGCGAGGCATTTCCACCACCGGTGCCACCGAAGCCACATAGACAAGGCGCACGAGGGGCGGAGTATTCGTCCAGCAGCCCAGTTTACGTTGCAGATGCTCAGTCGAGGAACTGGCGTAACCCGAATAACCGCCATTTCCGAGTAGAGGACCGGAGAGCGGATGATTTTCAATGGGAGGAGGCGTACGCCAACGTAGGAGAAACGGCGTACATGAAGCTCGAGCGGTGGAACGTCAAGTTTGACGGCGAGGACGCGATGAATTCAGTCGAGGACTTCGTGTTCCGCCTGGAGTTCCTGCAGAGGCAGTATCAATGCCCGTGGAAGGAGATCCTGCGCGGTTTCCACCTGCTCCTGACCGGCCGCGCCCGCGAGTGGTATTGGATGCACGTGCGGCATTCTAGGGTCGACAGCTGGATGCAACTGCGGCATACCCTCTTGGACAGGTTCCGGGGCTACCAGACGGAACACGATGTGATGCAGGATCTATTACAACGAGAGCAACAGGCCAGCGAAGGGGTGGATGATTATGTCCACCACATGCGTCAACTCGCCGCGCGATTCCAGAAGCCGCTGAGAGACCGCGAGCTGGTGAAGATTATAAAGCGTGGTTTGAAGGAAAGTCTGGCGAAATATATCTTTGCCATGGACGTACTCACAGTGGATGAGCTGCGCCAAGAGTGCCTAGAAGTGGAGAGGCACATGGGTCGCAGAAGCCGGACGGGGTACCTGCAGCCGTCGCGTTGTCCACAAGGAACAAGGCCCGTAGTCCACGAGGTCGAAGTACCACCACATCGTACAGAAACGCCGCCAGGAGGAAGCATTCGTGCGAGGCAGGAACTCATCCCGACTTGTATGCTGGAACTGCAGACAGTTTGATCACGTCTTTAGAGACTGCCTGTCCAAGGAGCGGAAAATATATGGAAAGCCGGACACTTTCTGCTCCCAGTGTGAAAACTGTCCGGGAAACCCCAGAGGGAGCGCGGTGATGGCGGGACAGACGCGTTCCGGGACGGCGACCGCGGGGAAGCAGGAGAGGGGTACCTACCAAAGCCAATAATCATTGGAAAGGAGACGGAGATTTGGGATAAAGATCAGGATAAGGCTAATTATAATAATAATATAAGCAAAGGAGGAACACTTAGGGGCTTACCATATGAAGAACGTGGTCGGGCATACATGTCGGCCCGAAATAGAATTTTTGGTGAGCGACAGCTGGAAGGGATGGCACTAGCCACCCGGAGAGTGGTGAAGGAAATGAAGGGACCTGGACAACGATCAGAGGAGTCAGTTGGAAAGCGTAAAGCGCAGATTTCTCCAATTTGAGAAGGATGGCCTAGGGAAAACTCACCTGCTGCAGCTCCGAATTCAGCTGATCGAGGGAGCAGAACCCGTGAAGGACAGACATTATCCGCTGTCTCCGGCCAAGCAGGAGATCGTGTGGGCCGAGGTGGAGCAACCGGACGACGGTGGTGATGAGGCCTGGGAAGAACAGGTATTGCTTAGACGCCAGGAAATTAAACAGTGTGACGGTAAAGGACGCTTACCCGCTTCCATGCATCAAGGGCATCCTATCGCGAATCGACGAGACTCATTTTATCTCTAGCGTCGACCTTAAGTTCGCGTTCTGGCAAATCGAGATGGAGGAGATGGGAGTATACGGCGTTTACTGTACCAGGGAGGCCGCTGTACCAGTTCCGCCACATGCCATTCGGGCTCTGCAACGCCGCTCAACAACTTTGCAGGCTCATGGTAATCAAAGTAATCCCGGCGAATCTGAGGTCCAACGTGTTCGTATACCTAGATGATTTGCTGATAATATCGACAGATGTTCCAACGCACCTAAAATACTTGGAATTGGTGGCCGAGTGTCTGAGGAACGCGAACCTCACCATAGGCATGGCGAAGTCAAAATTCTGCTTCCGCAACCTAAACTACCTGGGTTTCATCATAGGCGGCGGGACTCTGCGCATGGATCCAGGAAGAGTAGAAGCGTTCCGGAACATCCCGAATCCGAGGACGGTCTAGGAACTACGAAGCTTCTTATTCATAAAGAACTTCGCCGAGAAGAGAACGGGTAGATTTGTGTTGAGGGACGAGGCCATAGATGCCATAGGAAGCTTGAAGTTAGCCCTCACCACAGCCCCGGTGTTAGTTCACGCGGATTTTCGAAGACCATTCTTCATCCAATGCGACGCATCTCACTACGGAGTAGGAGCCGTGTTGTTCCAGCTAGACGACGAGCAACAGGAAAGGCCGATCGCATTCTTCTCGACCAAACTCAACAAACATCAGATCAACTATTCGGTGACCGAGAAGGAATGCCTAGCCGCCAAACTGGCCATACATCGATTCCGGCCGTACGTGGAGATGATGCCGTTCACGGTAATCACCGATCATGCGAGCCTGCAGTGGCTTATGAGTCTCAAAGACTTGAGCGGGAGATTAGCCAGGTGGTCCCTAGAACTGCAAGCGTTCCCTTTCTCCATGCAGTACCGCAAGGGAGCCGACAACGTCTTCGCAGACACGTTGTCCCGAAGCGTGGAAGAGGTCGAACTGACCCCGGAGGATCTGTTGGGATTTCAGACCCCAGAGTTCGATAGCACCGAATATCGAGAGCTGATAAAAGAGGTGATGAGCCAACAAGGGAAGTTGCCGGATCTTAGAGTGCAGGACGGACTTCTGTTCAAGAGGACCGTGCACGAGAGCTTGGAGGATGAGGTCGAAGGCACAAGTTGGAAGCTCTGGGTGCCGGAGTCGCTGACTGCAGGACTCATCCAACAAGCACACGCGGACGAGACGTCAGCTCATGGAGGCATGAGGAAAACGCTGCACGCGCTGCGCAGGCGATATTATTGGCCCAACATGGCCATACAAGTCAGGGACTATGTACGGAAATACGATACATGTAAGGAGACCAAGGCACAAAACTACCGGATGCAGGTCGGAATTGAGGAAGAAGTGCGCACCGACCGCCCCTTCCAGAAGCTATATATCGACTTCTTGGGGAAGTATCCACGGTCGAAACGAGGGCATGCGTGGATATTCGTCGTCGTGGACCACTTCTCGAAATTTACCTTCCTAAAGGCCATGAGGGAAGCCACCGCGGCGGATGTCGTGAACTTCCTAGTGCATGAGGTGTTCTTCAAATTTGGCGTGCCGGAAGTGATCCATTCGGATAATGGACGACAATTCGTGTCAAAGTCGTTCGACGCGATGGTCCAGGCGTTTGGCATTACTCACCTGCGCCACCAGTGTATTCGCCTCAGAGCAACGCCGCCGAACGCGTAGACCGCACAGTGCTGTCTGCAATCAGAACCTACCTGGGTCAGGATCATCGGGATTGGGACGCGTACCTACCAGAGGTGGAAGTGGCGATCCGGAATGCGGTCCACAGCGCTACGGGAGCGACTCCGTTCTTCGCGGTCTTTGGACAGCGGATGTACCTGAATGATTCCAGTTACAAACTGGCCAGGAAGCTGAGATCATTGGCCGATCACAGTATATCTGACCTTGACGCGAAGGACAGACTGGCTGTAATCCGAAGCCAAGTCAAGGACCACCTGCACACCGCATACGAGCGAAGTCACCAACGATACGACCACCGCGCGCGCCAGCTCCATCTGGAACCGGGACAGGAAGTGCGGAGGCGCAACTTCGCACTAAGCAGCTTCGGCAAAGCCTTCAATGCCAAGTTCGCCCGGAAATTCTTGAAGAGCCGAGTCGTCCGAGCCGTGGGCACCAACGCCTACGAGTTAGAAGATCTCCAGGGACGCGTGCTAGGCGCCTTCCACGCAAAAGATATACGAACACTCACCTCCCTGCCAGGCAATGGCGACGGCAGCGCCAGTCCTCCCTTTGTTTTTTTTTTGGGTCAGTGCCGAAATATAGATTACCTGTCCTGGGTGTGGCCTACGTTGGGCATCGTTATTAGCCGGCTGGGTCAATCCATGAAATGCGCACGCAGATTCCTTGCAACGGTCATTCATGTCGTTACAGTAATCTGCGTGGTGATGTTGCATTTGACGTTATCGGCAGCACCGAGGGTTTACTTAGTTGGTTGCGTGCGATATTATCGGCCACGCCGATATCTTTTTGTCATATGGTCAGAGTATGCGGGGTGAAGCTGGGCCCACGGCGGAGCCAAATTTTTGAAGGGTGGCAACGCCAGACTTGCGATCCACGGCGCCAAAAGCGACGATTGCTATTGGCCGCCCGGTTCGCTCTTAAAGAGACTATGAGGAGAGGGGATCGCATGCCCTTGGATATGCCCTTGGCCTTCATTTGGGCCATTGACCCAAAAAAATGCAGTGTGCCGAAATTCGGCACCGATGATGTTGCTGCCCAAATGTAAGAGGAGTTCGATTTGATCAGCGGTTAACGGCGGGCGTGCCAGCTCGAAGTCTGCATACAATTTGTATATTACATATCGGCTCAAGAGATTCGAATTTTTTTTCCATCTGGCAAGTTAAGCCGGCGCGTAATAACAAATAACTTAATAGACAATTAAAAATTTTGGTTTTGTTTTTTTTTGCAATTTAATAAATATATGTGAATTAAACCGCTCGAGTAACAAAATATATAAAAATAAAAAAAGAAAAAACTTAAAACTTAAGTGCGACGAGAGACGAACAAATAAAAAAAACAAAAATTAACGGCTCCGGCAACAAAGGGACCAGCGCTCGCACCAGAGAGGCCCACGAAACATACCAAAGGCCAGGATTCGGCTCAGCGACGCACACCAGCCATATCCGCGACGCCGCCAGCCAAGCGTAGGCGCAACCCTGAAGGCGACGAGACGAGCCACCGACGACCGGGCTCCAACAACGAAGAAGCGGCCACAGGCGAGACCATGCTCACATCCTCCGAGTGAGTCCGTTCCATTTTGCCCATCCTCGTTCGAGCCCCTGGGCAGAGTCAGATGAAGACTCCTGATCGTACTCCCTGAAAAGGAGCAGATTTTTTTTTTTCATTAAATTTAGTTTTTTTTTTGTATTTATAAATTATATCTATACATACATAGGCACTTACGCCGAGCTTCGCTTTAGAGTGCGAACGGTGAGGGAAACTTCAAAGGTGATGCATCTGCGCCTGTAAAATATAAAAATTTAAAATTAACACTTGCGCGAACTATGCTCACATACTTACCTAATTGGAATTACCCATTTATATCGCCCCTTACCACCCCCAGAGAGCTCTTTAGGTAGGGTGAGGTAGAATTAAGCGATTTGATACAGGTCTATACCACCTACCTGTTGCACGACTGATTATCGTGACATACCCAGTCTTAGGTGTTTGTGTGGGCACATTGTTCCTAAATCGGCGCAACGATTGCCTCTAAATTGACTCCTTGCGTGTTTCTTTTGCGGCGACTAGCAATATCTTTGTAGTGTTTCGTCGCCTGTTCCATTTAGTGCTGTTAAAATAAAAAAATGAATTCTGTAAGATAAGAGAAAAATTTAGGAATTAATACACTTTGTCCATAAGTATAAATATATGCAACATTAATACGCACCCGGAGAAGAAATGTTCACGTGCATGAATACTAATTTATCGGAATGGAGACCTCGTGCACATTAGAAAGAAATGAAAGAAATATTAATGCCAATAATTATAAGAATACACAAACCATTATACGCACCTGTGAAGTTAACGAAATATCCACTTGCATGAGATTCTAAATAGCTGCAAAGATAAATGCCATAAGCGATGATTATAATTGTTATAAATTTTAAGAAAACGCAACCAATTATACGCACATATTGAAAGAAAGCATGTCCGGCTAAAGTAATATTGTTGGGGAGAGTGGGCATGATGGCCGACACGGGCTAATGTAGGCCATTTAGAGGCCAAAATGAGGGAGACGAGCGTAGGTGATCGTCTCATGGTAGGGCGGGTACGCTGGGTCCGGAACCGGGGCCCGATCTGGAAGAGTAAGGTGGATAAATAGTGTTTTTGTTAATTTATAGTGAGTGTCTCACCTTTGTTGTTTACGTTTTCATAGCTGTTACAGCTGTTTATTTTGTTCATCAGTTAGCAGTACCGAATATTGGTTATCGATTATATGGTTCATTTTTGAATAGTGTTGTGTGAGTCTGTTTTGCTACAGACGTGTAGCTTTGTTGTTATCGACTGTGCGGACTGCGGGCCACGGATGGGACTACACCCAGAGAATCCGATGAGCCAGCCGGCGCGGCCCACTGAGAAACAAGCAGTTCCGTAACGCTTTTAGTTTATTTGGCCGTATGCCTTCTGGACTTATAATGTCCTAAAAATTCTGTTTCCTTTTTTAGAAATTCGCACTTATCTAATTGAAGTTTCAAATTTGCCTGTCTTAATTTTTCAAAAATGTGATGTGGAGAAAACAATAATAGTCGTCCAAATAAACAAGACAATGCTTGTTAATTAAATAACGAAGAACATGATTCATGCACCTTTGGAATGTTGCTGGTGCATTTTTAAGTCCAAATGGCATTCGGGTATACTCGTAATGTCCGTATTTGGTAGAAAAAGCTGTTTAATTGATTGATTGATGATTCATTTCAATCTGACGGAAACATTTTGCTAAATCTATTGTTGTAAAATATGAGCAGTTTCCTAATTTTCCCAAAATCTCGTCCATGTTTGGAATGGGAAATTTATCATTAATTGTTATGTCGTTCAATCCTCTGTAATCGACAACTAATCTAAATTTTGCTTTTCCTGAGGTGTCTGCGTTTTTGGTTTCCTGTAAATTGGATTTTCATGGTGTGTATTAATTTCGTGCTTTATAATGCTCGTGAAGGTCAAATTTTTACCTTCTCGATATTGAATATCACTGAAATTTTTTAATAATTTTAATAGTTTTGTTTTTTCTTCATCATTCAGATGATCAACTCGGTAATCTTGTCCCAATGTTATTTCATTACTTATTGCGTAGTTATCTTCTTGTGCATAATTTTCTGGCTTTAAATATGCTTCAAAGTTTTTTTCTGCATTTGGATCCCAAACTAATTTCTTATGCTTAAACGATCTCTCGCTAATTATTATACTGTCATGACTGTAGTCAATAATGGCGTTGTTTGCCTTTAATAAATTTCTGCCTAAAAGCATCTCATAATGAGGTGAAAAATCGTGTATGTAAAATATCTTGCCTAAATAGTTTATTAGGTGCAGTGGATACAAAATAATTTAGTTTTGATACCCCTGTCATAGTTCTTGTATAAACTGGTATATTAAGAAAATTTTCCTTCATCATATTTATTTACGACCCAGTATTAATGAGATATCTGTAGCGTCTGTTATTAAATGTAATTTCTGTGTACTGGCTTGTCCCAAAGATCTAATTGGAAAATTTTCGTCTTTTATTTCGTTATTTTGAATTTCCTCGTATTGGTTGTTCTGACAATCATACTCTTCTTGCACGTAATTAACCTGATAGTTGTCTGATTGTTGATAATTTTCATCAACCTGCATTTTTTGGGAAGCACTAGTATTTTCTCGCATACGCTTGTACGATTGATTTGGTATTTATCTACCTGGAGAAATATTTTGATTTATGGGGCTATTTATTTGTGCTCGTTGTAAATTCTGTTTGAATTCTTGACCTAGTTGCTTATTTTGGTTAAAATGGGTTTGGTTTTTCTGAAGGTGTTGTGAAAAATTTGGACTTTGATTATTGTTAGTCATGTAATTTGGGGTGAATAGAGGTTTATTATTTCTTGTAATATTTATAGCATTGTTGGTGTTTTGATTTTTATACCCTGAACCAATTAAAAATGGGTAAAAAGGGTATATTGTATTTTTACAAAATGCAAATGTTACATACAGGCAGAAGGAAGCATCTCCGACCCCATAAAGTATATATATTCTTGATCAGCATCAATAGCCGAGTCGATGTAGCCATGTCCGTCTGTCTGTCCGTCCGTCCGTCCGTCCGTCCGTCCGTCCGTATGTATGAACGCAAGGATCTCAGAACCTATAAGAGCTAGAGACTTGAAATTTTAGATGTAGGTGCTCCTAGTGCCTGCGCGGATCGAATTCGTTTCCGATAATCGATAACTTACTCCGTTTCCAAGTAATCGATAAAAATGTATATCGAAATCCCGTTTTTTAAGCAATTTTGGTAAATAATAAGAGCTAGAGCCACCAATATTGACATGTAGCTTCTAGAATAGTATATATATTTGAATTTGGTGTTGAAAGAAGAGGGTTCATGGTATCCCCTAGTCGGGAGCTCCCAACTAGAACCTTTTACTTGTTATTATTATTTTTATAATAATTTTCTTCATAGTAGCCCTCCATTTGTGCTACTTGTTTTAATTTCGAAATAGAGGATATTTCGTATCTTGCGAGTGACATCAAGAGTCTATCTGATAGTTTTGTATGTATTAAGTTTTTTACAGTATTTTTCATAGCGTTGGTATACAATCTGGTATTATCTAAATTCCCTTCCAATTCTAATTTGTCCGTTATAATTATTAACTTAGCCTCTACCTCACTACAAAACTTGCGTAAATTACCTTGATAATTGGTATTATATAACCTTGGCAGTAGTGCTTCCACGGGTGTTTGCGTCTTGTATTCGGAGATTAAAGCCTCCCTGAGTTGTTGCTAGTTGTTGATGCCCTTCTGGGCATCTCCGGATATCTGGACCTCGATCGCCCCGAATATGATGCATTGTTGTCGTTCATTGTAAGTAGAGTACAGTTGAAGCAGGTAATCCATCCTTCTGATGAATGGAATCAGGGTTATAAAATCTCCCTCAAAGGCTGGCACGTTCCGTATTTGTTTTATTCATTGCTGGAAGTGCAGCAGCATGAGAACCTTCTGGTTGCTCCATTTTTTAATAATTTTGGGTTTTTAGTTTATGTGTCACAAAATTCACTGTGTTACAACGACCGAATTGGATTTATACGTAGCTTGAATTTTTTAGACACGTTAAGTTCTTTTGCGGATAGCGAATTTTGGAATTGAAATATGTTCGATTTAATTGTAATACTGTGCACAATTACACTTGTTGATCAGAGAAGACAACAGTTGTATGGATAATTGATCGTATCACTCACAAACTTAAAATTATTTCGCTTCACAAAATTTTACGCTGTCCTACCGGCTGCGCCAATAACGTAGTTATTAGTTGTTAAATAAAAAGGCTTTATTTCACGAGAGTGAATTTGTATCAGTTTATTATGTTTGATATCTGGATTGAGACTGAAGAACAAAAAAACAAAAATTGGCTTACGCTATATTTAAAGCTAAATAATAGTTGGAGTACGTGACTTTTTGCAAAGGGACCGCAGCTGCAGCTTTTGTTCAGTTTTTGTTTATAAATGATTGTTGACAATATTTAAGCTTAACTGCAGAAGCCATTCTGCTCTTATGATTTTTGCTGCTGTTGGCATTATTTGAATTTGATTGCAGAAGGTATGCTATTGTTATGAGTTTTCAATTTGTAAACATACAGTGGGTTATACCATGCAATGCAGCTTATAAATAACAGTGGTTTAAAATTCTGTTGTTGTGAATATGTCACTATACAATATATATATACAAAAACTTTTTATTTATTTTCATCGCCGTTAGCGTCTCAGAGAGCTCTTTAGGTAGGCTAAGTGTAATTTAAGCGATGCAATTCCCACTAATTTATTTTCTTATATATACATATATATACAATTTTGCTCTCAGCGTGATATTATATATCCATATATATGTATACGTGCACGCGGGTAGGGAGCCAATTGCTCAATTTAATAATTATAAATTTGTCCTCCAACGTGTTCCCGGTGGCAAATGGCCATAACTTTCGGTGATGCCTTCTCTTTGTTGTTGATCTGTTTTAAATGAAAATTTTAGAAATTTATATCAATTATTATAATTATAAGAGGATGCCAAAGATAATACGCACCTATTGAAGTGAAGGGGAAGAAATGTTCGCTTGTGCAGAGTAATTACCCACAGCATGAAGTTATCCTGCAAAAAAAATGCAATTTAAAATTCGTATCAATTGTCCTAAATATAAGATAATACCAGTTATTATACGCAACTGCGGGAGCTGAGAAGAAATGTTCGCTTATATAAAATTATAAATAAAAGATTGGAGATATCCTGCAGGGGAATAAGAAATAAGATTAAATGTTCAAAGTGATAAGAAATGCGACAAATTATATACCATAACTGAAGAAAAAATGTCCGGCTAAATATCTGATGGTGGGGAGAGTTGGCATAACAGCCGGCACGGGCTGATGCAGGTCATCCAGTGGCCAAAATGATGGACACGAGTGAAGGTGATTGTCTCATGGTAGGGCGGGTACGCTGGGTCCGGAGCCGGGACCCGATCTGGTAGACTAAAGTGGATCAATAGGGTTCTTTGTTAATTTATATTAGCGTCTAACCTTTCTTTTTTTACCTTTACTTGTCGTCGCAGCTGTTTATGTTGTTTATGAGTTAGAAGCTCCGACTGTTTGATGTTATCGGAGTTAATGGTTTGATTTGCAATATGTTGTTTAGGTCTGTTTTGCTGCAGAAGTGTAGCTTTGTTGTTATCGATTGTGCGGGCTGCGGGCCAGGGATGGGACTACTCCCAGAGAAACCGATGCCGGGAAACAATCAGTTCCGTAACAATTTAATCCAAAAATTTAGGCAAATCCAAATTTATAAAAAAAAAGCACAACGCATTGTTGATGTAAGACAAAAAATTTGTGGGTATAAGAGTCGTATTTTTATACCCTGAACCCATTGAAAATGGGTAAAAAGGGTATATTGTATTTGTGCATAATGTAAATGTATGTAACAGGCAGCAGGAAGCATCTCCGACCCCATAAAGTACATATATTCTTGATCAGCATCAATAGCCGAGTCGATCTAGGCATGTCCGTCTGTCTGTCCGTCCGTCCGTCCGTCTGTCCGTATGTATGAACGCAAGGATCTCAGAACCTTTAAGAGCTAGAGACTTGAAATTAGGTTTTGGTAAATAATAAGAGCTAGAGTCACCAAAGTTGACATGTAGCTTCTAGAATAGTATATATATATCGAGCATCTTTCATTTTATACCTATCGCCACCTCCCCGCTACTCTGTATCTATTAGCGCGAGCTGCATTTGGTGTTGGAATAAGAGGGTTCAGGGTATCCCCTAGTCGGGGGCTCCCGACTAGAACCTCTTACTTGTTTGTTATATAGCAGTCAATATTTTGTTCTGTAGAATAAATGTTTTTAACAAGTAAAGTTGTCTTTTATTCCCTGAACCCATTAAAAATGGTTAAAAAGGTTATAATGTATTTGTGCAAATGTATGTAACAGGCAGAAGGAAGCATCTCCGACCCCATAAAGTATATATATTTTTTTATATATTTGTAACGAGATTAGGTTATATAATTTATGTAACTATAAGAGCTTGAGACAATTTAAATGTTAGCTGAAGGTCCTCCTAGTGCCTACGCAGAGATCGAGTTTGTTTCCGATAATCGATAACTTGTTCCGTTTCCAAGCAATCGATAAAAATCGAAATCCTGTTTTTTGAGCAAATTAGGTAAATAGTGTTGAACCCACGGTAAGGAGCCGTCGCTTGCATCGTCAAGGCCATGGAAAGGAGCTATTGGCAGTATTATTTTATCGTTTTCTTAGTTCATAAGCATCAATTTTATTAGTATAAGGTAGTAGATTTGTAAAAGGCAAGAAGCCGCCAAGGTAATAGATTTGTAAGAGGCAAGAAGCCGCCGATACTATAATTAATTTAAGTTAACATTAAAAGGCAAGGAGCCGTTAACCGCATAGTCAGTGTATTATTAGAATAAGTGCATAGTTATGGACAAGTAGCCCTTCATAGTTTGAATTTAACCGCCGGCCGTCGCAGCAACCGTGCGTTGCTGATCAGTTGAGCGGCCAGGGCAAGCGCACGGCTCGCTAGCGAGCGTGTCGGCCTTTTTTGAAGGAGCATCAGGGTGAGTAGACGTGTGACGAAATGGCAACGCGAGCGACGAAGCACAAAGAGTGCAGCGGAACGCTAGGGCTCCAAGACATTGCGGCAGGGCCTTAGTTCAGGAAACACATTAGGGCAGTATTTAATAAACAAGTGAATAAAGTGAATGTAATGTAATTAATGAAGGGAATTGCTGATCTTTTATTCTCGGGCGGTCATATCTGTGCCAACATCGGGAATAGCCGATGTTCACCCTAACCTAGAGTGGTAGCATGTGGTGCGAGGCTACGGCCCAATAGCGTAGTTGGTGCGTGGCCACGGCCCGATAGTGCAGGTGGTGCAAGGCTACGGACCGGTAGTGAGTTCGGTGCGTGTCCACGGCCCGATAGTGTAGATGGTGCTAGGCTACGGCCCGATAGAGTAAGTGGTACGAGGCTGCGGCCCGGTAGAGTAGGTGCTCCCCTGAATTGTTCAAAGTGTATGTTTATGACCTTTAATCGAACAACACCTTATCTTGTCAGTTATACAATCGGCAATACTCCATTGCAACGCATAATAACAGATAAGGATCTAGGCGTTTTTTTTTTTATTCTAAACTCTGTTTCAATCTTCACATAGATACGATCGTTAATGGGGCAAATTGTGTACTTGGATACATTGGATCAGAAGCAATTTCTGCTTTTTGCCTTACGAGGTTTAAATTGGGACCCTAATCTTCGGTTGCCATTCTACTCCAGCAGGCTGCTTCTTCTTAACCTTCCGTCGTTAACCAACCGTGGGACAATTCTTGGTGTTGTCCTTCTACATAAGTTGATTATTGGCGATATAGATTCTCCTTTTCTGCTAGGGCGTCTTCAATTCTCTGTTCCGTACAGACCAACCAGAAATTACCGCCCCTTATTCCTGTCTACGTGCACAACAGACTACGCTATGCACAATCCTTTTCGCGTGCTTTGTAAAAATTATAATAGTTTACATCACGTTTTCTCTACCGAACATTCTCTACCCCTAATAAAACCGTTGCTTTCAGGATACCTTCGGGAGGTCACTGACCATTCCCAGCTATGAGCAGGGCATAGCTTGCCGGACCGGTTATAAATTTTCCCCACCGTGTCGGTGATTTCCCATTACTATCTCTCTATCCTATCTACCTAACATTCTATATATCTTGTTTAAATTCCTTTACTTCATTAATACCTTCTTTCTTTCTTCTACCCTACCTATTGTATTTTCTTAAATAATATAGCTAATTAAGATTATTTTTAATTTTACTTAAGTACATTTTTTTCCCTACTTACACCCTGCTTCTTAGATGTAAGTGAATGTTCCGATCAAATCGTACCTCGCTCTATGTCCACAACACCTACTCTACCGGGCCGCAGCCTCGTACCACCTACTCTACCGGGCCGTAGTCTCGCACCACATGCTACCACTCTAGGTTAGGGTGAACATCGGCTATTCCCTTGGAGCCCTAGCGCTCCGCTGCACTCTTTGTGCTTCGTCGCTCTCGCTGCCATTTCGTCACACTTCTACTTACTCTGATGCTCCTTCAAAAAGTGCCGACACGCTCGCTAGCGAGCCGTGCGCTTGCCTCGGCCGCTTTCGCAACTTCGCCTCGGAGCTTTCGCTCTTCGCCGCCGAATTGAAATTGCGCTCTCGAAGGCGGTGTTGAGCAACTGATCAGCAACGCACGGTTGCTGCGACGGCTGGCGGTTAAATTCAAACTTTGAAGGGCTACTTGTCCATAACTATTCACTTATTCTAATAATACACTGACTATGCGATTAACGGCTCCTTGCCTTTTAATGTTAACTTAAATTAATTATAATATCGGCGGCTTCTTGCCTCTTACAAATCTATTACCTTGGCGGCTTCTTGCCTCTTACAAATCTACTACCTTATACTAATACAAATGATGCTTATGAACTAAGAATACGATATAATAATACTGCTACTTGCCATGGCCTTGGCGATGCAAGCGACGGCTCCTTGCCATGGCTTTAACACTTTGGGGAGGCTGACCTTAATTGCGCTATCATGGTCTTCACGGTCCTGTTGGTCCTCTCGGTAGGATTTTCTTGCGAACAGTACGGGGCGGTGTACTGGACCTCTACACCCAAGGACTCCAGAAAAGCCTTGAAGCTACGGCTTGTAAATTGTACCCTATTGTCGCACACGAACTTCCTGGGTCCGCCGAACCTACTTATAATCCTCTTTCGGAATACGGTATGCAGGTTTGCCGCCGTGGCCTTCTTGAGAGGGACCAATTCCACCCACTTTAAAAAGGCATCATGGAACACCAATAGCATTGTGTTGCCATGTATCGAGAGTGGAAGGGGCCCGACGAAGTCCGCGCAGAGTACTGCCGTCGGCTCTGCTACCTGTCTCGTCAGCGTATGGCCAGCAGGGTTGCTCGCTCTTTAACTTCTGGCTGATTTCGCAGCACTTCACGTACTTGGCGGCGTCGTGGAACATTCCCGGCCAGTAGTATCTCTGGGCCATCCTCGACACGGTTTTGCTCACGCCTTGATGCCCGGCCGTGGGAGCAACATGGCACTCTTGCAATACCCTTTGTCTCTGATCACTAGCCACACGTAGCTTTCAGGGGATGTAGTCCTCGTCGTCCGTCAGGTGGCCCAAATGCCTTTATAACTGCCCATTTTCTTCTTTGTAGTCTGGGAACTTGGCTGGCTCTTCGGCGATTCTAGCACGCATACTCGCGACCCATTTGCAGGGTGACTCGGCCACCACTGCTTGCTGACAGGTCTCTAGAGGATGTCTTGATAGTGCGTCGGCCACGACGTTGAGCTTCCCTCGTCGGTAGCGAACGTCAAATTGGAACTGTTGCAGTTCCAATGCCCATCGCGCAATCCTTTCTGAAGGGCTCTCGATCGAGTTGAGCCACCTGAGTGCCAGATGATCCGTTATCACGCCGATACCCTTCTAGGTAGCAGCGCAACTTCCGGATCGACCATACCATATTGCCAGGCACTCTTTCTCGGTGGCGAAATAGTTCACCTCAGCTTTCAGCAACTTCCGGCTCGCGTACGCTATAACCCGCTCCTGTCGCTCAATCGTCTGCGTCAGCACTGTGCCGAGGCCATACTCACGCGCGTCAGTCTGCAAGACGAATTTGGCGGAAAAGTTCGAACAAGCCAACACAGGGGCAGTCGTCAAGCTATCCTTCAATTGACGCAATGCCTCCTCCTGTTCTTGTTCCCATGCCCATTTCCGACCCTTCTTTAAGAGCGCTGTGAGCGGCTGTACCTGAGTCGTGAAGTTGGGAACGAAGCGCCTGTACCATGACGCCATCCCGAGACATTGTCGCACTGTCGGGGCCCTAAGGTTACGAATCGCCTCCACCTTCTCTGGATCGTTTCGTATGCCTTCCCCGCAAATGACATGCCCAAGGTATTCCCGGATTCTTCGGGTAGTATCTCTGCTTCAACGGCTTGTCATCTTTCAGCCGGATCCGGAGTTCCGCGAACTCCCTAAGTTCCGGATCCAGATCCGCTGGCCACTCTGCCTCTTCGATGCTGAGCTCGCTCTGCGTCTCACCTCCTCCGGGCACCACTCCGACTTTAGATAGAGCTCCATGATCACTCCACTCTGGCAGTCGCTCCTGATCCCCTGTGTTCGTGTGGATCCTTGCCATTGCACACAATCCCCCCGTTCTCTGGCTCCTTTCCGCCGTGCCGCCTCCATGACCAGCGTAGATCTGCCTTTGCAGATCTAGGCGCTGCCTCTTGGGGCCTTCAAGCTCTCGATCCGATCCCGTCCTCGCTTCCATCTTGGTGTCCTCTCTCCACCTCCTCCACGCGCCCTTCCTTGTTCAGCCCGAACTCATCGGCAATCGCCACCAGTTCGTTGGTGGATCCAGCGCACGCCCACACCCGGATTTTGACACTCACCTGCCTCCATTCTGAGCTTTTACTACTCACTCTAGGTTCGATTTCCGTGTTTGGTGTCTAGGCGATTCTTGTTCCGTTGATTTATGTAATTCACTTTTGTTCGAGTCGTTTCTGCACGTTTATATATATGTATATAAATTAAGATTAAAATAAGAAGTCCTCGCGGATTTTCGTTATAGGACTTTATTTCGATTATTTAATTATTTAAGTTACACAATTAATTAATTAATTATGGTTTATAAAACACTAGGCCGATTCGCCGTAGTGAGTGAGTTAATTTATGCGCGAGGTCGATGGGCCGATGTGCCTCAGTGGAAGCCGATTTAAAAACTAAATTTACAAAAGATTGATCAAAATTACCTAAGCTCTTGTGTGCTTTTCACAACGGCCGCTAGAATGCTTAGCTTGCGCCTCGTGCGCTGCCGTCGTGCGAGAACATTCGGCCCAGAGCTACGTCAGCATCTGCGGCTGGTGTTATATTGCATTTTGCTGACCCCTGTTAACTCAAAAAAACATCCGGCCCAGTGCTATATCACCATCTGTAGCTGGTGTCGTTGGCCTCTGTTAACTGCTCCCCTTTTAAGTTAAGGCCGCCCTCGGCCGCTCCTATCTCGGCGATCACCTTCTTAATCTCCTTGGCCGATGCCATGTGTTTGGTGAACCGACGGTAGGTGACTCCGATGCAAATTATGGTGCAACACACAGCACCCAACAAGAAGGCTATTACCACGCTGTCGACGCTTCCAATTTCGTCCTTGACTGCCTTGATGATCTCCAGGTTACGTTCATTCAAGCGATGAAGGTAAGGGAGACTCAGCACGTCTTGGTGGACGGTGACGTTCAGAAGGGGAGATGCCGCGATGCCGGGGAACTTACTCTGGACGTTGTTGCGATTCAAGTACTTTGTTTCGTTGATCAGAGCCCAATTATTGAACTTAATTAGATTCGTTCCGTGAACCCAAGTCTCAGTACCGTTGTGAGTGCAAACTTTAGCAGGCCGGTTATTGATGATCAGAATTCCGTCATCGACCCATGTGATCGGGTCTAAGTGATTCGGCTGCATTTGGCAGTTTGCCAAGCCACCAGCATGCAGCTCTCTGGCACAAGAGCTGGTCGGTGAAAGTTGACAAAAGGTTCGCACTCAGCTATAATGTTGTCGTCAAATTGTAGCACGGCATTCTCATGCACAACTGAATACAGCATCACCTTTCTGCAAGCCATTTTGATTTTCGGGAACTTCATGATAAAGTGAAGAGCATTAAGAGATTGTAATACTTTCACGGACGCAACGGACATAAGGTCAGCTATTGAAATACCTGTGGGTTCATCGATCCAAACAGATTTCAAATCTGCGTGATCTAATATATTTGGGCTTATGATATTAATTTTTGCAAGGGTTACAGCGAGCATCAAATTCTGCATTTCCATCAGCAACATTCTGTTCCTGAACTCTTGTGTTGATAGCTACCTGTCTGTTGTTAGAGTTCACCAGTGAATTTGATCTTCTCGAAGTCACTGGCGTCAGGTGTTCCCGCAACTACTTTGAGGGCTGTGCCCAAGAAATCTTAACTTCTTGCCACCCTGTGGTGCACGCCACGCTACGCTTAGAAGCTTTCTCATAGCTCAATTGTTTCGTTTACCATTTTCTCGTACTTAGAGATGTTTGCAGTGTGCCTGACGAAATTGAATCCTCCCAGACCAGAACTTGGCCCTCAACAATGGGAATATACTTGGCGTGTGAGTAATTAGTCACATGCGCTTGCAAAAAATAGAAATAGCAGAAACCCGAACCTGCGGAAGACAGACAAAACGGATCAAAATATTACTACGTGTCTTCCTAAAGGTAATGCCAAGTGGCGTAAATATTAAAACTTAAAGGTGAAGCCTAGTGGCTCAAATGTTGAAACTTATAGTTAAATTCAAGATGCATGTACTCGATGTTTTATTTCAGCTCTCGCCCTACTTAAGGTTGTCCTTGTGGACCACCCTCCCTCCAATGAGAACGGTCTTGCCAAGGTCTGCCTCTACGATCCGTTCTTCACATAATTTTATTATAGTTTTTCGCCAAGCCTGCGGTTTTTTTTACTAGGACTTTTTCGCCTACTTCAAAGACTCTATTTTGTCGCTGATCGTTCAGCCTAGCCCGGAGCGCATCTTGTGCACTCCTTAACTTTGCTGATATTTCCCTTTCAGGTTCGCCTGAGGGCACATGGAGGGCGTCAACAGGTCTCTTGTTGATGACCGAATGTATTGTCTTGTTATGCTCAATCGTGGCTAGCATTATGACTTCGACTGAGTCACTAATGTGACTCTCCAGCTTGAGGCAACGTGCCAGCTCGGCTAGAGTGCTATGGAAGCGCTCGACTTGGACATTGGGGGTGCTATGCAGCGGCAGCGCATTAACAATATGGACTCCGTAGTTATTTAACAGCAGGGTCTTTATCGTTTGAGAATTCATCGAAGGCTCGTTGTCGCAATAAATTGTTCTGGCTCGTGGAAAGAAATTCATGAGCTGCAGTAGTGGAGCTTTTATGTCCCCGATAGTACGCGACTGAATTGGTTGTACGACTGCAAATTTAGAGAACTTATCAACACAGATCAAAAAAATATCAATGTGTAGAAATTCCCCAGGAGTCTCAGGGATCGAGTTTCTCCCAGCTCCTGTCTTTTCGGGTGCCTATCGTATTTGGCTGCTGAGCAGATTCTTCAACTTTCCGCAATTTCCTTAGCCAACTTCGCCATTTTAGGGAAATAGTATTCTGATAACACTTGCTTAACATTTTCTTGAGCTGCTCTGTGCGCTCTATTATGTTCGGCAACGAGAATTTCTCTCCTCTCGTCAACGTTGAAGACATCTGCAACTCGGTTTTTGCAGTGCCAGAACTTTGTGCCTGGAAACATACGAACTTAGCCATCCTGCACCTGTGCTAGTGTGTGCAGGTTGCAATAGAGGGCACTAACTGCATTTGGATTAATCAAGACAAGGAGTTCATCTAGAAGGGCTGTGCGATCAGTGAAGCTCACCTCATGACGCCTCTTGTCCCCGAAAAGAATATAGTTGCGATTGGTGGGGACGCGGTTGTTTTCGGTTGACTCAATTGTATAGGTCAAGGACAGCTCGCTGTGGACTGTGGCTGCGCAGGAATCAGTATTCAGCTCGTCAAGGGCGTTGAGCTGTTGTCGCGATAGCGCATCAGCAACCAAATTCTCCTTGCCTTGCTTATAAAATATTCGCGCATTTGTTTCCTCAATGCGCGCCTTCATCTTTTAATTTTGGCGTTCGGGTTTGAATCAGAAACGGCAAAAGTTAACGGTTGGTGGTCCGTGAAAATGTTAATGTCTTTTACCCCATATAGGTAGTGACGTAGCTTGCTAAGGGCCCAAACTATAGCCAAAAGTTTCCGCTCGTTGATGGCGTAGTTCACCTACGGGGGTTTCAATGTTCTGGAAATCATTGAGATGGGGCGACCCTCTTGAGAAAGCACTGCCCCTATGCCGTAATCTGAAGCGTCTGTCGTTAGATCAAACGGCTTCTTAAAGTCAGGGTATCTGAGCATGACGTTTTCTGATGACAAAATGTTGTGTAGCTTTTGGAATGCGTGACGCTGAAGGTCAGAGAATTCTACCGGGATAACTCGCGATCTATGTTTACTTACTGACCCAATCTCGCCCTTTAGAAGATCAGAAATGGGTTTTGCTATTGAGGCAAAGTTTTTGATGAAACACCTATAGTAACTGGTCAGTCCTAAAAATGATCTGATCTCGAATATATTCTTTGGTTCCGGGAACTCCTGAATCGCTTTGACTTTTCAGGGTCCGTTGTAGCTCCATTACTGGTTACCACGAAACCAAGAAAACCTACGCTTTTCTTAAAAAAACGCGATTTTTCTTTGGAGATTCTCATATTTGCCTCGTACAGGCTCTTTAAGACCCACTGTACATGTTGGACATGAGAATTTTTGTCTTTTGAGAAGACGATGACATCTCAACATAGACATAGCAAGATTTGCCAATTTGCTCACGCAGTACGTCGTTAACAGCTCTTTGGAAGATGCTGGCCGCATTCTTCAACCCAAAGGGAAGTCGACAAAATTCGTACTTCACCCCGTTAACTGCAAAGGCTGTTTTTTCACGGTCACGCTCTACTAGCGTGATCTGGTGATAGCCGGATTTTAGGTCCAATGTCGAAAAGTATTTAGCTTTGCCAAGATTCCCCAAAATCATTGGAATGTTAGGCATAGGGTATCTGTCTGCGATGGTTTTCTCGTTAACTTTGCGAAAATCCATTACGAGGCGCATATTCTTGTTACCAAACTCGTCCGTCCCCTTCTTATCCACCACCCAAATGGGGTTGTTGTAGGGGGAAACGGATTTTTTGATGATACCGTTCTTTAGAAGGTTTTGAATCTCTTTATTAACGAATTCTGCTGCTCCCCTGGGATAGGAGTACAGTCGGACATAAACTGGATGTTCATCAGTGGTCCTGATAGTGGCCACCACTGATGTGTTATAGGGAAGTGCTTCTTACGGATCCACGAAGGCCTTATGTTTGCTTTTTAGCATCTTTAGGAATGCATCTTTTACAGCATCGGGCGCGTCGGCGCAGTCAACATTGGTAAAGTTAACATCCGCGCACCTGTAGAATTCGATTTGTTCAGTTTCTGCGCCACATTTGAGTTGGCCAGAAGAAAGACAAAGCGACACTCCTGCTTGCGTAAGCAAGTCAAGCCCCACAATTGCATCAAATGTGGACTGGTCTGGGAGTAGGAAAAATGTGGCAGTTTTGCCGAACAGAGATATAAGGAACTTATGAGTGATCTTCGTGGTCCCGTGTATTGAATGGGTAGAGAAGGAAGAATTTACTGCTAGGGGATTAGTGTATGATAGAATAAGTTTTACGTCATCCGCATACATGAGTACAATGTCATGTGATATAACAGAGGGGACATCATTTATAAAAAGAGTAAAGAGTAAAGGTCCAAGATGACAACCATGAGGAACACCAGAAGTAACGTAAACCTGTTTTGAGGTAGTCAGCCTCAGCATTACTCTTTGGGTCCTACCTACGACGGAGGGGAACCTATTCGGTCAAGTTTAAAAAGTAAAATAAATAAAAACGCCTTACTGAAGTTAGTGTAAATGATATCAGTGTGCATTTTCGAAAGGAAAGCATCATTTGCCAAGTAAGTAAACTCGATTGGTCGTAGTTGGTCGTAGTTGATTGGGAGGAATGATATAAGATTCTTTCCAAAAAGGTGGAAAGACAGAAGATTCGAGGGATAGATTAAAAAGCTTAAGCAATGGATAAACAAGAAAAGAACTACACTCCTTGAGTAGGCAACTTTATTATGTGTTTTGATTTCCCACGTGTTAGCAGCGGCAAGCGCAAATTCCACACACATTCATGCGCGTCTGCTTCGAATTTTACAATATCAACAGCATTTCAATTGCGACTGTATTTTTTTTTTGTGCTGCTATTTTAATTAGTTTTTTTTCTCATTATGACTCAATGATTGATTGATGATGTGGCTGGTGAGTAGAGGCGGTGGCAATTGGTGTGGTCTGTCGCGAGTTCGAGCCCAGCCGAGGAAACTATTTTTGTTTTTTGCCTGCTGTGGCTGTTGAGTAGAGTCGGCAGCAAGTAGTGCGGTTATTTGCGAGTTCGAACCCTGCCAAGAAAACTTTTTTTTTTTATTTATCTTTATTACTACAAACGAGCGCGTAGCGCGAGCTGCATTTGGTGTTGGAATAAGAGGGTTCAGGGTATCCCCTAGGAGGGAGCTCCCGACTAGAACCTTTTGCTAGTTTTATAAATAACACATTTGGTATATGCAATTAATTAAATCATAATTACGATTGCATATTTATTTTATACGTCAATGGTACCAAACAGAATGAGGCTACAAGTTCTGAAGCACAAACTGTTTTAGTTGAGGGAGAACTATCATCCTCCCCTGTTACGAGTGTTTCAGGAGAAATATCACTGTTTTCTGCATATTTGGATAATATGCAGATAGTAACAAAAACTCAAGACGAGCCAATACCTGGAAAATTGGCGGCAATATATTAAGAAACCGAAAATTTCGATAAGGCTCATGGTCGTTTACTATTTTAGAATATTGTATTAGGGTTTTATCCAAAAATTACGTTGAAATCATCGTTTCTGAGTGAGCATTCAGGTTCTGCTGGCCACACTGTCAACTCAGGGGTCGGTCGAAAGAGCATTCTCGGTTCTTCACTTTACCTTTGGAAAATTAAATACCCTTGCAGAAAGAACCTTTTCAAACCGCTCATATTATTTTGATCGTTTTTAAGAAGCACAGGGGAAATAGTTAATACCGAGTATGGTTAAGGTATCTTGATAAATAAAAAGTTTTTCATATAACAACTTTATTTTAGACGGATCTTTCCTATGGCAACTATACGATATAGGGGTCCGAAGTAAATAAGATTATACGTAAATTTTAGGGAGCAGAGTGAAACTTAAAAATGCCGAGTTTGGTCAAAATATTTCGAAAAACAAAAGTGGTCCCATGTTAATAGAATTTTTCACATGTATGAGTTAAAAAAAACTAATATATGCCAAGCTTGGTCAATACATCTTGATAAAAAAAAAGAAGAAGTTTTTCATACAATAACCTACTTTCTGACCGACCGTGCAGCTGCATATGTACATGTATGTATATATGTATTATAGTTGTCCGATCCAGCCGGTGCAACAGAAAGAGGGACGACTGTAAAGTTTCATGACGATAACTGAGAGACTAGTTCGCATAGAAACAGACGGACATGTCTATATCACGTCGGCTGTTAATACTTATAAAGAATATACATACACTTTATAGAGTCCTCGATGTCTCCTATGCGTTACACATTTCGGAAAGGGTACCCTTAAAAGGTTATAATAAGTTTAAAGTTACAAACTAAATGTAGAAACTATAAATAATCTTATGGATGTTTGCTTATCGCTTTGAATATACATATGTATGCATGTACACATATGTACATACATATGTATACATATGTATATAAAATAGCCTAGCTTACAAACATAACTGTTTTATGTCGTGTCCTATTTTTCTCTCGTTACACGACAACAAGATAAGACACTTTTAGTTTTCATTTTTTTCGTTATGCTTTTAAAAGCACACATTCCCTGTGGTCTCGACCCCATGTGTCCTGTTAAGCTGTTACTGAACCAGAAATTAAATAGAATATTCGACGAAGTGCGAAATCGAATCTGTTTCGTCTTTTTCCTGCTTGTATGCAGATCGCATTAATGATATGTGTTCAGTGTTATTTGCAACCTCTGTTTAAAAATGAAAGACCGACAGATGGACAAGGCTATATGTACATACATATGTATTTACTCGGCTGTGGATACTGATCAAGAATATAATACTTTACTGGGTCGGAGATGCCTATGCGTTACACAATACATCGCCAAGTTATCATACCCTTCAAAATGTTATAAAAAAAACACAAGAAAAAAAATTCTTTTAAATGCAAAACAACTTCAAAATAATGTCAACAAATTTAATTGGGAATTAGGACATTCGACCAATATAAAATTATTGACCCTGAAATTCAGATAATTATTTATATTGCGTAACATTCAATTGGTTAATTAATCAATTGTTAAAGATTCTTATAAATATATTTACAGTTCAATAAACCTTTTCGTGTGATGAGTATATGTATATCTGAAATCTCCTATCGATAAATCGATATCAAACACTTTTCTAAATTTAATTTTTTTTAATATATTTTCATTTATAATTGTTGTGTATAAACAACCATACATGCAATTATTATGAATACATTTGCTTTTTTTCGTTGACATCATTTTCTATAGAACATGACAACCCTAAGGCAACTTACAACGGCGCGGAATAAAATACTGGCTTCTGATGCGTCAAATACTATGCCCAAGTATGCATTTGTGTGTTGCGTGTATGTGTGTGATTTACATGTATGTACATTTGTAAAGAGTGAGTTCTATGTGTGGAAAATACATACTATAAATTACTAAAGCGTTTTTGACAGCAAGTTTTACCTCAGTTGTGTTTATTTATTATTTTTTTGGTGAGACATATGCAAATTTTTTATAGCAATCTTTATTAAAATGCTCAATATTTGCAGCTAACAACGAAAGCTGAATTCGGCAGCAAATGTCAGGCGTGGATCAGGTAATAGCATTTATACATACAGACATTTATGTATGTATGCCCATAAAATATACATGTGTGTTTCTTTATATATTAAAAGGCTCACAGAAAATTTCTTAAATTATATACAAACAAGTACATTTTAAATATTGGAATACACATATGTATATATTATTTTTAACTTGAACCCGCTAGAAACAAAGTAATGAATGTTTCTTCTTTCAGAAAATATCCGGAACTGCAGGTACATGTAAAGAGTAATCCATACTTCTCTAGTTATTCAATATATAAAAATATAGTTCCACATAGATACACACACATATATATATGTGCTAATGTTTATTAGTGTATTATTAATATTTACTTTAAATATCCCCTACAACATTCAAGCTTATGTTTGTCTTTTATATATTCTTGTTAACGGTAAAACAATGCATTCACTAGCAAAATCTGTCGAGGAGCGTAATATACCATGGAGCCAACAAGTTGATGAGGCCTTCTATGAAAACCTATCTTCTCCAGCCAACGATGATAGCTCTGGTAGCGTTTAAATACATTTAAAACTTAACTATGCTCTTTGCTATAATCCAAATATTACAGGTATTCAAAGCTCAATGCAATTTCAATTTCCGCCATTTAATGTAAACGAGAATAATAGTTTATCATTGAGTAACCCGGGGAAAGGACGTAAAACATCTCACAACCATGGTATGTACTAGCAATACTGGCAACTAATAAATAGAATTTACGTTTATACACTACAAAAATGTGTAAAAATGCATTATGTAAGGAATTTTGTATGTGGCATGTTATAGGGAATTCTACTTCCGAATATTCATGGGTACGCATCGTCGTTTTCAACATTCAACATTACCTATGTATGTATATCCATTACGTATTATCACTAAACAAACAGCATATAGACTGGACAACTAGAGTACGTTGCTGGGGCCTCGCGTTTTTATGCAGCTGGTCCAAAGTCGCCTTCGTTTTTGTGTGAATATGGCAAGTCCAAAGATTCGTAAATGCACACATGCCAACGCTTAAAATGCTTTCATTATTTCATATTGCGCGTCCCTTCAAAAGTGAAGATTGCCACCGAGTTTAGAGAAAAATTGAATTTTTGGGCATTTTTGCCTGTACGGACACATGCACACACAGACAGTAAAACGGTAAATAGACAAATTGAAAGAGCACTGAGAGTAAGCCAAAGCAGTTTCCTGTAGTGTGAGCGAATAAATCGAATAAAAAAGAGCAGCGATGCCGTTCTATCACACAAGTCATTTGTATTTCTTACTCACACTCTCTGTGAGAGCGTCCGGCCGCTCTCGAACCCGAACAAAAACGAAGGCGACTTTGGACCAGCCGCATAAAAACGCGAGGCCCCAGCATTGTACTCTAGTTGTCCAGTCTATATGCTGTTTGGTTCGTGGTATTATGGATTTATGGAAACGAAAATAAAGACATTAGTACGAAGAGCATAGTCGATTCATGCCTGTCTATAAATTTTTCAATTTTGGAAACTATTACAACTTGAAATTTGGAAGTATGACATCATTATTTTATACATCCCCTCGTTTACAACATCGATCAATATCGAATTAGAAGACAGATTTTAAAGCATAGCATAGATGCACCAATTTTGGAATTTAGGCTATACGAAGACACCGTTTAAAATATTAAATATTTTTAAAATAAACCCAGTTCTCCCTAAACATGTACAATCTTATTAGGAGCCATATTCAAGCCGATAAAATTTGATTGAGATCGCATCTTAACTGCAAATATTCAAGGCAGAGGGAAGCATCTCCGACCACATAAAGTATATATATATATTCTTGATCAGCATCACCAGCCGAGTCGATCTAACCATGTCCGTCTGTCTGTCCGTCCGGCTGTATGTATAAACGCAAGAATTTCAGAACATATTTCAGACTTGAAATTTGGTATGTAAGTCCTCCTAGTCCGTAGTAATGCGCAGTACGAGTTTGTGTTTGATAATAACTTACTCCGTTTCCAAGCAATCGATACAAATCGATATCGAAATCCTGTTTTTTGAGCAAATTGGGTAAATAATAATAAATAGTCACCAAACTTGATATGTTGCTTCTAGAATAGTATATATATATATCAAGTATCTCATATCATTTTATAGCTATCGCCAACTGCCGGCTACCACCACAAAGCTATATATCAAGTTAATAAACCAACTTGTATTGCCCACCAATTCAAGCCACAAATTAAATGCAATTGAGAATACACAAATATTCTATAGCACAATAAGATGAAGTGAAGAAAGTTTAATTAAGATCGTTTAAGAAACACAAAAGTTATTAAAGAAAATATTTTTTGGCTGGCTTCGGCAGCTAGCGCAAATGTCAAGAATTTCTGTATACATGTCTTCTTTGAATTCTATTGACAATATTGTAATTGCGATTGTATTGTTTTCTATGCTGCTATTTTTTTATACCCTGAACCCATTAAAAATGGGTAAAAGGGGTATTATGTTTTTGTGCAAAATCCAAATGTATGTAACAGGCAGAAGGAAGCATCTCCGACCCCATAAAGTATATATATTCTTGATCAGCATTAATAGCCGAGTCGATCTAGCCATGTCCGTCTGTCTGTCCGCCCGTCCGTATGTATGAACGCAAGGATCTCAGAACCTATAAGAGCTAGGGACTTGAAATTTTAGATGTAGGTGCTCCTAGTTCCTACGCAGATCGAGTTTGTTTCCGATAATCGATAACTTGCCCCGTTTCCAAATAATCGATAAAAATGTATATCGATATCCTGTTTTTTAAGCAATTTTGGTAAATAATAAGAGCTAGAGTTACCAAACTTAACATGTAGCTTCTAGAAAAGTATATATATATCGATTATCTTTCATTTTATACCTATCGCCACCTCCCCGCTACTCTCTATCTATAAGCGCGCGCTGCATTTGGTGTTGGAATATGAGGGTTCAGGGTATCCCCTAGTCGGGAGCTCCCGACTAGAACCTCTTACTTGTTTTTTTATTATTTTTATTAAGACTCAATTATTGGTGTGGCTGTTGAGTAGAGAGTTGCAAGCTCAAGCCCTACCGAGGGAACTTTATTTTTTCAAAATTTATTTTTATTACTACTAAATCAAACGAGCGCGTAACGCTAGCTGCATTTGGTGTTGGAATGAGAGGGTTTCCAAGCAATCAATAAAAATCGATAATGAAATCCTGTTTTTTGAGTTAATCACTTAGTTTTTAAAAGCTACCATCATGAAATTTTACATGAAGCTTCTTGAATATTATATATATATGTATCAAGTATTTTTCATTTAATAGCTATCGCCACCCCTCTATTTCCACGATCCCGAAAGCGGAATTCGTATATCTTCGAAGTTAAAACGAATAAAATTACTATAGTCGAGAGAGTCCGATTAAAAGATTTCCTGAACCCCGCGCTGAGTTGCCGTCACAAAAATTCTAGCTTCCTTCTATGCATACCTGGACAAACGAATGCGAATGCGAATGAGCTGCTTCTTTTCTTAACCCCACATTTTGGGAAATGCTTTTGTTTGTAGGGTATACACATGAAATTAAAATGTATGTAAATACCAGACAATAAATTTAAAATTAACTTTTTTTTATCAATTTTAGATGGAAATGAGGGTGGTTCATAAAATGGACGATCTGTCCGATTTGAGTACTTGTAAGATACTGGTTTATTTTTACGAATCCTAGGTCTTATATACTAACAGAGTGTCTTATTTTAGGTCTGCTGCAATTTCGGCAGCAGCGGTCATAAACTATTGTGTTTAATTAGGGTATTACCTTGCTACTTTTTATTCTCACATGATATTTCTTAGCGTAGGTCACTTTTAGAATCTTAAGCGACCACAAGTACGCTATCTATTTTTATGCTTCTGGCTGCAGTCGTACAATATGGTGTGAGACATATTTTTTCCGAGGGTCAAAGTGAGATGTCGGTGTCACGTGTTCATGTGTGAACATTCTGCGGAGGGCCGACAAAGGTTACGGCCTTCAGTTTTTTAGTTACAGTTATTTTTCTTATCAGATATACAATAATAATTACTATAAAACTAATACAATGATTAACAAAGCTTGTCCAAACACGTGGTCTTAATTTCAATCTTTTATTACAACGTGGTGGTCTTTTAAATTTTGAACCTTACTTAGTAGCCTACTTAATTCCTCAAAACTACTAATCAAGGGTGTTGTTAATGGATCCCACATAACTTTGTGTATTTCTTTTACATCTCCTATGTAAGATGGCATCGTGGTTTCTTATCTTTTGTTTATCTTTTCTGAGCACTCACAATTGACCTTAAATTTGAATACGTCTTTTAAAGGTTTCTACTGACTGCTTTGCTGTAGGGCATACAATTGATCTTTCCATTTTGACAAAAACTCTTTCTACATTCTTTGAATCAGTTTCAAACTATCTTAGTTGCCTTTTACTCTTTTTAGATGATATATTACTGACTTGACTCCGGCCTCCCAAATACTTCCGAAGTGAGGTCCTGCCGACGAGATCAAATGCCACTGAACTTTTTCATTTTCTTCAGTAGCTCCAACTTTATTTTCCTCAGTATTTTCTAAATGATCTTTTTTGTCGTGTGCCTGTATCCCAATAAGCGGGTACACTTTGGAAGTGGTCTTGTGGAAATTCCATCTTGTAATTCAATCGTTACTACCCTGACTATGATGTCCTTTCGTCTACCATATACCACTCATGTGTATGCTTTCTTTGCTTACTCCATATTTGCTAGATTCATATACTTTCTTAAGAAATTTCTATAACTTTTCTTAAGTTCTGTATATCTCCTCCTAACTCCTAACTCATTTTCTCCCTTAAACGGAATGGTTACTATACCTTCCATCTAATTCTTTTGCTGTTTTAATAACATTTTCCTCGCAGATATCTGTTTCTGCCTCTTCTTTATCCTCGTTTTCTATCTGGACTGCCTCCTCAGATATGGTTGTAGTTTGCGACCTTCTATCACTTAGTGCCCGTAATTTTTCGTGTTCTCCGGACTTTACCATGGCAATTGCTCTCGTTAATAGCTCTTGCCTTTCAGTCGCGAATGTGTTCACACTTTTCCTTCTTTCCAAGTGAAGCCTTGTGTGATGGGATTTGTTGCATTCTGCACATAAGATTTCACTCATGCACCTCTTGGCACTTGAATGTTTTAAGAATTTTAAATATTATTGTGCCTTTCTTGCGGCTTCAGCATTGTAATGCATAATGCCCTGCTTCCTTGCAAACTAGGCACTTTTCCGCAAGGTCCTTATTGACTTTCGGTTTTTTCTCCTCAACCTTTGCTCTCAATACTCTATTACGTCGGACAATTTTTGAACTTCTTTTGTTCTTTTCACATGAGTTTCATATGATTGCAAAGTTTCTCTTCCGGTAAGACCGTTTTTAATTTTATTAAATGTATTGATTCATTAATTGAATCAGTAAATGCTTTAATGGGCTCTGCTGAATCACTGTTCAGTACTGGCAACTCTATAAGCCCATCTAATTGTTCGGAATATATTTTCGTTTATTTTCATAACGCTTGGTTAATTGTTCCCAAATCGCGTTGAAATTTTTCCCGGAGCCTATTAGCAAATGCGACACATCTTGCTTCTCCTTTTAATGTCGTTCTTAAATAGTTTAATTTAAGAGCTGGACTCAAATCCTCTCTTAATTGAACCAACTTTGTAAATAACTCGGCAAAGAGATCCCATTCTTTGGGATCCCCATAAAAGGTTGGTACCTACATTTTCGGGAGCATTGATAGCTCCTCTGTTTTTAATTGGTAACCCCCTATTTTTGCTTGATAACTTTCTTGAATCTGTTCTGCTAGTTCTTCTACCGTGTTCTGTACATCGACTTCTATTAAAAGTAATTTCGCTTTCAAACTCTTTTTATAACAACAATATTTTTTTCTCTATCTCACTCCAAAGATATTCTATCTTACTTTTTCTCAGCCTAAACATTTTAATATTGTTTTCCCTAATATCTTCCTGCGTTTTCTTTAAAACTTTGATCTATATATCTACCTGAATGTTGAAATCATCTGTCCTCTTCTCTCTTATCCCTGATCTAAACATTGTTACTTTTTGGCTCATTTTTAAATACATAAAATTTATTATATTTTCTTAATATAATTATTTTTAATTTTTTTTTTGCGAGGCGATCTTGCCGTTGTTTATAATTTTATATTTTATTTTACGCTCGATTGCATCTATTTTCCGCCACAGCTTTGTGGTTTCTTCCCACGCTGGTGGAGGATTTTTGTTGACTTGTTCTACCAGCGTTTTTTTTTGTAGCAGCTTGGACTTTTTAGTCCTCCTCTTCTTTTCAGGCCTAGGCCTGGGCATACGGTGATGCCACTAGTTTTGCGCTGCTGTTGCTTTCCTGGCCGCCAGTTGCCTTGCTCTGCCAATCTGGTATTCTGGACCCTCGTATTTTTTGTGTTTTGGCGTGCCGTTGTTACTGCACTAAGAAATATCATGTTAGAATAATAAGTAGCAAGGGTGAGGAAAATACCCTAATTAAATGTGTTTTTTTTTAAAGGTATTTGTGTTTAATTAGGATATTTTCCGCACCCTTGCTACTAATAATATTCTTACATAATATTTCTTAGCGTAGGTCACTTTTAGAATCATAAGCGACCACAAGTGCGCTATCTATTTTTATGCTTCTGGCTGCAGTCGTACAATATGGTGTGAGATATATTTTTAACGAGGTTCAAAGTGAGACTCGGTGTCACGTATTCATGTGTGCACATAAATTGAAATATTCTGGAGATATGTATACTATACGAGAGTCTAAATACGACTTAGCTCTTATAAGCTCCGTAAAACAGGATTTCGATAACGATTTTGACAAACTTCATGGGAACAGGGCAAGTTATCGATAATTGAAAACCTAATTTCAAAATTTGTTGTCAATTATATAGTTTCTCAGATAGACGTGTTGATACATACGGACGACTTCAAAGTTGTATTAGTAAGAAATGTAATGAATGCTTTCAAAGTGCTTAAATACCATAAATGTCAATTTAGTAATTTTTATAGTAAAGGATATTATACTTTTGCCATGAAATGTGTACCGCATTTAACATCTGCGATCCCATAATGTATATACATAATTTTCAAAGCCGAAAGGGGTACAAGGGTATTAAATTTCGGGTGTGCCGAATATTGCCGTACTTTTTAGTTGGATTTAAGCACTTTATTTTAATGGAAAATGTTTTGCGCAATTTTTTGGCAGAGCTCTTGTGTTTAACTCGAAATGTTACATTTTTCTTAAATTAATGACTTTTTAAACTATGAACGACATTTCTCGACATCCTGATTACGATTATTTATACTTTATTGGGTCAGTAATATTTCCTTTTACCTATATATCGAATTTTATATAAATTTTGTTGAGCGAGCCCAAAAATTAAACGCAATAGCTCAAATTATTTTACCTCTAGACACTTTACACCCTGAGCCCGTTGAAAATAGGTAAATATAGTAAATTGGTTTTGTGCAGATGTATTTAACAGGTAGGTGGAAGCATCTGTAATCCCATATAATCATCATCAATAGCCGAGTCGATCTAGCCATGTCTGTCCGTCGGTATGTATGAACGCAAGGATCTCAGAACCTATTAGAGCTAAAGACTTTAAATTTGAAAAGGAGGTCCTTCCAGTGCCCGCGCAGTACAAGTTTGTTTCCGATTATCGATATCTTTCCCGGTTTCCAAGCAATCAGCAAAAACCGATATCGAAATCCTGAAACACTATTAATTTATTTAAGCTTTGAAAATAAAATTGAGACCGATCGGACGATTTTTAAAACTGCGCCCTTAAAACCTTTAATAACACAACAATCTCTTTAAAGTATTATGAAGCCGATCAGATGGTAAACCATTTTGTCAATATTGCGGGTGGAATTTTCATAATCGCTGAAACATGTATTCGTTAAGTTCTTATGTAGGGCTTATTAAATAAGGTTGCGAAAAATGTGAAACCCGTCTCAAATGATTTGATGACAAATGATATAATAAAAATATATATATATATACATGTATGCAATTTTGGTCCAAGTTGATTTTGGTCAGTTACTGCTTCAAATCAAAGACATACATTTTCCATTCACTTTCTGCCCTTGCAAAATGAATAATTCACATAGAAAACTACTTGGGCTCACGCTATTGACTGGGAAACGGGATTTTCTTCAGCAATCACTGTCCACAAATAAAAGTAATATCAATATGCGTGGCCTATTGCATGAAGAAAGTTATTGTATAAAATGCTCTGTCATGTATATTATTTTAAAATTTGCATTAACAATTTAGCAATTTTCTTGATGGTGTTGTATACATATATAGCAACAAACATTCAACTCTATAAACAAAGCTTTTCCATTCAATTTAAGTCGAAACGATGCAGATCAGCACCGACCACTCTTTCTGAAAGCAGTCAGGTGACTGAATTAATTGCTCGTATCATCATTAACAAGCCGAGACATCGGCAGTCGTTCATGTGGATTCTAGAAAGGGCGAAGCCAGTCGCCTACCGCGTTTGAAGAGCAAAAAACTCACTGAAAAACGACGGTAAAAAAATGGTGTCGCATTTAAATATACGGGCGTTTGTTATCTTAGAATTTAACTTTGTCTTAGGTATTGTGTAGTCGGTTAGAATCAATTAAAGAAATAGTATGAGTATATGAAAATTTCAGGTAGAAGGCAATAACAGAACAAATATGTTCATATTATCAGACAAATATATATTTATTAATTTTAAGGGTTGTTATTTGCTTAGATCAACTCGTTGCGGTTCGAAAAATTACTGCACACCAAAATCTGCAAAGAATAATTCAATAAGAATAAAGCTGTACATATCTTCAGTACAATTTACCTTAGCTCTTAATATATCCTCTGTCCAGTCTTCCTGTGTAATACCTTTTATAGCATTAATTAGAACTCTTTGAACTTTTTCAACCTGCTTTTTGAATGTATATATTATTTCGTGAGTAGTTGCTATTGGCTGGTTAGTGCACCAACACTCTTTATTGGTCACGAAACTTAAAGAGGCGTAAAGAATACCGGCTTCCTTGGCTAATACTGCTTCTGGACATAGTGTCATGCTTGAGAGGTCAGCTCCCCAATTGCGGTACAGGTTGTTTTCTGCAACGGTGGAATAACGTGGTCCCTCTAATGTTATTACAGTTCCTTTAGAGTGTATGGGGAGGTGCAGCTCATTGGCTGCTTTTAAGAGGTGAAAACGCGTACGTTCGCAAAATGCAGGATACATGGGAAGGTGGCATACGCCAAAAGGACTGCCTACAGCGCCGTCATAAAATGTTTGAGCACGTTTTGTTGTATTGTCAATAAAATCGTGTGGTACAATAACGTCTCCAGGATGAATATTTTCACGCAGCGAGCTGACGGTGTGCGTAACTAAGATATGTGTGCATCCCAACTTGCGCATGGCCCAAATGTTAGCTCTGTAATTAATATTAGAAGGCATTATATCATGAAGTCGTCCATTTCGCGATAGAAGGGCACAGTTGACATCTTCAATTTTTCCCTCAATTATAATATCTGATGGTTTTCCGAATGGCGTACATACAGCACATTCCCTTCTATCGCTTAGTACAATAGGTGTATCGAGGCCAGATTCTCCAATAATTCCAATTTTGACTTCTTCCCCTTCATCAATTTTGTGTTCCATAATGGTGGGGTAATTTTGGCGTTTTTCAAAAATCCTAATCTGTTTTTGGAAATGTTTTATAAACGGTTCATTTTATTTCCTCATTTTCACATTAAGAAAAGTGACATCTCATGCTTAGCTATCCTAGACAAAAATTTAATTAAACAAAAATAATTGACTGTGTTTGCATGTACACATATATATATTTAAATGAGAGTTAAGCTAGAGTATACCTTTTTTTACCCATGTTCATAATTATGATCGCGTTGATTTCAGATTAAAGAGTGCTAGACATTATATTCAGAATTTTGACCCTCTTGCTGCCCATACAGATCGAGTTAAAATCCACGATAGCTGAATACGTCTGAAACCGTTGGAGCCCATATATTTAAAGTATGTTTATACCCTGAACCCATTAAAAAAGGGTACAATGAATTTGTGCAAATGTATGTAGCAGGCAGAAGAAGGTATCTCCGACCCCATAAAGTATATATATTCTTGATTAGCATCAACAGCCGAGTCGATCTAGCCATGTCCGTCAGTCTGTCCGACCGTCTGTCTGTATGTATGAACGCAAGGATATCAGAACCTATAAGAGCTAAAGACTTGAAATTTTAGCTGTTAGTCCTCCAAGTCTATGCGCAATACGAGTTTGTTTCCGATAATCGATAACTTGCCCCGTTAAAAGTAAGAGTCACCAAAAGTGATATGTTTATTCTAGAATAGTATACATATATCAGATATCTTTCATTTGATATCTATCACCACCTCCCTCAACTACCTCATGGCTATAAATCAAGTGAATAAACCAATTTATGCTGCCCACCAATATAAGCCACAATTTAAATGCAATTGCCTTTTTGATAATGCACGAATATTCCATAGTACAATAAGATACAGAAAATTTCATCAAGATCGATTAAGCAGCAAGTGCAAATTGCAAGAATTTCTGTATGCACCCTAACATTCATGCGCGTCTTTTTTAAATTCAATCAACAGCATTGCAGTTGCGATTGTATTGTTTTTTATGCTCCTATTTTAATTCGTGTTTTCTTATAAAATCGAAATTATTGGTGTGGCTGCTGAGTAGGGGCGGCAGCAAGTAGTGTCGTCTGTTGCATGTTCGAAGGCTACCGAGAAAACTACTTCTTTTTTTTTTGGCTGGTGTGGCTGTTGAGTAGAGTCAGCAGCAAGTAATGCGGTCAGTTGCGAGTTCCAACCCTGCCAAGGGAACCTTTAAAAGTCTACAGCTAAAAAGTTGTGATAAAATCTTTCTTATATACAAATTAAAAGAAATCTTCAATAACTATATTATCTTACAAAGGTTAGAAAGTAGAAAAAATGTATGAAAAAAGTAATCAAATTTTAAATACGCTATAGACTGTTAAGTTGATGGGAAATCACCGACCAGATGGGAGAAAGTTAGAGCGAGAGAAAGGAGAAAAAGGTATGAAAAAGTAATCAAATTTTAAATACGCTATAGACTGTTAAGTTGATGGGAAATCACCGACCAGGTGGGAGAAAGTTAGAGGCTCCGACAAGGTATGCCCCTTCTCATAGCTCGGAACGGTCAGTGAGTTCCCGAAGATATCTTGAAAGCAAGAGTTCGTGGTACAATCTATTACAATCATTGTCTGTCGTGCACGTAGGTAGATATAAGGGTGATCATTTTTTGTGCATCTGGAATGATCACAGAATTTAAGACACCCTAACAATAATATTTACATAACCTACAGTTGGCTTAAGAGAGAATATTATTCCTGCTGGAATACGGTGGTAACCGTAGATTTGAGTCCCAGTTTGTCGTAAGGCAAAAAGTAGAAATTGATTTTGAATTGATTCAGTGTGATCCCGACAAATTTTATGCTGCGGAGACAAGATTGATTATGACGGGATCGTTAAACTTCCTAGAAAACCAAGAACACCTTTCAATTAATTAACAATGGTAGCAATGTTTAGATAAAAAAAAAACAGAACTTAAAATCAAAAATAAACCCCTTGTCTTTAAGTGTTAGAACTTGTTGCAAAGGATTATTGTCGTGTTTGTATTTTAGCTAAAACGATAAAAACTAGTACGATTGAAGGTCATTAATATACACTTTCAACAATTTAGGTGCAATTGATTGGCCGAACACCATATGAGCAAAACGTTTAAACCATCTTCTAGATCAACATACATTATCCGCCCCTTATGCGCATCTTCGGGGGTACCTCAGGGAAGTTGTCTTGGTCCGCTTCTATTTAACTTGTTTATCATTAATATATTCCGTACGTCCGAATATCTATTATTTGCCGATGAACTTAAAATATTCAAAGGACTTACGTCGCAGCATGATGTACTGGTTTTGCAGAAGGACGTTCACAACTTGTCTGAATGGTGTAGACATAACCAGTTACCACTGAGCCAAGCTAAATGCTATAACATCACATTTAGCAAATGTGTCTATGGCATTCTGTCATCCTATTCCATTAATAGGCAAAAGCTTACTCGTAAGTCAGAAGCTTTGGACTTAGGAGAAATTTTCGACTCTAAGTTCTTAAACTATATTATGCCTAAGGCGTATGCGATGTTTGGGTTTGTTAGGCGCAATTCGACTCAGTTTAAAAGAAGATTATCTTTATACTCGGCCTTTGTGCGGTCAATATTATAGTATGCCTCTAATATTTGGAGCCCATCCGCAATTAGTTTTTAATATTTTATCTGCATTGCCTTAACTTTGCTGACCCCTTACCGCCATACGGAGCTAAGTGTCGATTACTACATTTGTCGTCTCTGGCAGATAGAAGAGTGATATTAGCGTTGCTTTTTCTAAACAATTTAATTGTAGGAATTATTAACTGGCCTTCCCTGCTAGCACGCGTTAACTTTAAAGTGCCGAGCAGGTCTTTGCGATACCATTTGCCGCTCTTAGTGCGGTCTCATAGAATCGCTTATGCAAGTAACGAGCCTATCAACAGATCATTAAAACTTTATAACAGTCTTCCAACTGAAATGCATTTCGATTTTTCTGCCAATAGTGCTCATATTAAACATAAGCTTAAAGAATTCTTTCTTTAAAACTAATTAGTTTTACATTTTCATTAAGTTCATATTTTCTGTTTAGTTATTTAGTTAATTAATGTATTTTTTTTATACCCTGAACCCATTGAAAATGGGTAAAAAGGGTATATTGTATTTGTGCAAAATGCAAATGTCACATACAGGCAGAAGGAAGCATCTCCGACCCCATAAAGTATATATATTCTTGATCAGCATCAATAGCCGAGTCGATCTAGCCATGTCCGTCTGTCTGTCCATCCGTCCGTATGTATGAACGCAAGGATCTCAGAACCTTTAAGACCTAGAGACTTGAAAATTTAGATGTAGGTGCTCCTAGTGCCTGCGCAGATCGAATTTGTTTCCGATAATCGATAACTTACTCCGTTTCAAAGTAATCGATAAGAATGTATATCGACGATCCTGTTTTTTAAGCAATTTTTGTAAATAATAAGAGCTAGAGTCACCAAACTTGACATGTAGCTTCTAGCATAGTATATACATATCAAGTATCTTCCATTTTATACCTATCCCCTAGTCGGGAGCTCCCGACTAGAACCTCTTACTTGTTTTAAGTTAAGATAATCCGAAAGCTACCAGCATTGGTTAATAAATAATAGTTTTTTTTTAGAGAGAAAAGAGTGATTTGTGAGTGATTCACATCATCTGCGTACATAAGTATATGAGCATGTGATATAACAGAAGGGAGTAGAGGTCCAAGATGACTAACTTGAGGTACCCGGGAAGTAATGTGAACCTGTTGCTAGCTTTATCCATCCCGAGAGAAAAAGAATATGGCAACTTGAAGATTTACGCTTCAAGCTTACAAAATTATGAAACTTTCTCGGATTTTGTCAAATTGCCTTTTGCAACAAAATAGGTAATTCTTATAGAATTAGGTATTCATAAAAAGGAAGTTTGACTCGGCTATAGAGTATTAAGTCATTACACTTTTTGAAAAGTACAAGCTAATTGTTGGCGGTGAATAATAATCAAGAGATGTTCCATAAATTGAATCACCCAGCACGATAAGTAGTTCATTATCACGCACATGGGTAAAAACTTTAATACAAGTGACATGTTTCATGTAAACTTGAATTTCCGAAGAAGGAGGGTATAAGGACAGGTGATGAAAACAGCGCGTGAAGGGGAAGTAGCTTCAACTGGAAAAATCTCAGCATTAGTATAATTCAGCAGTGAAACAAAAAGGTCAAAATGAAGAGTTGGTTTAATGGCAATTAATACACCACCAACTCAAGACGATCGATCATTTGCTTGCTCAACAAAGTTGTTCGAAAAACTTCGCATCAGAGGTATTGCAAGTTTTAAAAAGATTTTAAAGCTAAGATATACAAATGAAAATGACATTATGATATTGCAGATAATAACTTGAGATCTGATATTAAGTAAGTAAGTTCTCGAATAGTATATAAAAAATCAGAATATTGCAATTTTTGGATACAGCTTTTCAAAATTAGAAAATATATACATATATAAATACAATTAAATATATATATTTGGCTGCTATTTTAAAGCCCGTAATATTTTATACACTTCAACTTTAGGTGTTTGCGGCATGTCTTATCTGTGGGTATGTGTATATATGTACGTATTCATTGTTTTTATTTTATTTTTATACCCTGTACCCATTAAAAATGGGTAACAACTTTTTACTAAAAAGGAATAATGTATTTGGGAAAATTTTTGTAACAGTCAAAAGGAAGCTCCTCCGACCCCATAAAGTATATAAATGCTTGATAAGCATCCCGTCTCAAGCAATCAATAAAAATCGATATCGAAATCCTGTTTTTTGAGGAAATCTCGTTAATGTCGTCTGTTATAAGAGCTAGAGTCACTAAAATGGACATGTACCTTCTTAAATGGTCAATATTCCGAATGCTCAATATGAAGTGTATCAAACGGAACTGGCTTATTAGTATGCTGTGTACTGTTCTGTTGTTAACTGTTATCTGAACGGAATGTGGAATACAGGACAAGCAGTTTCGAATATATGTCTCTATTTTGAGCAAGGGGAACAATTCTTTTTTTTTTGAGATCATTGGTACACTTTTCTGCGGAAAGGCAAAATATTTTCTCATCATTCTTTTATACACAATACCGTCAACTAACTTAAAATCAGCAACGTATGTCTGTCTCTTATTTCTCACGCAATATACGCTTGTTAGGGCATAACACAGGTTCTCGGACGGTTCTAGAAATTCACAAGGGGTCTAGTTATTCTTAATTTGACGATCAGACGGGATTACAGACGAGTCGATGGTTTATGACATAGATACTTCAAACAGCGAAATAATCGAACGCCGGCATCGAAAGCCGAACGATCAGTATGAAGCCGCATCTCGCTCAGCGCACAATGTCGCTGCGGCTGATGCTTTTTCTTAATATGTGTGTGTGTTAACATGTGTGTATGCATGTGCAGAGTGTGCCTCGCTCTCACTTATTGCTTTGCGCTCCATGAATAGCTTTTCAAAAAACCCCGAGCTCCACAAACATCCATATGTTTGTGTTGTGTGGATATGCGCACAAGTAGGTCACGGCGTTTGTCGCGAGCCAGAGATTTTTTGTTCAAATGTGTGCCTTTTGTACCTGTGGTAGCAAAAGGCCCACACAGTCAAATGCACTATCGTGTATTTCTTCGTCCAGTCAGGCATAATGAAAAGAACTTAATTTACTTTAATTTAAAAAAAGGTGGAATTCAAATACGTACGGGCAGAATTTTATTTTCGACGGTCGGAAACTGAATGAAAAGTAATATATAAAATGTTTGCCAGATGCAAAGCCGGCTGGCACCTATTTATCTATAAAATTACAGAAATACCACTTTTGCACACACTCTATATCTATAAGAAGTAAAAAAAATGAACGGCTGTTAAGTTGATAGAGGGCCAAGCTATTTTGCTAACACAGTGTAATGTCCTAGTGTAAAATGTACTGAAAGTAGTTTCTTTAAGTCACGTCTTGTCATTGCGTAATGCTTAAAATACAAAGCTGCTTAAAAGTGCTCATTGGTTGGAGTTCCTACCTCTTTGTTTGTTGGTTGTTATATTTTTATTACGTTTATATGCAACTACATACTTTCAAAAAATTATAAAAGATAGTCGACAAGGTTGACCAATGCATTTTAATAAAATTAAAAAAAAAATTAAATAATAAATGTTCCAACAAAATTGTTTAATTTCACACTTCCCAGATACAAAGAAAAAATATGGAAATTCAGGTTCTTACAACAATTCAAAGCGAGACGATAGCCAGATAAATGCCTGGAGTTCAAGACGACTTTTAACGGAAAATTCTACGCCTCCTGTTCGGGTATGTAGTTATTTTTTATACCCTGAACCCATTGAAAATGGGTAAAAAGGGTATATTGTATTGGTGCAAAATGCAAATGTATGTAACAGGCAGAAGGAAGCATCTCCGACCCCATAAAGTATATATATTCTTGATCAGCATCAATAGCCGAGTCGATCTAGCCATGTCCGCCTGTCTGTCCGTCCGTCCGTCCGTATGTATGAACGCAAGGATCTCAGAACCTATGAGAGCTAGAGACTGAAATTTTAGATGTAGGTGCTCCTAGTGCCTGCGCAGATCGAGTTTGTTTCCGATAAACGATTTCTTGCCCCGTTTACAAGTAATCGATAAAAGTGTATATCGAAATCCCGTTTTTTAAGCAATTTTTGTAAATAATAAGAGCTAGAGTCACCAAAGTTGTCATGTAGCTTCTAGAATAGTATATATTCTGCATTTGGTGTTGGAAGAAGAGGGTTCAGGGTATCCCCTAGTCGGGAGCTCCCGACTAGAACCTCTTACTTGTTTATTCTTGCTGTAATGCTTATAGAATAGTCAAGTCCATATAGCCAAATCCGTATGACTTTTACAATTCAAATAAATCTCCTATTTAAAAGAAAATAAGGCTATATTTAAGAAATACATTGTTTGTTCTTTACGATGTTTTAATTATTTTAATCATTTTTCCTTTGCTACTAAAATAGGAGCTAAATCTTATCAGCTGTAAGAGTATAATAGCCAAAAGACATTTAAGGCAACTTCTTCGTTGCACATTATTTGATTCCTGGAATAATACAATCTCATAATAAAATAATTACTTGAACAAATTATTTTTTCGTACATATAACAAACTTTGTCATATTTATCAGCAATGTACCGTATCTTTTGATTAAATGAAACGTAACAATTCAATGCTAAAAAAAAAATTGGCATTCATTTGGTATTACAAGTAACATGTAAAACGGAATTACTATCATAATTATTAATGTATATATGCAGACTAATCCAAATGACAATGGGCCATCTAAATTGGACAATCGCACATGCGAATCTGTAGATGAAATCAAGATACACGCAGTAAGTGTTGCACCAAAAAAGACAACATGGGCATCTATAGCTTCGCAGCCAGCAAAACTAACTTCGAAAGTAAGTAAATTAAATGAATATTGAAGTTAATATTATAACTATTATCTTGCCTTATTTGCACACGCAGACTACATATACTGCTTCTAGCCATAAAAAGAAGGGTCCCGGCATGCCACCACCTCCAATGATACCGGGAAAACATAACTTAGATGTTAATGTATGGGAATTGCCAAACAGTAATCCAACGCCAGTACCATCCCCGCCTTTACCAATTGAATTGTCCTGTGCGGAACATAATTTTTCTGTATCGACTAGCGAAGAACCATCGCCGGGTACACGATCTGAAAAGGATGATTGCCTCAGATTGGCCAGTAACAGTAATTTTGGAAGCGCTAAGCCTTCTCCGAGTGGTCAACACCGCAAAAACTGTGTTGCACAGCATCAAGCTCACCAACAAGAATCACGACAGGCTAGCGGAACCTCTGTGCAAGCTATTCGACGAACCACCCCTACCGGCTCACAAAATCGATTTAACGAACGCAAAGGAAATTTTGCTCGCCACGACTATGACAAAAACTTTAAGTACGAATGTCGTGATGAAAATAATCCCCTTGTTGCACAAAGTGCGTCTATAGCTGCAGAGGTCACTGCTGACCCGCAAATATTATTGGACGAGTTGAAAGACAAGAATAATTATAACCCTTCAGAAATTGATTTAGATAAAGCAACAGCCGCACGGTAAATAACGTAGAATGTAATATCGAATTAATAATAAATGCTAATTTTTTTTATTTAGATTTTTTGTCATAAAATCTTATTCCGAAGATGACATTCATCGCAGTATAAAATATGAGATATGGTGTTCCACAGATCACGGCAATAAGCGCTTGGATGACGCTTTTAAGGAACGACACAAAGGGGGCGGCCATATTTTGCTTTTCTTTTCGGTAAATGGCTCTGGCCATTTTTGTGGCATGGCACAAATGATGACATCGGTGGATTATAACTCTACATCCAGCGTTTGGTCTCAAGACAAATGGAAGGGAAAGTTCAAAGTTAAATGGATATATGTGAAAGACGTGCCTAACGGAAAGCTTCGACATATTCGACTCGAAAACAATGACAATAAATCAGTGACGCATTCAAGAGATACACAGGAGATACCAAACACGAAAGGCATAGAGGTGTTACAGATACTTCACTCATATAGGCATTCAACATCCATTTTCGATGATTTTTCCCATTATGAAAAGAAACAGGAAGAGGAAGTTTCATCTAAGCGACCAACAATTCACGTAACAGATGCCATTAGCCAAACTCAAGTATCAATTAACCGACATTATGTCCGTGAAAACGACGATAGGGAAAGAGATGTGCGAGACAGTCGTAGCTTAACGATTAATATGAGTCAAAAGAATTTTTTTTGCGGTGGCAGTAACTTCCGTGATCGGAATTCAGTCCACAAAAGTGTCACAGGATCCGGAAACTATAACAGCAGCTATAGCGACTATAGACGGGGTTTCGATTGTCAGCGAACAATAACCGGGGATTATGTATCGAAGGAAAGGGAAAATATACAAAGTGATAGAGACAATCATTTTGGGATACGTCATGGGTCTAACAATCGACGGGACGAGCATTCACACAGCCATTCAACTAAGACAAGGTTAAATAAGCGGGATTTCAATACTGAGCAAATAAAAAGTGACGTGCGATTTAGAACTGAACTGTCCACGTCCAGGGATTTACCAAAAGTATGCATTAATCTAGAAAATCTCCAAAAATCTTCATAAATATATATATATATATATAAATATATATAGTCGCTATAGCTATATATATATAAAGCTATATATATATATATATATATATATATATATATATATATATATATATATATATATATATATATATATATATATATATATATATATATATATTATTATATATATAAATACATGATAACCAATTTTGTGTTGCAGATAAATGAAAATGATAGAATGCGGAACAATGACTATTAAGGACTGATCTGCGGAAATAAACAATTGAAAGGCGTCTGATGGACGTTATATAGAATCCTCATGCCAATGTGCACCTAAGATTCGCTAATTTCATGTTTAAGATTTTTTTAAATTCTGTGTACATGCGGTAAATCAGAAAGATAAAATTAAGCTGAAAATAAAGCCAACAACCGGTAATTAGATATAAATACAATAATATGATAACATTTTTATGTAATTTATTATATTTATATAAATCGATCGACGCTTTCATTGAACGGTTCATTCGAATTTAATTCAATCGATTTGTACACAATTTAAAGTCAAGAGTTTACTTGATTCATTCCTTGTAGCTGCACTGCTAATATTTATTTAACTTATTTCATCTATATAAAGTGTAAACTGAGTATGTGAAATAATTAAAGTTACAATTTTCATTATACCCATTGTTGCCTCAATCTCAACAGCACTGATAACAATTTATATATTAATATGTACAAGAAAAACTTACATAATCTGATAATAAAATATTTCATAGCGAATTTTAAAATTATTAAATTTTTGGAAGAGCGGCCTTTCATATCTGGTTTGTTGACCTATTTAAAATGATTTTGAGGCCAAAAAAATAAGAAAAAAAGTGTCTTGAAACTGACTAATATTTAGTCTATTCTTGTTTATTCCCTGAAACAGAGATAATTGCGGGCCGAGCTTTACCAACCAAAACAAACACAAACCCAACGGTTTGAAAGACAATCAAATAACCGCCCGTGAAACATTTTGTGGTAAAAATTTTTAATATTACCTATCTATTAAGTGCATCGAATAAGGAACCAAGTGTTGGAATGAACGATTTCCGCCCATGCTAGTCTTGCGGTGACAATTTTAAGGCTGAAGAATAAACTTTCGATTATTTAACCTTTGACCCGCATTTGCCACCCAAGAAGGTATCAAATAAATTTTCACAAAGATCTTTGAAAATCATTTTGAAGCCAATCGGATGGTAATCAAAAAACGTACATAAAACCGTTTTTGGCTAATTAACCACTGTTGTGAGTGAAATTTCCCAAATCGCTGAAACAGGTATTCATTAGGTTCTTATGTAGAGCATGAAAATTAGTTTGAAGCAAATCGGACAAAACTTAAAACTTAGCCCAAAATTCTTTGGATCGCATTTCTACTAGAAAGCTGGGATTCTGCGAAAAGTGTGAAACACGGCTCAAATGATTTTTCGTATAGATCTTTGGAAATAAATTTGACACTACCATCCACCAAATCTTTGACCCCATTTCGTCCAAGGAAGAGTTCATTTTTTGAACAGTGTGAAACACCACTCAAAGGAATGTGAAATAAAGATCTTTGACAATGAGTTTGAGGCCGATCGGAAGGTAAGAAAACAAGTTTCAAACGGTTTTCGCAAGTTTTCCACACATGCTGCTGGAATTTCCCGAAACCCCGCCTTAACGTGTACTTTCACCACATAAGGTAACTAGCGTGAACATTTCAGCTTCTTAGCTCTTACGGTTTGGGCTGTGCGTTGATCACCAATCAGTCAGTCAGTCAGGACAAACAGTTTTATATATAGAGATGATTGTATATTCGGGTATAGCCCGGCCTTGCCCGTGGCACGTAAGTTATAAAATCAATGTTCTCAAAAAGCTTTGAAAATGATTTTGAAACTGAGCGGACGGTAAACAAACTGCTTTCATATAAAAGTTTTCCGCCCACCACTGTTGCAATTGAAATTTCCCAAATCGCTGAAACACGTATTCATCATAGTATTAATTAGAGCTTTGAAAATAAGTTTGATGCAAATCGGACAAAACTAAAAATTCACCAAAAAAATCTTTAAAATGCACTTTCCACCGAAGGAGTTTAGATTTTACAAAATATGTAAAACACATCTCAAATTATTTCTTACGTTTTTCGCGATTTGTCTATACTTGCACCTTCATAATATAAGGTAACTACAGTCAAAATTTAACTTTCCTAGCTGTGCGTTGATCACCAATCAGTCAGTCAGTCAGGACAAACAGTTTTATATATAGAGATAAAAATAAAATTCAAACTCAGTATTTTTTAACACTATCATTTTTTTGTTTGGTTTCCGCCTGTATATTCAGAAAAGTCGTGTTTAAGATTTTTAGGTGGGACAAGGTGGGAATCGAAAGTCTAAACTGATTATAATGTTTTTACTGTAGCTTGACTTCAGAAATCGTGGTTGGTAGAGTGTTGATGAGGCTTGCAAGGACCCGCACAGAGCACGCACATCTGTCACACGGCCCATACTGGTCGACTCTGAACAGATTGAAAATGGGTAATAAGGGTATAAGCAGGACGGTTGTCTAATTCTATAAAGTTTATATACATACATACTATTAATCATCATAAATAGCCGAGTCCATGTAGCCATGCGCGACTGTCTGTTCATTTGTCCGTCCATCTATATGAGCCCGTCGATCTCAGATACTATTTTAGCATTAGACTCGAAGGCTTCTCGGATTTTATAAAGCATATTTTTTTTTTTAGATCGCATTTGGGGGGGTTTGCCGAAGCTTTGTTTCGGCCCGCTGTATATCACAAATGTGGCAAATTTACATGGGTACATGTCACGTAAAACAAACTGTCTGGCATTTTTATAGCGGTTCTAGACAGTTAAGTGTTGCATGTAAAAATGCATATAAATTCATAATAATAATAATCATTCAATATATTTAGCCACTGGACACAACAAAACGTACATAAACACACACACAGAAAATCAATAATGGCAGAATGTCACCAATTTTTCGTAGATTTGAAGATTATTTACTGTATGCTGGCACTTTGCAATAACATCACCATGCTAAGCTCGTAAGTCACAAAAGTTGGCGTTACAATGACTTGAACCATTCTTAAGAGGCGACCAAATCATTAAACTTTTCTAGAGCATGTTTTGGATGATTAACTAGCTAGAGACAACAAAATTAAAAATTAAGTATACGTTTGTCCGATTCTATGCAAACTTAATTTTAAAGCTATCGACATTCCGCCTTTCGGTTGGAGGACCAGTAGGTATTATAAATGTAGCTGCCATGGAAACGATCCGTCGAAAATTAAATTCATGTATTAACAAATTTACTGGTTTTGAAGATAGCTGAGTATCTAGCTGACTCAAGGTCGCCTTTTTTATACAATGTAATTCCTTTTACTTTTACATAAAATATTCTACCCCACTCTAACATTTTTCTTTGAACTTTTTAAATTAACTAATGTCGGTAAATACGAGTAATTCCATGCTCTACACATAAGAACAAATTGCAAGCAACAAAAGCGGTCAAATAATCAGTTTTTGGATGGGAAAGGGTTTTTATACTGAATCCATTGAAAATGGCTAAGAAGGGTATCATGTTTTTGTGCAAATGTAACAGGCAACATGAAGCAGCTCCGACCCCATGAAGTATTTATATTCTTCATCAGCATCAATAGCCGAGTCGATCTAGCCATGTTCGTCTATGTCTCTTCATTCGTCCGTCCGTATGTATGAAAGCATCGACCTCAGAACCTATAAAAGCTATAGACTTCAAATTTTGAATGTTTGTTCACGTAGTGCCCGCGCAATACAAGTTTGCTTCCGAAGTAGCATACTGCTGACATTCAAAAATCAACCAGGTCAATAATTAACAAGTAAGAGGTTCTAGTCGGGAGCTCCCGACTAGGGGATACCCTGAACCCTCTTATTCCAACACCAAATGCAGCGCGCGCTTAAAGATTGAGAGTAGCGGGGAGGTGGCGATAGGTATAAAATGAAAGATAATAGATATATATATACTATTCTAGAAGCTACATGTCAAGTTTGGTGATTCTAGCTCTTATTATTTACAAAAATTGCTTAAAAAACGGGATTTCGATATACATTTTTATCGATTACTTGGAAACGGGGCAAGTTATCGTTTATCGGAAACAAACTCGATCTGCGCGGGCACCAGGAGGACCTACAGCTAAAATGTCAAGTCTCTAGCTCTTATAGGTTCTGAGATCCTTGCGTTCATACATACGGACGGACGGACGGACAGACAGACGGACATGGCTAGATCGACTCGGCTATTGATGCTGATCAAGAATATATATACTTTATGGGGTCGGAGATGCTTCCTTCTGCCTGTTACATACATTTGCACTTTGCACAAATACAATATACATACCCTTTTTACCCATTTTCAATGGGTTCAGGGTATAAAAAGACGAGTAATTTCAGCTTTTACTCCACCGTGTTACACGGCTAGGGAGCCTGAGGCAAGATTCTCCTACTCCATCACTCTACTATTGCAAATCTTAGTGAATAAGTCAGAAGCTGGAAAAACAATTTTTCTCCCAATACACACTGAGCCCCATTTCATAAACGATTTTCTACCTACATATGTATGTATGTATGTATGTATAATGCTCATTGAAAACAAACTAGTCGGGTAAAAACACTATAGTCTTCGACTCCTTCAGTATATCACAATTTTTTCGAGCTTGGTTTGCCATATCCGATGTCAATCTTAAATCTCACTATTCTATTCTAATTGTAATACATGCTAAGTTAACGTTTATAAGCTTTTACGTGCATGTATGAATGTTTGTATATACATACTTATTTATATACATGGCTGTGTAAAAACATAAAATTATTAACTCTGCGGTAGTGCATTGATGATAAATTTTTTGATATACATAGAAGTTTAAGCCCGTTACTCTCTTCTATGTACGTGTGTGTATGTATGTATGTGTACGGTGCGTCATAAAATTTAAGAGAAGCGATACGGTGACCGGATTTCTCATCAGTTCTTTCGAAACTGTCTCGGCGCTTTGAGCTGCTCGCTAGTTTTTTTTTCGTAATCTCGTTTGCAATTAAACTAAAAATGGATGAGGAGCAGATGTGGAAAGGGTTTTTTAATAAAGTACAAGAAATTAAAATGAACCCTCCCACAGAGCACGAACATCAGTAAGTAAATATGTATAATGTTCACTAGTAAATTACTTCACATCTATTGTATATGTACCATGTACATATGAATCACAATAGTCTAGGTTACCTACATATGGATGTTAATAATATGAGATTGTACAAAGTAAAATAATACAATTTATGTGTGTTAATATGCAATACGTAATGTATGTAAATACATACGCATAAGTACACATGATCTTGCTTTATTTAAAAAATGACTCATCTAGTATTGACATTAATATTATGATACATCTGCAAATACATATGTATGACCATATGTACGTATATAGACCTTGTTTTTCTTCTGTAAGTAAGCAATGAAATTACGTTCAAATAGAAATATTGCATCAGATTGTTCGGATAATAAGTACAAATGTGCTAACCGACTATCGATTATATTTTTTAAATTTAAATAGAGTCAAGTAACCATTTTACATACTAAAAGAACAGAAAGACATTTGTTCAGTATAATCTATTTGCATGTTTAGTTATTTTCTGCGTAACATAATTCGGATTGGGAAAAAGTCACACCATGTGTTATTGTGAGCCCTTATTATTCGCTAACACCTGGATTTGTAAAATCAAAACTAACGGTTTATTAAAAAGGCAGTTTACAATAATATTTCACACTAAATTTGGAGTCTGTTGCTCTTATAAGCTGCGAGATGTACTCAAATATCAGGATTTCGTTATCAATATTTTTCGATTTCCTGTAAACGGGAAGAACTATCGATGATATGGAGAAAACTTGATCTGTGGATGCAATTAAAGAAGCACCGATCTGGAGAGAAGATCCCTATAGTTTGCGTAAAACTTACCATTTTAAAAAAGAAATATCTAAACAAGTTAGTGTCGGGATTACCCAACAAGAAGATACCCTGAGTTACCCAGCGCCAAATTGTGTTTACAAAGTTTCTTCTATACATAAATAGACAAAAACACTCATACACGAGCATGGATTCTATTTCTCAGTAGAAGTTTTCTGCATGTACTTTTCAAAAAAGAATTTTTAGTTGTAACTGTTGTCAAGCGTTATGTCAAGAAATGAACACTGAAATATCATAAAATATTAAATGCGAAGCAGCGATAATTGTCCTTGGTTACAGAAATATTTCGTGTCTCATGTTGGGCAAGCAACGTTCCTGGTGGTTTTTTCACCTTTGCTATTATTTTTTTTTTACCGTTATAGTTACTTAAAGCAGTAGTTTGCTGTAGTGCTCTATAATTCCGTCAGTGACAGACATTTTAGTATAACAATGTTGCAAGTTGATTGATCAAATTGCAGGCTAGGGATAGGAATGATCGATAAGAATCAATGAGCCATCCGGCGCGGTACAATGATTAACTAGCAGTTTTGTAACAAAATAAGGCTCAATATTTAGAAGCACATGAAAATAAATAAGACAAACAATAGAGGTACACAATCAAGATTCCCCTATGATTTAATAATAATACTGTTAATACTGTTTATACAAACCTGGCGACACCTAACTTGTTTCTAAGCGCATTATAGCACACTTTTAAGTCCTGATTGGCTTTTGCTAAAATAAAACCATATAAAAACAAAAAAAAGATTTAAAAAATCGAATATATGTCCCACGACTATCATAACGCCTCACGAATTCGGATTGCTACAACAACCAAGAAATAAAAGTAGCACACAAACCTACGAACACGATACAAAAATTCTTTAATAAGATTAAAGCAAAAATTCTTATGTCCGATAAAAGTAATGTAATTTACCAAATACCATGTGATAGGGAAAATAACAACAAATGCAATAGTGTGTACATAGGCACAACAAAATCTAAACTAAAAACAAGGATTACCCAACATAAATCCGACTTAAAATTAAGACATCAAAATAATATGCAGAAAACAGCACTAATTACCCATTGTATGAGAAGCAACCACACACCAAATTTTGATGCAACAACAATCTTTCAACAAGAACAACACTACAATAAACGACACACATTAGAAATAATAGAATAGAAATAGAATAGAAATACACATAATTAACACATCAACGAACACGTTACAAAAATTCTTTAATAAGATTAAAGCAAAAATTCTTATGTCCGATAAAAGTAATGTAATTTACCAAATACCATGTGATAGGGAAAATAACAACAAATTCAATAGTGTGTACATAGGCACAACAAAATCTAAACTAAAAACAAGGATTACCCAACATAAATCAGACTTCAAATTAAGACATCAAAATAATATGCAGAAAACAGCACTAATGACCCATTGTATGAGAAGCAACCACACACCAAATTTTGTTGCAACAACAATCTTTCAATAAGAACTACACTACAATAAACGACACACATTAGAAATAATAGAATAGAAATAGAAAAGAAATACACATAATTAACACATCAACGAACAAACGACTAAACTACAAGACGGACACCAAAAATTGCGCTCACTTGTACCAAACAGACTCAGTTTAATTCTCCAAGTCATAAAGCGCAGACGTGTAAAATAATGTATGTTAAATGTGTCAAATTATTGTTTAATTTAATATATATTAATGTTAATTGTTTTTTTACCGTGTGTTAGTGCCCTTAAGACGGTTTGCCAATGCGCAACCGAAATATATTGGAAGCAAAACTCAATAAAATTGTTTTCTTTGTTTTATTAAAACAAACCCGGACCTCGAGCCAGCCAACTAAACAATGATTAAAAAAGACTCTTATAAAGTTGTTCCGCATGGCAGAATTTTTTCTTGTTGCGGTTGATGGCAGTATGAAACGTTTGCACGGGGGCGTAGCGCTTGCGAATCCTAGTATCGGCAATATATAATATAAAATATAAAAAATAATATAAAATAAAACATAAAATATGTGCTCTGCCCGTATTTAAGTTAAGTTTCGAAGACAGGTGACTTTGGACAATATAGATTTGATCCTACACCGCATCTAACACAAAACATAAACAATAGTAACAGAAGTGCGACAGTAGCTAAATAGACTTCAAATTGCCTTAGCTTTAAGCCTTTCATCAGTCAAACTGACAGGACGTGCATTTGTTGTTTTTCTAAAAAAGTACAAACAAATTTTATCGTTAGTTTTTTTGTTGACTACAGCTTTTTATGGTTGATAGTATAAGGACTTGTTATTGTTAATAGGACTTGTTGATTTTAGTAAGATTTTTTGATAAAAGTGAGATTTGTTGATTTGTAGGAAGACCTAATGGTATTAGTAGGTAATTTGCTTAGTAAGCAATAGTTAGTTTCATACAGCTGAAAAAAGTCAGCTGAGGAGCATGCGTCACTGCCACCCAATAATTTACGAGGATTTCCTGAGACACAGCAGGCTGGGCTGAGCAGGACCTAGAGCTCCCAAGCATCCACATGAACACTGCGACCTTGTCGGCAGCATACGGTGATTGCTCAGGAACATGGAACGTACAGGCACTCCTTGGTGTTCGGAATCAGCAAATCCATCCTCAACAGCGAGGACGGGGTCTATCGCCGGTGCAACCATAAGAGAATTCACCCAGTAGTTCAGTCGATTGTGGCCTGGTCTGCGTTCGAGCGGCAGCAAACGTCGTTGTTTTTTTGAGGGGAGTCTGCCGCAAGGGTCAACGAGAACTCTGCTTTGTGGTGGGAAGACATGCTCGACAGCACGTTGTCAAAGTTCCTTCCCCAATGGCCTTGCTTCAGTTCGCCTTATTGGTGGAGGGCCGATTATGCGATCAGACCTTGCGAGTTTTGTTGTTCTGTCGGTTGCTTTTAATATGGACCTTGTTGCCATGAGGAGCTAGATTAATAATTAATTTATATAGATGGCATTATTCGTTCTCTGCTTATTCATTGTCAGATTCGCTACATGAAATCTCTGATTTGTTGTTATTTGGCACCAGTTGCTTTGCAATTTTGCATTTACATATGTGAGTTATCTTTGGATCGTTAATGGATGAAAGTCAATTAAATTAAGGTTGCAGCTCCTTCCGTTGATGTTAATGATTGCGCTGTCATCGCTAATGGCGGGGCTGAAAGGGGAGTTTCGGCTAAAAACCCATGCACTTAGTTGTTTTTGGCTGCTGTAGATTTTGCTGCGTGTATTGTCTGCTTGGGCAGCAGGAGCGTCATCGTTGTTAGTGCTTATATTTTACTTAAAATTATTTGAAATTGCTATTTTCGGGGCAACTTTGCATTATACTTATTGGCAACGCAAAATTTTATAGCTCCCAATTTGTTTATGTGTGCAAATATAACACGCATTCCGATTTTAAATTTTTTCATTGGTTAAGGGTTGAATGGAGTCTACATTATTATATATTGTTTTCTACTTTTGGGTTGCCTTGTCCGTACTTTGACACTGTTCGCGATATATTTGCGGATCACAACAATGCACAAAGTGTACAAGACGAGAAGCGTCGGCAGACTATTTAGCAAATTTAAAAAGATTTTAAAATACAAAGTTAATTCATGTATTTTAAAAGTACGCGTTACTTTTATTTTTGTTTGTGTTATTGAACATTAAATAAACGTTTGAAAGCTATATTTCTGCTTAGCTTTTTGCCGGATCAAGAAAATATGTTTTTGTATGGGGTAGGAGATGCCCCCTTCTTACAGTTACGTACATTTTCACGAACCAATGTACCCCATATTACCCAGTTGCAATTGTTTTAGGGTATAAAAATCACCGTCATTACATTAATAACTTTATTTAAATTATTGCGTGCTATATATGTACATTTGGGGCCTAACCATACAACACTTAGATGGAGAAAAAAATTAGCCAATTATATTCTATGCGTCAGATCCCACATTCATTCTGGCTTGATATTTAAAATAAAAAAAATGGCTTCCAGCACCATATTGCCTCATAATAAAGTCGTATCTGCTGATTTATTTATATAATTATAGCGAGCGTATTGATTATGCGAACTATGCGAAATTGTAGAATTTTAAGCGAAGCGATAAATAAGAAATCCGATATTGCGAAGGTACGAGACAAGAGTGAATTGCAGCGTCGCTAGCATTGATGCGCTAGCCGCTTAGGACAATGTGCAAAAGGTAAAAAAGCGAGATAACAGAACTGCGATGAGCGCAAAGCAATAAAAGCTGGATAGTTAACAGCAAAAAATATTGATATATTTTATGATATGCGAGAAGCGCCAAACAAACAAAATAATGATATTGCTTGCCTCGCAGGGCAAGATGTAACTGAAATGTTATGCAAACATAATACTAATTTAATTTCTAGCTGCTAAACCGAACATACTCTCCCTGTTGAACGATTGAGCTTCAATAGGATCGTTAAGGGGAAGCAGACACAGCTTATTAGTTGCTCGCTTTATGATTCCATTAGCTGTCTTGAGAACTGCAATGCTTGTGATGTCATCAGCTCCTTTGACCAATTCAACCACTATGGCTAGCGGCCATTTCAAAGGAGGTAAAGTTGACAAGGACGATGTCGTTGAGAGCCACACCAGGCTTGGGCGTCCGCCATTTGGAACACTGTTGAAGAAGATTTAAATATTCTTCTCGCCAGCGAGACCAAAAGACTTTGTGCAAGTAGGACACTCGCTGCCAGCTATCCAGACGATTAAAATTGAGCCGCCAAACAAAACTGGAGTACAGCCTGAATAAGAGTTTTGTATGCCCCAACAGCTAGTTTTTGGAGCCGACAAAGTTGGTGACATTGGCATAAAAGCATTGAGAAATGCACACGTAGATATATCATTGACCATCTCCAAATGAATGGCTTTCGTGGCGAAGTAAATCAATACGCTGATGTAGTATTTTATAGGAGCTTTGTTTCGAGTATCAGGCTTGTAGAAGAATGGTCCGCAAAAGTCCACACCAGTTATTTCAAACGCTCGAGTTTCAACAAATCGCTCCTTTGGAAGATTAGCCATTACGTGTTCCACCATTACTTGTAGCGGAAACATCACATGCATTTGTTTTGTATGCTGGAAATTGTTTTACGGCAACCAATCGGCCAATATTGCAGACGAATTGCTCCCAACAAGGCTCGTGGTCCAGCATGGAGATTCCGCTCATGAAAGTGAGTGACAATGGCGATGGTAACTGGATGTTGTCTAGGATGACGGGCCTCATAAGAAAGAGTTGACTTTTCGAGGCGCCCACCAGCTCGAAGAATGCCAAATTCATCCTAAAAGGGCAATAATGATGAGAGTATATTGGAACGAGCGACTACGCCCTTTGATTGCAAGTCCTTAATATCATTCCATAGAGAACCCTTTTGAACGTTTCGTAAAAGTATAAACGATCCAAAACGTATGTCGGAGATCAAAAGTCCGGGAGCCGAATACGATGGATAAACTTGTACACATTGGCAAATACTCGTTGAATAGCAGGAAAAGAATTCACCTATTTGCACCTTAATATGGCTCGTCTGCAGGATCTGCGATATGCAGCATTCTTTTGCCTAACTCTAGTATTTGTTTTTCAAGAAGGCAAGACGCAGGCCAGCACTCTTGTGGACCAGTCAAAAATTCAGGACCACATGACCAAAGTTTAGACTCTATAAGCTCGTCGGGAGTGGCCCCTCTGGAGAGAATGTCAGCTGGATTCATGGCTGTTGGAACAGAATGCCACTGGAAGCCCGCTGTAAATTCCTGGATGGTGGCTATCCGATTTGCAACGAATACGTTGGACTTCGACGATTCATCTCGGATCCATGATAGACATATTGATAAATCTGACCAACAATGGAATGTACCGGTTAATAGTTTCATTTCAGCTACTTCTTGCTACTTCTTGCTCTAGCCACTCGTGATTTAGAGCAAAGAAGACGTGAGCTCGGATAATGTCCCTTTGAAACTACATAAATGCAAGATCCGTACGCAGTTATGCTGGCGTCACAGAAACCGTGAACCTCTACATCGCACATTGGATTGCAAACCAACCGGGGGATGGTGGAAAATTGAACATTTCTCAAAGTTTGGCAAAGTTCCTGCCAGGCTGTATTTAGAGAAGTTGGATGACTCTCATCTCACTCTAAGTTTTCCTTCCAAAGAAGCTGCATAAAGGTCTTGTCCCTAGCGATGACCGGTCCACTTAATCCTAGTGGATCGTAAAAACGAGCTATAGGGGACAGAACAGATCTCTTTGCAAGGTTTAAGTGTCTGATCGGCAGGCGTGAGAGAAAACATTAATTTATCTGTTGAAGGATCCCACGCTAGGCCCAAAGTTTTGGTAATGTCGCTTCCATCACAAAATTTAAAAAAACAAGTAAGAAGTTCTAGTCGGTGGCTCCAGACTAGGGGATGCCCGGAACCCTCTTCTTCCAACACAAAATGCAAATATATATACTATTCTAGAAGCTACATGTCAAGTTTGGTGACTCTAGCTCTTATTATTTACAAAAATTGCTTAAAAAACAGGATTTCGATATACTTTTTTTTATCGATTACTTGGAAACGGAGTAAGTTATCGATTATCGAAAACTAATTCGATCTGCGCAGGCACTAGGAGCACCTACATCTAAAGTTTCAAGTCTCTAGCTCTTATAGGTTCTGAGATCCTTGCGTTCATACATACGGACTGATGGACGTACGGACGGACGGACAGACAGACGAACATGGCTAGATCGACTCGGCTATTGATGCTGATCAAGAATATATATACTTTATGGGGTCGGAGATGCTTCCTTCTGCCTGTTACATACATTTGCACTTTTCACAAATACAATATACCCTTTTTTCCCATTTTTAATGGGTTCAGGGTATAAAAAAAACGAGTCCTTATTCTTGTCAAGGACAACTTTTAGCACTGCAGAGTGACTCGAGCACCATTTTCTGAGTTCAAAGCAACCTTTAGAGAGAATGCCCTTTGTTTGATTTAATACGTCGATCGCCTCTTGGAGCGGGGCACCGCCAGATATTGTCACAGAATTTTGGCACTAATTGGAAATGAATGTTGCTCGTCGACTGCCAATTGCTGCATTCCTCGAACGGCCTCGAAATCTGGATTCGTGCCATACGTAACTGTGTCCAACTTGAAGACACTTATTTCAGAAACAGTGGAATTTCGCCACAAGATGCATTGTAGGTGGTTATCTGGGACCGTTACTCTGACACATCGATACATCTTGCCAATGTCTCCAGGAAGGGCAACAGGAAACCTACGAAATCGCATCAAAATGTTAAACAGCTTCGGTTGTATGACGGGCCCAGCCATCAACACTTCATTTAGCGAACATCCAGTGCTGGTGACAGCTGAACCATCAAACACGACACGAGGCTTGGTGCTCGTGATGAGGGAGAAAATATTTGTATAAACGTAACGACTCTGGAGGGACAAGAGTCATATGGCCGAGCTCCATATATTCTTGAATAAACGCACAATATTGGGATTTAAGGTTGGGATGACGATGCCACTTTCTCTCAAACGATATAAATCTGCGAAATACCTGTTGATAAGATTCACCTTATCGATCCGCACTGAGTTTAAGAGGGAGTCGCAAGGAATATGTTCGTCGCAGTCAAGCTCTTCCTTTGTTGCTTTAGCAACAGGCTCTGGAAAACTTTCTACTTCCCAAAATCGTTGAATTAACACATCTGTTCGGCCATCGGACTCAGTTCGGGCATCAGATGATGCAAGATTGGCCAAAAGAGAGATACCGCCTTGGAACCGCCACATGCAACTACCCATCCAAGACGTGTCTTCTGCAGAAGGGGCAATCGCGGGAGCAGTTTTATTTGCCCGACACACATTAGCTCGTAGAAAAGACCAGCTTCGATTAATAAGTCAACTCGCTGCAGCTTGTAAAAGCAAGGATCAGCGAGGCGAATATTTCCAGAGCCATTCCAATTGGTTGTATTAAGGGCGATACTTGGCTGGCGATCTGCTATAGTGGAACTACTATGGCTGTGATGATTGCAGAGTAATCTGACGTTTGAGATTGTAGATTGACGGTCACAGTGCATCCGTCAGTAGCGAAAGGAGCGTTTTCCAGGCCAGCAACTGCCGCTGAAGATGGACTTTTCTTCAACTGAAGCTGTTGAGCGAATCGCGATGTAATTAAATGCAGCTGTGACCCACAATCCAATACAGCGAGGAACTAGAGCCTCAGACCGATTTTTAACTAGTACAATAGAGAAAAGAGAGGTAGAGGCGGGGGCTGAAGAAGCTGCAGTAGGACTGACGTCTAAATGCAGCTGTGTATGGTGTTTGGAGCCACATGTGCGATAAGTTCCGGAATTGCATGTTCGTAAAAGATGTCCCCTTTTAAGGCAGTTGAGGCATAAAGATAATTGTTTTGCTTCCTTGAGACGCATCACTGGAGACAAATTGCCAAATCTTGGGCAATGCCATATATTATGCTCTACACCATTACAAAATACGCAAACAGCAGCCATTGAGTTAGTAGCAAAGAGTGATGTCCTATTGGGGTTAGTCTTTATGTTCTTGCCCACCTGAGAGCTCGGCGTATAGGTTGCCATAACATAATCCACACTCTCTAGGGTTCTGCAGCGTTGTTCGAAAAAATGTGGCAATTTGTGCCCATGCCGGAATTAAATTTGCAAAGGCGGGATTCTTCAGCTTCTCTTCCCACTTCGCCTGCGTAACAGTATCCAGTTTTTGCACTAGCACCTGAACAAGGATGCAACCAGCAATTTGCTCCTTGCTACCCAAACTGGTGAGAGCACGAATATGGGCATAACACTTATCCGACAATTCACGCAGCATGCCAGCGGAGCCATTCTCTACCTTCTTGAGCCCCAGCAGTTCAACGATGTGTGCCTGAAATACTAATCGACGGTTATCAAATCGTTTATGTAATAAATTTAATGCTATGGAATAATTAGCCTCTGATATTGCCAATGATCGAATGGTATCCAGCCCAGAGTCCTTCAAGCAGAGCCGCAAACGCAACAAAGTTCGTTGACCGTTGAGTTATTCTTAGCAATGTACTCTTAAACGCGTGCACCAGCTAGTCGAATCAAAGCACAAGCGGAATGCAGGTAGGAGGTAGGAGTGCCAATGCGTCTGTAGGTATGTGTATATATGCTTATATACACAGACTCCGGTTTACTGCAATTTACCGCACGACACTTGCTTGTACATGTATATATATATAAGAGCGTTTTTTAGTTGCTGCCGAAACTAGTAACAACCAGCTCAATTTTAATTTAAATAATTTTATGCAACAATACAGTGTTAAATAAAAGAAATCACGTCGGGGTCACCAAAATGTTGGGCTAACAAGCTTTTTTATTAGCACTTAATAGCGAGTAGTTAAGAATGTTATAAAAACGCCGATTTTTCTTATAAATTCAAGCAACAGGCTGATTTATTTATATGCTTATAGTGAGCGTATTGATTATGTGAACTATGCGAAATTGTAGAATTTTAATCGAAGCGATAAATAAGAAACCTGATATAGCAAAGGTACGAGACAAGAGTGAATTGCGGCGTCGCTAGCATTGATGCGCTAGCCGCTAAGACAAAATGCAAAAGGTAAAAAAGCGAGATAACAGAAACTGCGATGAGCGCAAAGCGATAAGCGCTGGATAGTTAACAGCAAATAATATTGATATATTTTATGATATGCGAGAAGCGCCAAACAAACAAAATAATGATATTGCTTGCCTCGCAGGGCAAGATGTAACTGAAATGTAATGCAAACATAATACTATATTAATTAATAGCTGCTGAACCGAACACTCTGCTTAATCGAAAAGTAGTTGGCTAAATGGAAAATAGTGGTCAATGCCCAGAAATCGGACCAAGGGACACTTTCATTAAGGCAAGGAAACTACCCACCAGTAACATTAAATGGCTCCATTATACCAGTGACTTCTGTAAAATACTTGGGAGTGTATATGGACCGAAGACTCACATGGAAGCTTCAAATAAAATCGAAACAAGCGCTGCTCAAATCGAAAAATAGAACAAGTAAGAGGTTCTAGTAGGGAGCTCCCGACTAGGTGATACCCTGAACCCTAGTATACCGACAAAAATGCAACTCGCGCTATGCACTCGTTTGTAGTAATAAAGAAAAATTAAAAACAAAGGTTCCCTTCGAGCTCGAAACTGACCGCTCTACTTGCCGCCGTCTCTACTCAACAAATACACTAATAATTGACTCTTAAAAACGAATTAAAAAAGCAGAACAGAAAACAATAGCAATTGCAATGCTGTTGATAGAATTCGAAGCAGACGCGCATGAATGTGTGTGTTTACATGTGTACAGATATTCTTGCAATTTGCGCTATCTGCTGCTACAACATTCGAAGTCAATACACATAACTTTTGTTTGTTTCTTAGCCGATCTTCATGAAATTTTCCACAGTTCATTCTTTTGAGCCATAGAATATTTGTGTATTCTCAAAAAGTTAATTGCATTACAATTTTAGCTTAAATTGATGGGCAATACAAGTTTCGTTATTAACTTGATTTATAGCTTTGGGTGGATGCGGGGAGGTGGCGATAGGTATAAAATGAAGAAGCAACATATCAAGTTTGGTGACTCTTGCTCTTATTATTTTCCCAATTTGTTCAAAATACAGGATTTCGTTATCGCTTTGTATCGATTGCTTGGCGGAGGGGGCAGTTATCGAATATCGGAAACAAAATTGATCTGTGCGGGCACTAGGTGGTCCTACAGCTGAAATTTTAAGTCTCTAGCTCTTGTAGGTTCAGATATCCTTGCGTTCATACATACGGACAGACAGATAGACGAACATGGCTACATCAACTCGGCTATTAATGCTGATCCAGAATATATATACTTTATGGGGTCGGCGATGCTTCCTTCTGCCTGTGATATGTATTTGCATAAAACATTATACCCTTTTTACCCATTTTTAATGGGTTCAGTGTATAATAATTTACTGGCTATTAGGACTGCGCTTGCAACTGAGTCTTGAGAACAAAGTTCGTCTTTACAAGGCGATTCTTAACCATTGTGGACATACGCTGTGAAACTATGGGAAACAGCAAACAACTCCAACATAGAATATGTTAAAATAAGTTAAAAATAAGTACGAGATAAAAAAAGAATAAATAAAAGATCCCTTATTAATTTCGTTTTTACTCGGGTTTGTAACTCGCTCACCTGCTCTGAACACAAGAGACTGAGATAGTCATATGCTTTGTGTGATAGAACGGCATCGCATTTTTGTTCTGCTCTCTACTCTCAGCGCTATCTGTACTCTCAGTGTAAAGATAGTTTATTTCGAACCGAATTTTTCCCAAAAATATTTATATTATAGATCAAGATCAACAGGCGGGATTACATAGCCAATTTCGTATGTCCATCTTTATTAATTAATAATAGTCGTCAAAACTATTGTCAACCGAATTATAGGTAGAGAGAGTTCTCAGTTGAGAGTGATTGACGTGTTTTACTTGTGCTCCAAGATTTTTATATATTTTCGCGCTTTAATCCTGCTTTTTATTTCTAAATTTTGCATTTTTGGTGCATTATTTAAAAAGCTTTCATAAATTGTGCAAAGTGTTATCTGTTGTGCAGGGTAAGTCTGTTAATTATTGCATTTATAAAACGCGGCGTCAGTTCCGTGTTGTTGTTATAGCCAGTTTTTGATTCTTTTGCTTTGGTGCTCCCCCGTGCATATACTTGTTTGTGCGTGTGTTCGCTGCTGCATATTTCTGCTTGTGCATCGCGCTCTCGCAAATTTTTGCTATTGCTTTTCGCTCCAAACAATTTGTTTGTGTACGATAATTGTTTTTTGAGTGTTTACTTGCTCTATTTTTGTGCACCGTTTTCGTTTTGCTCTGCGCTCTCACAACTTGCATACTCTTGTAGCAATTATGTCGTGCTGTAAGAAACCTTGCACGTTCAAGCAGGCTGATGATTCTGCACAGCCGCAATTTGTTAATTGCTGGCTGTGTGAGAATATGATGCATGCTAAATGTGCAGGTCTCACTGGGCGTGATTGCGACAAGATCGCTGTAGTTGCCAAGAAGGGCTGCGGTGGCTTGCGTTGGTCGTGCCCAGATTGCATCGAAAAGCAAATTGATTTCTCCAGGATGTATAATTCTGTGAAAAATCAATTTTTAAAATTGAATAATGTGGCTAAGCAGCTGTCGAGTAATTTTGACTCGAGTTTTGAGTTGCTTGCCAATTATAAATTCGAGTCTCCAACCAATCGCCGGTTGGAGCCTCAACTTTTGCAATTGCCCTCTACGTCTGTTCAGACACCTACGCTTTTCTTGTCCCTACCTAGCAACTTGGATTTATCTCCAATGTTGTCTTTATCGCCTTCTCCAAGCGACTGCCCAATTACCCCCATTTCATCCCCTATAGTAGTTCCAGTAGAGCCCGTACCTGATACTATCCCAGTTATCCAAACTGCCTCAGCCCCGTCAGCTCCTGGCCGCAAAGGTAGACCTGCGCGTAATCTTGCCCAGATTGTTAAACACAATCATGGTGCCTCTTTAGCTCCTCCAACTCCTGTATTACCTGCATCCCCATCAGCACCTACTTTAACGGTTGTTGCCCCTCGTAGGCAAGTTTTTGTGTCTCGACTTTCATCGGACACCACTTCTGAGTCATTGGCAGCCTATATTGCTAGCAAATCTTCTGCTAGCGTGTCAATAACCAAATTTAATTTCTCCACCCCTTGTGAAATATCATCATTCAAAATAAATGTTACACATGATATGTTCCCAATCATTTGTGATCCCAAATTTTGGCCTCCACACATGATTGTTCACGAGTTCAAGCCAAAAAAGCGTAACCAGCCTGTCACCCTTCCAGTCCCTTCAATACAGGGTACTATTTCTGCCCCAAAAAACTAACTTCATCTTCTGACCAAATCTGTATTCATTATCAGAATGTCAGAGGTCTTATTTCAAAGCTTAAAAATCTTTTCATGGCCAGTACTTCCTTCGACTGGGATATAATAGCTTTTTCAGAAACATGGGTAAATTCAACCATATCCGATTTTGAGATATTTTCGAATAGTTTTATTTTGCATAGAAATTATCGGCCGACTCGAGGCGGTGGGGTGTTAATTGCCGTTAAAGCCACTCTCCAGTCAGAACTTTTCTGTTTTAGTACGCCTACTGACACTGAGATTGTCTCAGTTAAGGTGTCTTTTCCTACACGGAATATCTATATTACATGCTCTTATGTCCACCCTTCTTCTGATATTCAAGTTTATATGAAACACATTACTTGTATTAAAGAAGTTTCTTCACAGGTGCGTGATAATGACCTATTTATGGTGTTGGGTGATTTTAATTTGCCGAACATCTCTTGGTCATTATTCACTGCCGAAAATTATCTATTATTTCTAAACATTTGAATAGAACACTTGACCTTGTATTTGTTAACGACTACCTTATTTCTAATGTGTCTAGGTCCCCTCCTTTATCTCTTCCTGAGGATGTATATCATCCTACTTTAGAGATTACAATGTTCAATTGTAATCGTCTCTTTTCGTGCTCATCAGCCAATAAGCCCCGCCGCTGCTTTCGCAAATGAAATTATTCATTACTGAATCAGCTTATTTATGCAACCGATTGGTCTTTCTTATATGACTAGGTTGATATGAATACTGCTATTACTTTTTTTATAGCACCCTAAACTCCCTCTTAGATATGAGTATTCCCAAGTCAATTCCTTCGACTACTTCTTCAAAGCCAGCCTGGCTTACTCCCAGGTTATCAAATCTAAAAAATATAAAATCTAAATATTTTAGAAAGTTTAAGAGGTCTGGTTCGAGCACAGACTTTACTAAATATTCCATAGCCAAGTCGAACTTCTTTCTTCTGAATTCTCAATGCTATGAGAATTATCTTACTCGTTGTAAAAGGCAATTTGCCCAAAATCCGAGACACTTTTACAATTTTGTAAACTTGAAGCGTAAATCTTCAAGTTTGCCAACTTATTTTTCTTTCGGGATGGATAAAGCTAGTAATGACTCTGATTCTGCTCACCTCTTTGCTAACTTTTTCCAATCAACTTACTCCTCAGTCTGTCCTAATAATAATTCTTACCCTTATACTATTTCTTCCTCTAGTTCTATAACTCCCCCTATTATTTCACACTCCTCTCGCCATTTAGCTATAAACTCTTTAAAATCTTCTTACTCTCCTGGGCCTGACAATATTCGTAGTTGTCTACTCAAGGAGTGTAGTTCTTCCCTTCTTTATCCATTGCAAAAGTTTTTTAATCTATCTCTTGAATCTTCTGTCTTTCCATCTCTTTGGAAAGAATCTTATATCATTCCTCTCTACAAGAAAGGTGGAAAGTCTGATATACAAAATTACAGGGGCATTGCAAAACTGTCCGCTATTCCTAAATTTTTTGAAAAAATAATCACTTCGAATTTGCAGCATTTCTGCAAATCAGTTGTTTCCCCTATTCAACATGGATTCGTAAAGAATCGGTCAACTACGACCAATCTGCTTGAGTTTACTTCCTTGGTAAACGATGGTTTTCTTTCGAAAATGCAAACTGATGTCATTTATACCGACTTCAGTAATGCGTTTGACTCTGTGCACCATGACATTTTACTTTTTAAACTTGACCGAATAGGTTTCCCCTTCGTCTCTCTTGCTTTGGATTAATTCTTATTTAAAAGGTAGGACCCAAAGAGTAATGCTGAGGCTGACTACCTCTAAACAAGTTCACGTTACTTCTGGTGTTCCACAAGGTAGTCATCTTGGACCTTTACTCTTTACTCTTTTTATCTCCCTTCTGTTATATCACATGCCCGTGTACTCGTGTATGCGGATGATGTGAAACTTATTCTATCAACACTAATCCCCTACATCATTCTTGTATACAAGACGATTTGAACGCTATGCAACTTTGGAGTTCGGCCAATCAATTGCATCTGAATTGTTCAAAGTGAATGTTTATGACATTTAATCGTACTACACCTTATCTTGTCAGTTATACAATCGACAATACCCCTTTGCAACGTATACTAAAAGTTAAGGATCTATGCGTTCTTTTTGATTCTAAACTCTGTTTCAATCTTCACATAGATACCATCATTAATGAGGCAAAAGGTGTACTTGGATTCATTAAACGATGGTCTAAAGATTTTAACGATCCTTTTATAACGAAACTTCTGTACATCTCTCTTGTTCGCCCTATCCTTGAATACTGCTCTTGCATCTGGTCTCCGCAGTATAACAATAGCCAGGATCGTATTGAATCTGTTCAGAAGCAATTTCTGCTTTTTGCCTTACGAGGTTTAAATTGGGACCCTAATCTTCGGTTGCCATCCTACTCCAGCAGGCTGCTTCTTCTTAACCTTCCGTCGTTAACCAACCGTAGGACAATTCTTGGTGTTGTCCTTCTACATAAGTTGATTATTGGCGATATAGATTCTCCTTTTCTGCTAGGGCGTCTTCAATTCTCTGTTCCGTACAGACCAACCAGAAATTACCGCCCCTTATTCCTGTCTACGTGCACAACAGACTACGCTATGCACAATCCTTTTCGCGTGCTATGTAAAAATTATAATAGTTTGCATCACGTTTTCTCTACCGATTTTTCTCTACCCCTTATAAAATCGTTGCTTTCAGGATACCTTCGGGAAGTCACTGACCATTCCCAGCTATGAGCAGGGGCATAGCTTGCCGGACAGGCTGTAAATTTCCCCCCACCGGGTCGGTGATTTCCCATTACTTTTCTCTATGTCCTATCTACTTAACACTCTATATATCTAGCTTACATTTCTTTACTTTATTGACAATCTTCTTACTTTATTTTTTTCAATTTATTGCATTTTATTAATTAATATAGCAAACTAAGATTATTTTTAATTTTACTTAAGAACACTTTTTTCCTACTAACACCCTTCTGCTTAGATGTAGGCTCTAATAGCGTCACTGACAAATTTAGCTGTGAAAAGGGGCACAGCTGGCGGGACTGGCAACTAAAACACCTCCATCGGTCGGTGATGCTATTTAGAGAACTGCGTTATCGAACTACGCTTTTAGCATATAATTGCATTATCTATTGTATGTATAATCTACGGAATAATGAGGAAGACACTCGTTTTGTCGACCTTAAATAAATAAATAAATAAATTAAAAAAAAAAAATTTAATAAATAATTATATACAAATTAAATGCTAAATGCCTAATAGGAATAGAAATATTTCTAATAGAATTACCGACATGATGTAGATATTTTGTTTGTCGCTGCTAATTTTGCCAGTGACGTTATTAGAGACTACAGCTAAAAAGGAATGTGTCAGTAGAGAAAATAATATTCTTAAGTACAACTTCAAAATAATCTTGATTTACTTTATTATTAAAGGAAATATAATAAACAGAAAAAAAGAAAGAAAAAGTTATTAAAAAAGTAAACAAATTAATTGTAGTAGATAGTGTATTATGTAGATATGAAAAAGAGATACTGATGGGAAATCACCGACCCGGTGGTGTAATTTATAGGCTGTTCGGCAAGCTATTCCCCTACTCATAGCTAAGAGTGGTCAGTGTGTTCCCGAAGGTATTCTGAAAGCAAAGATTTTATTAGGGGGAGCGAAAGTTCGGTGGAGAATCCGTGGTGCAAACTATTATAAACTTTGCATAATACAAACTATTATAATCTTTGCATTATACACAAAAAGAGTGCATTGCGTAATCCATTGGTAAGAAGCCATAAATCCTAGTAGGTCTGGACGAAGCAGAGAATTGAAAACGCCCTAACAGAAAAGAAGAATCTATGTTGCGAACAATCAACTTATGTGGGAAGCCAATACCGACGATTGTCCTACAGTTGGTAAACGACGGAAGATCAAGAAGAAGCCTGCTGAAGTATGATGGTCCCAGCCTCGTAGTGCAAAAAGCAGAAATTGCTACGGTCCTGGCTTTAATTATAATACGGAGACCAGATGCATGAGCAATATTAAAGGCTTGGGCGTACAAGAGAGTTGTTTAGAAGTTTGGATATGAAGGGATCGTTGAGCTCTTAGACCAACGTTTAATGAATTCAAGTACACTTTTGGCCTTAATTATAAAAATAGTTCCTTCAATAAGATTTGAATCCGTAACAGACCGCATTACTTACCACCTCTACATAACAGCCACACCACCAATTAACTCTAAGCGAGAAAAAACGAATTAAAATAAATACACACAGAACAGAAAAGCATACAATCGCAATTTCAAAGATGTTAATAGAAATCAATAAAGACGCGCATGAATGTATGTGTGTACATGTACACAGAAATTCTTGCAATTTGCACTAGCTGCCGCCGCAACGTGGCCAGCCTACAAACTTTTTTTTACCCTGAACCCAATGAAAATGGGTAAAAAAAAGTATATTGTTCTCGACCAAAACTGCGGAACTTGTTCCGTCCTGACTTTTTGGATGCGGTCCTTCGGGGAGTATCGTGGTGGCTGTGGTTTATACCCAAATCGCGGGTAAAGCTTTACTCGACGTGGAGTTGCGTTTTAACCAAAACATTGCTTTTTGAGGTTTTAGAACGGCCTCACCTCCCACCAATGAGGGAATGTATTGCTTCCGCCCTGCATGCATTCAATTGGTACCAAAGGGACACTGTTCAAGCAAGGACAGAGTCCTGGAGGGGCGCTAGTCCGACGCATTGTTTCCAAGCCAACATGGCATGGTGCTCACGTAAAACCCACTGATTTTTCTGTCCGTCCGTCCGTCTGTCTGTATGTATGAACGCAAGGATCTCAGAACCTATAAGAGCTAGAGACTTGAAATTTTAGCTGTAGGTCCTCCTAGTCCATGCTCAGATCGAGTTTGTCCGATAAACGATAACTTACTCCGTTTCCAAGCAATTGATAAAAGTCGATATCAAAATCCTGTTTTTTTTAACAAATTGGGTATATAATAAGAGCTAGAGTCACCAAAAGTGATATGTTTATTCTAGAATAGTATATATATATGAAGAATCGTTCATTTTAAACATATCGCCACCTCCCTTCTACTAGCTCATAGCTATAAATCAAGTTAATAACCCAACTTGTATTGCCCAACAATTAAAACTAGAATTTTAATGGAATTAAATTTTAGAGAATACACAACTATTCTATGGTACAATAAGATATACTGTAGAAAATTTCATTAAGATCGGTTAAGAAACACGTGTTTGCAGCTAGCGCAGTTCCAAGAATTTCAGCACACACAAACATTCATGCGCGTCTGCTTCGAATTATATAAACAGCATTCCAATTGCGAATGTATTGTTTTCTGTGCTGCTATTTTAATTCGTTTTTTCTTAACAGGACTCAATTATGGGTGTGGCTGTTGAGTAGAGACGGCGGCAAGTAGTGCGGTTAGTTGCGAGCTCGAACCCTGCCAAAGGAACCTTTTTTTTTTTAATTTATCTTTTGCTACAAACGAGTGCGTAACGCGTCCCCTAGCCGGGAGATCCCCACTAGAATCTTTTACTTGTTCTTTAATAACTTCTGTGCTTTTTAACCGATCTTAGTGAAATTAAAAAAAAAAAGTCTTATAATGCTGTAGAATATTCGTGTAATCTCTAAAAGTCAAATGCATATATATTTTGATATAAATTGGTAGGCAATACAAATTGCTTTAATTACTTAATTTATAGCTATGTGGTGGTAGCGGGGAGGTTGCCATAGCTATAAAATAAAAGATACTTGATATATATACTACTTTAAAGCTACATATCAAGTTTGCTGACAGGAGCTCTTAAGTCCTGAGAGATTTGCTTAAAAACCAAGATTTCGTTATGGATTTTGATCGATTACTTGGAAACGGGGCAAGTTATCGACTAGCTCTAATAGGTTCTGAGATCCTTGCGTTCATACGGACGGACGGACGGACAGAAAGACGGACATGTCTAGATCGACTCTGCTATTGATGCTGATCAAGAATGTATTTACTTTATGGGGTCGGAGATGCTTCCTTCTGCCTGTTACATGCATTTGCACAAATACATTATACCCCGTCAACTCATTTTTAATGGTTTTAACAGACCGCTTTACTCGCCACCAGCTGTTAATACTGATCAAGAATATATATACTTTATGAGATGACTCCTTCTACACATTTCGAGACAAAATTTTAATACCCTCTACAACATTATTTATTAATTTATAGCTATGTGAAGTACTTGATTATAAACATATACTTATTTAAGAAGCTACATGTCAACTTTGGTGACCAAAGCTCTAAAAACCAGGATTTCGATGTCGATTTTAATCGAGAACTCAAAACCGGGCAAGTTATCGTTTGGAAACAAACTCGTACTGCCTGGGCACTAGGAGCCCCTACGTTGAAAATTTCTTTGTGTACGAATATTTATTGAACGTTTGTTTACTTTTTTTTTGGGCACCGATTTTCGTTTCGCTCTGCGCTCTCGCAACTTCTGCTTAACTTTAAGCCCAGCAGAAAATAACGTGCTGTAAGAAACCTTGCACGTTTAAGCAAACAGAAAACTCCGCACAGCTGCTAATTGCTGGCTATGTGCGAATATGATGCATGCTAAATAAGCCGGTCTCACTGGGCGTGATTGCGATAAGATCGCTGCCACTGCCTAGAAGGGCTGCTTGCCTTGGTCTTGCCCAGTATGCATCGCCAAGCAAATTGATTTATCTAGAATGTATAGTTCATTATCGCCCTCACCAAGCGATTGTCCGAATATCACCCCTGTGGTATCCCCTGGAGTAGTCCCAGTAGACCCTATATTTGAACCTGCCCTGGCCGCAAAAGCAGCCCCGCGCGTAATCTAGCCCAGCAATCATGGTGTCTCTTTAGCCTCACCAACTCCTATTTTATCTAGAGCTCCATCAGCTCCTATCTGGTAGCGTGTCAATAACTAAATTGAATATCTCCACACCTCTTGAAGTAGCATCATTCGAAATTAATGTTTCACATGATTCGTTTCCAATCATTTGTGGTACTAAATTTTGGCCTCCTCACATGATTGTTCACGAGTTTAAGAAAAAAAAGCGATACCAGCCTTTCCCTGTCACCCTTCCGGTCCCTTCTATACAAGGTCCTACCGTTACTGCCACAAAAAACGAACTTCGTCTTCCGAAATAGTTTCAATTCTTTATCGGAATATCAGAGGCTTTATTTTCAAGCTTAAAAATCGTTTTATAGGTAGAAATTCCTTTAGGGCGAAATATTAATAGGTCCAGCAAAGTAAACTCCGACAGATGAGAAAGCCGCACCCGCACCGCTGGCAAATTTCCCATTGTTTAACTTGCAAACTGAGGCTTCATCTTAAAACATGTGATACATTTATGTATACCAAAATGAACTGCATTACGCCATTTAATGAGCCAAAATTTCTGTCTTATATAATTGAGTGTGAGCGATGAGCCTCCATGCAAGGTGCAAGCATGATTATAATTCAAGGCAAGACTCGTGAAATAATGTTCATAGAGTAATAAAAAGGATGTTTCTCATTCACTGACAACAAGGCATCGCGCAATCTTCCTCCGAGCCGTAAGACGCGCTCCTCCAAATCAAAATATGGGTTGAGAGGTAATAAACTGCTATCTCTTGGGACCGGCTTGCTAGAAGAGCGTGCTTTCCATTCCTTTTCAAAACAGTCTTTCTGTACCAATCTTATTACTTCTCTGAGGCTTTCCTCTAGCTCATCTGTTGATACCTCAGTTCGCTTACGCTCAGACTCTATTATGCGACAGTTTCGAATAAAACGTTGAACATATGCCATAACCCGAAGAAGTCGTGTTTACGATGAATATTGACATAAGAACATCGAGCTAGGCATCTCTTCCATTGATATCTTGTGGAAAATCAACTTCTTGTCTAAATACTCACATGTGAGACTAACTGTTGAACAATGTTATTGTTAGGCCATCCTTCCTCCAGCCCACTGCGAACCATGCCACCACAGATGGCCGGCAGGATTATCATTCGAAGGAACATGTCTCCATTGTCTTCCATTCGAGAGCTCCAGAATTTTGTTTATGCGATTTGAAACAAATACCTTCCAGTTTCCACCTCCTCCACGGATCCAACTGATGGTTTTCATTGAGTCGGACCAAAAAATAGTACTGCAAAAGTTTATATTAATTTGGAAATTCTGTTTTAAATACTTATAAATTTTCTAGCTTCAAGAGCAGCACACAACTCAGCTCTGGGTATGGTTATTTGTGGCTTAACAGGCAAGACCTTACATTTTCAGGGCAGAAACTCCGTATAAAATTCGTGATCCCCGGTTGGAACACGTAAATATGCAACCACTCCATAGCTGTGTAGTTCGCTGCTGCGTTATATAATCCCCATGTTATATATCGTGGTATGCGTATGTCTGAAATTTTGGGCAACTCCGTTAAAAACTTTTCCCATTCTTTACTAACGGCTGCTGGCACTATGTCATCCCAGCCAATTTTATCCTTGGTTACACCAATCGGACTCAGCCATCCCATAGGAATCGAATAACCTGGCAACTGTTGACGGAATTGACCGCTTCGTAAGTAAGCCTGCTGATAGTTCAAAATTTAAATGAAATCGAAATTCATCATCCACGGGCCTCCAGTGTATTCCCACCGTACGAATTGTGTCCACGCCATCAAGGTGTAACAATTCCTTCGGGTGCTGAACTAGCTCCACTGACCCAATTGCTAAAATATCATTCAATGACTTCCCAATTGTTGTCTTGCTCGAGTCGTCGAATACAACTAGGACCTTTGTAGTTAATGATGTTTGTTTGTTTTCAATGTTGAAATCCTCCTTCGGATGATGTTATAAATCCTAGGCGTAACCCGTTCCATTTGGCCCAGCTCCAGATACTCATTAATGGTGTGACAATAATCTTCTTTCAATTTGGTGTCCAGATAATCTAACGCTTCAGTGCGCTTCGAAATGTCGAACCAATCACCATAGTCTGATCCAGATGGGACAAAACGGGTGGACGTAAAAGATATTTTCCCGAGGATAAGCGCCGATGAGTATTGACAAAAAATTCCTGGCACCACCTCTCATCCGGTAAGAGACCTGGAGACTCATTCAATCGAATTGCTCTAGTTCCTAAGACTCGAATTCCTCATTTACATCATGAGTGTGTACCTTCACTGTGTGCGATGGCACCAACGACGCACGTTCGTAGATCTTTCAAGACACGATATAGTCCAAATGCGTATTTTGTTAGAGGTGAATCTGTTGGTCGTCGGTATGCTTCACCTAATATCAGCTCATCATAAATATCGCACCCGAGCACCTTGTGGAATAAAATAATTAGGATTGTCTGTCAGGCATTCTTTGACTCACCCTGGGTAGGACACACGCAAATATCTTATGCTTAACCTGTGGATCATATAGGGATACTAATTTTAACTCAATTCCTGCATTCGCTAAACCATTGATTTTTATATATACCCTTTTCCTTGTCAGTCGTAGTTGTTGGGCTGCACTCTCTGAAATGAACGATGCTTGAGAATCCAGATCCAAGAAAGCTGGAAACTTCAAGGGTTAGCCATCTTTGGACTCGGTGCTTGGACTTGGTGCTCATCCTTGCCGCAGACGATACATATGTTCGCTTGTCGAGTAATAAATGCAGATTTTGCGTCTCTTTGGCTTGCACGTAAGCTATATACAACTTGCCTTTTATTTCTGCGGCTATCTATTAGCCGTGTTGCCTCGCAACTTCCCGACGATGCCGTCATCATCGTTCGATATTGGGACTCGAGGTAAACACAAAGCTCTTCAAATGTAGGTAGATCTGGCGACGATGCTAATGAGCGTTCCCAATCTACTTTTAGTTGCTTAGTTAGCTTGCTCATCATATAATATACCAAAACTTGAGAATGCTGCTTTATGTCAACTCCAGCTTTCTCCAACGAATTCACACATGAGCGGCAGGTCTGTACAAACCGCCTTAGACACTCGGCGTCTCCATGTTGAACTGCTAATTGATGATCAAAAACATCCATGTAATGTAAAAACAATTCTCGTTTATTGTCATATAAATTCACCAGCATTCTCCATGCCACTGAGTAATTCAATTCTATCAATGTCAAGTGCTCTATATCTTCAAGTGCTCTACATGTTAAGTGCTCTACAGCTTCCTCTGAAAGCGAATCCTTTAAATAATGGAAGCGATGTAAGTCAGTAAGTCTCCGACAGTGATGGACACGCGATAGAAACACCTCCTTGAATGCTGGCCAATCTATGAATTTACCGCTGAAAGCAGCCTAACCGTGGGCAGATTCACTTTCTCCATAGGGGTTATTTCATAGTCTGATGCAAACGCGTCTCATTGAATGCGGTAGATGCCGGATGTCTGTGCTCCTTGTGCTCATACAACTCATTACGTAACTCAGCTACTCCCACGATGTAGGTCTCTTTAAACACATCCCTGATTGCCGTACCAAAATACCTTGTTCTAATCTCCTCGTTGTCCTGCACTCGTACAAGCTGCTGATGGTTGCGTTTAAATTCTCCGTTAATTTCTACCAGCGATTCATCAGCCTTGTCTTTTTTCAGTGATTTCTCCAACGATGTTAGGAGTGCAGTTTGCTCAAAATCAATACATGAGGTTTCCGGCCATTCTGATTACCTAACCTTACACGTTGGTGTCAAATTGCACTCACCCTTTTAATTAAGTCGCACTGTTTTCGGCAAACACAATCTAATGTCCAATTCCAAACTCCTACGTCCAATCGCCAAAAATCAATGCTCACAGGAGGCACCAAAAATATATTGTATATCGGCTGCGCCATGTGCGGAGCCTTAAACTGCCCGTAGATATGATGCAGCCTGCGGTGTGGTTAACAACCGAGGCGGCTTAGAGGGTTTTGCACGATCGTTGAAAATTTGAGAATAGAAAAAGTCCCAGACGGTTGCTCACATAAGTTATCGAGCGGGGTTGTTCATTTTAAAAGACTTAAACTTTTATTGAACTTAACCTTAATATTATAATTTTTAATCTGACCTACACAGACCATACGTCCGGTGACTTGGACTGACGCTCACAGACTTTAACATGTGTCGCAAATTCCACTGTTACTAAGCTAGCAATTTTAAAGCTCAATAGAATTACAAAATACAAGAAAGTAAGATAACTTAAAGTAACAGTACCTAAAGCTCGAGCGCTTGAGAAGGCCAATACATTCAACTCAACTCAACCGCGATAGCGCCTGATCCAATAAGTGATAAGTTAAAACTTTATGCGGCTGATCTAAGCACAGATGCATTTTCGTTACTCGCTCTTTTCATGCACTCTCTTATAATATCCGCTCTTAGGCCGGCGCGATTGCTCTTGTGCGTTGGCTGTAGCCCAAACACTCCTAATATTTTCCATTCCTCTCTCCTTTCTGCAAAAAATTCTTTAAACTACTCTTACTCCCCTGGGCCTGAAAATATGCCTAGGTGTCTACTATACTCCTTGTGTAGTGCTTTTTAATATAGCTAAAGCTTTTTAATATATCCCTTAAATCTTCTGTCTTTCCATCACTTTGGAAACAATCTTATATCGTTCGTCTCCACAAGAAAGGTGGAAAGTTTGAAATAAAAAATTATAGGGGCATTTGCTTAAATAATTGCAGCATTTCTTCAAATCAGTTGTCTCCCCTGTTCTACAAAGATTCGTACAGAATTGCTCAACTACGCCTAACCTGCATGAATTTACTTAATTGTTAAATGATGCTTTCCTTTCTAGAATGTAAACTTTAGTTAGTTGTTTGTGACAGTAACGGTAGGACCTTGTATAGAAGGGACCGGAAGGGTGGCAGGGAAATGCTGGTAATTGTATGAAATTTTTTTTAATGAAGATTTTTCACGAGGAGTGAATATATTAAATTTAGATTTAGTTATGCTAGAACAAGATTTTCTAAAATTATAAGTTATCACTGAATCGCAAGTAGTGTCAGAAGAAATCTGGCTTAAGAGGGGCAACAACAGTCAAAATATGACAGTTTCAATTTTGACCCATCAACATAGGGCTGACGATGAAATAGGAGTTGGTGGGGCTTTTAACAATCTAGGACAAGTTGCTCCAAAAGCTGAAGGAGCAGGTTCTAATAAAGGGTCTACAGGGACTACTCCAGAGGATACCACAAGGGTGATATCCTGACAATCGCTTGAAGAAGACGATAACGGCAGACAAAAGTGGCGTAGGTCTTAGGGCAAATGTAGAGGGAAAATTTAAAAATTGAGACTCTTACCGGCGATGAGGTTGAGATTCAAATTTATATTTGTTAAGCAACTCGAAGCTCGAGTAAAGTTAATCGAGCGCTGCTTAAACACATTATTAAGTTTAAAAAGTTAATTTCCCACAGAATTATAGACATTATACGATGAACAAATATAGGGCAAGCTAAAGCTCAAATAATATACGTACACAAACAATTTTTGTTTGGAGCAATAGGCAGAAGCAAAAATTTGTGAGAGCTCGATGCACAAGCAGAATATGCACCACCGAACATACCCACAAACAAGAGAGAACAAGAGAGCGCCAAAACAAATAATCAAAAACAAGAAAACGGAACTGAAGCTACGTTTGATAAATTAAGTAATTAATAAACTTACGCTGCACAACAGATAGCATTTTGTACAAGAAATAAAAGCTTTTTAAATAAAGCACATAAGATACAACATTTTCAAAGAAAAATCAGTTTGAAGCTTTAAAATACATAACAATTTAAGTCAATCTTTCTCAATCTGAGAACTCTTTCTCTCACCATCTAATCTCTCAGTTAAAAATCTACCGTCTTGAAACTTTACATATATCCGTCTTTCTGTTTAAGGCAGTACATATATCGGAACTGACCGGATTGAACCACTATGTCATAGCTGACATATGAATTTTTCGCAGCTATACAGTTCAGGGTATTACAAGATTGTGTAGAGTTTCTTGACATCTCCGACCCCATTAAGTATATATATTCTTGTTCAGCATCAATAGCCGGATCTAGCCATGCCTGTTTGTCTGTCCGTCCGCCAATCCGTATGTACGAACGCAAGGGTCTCAAAACCTACAAAAACTAGAGACTTGAAATTTTCAACGCAGATGCTCCTACAGCCAGCGCATTACATGTATGTATGTATGTATGTATGTTTTTATGTTTTCGATTGAGATCGATATCGAAATCCTGTTTTTTTTTCAGAAAATGGTTGCTTGGGGAGTTGCTATGGGTTATCGATAAATCGGTGCGGGCACTAAACACCTTAGAGTGCACCGAATTTTGCAGGGTGGCAACGTCTAGCTCAGGATCCACCGCCTTAAGCGAAAAAAAGTTGAGAGAGTATAGGCGGTTTCCCGTCTGATTTGTTCGTAGGGTAATGACAGGATCGGATGCCCTTCCTAATGCTCTTGGCCTACTCTGGGCCGTTGACCTAAACGTGCAGCTGTGCGTATGGGCAGAAACGGTGACCACATTTGAATGTATGCGTGTGCCGTATTTCGGTATCTATGATGTTAATGCCCAAATGTACAGCAGGAATTCTACTTGGTCAGCGGTTAACGGCTGATGTGTTGTGCGCGAGCGCACCTTTAAATAAAATTTTCGAGAAAATATAAGGTAGCATTGTTAAGCCGAAAAAAAATAAAACTGTCATTTTCTTTTCATTAATTGTGCGAAAAAAAATATAGAATAAAATCACATGCGATGAAATAACGCCACGCAATATAATATATATATATATATATATATGTATATCTATATGTACCATTTGAAGATCGAGCAGCGCATCAATTCAATTTTCTTTAAAGTGTCGGGCCACACAAAATCTTGGGCAGTAAATAACACAAAATAAATGAAAACCAATAAATAAAAATCGGACTAAGTCCAATATAGTCCAGGTCCAAGCTCACGTCAACGGAGCTGGGCCGAAGGGCGGTCAGAATCTGTGGCCCGTCTAGGTTGCTGTAAAGCGGAGACAAGATATTTTCATAATTAAGCTAAAGTTTTTTTTTGCCTTCTATATAACTTAAAATTTAATTTGAAAAAAAAGGGGGAAAACATATATTGCATAGTTTGCGCCGAAAAGGAGGACCCAATGGTTACGGCCAGTGCCAGGGGAACCTGAAAAGGAAAAGTTTATGAATGTGTGGGGGAGCCAATCGATCACATTAAGAGATTTATAAATTTATTCTCCAACGTTGTTCCCGGCGGCAATTGGACATAGCTTTTGTTGTTATTCTGCTATAAATTAAATGGTTGAAATTAATACCCATTGTTCAAAATTTAAAGATAAAACGTAGTATAATACGCACCTGTTGACAACCTGAAGGCAAATGTCAGCTTGCACGCAATTATAAATAACTGAGTGAAGATATAATGTAAAGAGAAAATAAAATAAGAAATAACATTAATTGTTATTCATAATGAGAAATGCGGTCAATTACATACATACATACAATTTGGCCATCCAGAGGACAAAATGAGGGAGATGAATGTTGGTGACCGTCTCAGGTAGGGCGGAGACGACGGGTCCGATCTGGAAAAGTAAAGTGGATTAATATGGTTTTTTTGTTAATTTATATTAGCGCCCCACCTTTGTTGTATACTTATTGTCACAGCTGTTAGTGTTGTTCATTTGTTAGAAGTTCCGGCTGTTTGTTGTTTATCGCTAATGTGGTTCATTTTGGATAGTGCTGTGTAGGTCTGTTTTGCTACAGACGTCGTAGCTTTTTTGATATCGATTGTGCGGACTGCGGGCCAGGGATCCGACTACACCCAGAGAACCGATGAGCCAGCCGGCGCGGCTCAAAGAGAAATAAACAGTCTGTTACAAAATCTTTTAGGTTGTTAAAGCTCGAGCCACCAAACTTGACATGTAGCTTCAAACTGTAAGAGCTAGGAAGCTGAAATTTTCACTGTCGTTACCCTTTGCGATGAAGGTGCACGTTAAGACGGGGTTTCGGGAAATTCCACCCGCAAGTATTGAAAAATCGGGAAAAACGTTTGTATGAAACTTTTTTGTTTACCATCCGATTGGCCTCAAACTCAATTTCAAAGTTCTTTGTTCAAATTCATTTGAGGGGTGTTTCACACTTTTCCAAAAATGTATTCCTCCTTGGTGGAAATGGGGGTCAAAGATTTGGTGGATGACGTTACGTGCTCAAATTCATTTTCAAGGATCTATATGAAAAATCATTTGAGACGTGTTTCACATTTTTCGCAGAATCAAAGCATCCTCGGTAGAAATGCGATTCTAAGATTTTTTTGGTGCAGTTTTAAGTTTTGCCCGATTTATCTCAAACTTATTTTTAGAGCTCTACATAATAACATAATAGCTTAATACGTGTTTTAGCGATTTGGGAAATTCCACCCGCAAGTATGGAAAAATCGCGAACAACGTTTGTATGAAATTTTTTTGTTTACTATCCGATTGGCCTCAAACTCAATTTCAAAGTTCTTTGTTCAAATTTATTTGAGGGTTGTTTCACACTTTTCCAAAAATGTATTCCTCCTTGGTGGAAATGGTGGTCAAAGAATTGGTGGATGTCGTTTTGCCCTCAAACTCATTTCTAAGGATCCACACAAGAAATCATTTGAGACGTGTCTGACATATTTCGTAAAATCTAAACTCCTTCGGTGAAAAGTGCATTTTAAAGATCTTTTTGGTGAATTTTAGGTTTTGTCCGATTTGCATCAAACTTATTTTCAAAGCTCTACATAAATATATGATGAATACGTGTTTTAGCTATTTGGGAAATTTCACTTGCAACAGTGGTAAAAGGGCGGAAACTTTTAAATGAAAGTAGTTTGTTTACCGTCCGCTCAGTTTCAAAATCATTTTCAAATCTTTTTGAGAACATTGATTTTATAACATACGTGCCACGGGCAAGGCCGGGCTATACCAGCTAGTACATATATAAATTATCTTTCATTTTATAGCTATCGCCACCTCCTCGCTACTATAAATCATATAAATAAAACAATTTGGACTACCCACAAAATAAAGCCGTAATATACAATATACAAGGAATATTCTATCACACAATAAGATCTACTATTGAAAATTGCATTAAGATATGTTAAGAAACACAGAAGTTTTTAAAGAAAATGTATGCTTATATTAACACGTGTTTGTAGTAGTTAGCGCAAATCGCGTAACCTAACATACACGGCTTTATTCAATTCTATCACTAACCATAGAACATCTAGACTGGATAACTAGAGTAAAAGAATGGGACCATGCATATTTTTGACGGCAGGTCCAAAGTCGGGTTCGTTTTTGTTCGGGTACAAGACACGCTCACTTGCTCAGCGAGCAAGAGAGTAAGAAATACATATGATTTGTGATGTAGAACGGCATCGCTGTCTTTAATTTCGCTCCCACTATAGGAAGCTGCTTTGGCTTACTCTCATCCATATGATTTGTGCGATAGAACGGAATCGCTGTTTTTATCTCTCACTACAGGAAACTGCTTGGGCTTACTCTCAGTGCTCTCTCATTATGTCTAGGAATCGTTTAGATGTATATGTGTGTATGAGCCCGTACAAGCAACAATGCGCACAATTTCTTCCCTTTTGAAGCGACGATCAATATAAAATAATCAAAGGCTTTGCCTTTGACTTGCTATGCACACAAACTTTCATATTTTGTATATGAATAAAAGAAATTTATTCGTTTGTGTGTCTGCTGGCTGCCTGCGTGTCTGATGCAAATTTGACAAGATTCGAAGTTTTTGGGATTTGTGAATTTCGAGCTCCACGCACAGACACACACCCATAAAAGTGTGTGAATGGCCAGATCATGGGCGCGAAGGAAATCATTATTGGCACGCGTCTGACGCGCGAGTAACCGAAGGGAATCCTGATACCTGTGTTGAAGATGTCTTCCTTCTTGTTATTTGTAATTAGTTATGCTGGTGGTGGATTCCTCCATTTCAAAGGTAATTCAAATAAAGAATGCAACCGCTTTGTTTCAATGTTCAATTCAAACTGAAAACTCTTAGCTGCCAAGCTTATGTCGTCGACGGTGTCCCAACTTCATACTCTGTCGCAACATCAACATCCTGTCTATTACTGATATTGCGTTTTTATGTTGATTTAGCAGAATAGTGCTACTATGTGGGCACTTTTAGTCAAGTACAGGGTGTCTTGACTAACGTCCCCTACACAGTGAAAATTGCCTACTTTGGCTTACCCCGTGGGGGCTTGAGGGGTGCCATCTCAAGAGGGGCTGAGATGGTAAGTCCTCCCCCCACCCAGTATGGAGTGAGGGCCATAAGGATGGTATAGCCAAGATTCTAGTCGAGAGGGTATCCATCGGGACGAACGGAATTTTCCTTGATTTACATGCTCATAATACGCTTATTATTAATGGTAATCATCATCATCATCATCATTGGTAATCACAAATAGGGTGTAAACTATAAATAGGTGGTTTGTAATGGTGCTTTTGATGCGAATGATGTCATTTCGACTAATTAAGGGTTCGTAATCTACTATGGGCAGCTTATTTATATTAAAGGTAAAATAGTTTGGTAAAATTAACATTTTTGATTCATTTGCAGATAATGGGACAATGTGTACCAGTTTTTATTTGTTTTTGTCAAATATTGGTATCTTAATTTTAGACATAACAATTGTTTCCTGTATATAACCTTCTAGTGTTAATAGTCTATATAAATGTTCTTCTAATTATACTACAATATCTTGTTCGGTTATAAGCTTATTAATTACTTCGAATTCTTCTTTAGCTAAAAAGAGTTTTGGAATGGCTTTTAATTTTGTTAACAAAATACTTTTTGCGATATTATTTATTTGTTTACATTAATTCTGGATATATGTTGTAGCAAATGTTTTTATATATATATTATTCTTATAATTTTTTATAAAGATGCTTATGACTTTTTGCTCTTTCTTAATAGGTTCGGTTATGTTTTTAAATCTTAGAGCTATTTCCTTCGCTAAATAGAGTTTTTAGATATATGTTTTTAACAATTTTTTCTTCAATTTGGTATCGTTATCTAGGAGGACTTGGTGTTTGGTAAACTTGGGTGCTAATTTATTTTTTTTATTCTCTTTTCCAAAAATGGTGTTCTGTTTTTCTTATATCTCTGGGTCTTGTTTCTCGTCGTTCGATCTTTTTATTATAATTTGCATTTTTTTTAAAATTTTCATAAATAGTCATGCTCGTTATTGAATGTCGCATCTCTGTCGAACAAATGTGGTCATCCAAAGAAAACCTTTTATGGGGTATAATTAGTCGTGGAGTGAATAGCATTGTTGTAGGTAATGAAAATTTCTGTCAAGATTTCGTTATGATCGCAATCCAATTTTTCTTCTTTTCTTTAATTGTTTACAATACGGTAAATTTCCGTTAGGGATGAATGCAATTTCTCTATTGGAGAGTTGATAGAAGATTGTTGAATAGAAAAAGCCCCTAAAAAGTCTTTCTGAAAATTCCGCACCCTGATCGCATAAAACTTCCTTAACTGTTTTCTCGTTTAGTTTTTTGTGATCTATTACTAGTCTCTATTTCTTTTCATTAGAATCAACTATGTTTTTTGACACCAAAAAGGTGTCTAATGATATCCTGATCTAGTAATTTTTGTATTTTTTCTTGGATTTGCTGACGTTCTTTTATACTATATCGGAATGGTTTGGTATAAATTAGTATGTCTTCCGTTGTGTTGACTCTATGTTTCACTAGGTTAGTGAAGGTAAGAGGGTCTCCTTCTTGGTAAAACAAGTTTAGAAATTTCAAACACCGATTTTTAAGTTCTCTTTTCTCTTCGCTGTTAAAGTGGTCGGTACGTATACTAGAGTGGAAATCTTTGATTTTGCTGGTTGTTTCATTATTGGGTACTAATATAAGGTTAACTTCCAAATAGTCTTGTTTCGTATACTTTTCGAATTCAAGTCGTGTATCCAAACAAGAGATCTGTGTCTCGTTTGAAAGGTTATTAAATGCCATGAAACTTAATTTATTTTTGGCAGAATACAGTCCTCCTGATATAAATACCACAACTTGCCGTTTTCAATATTGTTGTATTACTTTCTTTGATCCTTCTTTGAGTTTGATCTCGATGTTGAAAGATTTTGTTTGAAAAGATCTTTAGAATATCTATTCCAATTAAACAATCGAAATGGGTAGAATTGGAATAATATAACAATAAGGCGTTTTATTTGCAAATTCTTTAAAAAGAGGGAGAATCGTTTTGTTGCTCCACTTTATGCATAGAACCCTTATGCTGCGAATTTTCTGGATATCTGTTCGATTGCTTGTTGTTGGTCGGAAGTGCTTTCCTTAGGCATGATCGCCAGAATGTTATTGTGTCTTCTTTGTTTGGAATTGTCTCTGTCATAACTTTCGTTATGGCTGCGTTTGTCATAGCGTCTTTCGTTATTCCTTTGATTCTGATTGTTACGATAGTTTTGTCCGGATCTGTTGTCTTGTGGTCTATACTCTCGAGTTCGTTCTTGCTTTTTCCTATTTACCTGGAAAAAGTAGATTTCTCTTTCTTTAAGCGCCCATGCTAGTGCCTCCCGAAGGTTGGTAGGCCTCATGGACCTTACTGTGGCTCCTAATGGGCCTCAATATGAATGAGACTATTTTAATTTCGCAAACTTTATCGTACAAACCACGTAGGGACGATCCTCCTTGTACTAAATTATGTAATTCGTACATAAGGATCGGTTCATCTCCTTTGTCTGAACAATATACAAGTGGTGCGTCTTTAATTTCATGCCAACTGAGGCTAGCACCTGCTTCTATAAAAGCTTTGTTTGCGTTGCCTTCACTTTTGTTCCTAATTGATCTGAAAAGCATCTGGCCTTAGGGGGTGTCCTCTGTTCTCTTTATAAGTAGAAGAATTTCTTCCACATTATTGATGAACTCGCTCAGTGTCTTTGGATTATATATGCCTCTCCTTGGTTAGGAGGGGGCGAACTTGAAAATGAAGTCATGGGAGTATTAATGTCCGTTCTAACAATTGTCCGGTTTTCCTTAACGCCCGAAAGGCTAGAACTAATCTTTTGTTTACTTCTGGCATTTGGGATAAGTCTTTTTACTCTCCCAATATTCAACATTTACTGACTTCTGCTTATACTTTGGTTGTTTACCATTTGTTGTCTTGCTACCTTTCCAAACTCTGACTTAATTTGTTAATATTTAATCTAGTTTTAAGTGTTTGTGTTTAGTCTTATATATGTATGGTGTACGATTTGTTTTTGATTAGATCACTTATTAATAGTTTTCTATTTGATTGTTATTTAAAAAAACAAACGAAGCTTGCGAAGGATAAAGGTCGCCGTGATGGAACGTATGTCTTATCTGTAGATTGGATATTATTAGTAATGTATTCGCTATGAATTTTATTTTATAAATATGAAGTGTGACATGGTAAAACAAATAATTGCATTAGTTTTTGTATTTGTAAAAATTAGCGATGTTCGCACGATGGTGTTATTATCATCGGTAAGTCGCACTAAAATACCGATTGAACATAATTGTCGCAACTTGTTTTGTCGCATAAGTGGGTAGTTTAATTAGTTGTATATTTCTGCCTTTGGTGCACAAATCGCCCTGAAATGTAGCACCACTTGCAGTTTATTTGAACTGGTTGTGTCGCGTAAACGACATGTTCGATGGGCTTCCTTGTGTGTTGCTGCCTTTGGTCTATTAGTCGCCCTGAAGTATAGCCACGGCAGCAAACTCTTCAAACTTGTTGTATCGAGTTGCTTTTGGGTTCGATTTGAGTTGTCATCTTTGGATATGAGAGTCGCAGTGAAATACATATCCAATTACAGCTGTTTTCAAACTAATTGTACGAGGGAATTTTTTAAAGTTTTGTAACTTATCGTTTCGTTGACATTTGTAAGTCGTCCTGAAATGCAACAGTTTCGACATCACTGCTCGTATCACATTGTGTGTGTATTAACCCTTATTTATTTATTATATCCTGAGCCCATTGAAAATGGGTAAAAAGGGTATAATGTATTTTTGCAAATGTATATAACAGACAAAAGGAAGCATCTCCGACCCCATAAAGTATATATATTCTTGATCAGCATCAATAGCCGCGCCGATCTAGCCATATCCGTCTGTCTGTCCGTCCGTCTGTTGTATGTATGAACGTAAGGATCTCAGAACCTTAAAGAGCTAGAGACTTGAAATTTTAGATGTAGGTCCTCGTAGTCCATGCTAAGGTCGAGTTTGTTTTCAATAATCGATAACTTACTCCGTTTCCAAGCAATCGATAAAAATCGATATCAACATCCTGTTTTTTTAGCAAATTGGGTAAATATTAAGAGCTAGAGTCACCAAACTTGATATGTTTATTCTAGAATAATATATATATTAATTATCTTTCATTTTATACCAATCACCACCTTCCCACTTCTACCTCATAGCAATAAATCAAGTTAATAACCCAACTTGTATTGCCAACCAATTTAAGCCACAATTTGAATGCAATTTACTTTTTGAGAATACACAAATATTCTATGGTACAATAAGATATACTGAAGAAAATTTCATTAGGATCGATTAAGAAACACGTGTTTGTAGCAGCAAATTCCAAGAATTTCTGTATTCATGTGCACACACACATTCAGGCGCGGCTGCTTGAAATTCTATCAACAGCATTGCAATTGCGATTGTATTGTTTTCTGTGCTGCTATTTTAATGGCTCTTGAGTAGGGGCGGTGGCAAGTTGCGTGGTATGTCGCGAGTTCGAGCCCTACCGAGGAAAATATTTTTTGTTGAGTAGAGACGGCGGTAAGTAATGCGGTTAGTTGCGAGTTCGAGCCCTGCCAAAGGAAAATTTTTTATTTTTCATTTATCTTTATTATTAGAAACGAGCGCGAAGTGCGATCTGCATCTGGTGTTGGAATAAGAGGATTTCGGATATCCCCTAGTCGGGAACACCCGACTAGAACTTCTTACTTGTTTAATTATATATTTGAGGGCTTTTTTTGAAAATTCGCTTGAAAACGACGGAGTGAATTCAAATAATTGGAAAAAAAAAATGATCAGAAGGGGTTTAAGACTCTTGTTAACAAAGCCAAATGCTCCGAGAAACATTGCATTTCCTTGCTGTCTTTTAAAAATAAGCACATATTTCGCTGTCATACTTTTGCAATAGCATTAGATTAAGATAGATCTAATCCGAAGTCCTTTATGACATTGGCTAACATAACATCTGCATCCGGTACACAATTACCAGATACTGAAGCTGATAGCAATACTTTCATTGATGGATACCCTGAACCCATTAAAAATGGGAAAAAGGCGTATATTGTATTTGTGCAAAATGCAAATGTATGTAAAAGGCAGAAGGAAGCATCTCCGACCCCATAAAGTATATATATTCTTGATCAGCATCAATAGCCGAGTCGATCTAGCCATGTCCGTCTGCCTGTCCGTCCGTCCGTCCGTATGTATGAACGCAAGGATCTCAGAACCTATAAGAGCTAGAGATTTATTTTGAAATTTTAGATGTAGGTGCTCCTAGTGCCTGCGCAGATCGAGTTTGTTTCCGATAATCGATAACTTACTCCGTTTCAAAGTAATCGATAAAAATATCGAAATCATGTTTTTTAAGCAATTTTTGTAAATAATAATATGAGCTAGAGTCACCAAACTTGACATGTTGCTTCTAGAAAAGTATATATATATCAAGTATCTTTCATTTTATACCTATCGCCACCTCCCTGCTACTCTCTATCTATTAGCTGGTGTTGGTGTTGTTAACTTGTTTTTGATTATTTATAGTTAGTGCTGCTTATTTAAAAAAAAAAAACAGTAACATCAAAATGCATTTTAAACAACAAATAACAAGTAAGAGGTTCTAGTCGGGAGCTCCCAACTACGGAATACCCTGAGCCCTCTTCTTCCAACACCAAATGCAGTTCGCGCAACGCGCTCATTTGAAGTAATAAAGATAAATTAAACAATTAAGAGGTTCTAGTCGGGAGCTCCCGACTAGGGGATACCCTGAACCCTCTTATTCCATCACCAAATGCAGCGCGCGCTTATTGATAGAGAGTAGCGGGGAGTTGGCGGTGGGTATAAAATGAAAGATAATCGATATATATATACTATTCTAGAAGCTACATGTCAATTTGGTGACTCTAGCTCTTATTATCGATTACTTGGAAACGGGGCAAGTTATCGTTTATCGGAAACAAACTCGATCTGCGCGGGCACTAGGAGCACCTACATCTAAAATTTCAAGTCTCTAGCTCTTAAAGGTTCTGAGATCCTTGCGTTCATACATACGGACGGACGGACGGACGGACGGACGGACGGACGGACGGACGGACGGACAGACAGGCGGACATGGCTAGATCGACTCGGCTATTGATGCTGATCAAGAATATATATACTTTATGGGGTCGGAGATGCTTCCTTCTGCCTGTTACATACATTTGCACTTTGCACAAATACAATATACCCTTTTTATCCATTTTCAATGGGTTCAGGGTATAAAAACGTCCCTTATTTTTGTTTTTTTCTTATAGCTTTTATATTATTAAAAATATTGAATATATTTTTTATTGTTAAATAAATTTAAATTATAGTTAAAGAAAACTGCATTTATACTTTTTTTATTGCTCTTCTGCAAGTAAGTTATTTTCGTTACCAACGTAAATTTTAGTCGGTGTACGAAGACATTATTGGTACACTATATACATACATACATATAAATACATATGCGTGTACATCCCTATGATTGTTGGCGCAAACGATTGTTAATACCATAATATATTTGTATGTATGCAGTATGTACATATGGACATACATATGTATGTACGGTCTTTGTTGTTATAGGGGGTTGGCAGCACACGAAGTCATAAAAATGGGTTTTGAAGTTGAGTTTGTATACATACGATTAATATATGTACATACATATGTATAAATGTATACAATTGTGTATGTATGTTTTTGTATATGTAGGTATGTCGTAAATTCATGAACCATGAAGTAAATTTCTAAGTATGTATGTTAATACAATGTTGGTATTGTGCATACATACATATGTATGTACAATGTATTTGTATGCTTCTTTGGCTGCTAACGTGTGAAGTTTTTACTTTTCAAACAGTTCTATAACAAATGTTGTCTTAAAAGCAGTTGGTTTCACCTCTGTGTAACCAAAATTTTCGTTTTTTTTGTGATAAATTGATTGAATTATTTCGTGAAATGGAGAAATTTATTGTATACATAGATCTGAAAATGATGACAAATTGAAAACAAATGAAGCTGCGCAACCGAATAAAATATATAAGACAACAGTGTGCTCAGTCTTTAATAATATGTGGGGGAAACAGGTAATATAATTTTTGTATTTACAAATGTATGTACATACATACGTAAGTGATAAATCGATCAAAATATTTTACGTAGTTGATATGTACATCTCGCTACTCAACTATAAATATTTGTAAGACAACAGTCTCGTTAGTTTATATTTTTGCATACTTATACGTATGCATGCATAAATTGGTTCAGTTCGGAGGGTATTCAGATTAAAAGTAAAATACAAAGAATGCAATAGCTAAGTCGAAGCCTTAGAATTCCAGGTGCAGAGCGCTTTAGCCAAGAAATGCAGCAAAGGTGTATCGTGCAGGTGACCAATTTCTAAGCGGATGTTTCGCATTAAGCTAGCGCTGACCGCTGGGCCCGCCGCTGTCCGCTGCGCATGTGTGGCTAACCGTCGAAACGCTGCGTTGGCGTTTTTCATTAGTAGCGAACAGTATGTGGTTAACTTATGTATATGTTTGTAAATGCATACATACATACATATATGTATCTACAACAACCAAGTCTGTAAAACCAAAAAAAAAGTTTGATCGGTTCGTTTCACGGTTTGAGCCAAGTCTCCCCTGAGATTCTGATCGTGAATCTGGTTTCCCACATCCGAGAGCTTTGGGAGTGCTCCGAATATTAATTCGCAAAATATTGTTTTTTTTTATACCCTGAACCCATTTAAAATGGCTAAAAGGGGTATAATGTTTTTGAACAAAATGTAAATGTATGTAACAGGCAGAAGGAAGCATCTCCACTCCCATAAAGTATATATATTCTTGATCAGTATCAATAGCCAAGTCGATCTAGCCATGTCCATGTCTGTCTGTCCGTCCGTCCGACCGTCCGTCTGTCCTTATGTATGAACCCAAGGATATCAAAACCTATTAAAGCTCGAGACTTGAAATTTTAGCTGTAGGTCCTCCTAGTGCCTACGCAGAACGAGTTTGCTTCCAAATTTCGATAACTTACTCCGCTTCCAAGCAATCGATAAAAATCGATATCGAAATTCTGTTTTTTGAGCAATTTTGGTAAATAATAAGAGCTAGAATCACCAAACATGATATGTTGCTTCTAGAATATTATATATATATCAAGTATCTTTAATTTTTTACCTATCGCCACCTCCCCGCTACCACCGCAGAGCTATAAATCAAGTTAATAACCCAACTTGTATTGCCAACCAATTTTAGTCACAATTAAAATGCAACTGACTTTTTGAAAATACACAAAAATTCTATGGTACAATTAGAGATACTGTTAAAAATTTCATTAAGATCGGTTTTTGTTTTTCGCTATTTTGACTGCGCATGTACACACACACATTCATGCGCTACGACTTTGAAATATATCAACAGCATTGCAATTGCAATTGCGATTGTTTTCTGTGCTGCTTTTTTAATTGGTTTTTTTCTCAATAAGACTGTATTAGTGTGGCTGTTGCGTAAAGGAAATGGCAAGCGGTGAGGTCTGTCGGGAGTTCGAGCCCTACCGAGGAAAGTCGAGTCGAGTCGGCAGCAAGTTCGGCAGCGGTCAGTTCAAAATTCGAACCCTACCAATGGAAATTTTTTTTTTAAATATATGTTTATTAATTCAAACAAGCTGCATTTGGTGTTGGAATAAGAGGATTCAGGGTATTCCCTAGTCGGGAGCTCCCGACTAGAACCTTTTACTTGTTTAAAAATAAAGACTGTCAAATATCTTTCTCAGTTCAATAGCTGCTTTAAATAAACTACCCGAAACATTTATTTTATGTAAATTTTCAACTCTCTCATCAGTAGTCTTAATTCTAAATTTGGTCAAAATCAATTTGCTCAACTTTTCAAACGAGAACTTTATCTCTATATATAAATCAGTTTGTCCGTAAAATCTAGGAAGCTTAAATACAACAAATATGTTTTGTAGACAGTCGCGAACGCGAACGTCATCAGGTACCTCCTAGTCCGGCAATCCCGTAGCAGCAGTGTTGCTTGCAACTGCATGCTTTATATTTTAATACGTGAAAGTGTTTGAATTCAAAAACTGAAAATGTAAATAAATTATTTTAAGCTAAATTACGATTAGAAGAGGAGATCCGCCAACGCTGAGGCTAAACGGACTGACGCTAAACCAAAAGAGCGAAACAAAATACTTGGGCGTCACCCTTGATAAGCGTTTAACTTTCGCTAGCCATATTAATGTTGTGCAACGCTGCCGAAATAAACTGGTCAAGCTAAATTGGCTGCTCAACCCTCGCAGCAAACTTTCGCTTGCAAGCAAACGACTTGTCTACTTGCAAGTTGTGGCACCCATCTGGCGATACGCCATACAGATCTTGGGCTTGGCTGCTCCTTTAAACAGGAAGAGACTCCAATCCCTTCAAAATAAGGCTCTCCGCCGGATGGCAGGCGAGCCATAGTACGTGCGCAACAGCGTCCTCCACAGATATCTGCAGATACACTGGGTTGAAGACCAAATCAGGACCCACTGCGCCCTTTACAATAACCGGCTAGCCACACACGCCAAGAGGCTCGCTAATACTCAACAAGGTGCCCGCCCCATTAGGAGATTAAGGAGAAGGAAATTTACCCAGATACTCCACCCCCAACTGCGGCCACCCATCCCTAGGGCGACGCAGCCTCCTCTTCTCAGGCCGATGACCTGATAAATGATTGTAAACCTCACAACATAACAAATTTAAACTAGTTTTTCTTGACAAAAACCTGGCGAATATAACAAACGACAAACAAATGGTGCATAAGGCAATTAGCGACCTTAAAAGCCGTTTATTAAATATAATAAATAAAACAAGTAAGAGGGAATACCGTGAACCCTCTTATTCCAACACCAATAAAGATAATTTAATAAATTAATAAAGATAAATTAAAAAAAAAAGTTCCCTTGGCAGGGTTCGAACTCGCAACTGACCGTATTACTTGCTGACGACTCTACTCAACAGACAAACCAGCAAAAAAAAAAAAAAGATAGTTTCCCCGGTAGGGCTCGAACTCGCGACAGACCGCAACACTTGCTATGCTCTACTCAACAGCCACACCAATAATTAAGAATTATTGAGAAAAAACCGTACTAAAATAGCATTACAGAAAAAAATCGCAATTACAATGCTGTTAGAATGCAATAGAATGCGAAGCAGACGTGCATGAATGTGTGTGTGTACACTTGATGTTTTCGCTAGCTGTGCCATCCAATATGCGCAGTTACATATAACTTTGGTTTTCTCTTAACCGATGTTAATGAAATTTTCTACAGCATATATTATTGTACCATAGAATATTTGTTTATTCCCAAAAAGTCAATTGCATTTAAATTGTGGCTTAAATTGGTTGGCAATACAAGTTAACTTGATTTATAGCTCTGCGGTGCTAGCGGGGAGGTGGCGATAAGCACAAAATAAAAGATACTTGATATATATATAATATTCTAGAAGCAACATATCAAGTTTGGTGACTCTAGCTCTTAATATTTACCAAAATTGCTAAAAAAAACAAGTAAGAGGTTCTAGTCGGGAGCTCCCGACTAGGGGATACCCTGAACCCTCATATTCCAACACCTAATGCAGCTCGCGCTAATAGATAGAGAGTAGCGGGGAGGTGGCGATAGGTATAAAATGAAAGATACTCGATATATATATACTATTCTAGAAGCTACATGTCAAGTTTGGTGACTCTAGCTCTTATTATTTACCAAAATTGCTTAAAAAACAGGATTTCGATATACATTTTTATCGATTACTTGGAAACGGGGCAAGTTATCGAATATCGGAAACAAACTCGATCTGCGCGGGCACTAGGAGCACCTACATCTAAAATTTAAAGTCTCTAGCTCTTATAGGTTCTGAGATCCTTGCGTTCATACATACGGACGGACGGACGGACGGACGGACGGACAGACAGACGGACATGGCTAGATCGACTCGGCTATTGATGCTGATCAAGAATATATATACTTTATGGGGTCGGAGATGCTTCCTTCTGCCTGTTACATACATTTGGATTTTGCACAAAAACATAATACCCCTTTTACCCATTTTTAATGGGTTCAGGGTATAAAAACAGTATGTCGATATCGATTTTTATCGATTGCTTGGAAACGGAGTAAGTTATCGATTATCGGAAACAAACTCGATCTGCGCAGGCACTAGGAGGACCTACATCTAAAATTTCAGGTCTCTAGCTCTTATAGATTCTGAGATCCTTGCGTTCATACATACGGACAGACGGACGGACGGACGGACGGACAGACAGACGGACGTGGCTAGATCGACTCGACTATTGATGCTGATCAAGAATATATATACTTTATGGAGTCGGAGATGCTTCCTTCTGGCTGTTACATACATTTGCATTTTGCACAAATACTATAAACCCTTTTTACCCATTTTCAATGGGTTCAGGGTATAAAAACCCAATAGATATGTGCTTGGGTGAGATCGAAATCACAGATGTACAACTGTTCAGAGTGTGATGTTGCCAGTAAATTAATTAATGATACAGGACAAGGTCAAGGTAGCAAAATAGATCGGGCTCCGTGGCTCTTAGGCGAATTAACAAGATTTCAAATATTAGGTCGCGGTTTTATAAAAATTTGGGAAATCTGGAATATTTGTATAACTTAGCTAATTTTAAAGTCAAGTTGTTTCTGCTTACATAACGCATTTGAGACAATCTGAAACTTCGTTTCTGGCCTTTGCAAATATCTCCGTCTGATTTTTATCGGTTTTTTTGTTTATTGGAACTCTAGCGCTCCGTTAAAATTTCTTTTCCCTTAGCAATACGTGCCAACTAGCTGCGCGTGTAACGTTCTGGTTACGATCAGAGATTAATCACTTGCTACCCGCTTAGCCGTGCAACTTTTAAACTGCACATTAGAGTTTTCGCTGTCGACCACCGAGATGAAGTTTCGCTCTTGCGGCGGCAATTTGAAAGGTGGCTACTCTGCTTGTCGCTTCATTTCCCAATCCCTTCAGCGCAGACATCATGATCTCCCAAGTTCCGCTAGTGGACGCAATTCCTCCCGCCAAAAATCCACAGCCGCCAGGATTGAGTTCATCCCTGCGTGAATGCTTTCCAGCCAGAAGGGGCACTGAACGACTTAGGCTACTATAGCTAATTCTCCATGCGGGATTTGTTGTTTGTCTCTTACGATCATCGGTGTCTATTGATAGCGGGGGCTACCGTCCGTGCTTAGTCCTGGACCCGGCTTGGAGCATCCCAGCAAGACTATTTCCTTACAACTTTAAGCAGATACATATTCAGTAATTCGGTCCTTAAGATTATGATTTAACCCAATATTGAATTTCGAACACATGTATGGATAAAGAAGTTATAAGATGATCAGAGAAAACGAAAAATTCACTTTTATTATATTTATTATTGTTATTATTTTTGTTTTATAACGACGAATATTACGGTAATCCTTGTTCCTGACTTCAAAAACTACCTCTGACATCATACTTATTGGAAGAGAAACATAGCTTATGATGTCCGCACCGTGTATAAATATTTTATAAATAGACTAAACCATGTAAAATCATGGAAATAGCCTTCGCAGGTAAAATAACACTAAATAGATGTATAATAGATTCACTTACTCCTGCTATCTAAGCAGTTATGTTTTGGTGTTGAAAGACTCTTCTGTCTATATTTCCATTGTTGGTTTTGCTACTACCACACATGGAGATGTCTACCACCAGCCCCATTTCCTTCCTTAACTTAATATGTACAAATATTATATTTGTTTCAAAAATTCGCTTTTTAGCATGTCAGACTTGCTTATCCTGTATATATTTACGTCTATAAAAATATAAGGGATAAAATCTTAGAAGTTAATCCTAGCACGAGGAATTTATAAAGCATATTCCAACAAATTAATGTTAATTGAGATTTTTGTATCTTGCTTATCCTATATATAAAATATTTGAACAAATTAATGTTAATTTAGATTAACTATATATTCCAGAGGCTTATCCAGCGATTTTTGCTTGGTTTTCGCAAGAAACCATGGTTCTGCCACACAAAGTTCATAATATTCTCTGTTCCAGCTTATTATAGTTACGGTTATACATGTATAATTGAACCAAAGCATAAGGCGATGCTCACGTTAGGTTACATTAAGATAAAGTGGTTCGTTCTAATACGGAAATCAGTGTTTGGTGCCACCAGCGGTGATACACTTAAGGTTAACTCATTAGAGATTTTCGGGTTCTGTGATGCATTAAATCTAGCTTACGGTGGAGCAATTTTTGGAGTGTTATAAGTTCGCGTGGTTACTGCCAAGTCCAAGGTCTTACCAGAGCTGCAAGCAGTACTTTTAATTGCAAAGATTATTGCCAAGGATCTCACTTATGTATATTCATCTTAAGGTTTTGAGGCACAATATATTTCTTTGGCTATATAACCTTTTTCCCACATTAGGTGCGGACTCTACGAATAGTTTTAAACACGTCTCAAATATATTCCCAAAAATCTTTGAATATGATTTTGACACCGATCGAATGGTAAACAATAAACTTTTATGCAAATGTTGTCCGCCAAATTTTTAAAATCGTTGATAAACGTTTTCAAAAAATTTTTATGTTGGGCTTTGAAAATATGTTTGAAATCAATCAAACAAAACTTAAAAATTTCCCCAAAAAATCTGGGATCCGCATTTTCCACAAAGAAAGATAAATAGAAACGTTTTAAATAAATTTCGCTGCTTTTTTGTGTTGGAATACGAAGGTTCAGGGTATCCCCTATCGGGCACTTTACTAGAACTAGAGCTTACTTACTTACTTGTTTTTTATACCAAATATGCCCCTGCCGTAGAAGTAAAAGAAAACAAGGGAAAGAGTGGTAACTTACTTTTCTATATACAAGTAAGTGTGAGTCATTGATTCAAAATATGATATTATATTCTTGGCTCTAGTTCCTCTCGGTATCTTTGACATTGAGCCACGTAATCTGTTGTCAAGCAGCTTTTCATTCCAGAAGTACTTCAGCATCCCTAAGTTTTTTACAACGATCCCAAGGGATCAAACACTGATACCACTGTTTGCTTCGTTAAAGTTGAAGAGCACTTGACATTGGACGAGATCTGAAATTGGTCGCTTTGGCTCACTCAATCTATTTTATGGTCTTTAGTGCTTAGTTTTGAGCTTTAACGGCTCTTAGTCGTCCTCAGTTCTGCAGGCTTCATGGCATTTTCGACGCCATTTATGCAGCTTAAATCTGCCAAATTCTAACAGCTCACTCACTTGCTGTTTTAATTCTACATGTTTTGTTATTGTATCTGCACCACACAACAAATCATCCATCTAAAAACTACATCATACCGCTTTAATTGCTGATGGATACTGTTCCCTATATTTATCTGCTATTTAGAAAAAGCAGCGCAATGTTAGTATAAGTAACAGTTTACAGACGTATCTGTTTATATTTTAAAATTTTGCGCGCAAGACAAATAAAAAACGACTGGCTAGTATTGTTACGTTTTGGTCGTTAGGTCGAAAACCATTACACCGAACTTCTTGATTGGCCAAGTGTAATCCCCCATTTATTACGATAACAATGGCCACAATCCGACAATACATTGCATTTATAAAAGGTCTCACCAAGATTGTTGCGAATTATAAAAAAAACTAGCGTTAAAATAAAAAGTAGCGCTGATCATGACCTATCCCAAATTTGTGTTGAAATATGAATGCATGTTGTGTACTGAGGTTGTAAATATGTATTTTTATTAGGTCGATGCAAATATTTACATAATTTCTTTGAAAAGAGCCATTAAATGCTCAGCATACGTAAAGATAAGAACATCGAATTACGCAATTGTTCGAAAACCTAGTTGAAGCTAAATAAAGTAATTCAGTCGATTTGTCCGCTATGATGCAATGTACATACATATGTATTTCGCTATTACAAATAGCGCTTTTAAATTTGAAAAGCAAAGGTTGTGAGCTTGTGTTACATACATACATACCGCACTGTATTGCCTATACTACTGTAAAGTAGTGTTTTTATCCAGGGTTAAATAACCCGGTCTTCCCGAGTCCACTGTCGCAGAGCTAAAACTTGTAAACAAAGTTCCGCTGTACGGCCATGAACACCGAAAGCTCGTGAATGTCCCCTTCTAATTGTCGCTGTCCGTTCGCACGTCCGATACTTACGACCGCTGCTTTCAAAGTAAACCTGCTGATCAGCTTCACGAGACGAGAACTTTCTCTTAAGCCTACTTGGTCCTCCTGTTAACCTTTTAGGAGTCAGACTTGCTTCTAATTAAACTTTTACTCGGTCTATTTAACTTCAATAAATCCTCTCCTTGGGATTTCCTTAATAAATAGTTTTATTCTATTTTTACTGCATTTCAGTTACTTATTAAAAATATCTGTTATAAAAAGAATATGTTAACATATGACTCCATGCCGTTTCCTTATTTTCTAGTGGTAATGTTTTAGGTCTTATAATTGTTGTGACCTTGCGTCACACTACAAGTGATAAATTTGTATATATGTACTATTTATAGCCGATTTAACAATCTTTTGACTTGGCACTTCTTTAATGAAGATCATTTTAATTCACACAAATCGACTTGAAATTAACCTGCATGCAAGAACCAAAGCAATCAGCCTCACAATTCGATTAAAGTTTTCGTTTGTGAATTAAACCACTAACCATACAATGTATAGACACACCAAACAGCCTTTTTACCGAAACATGGGAACCCCAAGGAACCATTTATCGATAAAAAGGCTGTTTGGTGTGTCTATGCCTTGTATGGTAAGTGATTAAACTTAATTAATATTGAACTTTTAGCCGATCTGGAGCCTGTACCGGATTTTTATACCCTGAACCCATTAAAAATGGGTAAAAGGGGTATTATGTTTTTGTGCAAAATCCAAATGTATGTAACAGGCAGAAGGAAGCATCTCCGACCCCATAAAGTATATATATTCTTGATAAGCATCAATAGCCGAGTCGATCTAGCCATGTCCGTCTGTCTGTCCGTCCGTCCGTCCGTCCGTCCGTATGTATGAACGCAAGGATCTCAGAACCTATAAGAGCTAGAGACTTTAAATTTTAGATGTAGGTGCTCCTAGTGCCCGCGCAGATCGAGTTTGTTTCCGATAAACGATAACTTGCCCCGTTTCCAAGTAATCGATAAAAATGTATATCTAAATCCCGTTTTTTAAGCAATTTTGGTAAATAATAAGAGCTAGAGTTACCAAACTTGACATGTAGCTTCTAGAATAGTATATATATATCGATTATCTTTCATTGTATACCTATCGCCAACTCCCCGCTACTCTCTATCTATAAGCGCGCTGCATTTGGTGATGGAATAAGTTGGTTCAGGGTATCCCCTAGTCGGGAGCTCCCGACTAGAACCTCTTACTTGTTATACCCGGAACCCATTGAAAATGGGTAAAAAGAGTATATTGTATTTGTGCAAAATGTAAATGTATGTAACAGGCAGAAGGAAGCATCTCCGACCCCATAAAGTATATATATTCTTTATCAGCATCAATAGCCGAGTCGATCTAGCCATGTCCGTCTGTCTGTCCGTCCGTCCGTATGTATGAACGCAAGGATCTCAGAACGTATAAGAGCTAGAGACTTCAAATTTTAGATGTAGGTGCTCCTAGTGCCCGCGCAGATCGAGTTTGCTTCCGATATTCGATAACTTGCCCCGTTTCCAAGTAATCGATAAAAATGTATATCGACATCCTGTTTTTTAAGCAATTTTGGTAAATAATAAGTGCTAGAGTCACCAAACTTGACATGCCGCTTCTGGAATAGTATATATATTTGCATTTGGTGTTGAAAGAAGAGGATTCAGGGTATCCCCCAGTCGGGAGCTCGCGACTAGAACCTCTTACTTGTTATTTGTGCAGTTTAATGCACAACATCTCGTTCGACATTATCGATAATTATTCCATTAAATTAACATTTTAAGGAATGTAAGTAAAAAATACTAAATAGTGTGTGTGGCGTTTATATATACTATTATATACTTACATATATCTGCTATATAATAAAAACAAATAAATATAAAATTGATTTGTGTTATATGGTCTAACAGATTGTTATATTTATTGCGATCAAATATGTATACATGCATGAATACATGTCTATAAATAACACTGTTTGTCCTGAAAATGAGTGACTGATTGGTGATCAATGCGCATTCCGAACCATAAGAGCTAAATATCGGAATTTTCACTGTTGTCATGTATCACCTTATGTGATAGAGGTGCCCCAAATGTGGAAATAACGCGAAAACGGTTGTATGACCAACCAACTAAACAACATATGTATATATAAGACAAGTATAAGTACAACCCATAGAGAAATAAACAGACAAAGAGCGGAAGATTCGATCCGAGCTTTTATTACCGTTTTAATTCTGAAGCCAGGTCGTTAAGGTTGGTCCGCCAACGCAAAATCAAACTCAAGAAATAAAGCTCATTTACCATAGGAAGCAACAACAAATCACTAGCAAAACATCAACATTGCGCACGAAAACCCATTTTTTCTTCGTCCCCCGTTGTGATCTATGAAATTCTGAAGCAAGATTTAGAGGACATGGGAAACTCAGTGCAAAGAATAGGGACAAATAATACCACTGTGTTCTTTGAGGGTTTCTCTGTCGTTCCTACAAAGCAGCGCGTAGAAACAACAACAGCACAATTTGGGTATTTAATTGTTGTTGCAGAGCCGAGTCTCGGCGCAAGTAGGTAGAAAATTTAAGTGCCAGCAGGCCATGACATTCAGATCAAAGGGTTACGCGCACGGCGCAATAACATAAGAAATTATAACTTCACATTTTATGGAATTCTATTTCTAGTCTTGAGTAATATATATTTCTACCTTTATTACGTTCATTTAAATAATTTATGAATAAGGTCCTTTATAGTAAATAATTGATTGAATTGATTATGTAATCATTTTAATTACGAAATGATCGCACGAAAAAAGCCTTAGGCTGTGACGTCACATGCGCAACAGAATATTGCAATCTTCTTAAGTTCATAGACTTCCCTTGGCTTGGCAGACACATACATATGTGCAGATTTGCACCAATATGTGTGCGATGAGACACACATACAACAACAATTAGGCGCGTCGCGGCATTGATACCCTTATTTATAGAAATGGTATATAATGTTTCAAGAAAAAAATTAATAATAATTGTACCAATAGTTGCACACTAAATACGAAATTATATTTTTCATAGACATTGGATAAAAATGTATTTATAAGAAGTTTTGTGATACTTTGTAACATTGCTTATGCATAATTAAAATACCCTATTTTATAGGCTGTAGCCTCAAACAAAAAAGGGATAGAATTTGTGGTGTGCTTTTTTCATTGTCGAGTCGTTTGTTTTGCTTATGGTTGTTGTTGGTTCTTATGGAAAATGTTTTGAAGTTGTCATTGAATTTTGGGCATCGGCAGAAGTAGCTGCAGACAGCCGGGCGTTGTGTTTGCAACCTCTGTATCTGGCTTCAGAATTTTTGAAAAGAGCTTTTGATCCAAATGCCTCCTCTTTGTCTGTTTATTACTCTATGGAGTACAACCAAAGTGGACACACAAAATCGCTGACATCTGGTCTCGTGAGCAAGTGTTCATATGATTTGTGTGGTAGAACGGCTGTTTTTAATCTCGCTCCCACTACAGGAAACTGCTTTGGCTTACTCTCAGTGCTCTTTCAAGTTGTCTAGGTACCTTTTTAATGTTTGTGTGTTTATGTGTGCGCACATTGAGTAATAAAGAGAAAGAGCTGAACTGACGCTCTGAGCTTTTTTACCGTTTTAAAAACCACGAGACATAGATCGGGTTGGTCCGCAAACGCAAAATCAAACCCAAAAAAAAAGCTCATTTACCATAGGAAGCATCAACAAATCACTTGCAAAACAACAACAGTGCGCACGAAATCCCATTTTTTTTGCGCCCCCCGTTTTGACCGACAAGAGGTTTGTGAGCCATGATGAGGACATACGAAGCTCAGTGCAAAGAAAAGGGACAAATAATGCCACTGTGTTCTTTGCGGGTTTCTGTGTCGTTCCTACAAAGCAGCGCGTAGAAACAACAACAGCACAATTTGGGTACTAACGTTGTTGTTGCAGAGCCGAGTCTCGGCGCAAGTAGGTAGAAAATTTGAATCCCAGCAAGCCATGGCATTCAAATCAAAGGGTTACGCGCACGGCGCATTAACATAAGAAACTATGACGTCATATTTCATAAAATTTTATTTCTTGTGATGTTTAGTGTATATTTCTACCTTTATAATGTACATTTAAATAATTTATGAATAGGGTCCTTTATAGTAAATAATTGATTGACATATGTAATCATTTTAATTACGAAATGATCGCACGGAAAAAGCCTTAGGCTGTGACGTCACATGCGCAACAGAATATTGCAATCTTCTTAAGTTCATAGACTTGCCTTGGCACCAAAATGTGTGTGTTGAGACACAACAACTAAGCGCGTCGAGGCATTGATACCCTTATTTATATTGATGATGCATAATGTTTAGAGAAAATAATTATCTTTGACTGTACCAATTCTTGCACAGTAAATGCGAAATTATATTTTACTCAGACATTGGATACAGGTTTTTTATTAGAAGGATTTGGTTCCAGCACTGATCAATAGTCAATATATCATGTTTAGAGAAAAGGTGCTTTGCTAGTCCAAGAATTAAAAATTATAAAAATCTGCAGGCTGCTTGCAAGTTGAAAGCAAGTGGAGAAGAAGAAGGCGTGTCTTTGCGAATTGTAGGCATATCAGTGTTTAGAAACAACGACAATGAGTTAGAAGAGTGCAGAACCTTATCATAGGCTGTCATCCGAAACAAAAAGGAATTGCAATTATTTGTTTTGTCTATTTTTATAGCCTGAACCCATTGAAAATGGGTAAAAAGAGTATATTGTATGTATTGTATATTTGTGCAAAGTGCAAATGTATGTAACAGGCAGAAGGAAGCATCTCCGACCCCATAAAGTATATATATTCTTGATCAGTATCAATAGCCGAGTCGATCTAGCCATGTCCGTCTGTCTGTCCGTCCGTCTGTCCGTATGTATGAACTCAAGGATCTTAGAACCTATAAGAGCTAGAGACTTCAAATTTTAGCTGTAGCCATTAAAAATGGGTAAAAGGGGAATAATGTTTTTGTGCAAAATGTAAATCTATGTAACAGGCAGAAGGAAGCATCTCCGACCCCATAAAGTATATATATTCTTGATCAGCATCAATAGCCGAGTCGATCTAGCCATGTCCGTCTGTATGTCCGTCCGTCCGCCTGTCCGTATGTATGAACGCAAGGATCTCAGAACCTATAAGAGCTAGAGACTGAAATTTTAGATGTAGGTGCTCCTAGTGCCTGCGCAGATCGAGTTTGTTTCCGATAATCCATAACTTACTCCGTTTCCAAGTAATCGATAAAAATGTATATCGAAATCCCGTTTTTTAAGCAATTTTGGTAAATAATAAGAGCTAGAGTCACCAAACTTGACATGTTGCTTCTAGAATAGTATATATATATCGAGTATCTTTCATTTTATACCTATCGCCGCCTCCCCGCTACCACCCCAAAGCTATAAATCAAGTTAATAACCCAACTTCTATTGCCAACCAATTTAAGCCACAATTTAAATGAAATTGACTTTTTGAGAATACACAAATATTCTATGGTACAATAAGATATACTGTAGAAAATTTCATCAAGATCGGTTAAGATACATAGAAGTTATTAAAGAAACCATGTGGTTATATATGTACATACATATACATACAATATTGGCAGGCCACGAGTCAGCGGCAGCTGGCACAAAGCGCTGGAGTTTCTGTATACATGTGCACTAATACACACAAAAAGAATTACAATTGCGATTGCATCGTATGCTCTATGTACATATGTGGTCCTATTTTAGTTCAGTTTTTTTTCAATTAGTAGCAACTTTCGGTATGGCTGCAAGGTAAAAAGCCACGGGAAGCAGTTGGTCGCTGGGCGCAAGTTCAATTCCAATGGGGAGAAAGAATTTTTTTGACTATTTATTTTTATACCCTGAACCCATTAAAAATGGGTAAAAGGGGTATTATGTTTTTGTGCAAAATCCAAATGTATGTAACAGGCAGAAGGAAGCATCTCCGACCCCATAAAGTATATATATTCTTGATCAGCATTAATAACCGAGTCGATCTAGCCATGTCCGTCTGTCTGTCCGTCCGTCCGTATGTATGAACGCAAGGATCTCAGAACCTATAAGAGCTAGAGACTTGAAATTTTTACTGTAGGTCCTCCTAGTTCCTACGCAGATCGAGTTTGTTTCCGATAATCGATAACTTGCCCCGTTTCCAAGTAATCGATAAAAATGTATATCGAAATCCTGTTTTTTAAGCAATTTTGGTAAATAATAAGAGCTAGAGTCACCAAACTTGACATGTAGCTTCTAGAAAAGTATATATATATCGATTATCTTTCAATTTATACCTATCGCCACCTCCCCGCTACTCTCTATCTATAAGCGCGTGCTGCATTTGGTGTTGGAATATGAGGGTTCAGGGTATCCCCTAGTCGGGAGCTCCCGACTAGAACCTCTTACTTGTTCTTAAATATTGGAGGCATTTCTTCCCTTTAGAAGGGACGAGTAATATAAAATAATGAAAGGTTTTGCCATGTCGATGCGAAATTCTTGCATTTTATCTCGTTATCGTTGGTAAGGGTACCTTAGCGTTAGCATGTGTGCATTTACATTTTTTGGACTTGCTCTCAGTCTCTTACGCCTTTTTTCAACCTGTTCTTTGATCTATTTCTATTTTCCGCCGCTTGTTGGTGTTGTGTAGGCTCTTAATAATTTAAAACGAACTCTTTTCCTTACATTTGGCTGCGTTGTTACAGTTTAAACCCATAACAGTCTCCATCTCGGAGATAGAGTTGGTGGCTGTAAGAGTTATATTCGGAAGTTTCTGTTTCTTTATTTCATGTTCCTATATTCCCCCATTATCTGACATGTCTATTTACAAAAAAACATCTTAAAGCTATCAAGCCCATCTACTCCCGACTTTCTGATAGGGACTTCCTAGTTGTTCTTGGGGACTTTAATCTCCCATATGTCGATTGGTCATCGCCATTAGATTCAAAATTTATTAGTAGTCTAAATGAAATGTCCTTACGGCAAGTTAGTGGGTTGCGCAATTAAAGAAATAGATCTCTTGATCTGATCTTCGTGTTGGTTTCATTCGACAGTGTTGGGCACAGGATTGACCCGCTACACGTCCTGTAGACCCTTTTGATCCAACTCTGCGTGCCTATCAAGGAATCGGAATAAGCTGATCGTGTCAGTTGTTTTGGTAAGGCTGACTTTCATAAGCTAAATCATCTTATTCTGCTAGTCTGTTATTCCTAACTGTACAATTGTGCAGACATTGATGTTGCCATTAAACTATTTTATGATACCTTGTATTCGCTCATTGATATCTGCGACCCACTTGATAACCCAGCGAGGGCTGATAGGCATCCCTGGTTCTCAAGGGAAGTAATGAGGTTAAACAAGTAACAAGAGGCTCTTATTGGCAGTTCCCGACTAGGGGATACCCTGAACCCTCATCTACCAACACCAAATGCAGCCCGCGCTCGTTTGCTTTAGCAGTAATAACAAAAATCAAGCATAATTTGTATACCAATAATTGAGTCCTAATGAAAAAAAATGGATTAAAATAGCAGCAATTGCAATTGCAATGCTGTTGATAGAATATAAAGAAAACGCGCATGAATGTGTTTGCGACATTTATACAGAAATTCTTGCAATTTGCCCTAGCTGCCCCAACACCGTGGGCAGCCAACACACATTTTCTTAAATACTTTTGTGTTTCTTCGCCGATCTTGATAAAATTTTCAACAGTAGATCTGATTGCACTATTGAATTTTTGACTTCTTAGCTCTAGCTCTTATATTTACCACATTTGCTCAAAAAACAGTATTAGGATATCCATTTTTATTGATTTCTTGGAAACGGGGCAAGTTATCGAACATCGGAAACAAACTCGTACTACGGGCAACAGGAGGATCTACATTCAAAATTTCAAGTCTCTGGGTCTTATAGGTTCTGAGATCCTTACGTTCGTACATACGGACGGACGGGCGGACAGACAGACCGACATGGCTAGATCTTCGTCTTATGATGATGATCAAGAATATATATATTATATGGGTTCGGAGATCTCTTCTTCTTCCTGTTACATACATTTAAACAAATACATAATACCGTTTTTATGAATTTTCAATGCTTATAAAAATGTGGAGTTGAGGTGTTATAAAAAGCTTAAGAAATCGGGAAACCCCTTTGATTTCTACCGCAGTAGCCCGATAAAACTTTTCCACGCAAAAATCCATATGCTATAGGATTGCCTTCGCCTTTGTCGCCTTCAGTAAGCACATAATTCTTAGCATTATTTTAACTTTGTCAACTCTCAACCTAAGACATCCATGTTGCTATGTTCGATTAAGCGCCAATACTGATCCAGGTTTTGCCGATCTGTTCGCAAACATTTTTCAAACTACCTACAAGGCCAACATTGGTTTTGGGTTTCATCAAGCGGTAGTCACAGGTGTTTGACAATCCATACTCGACAAAGACCCGTTGGTACGACCCATACTTTCAATTTAGTTTAACTACCTATTGCCTTGCATGAACCGTTACAGAGTATTCTGCTCGGAGTCTTCTTTTCCTTGTATAAAGTCTTATATTCTAAACTATTAAGCAAGTGATAGTCTAAGCATATAGTCGTAATTTGTATTCGTTTTGTACTTCGCGTCGTACGTTACACGACTGTGTCTCTCAGTCGGTTGGATGGGAGTTGAGATGCAGTACATTGCATCGAAATTCGCGCGAAAAAAAAACAACCACAACAATGGCAGGATTGTTCATACGGACGTCAGGACACGCCTTGCTTTTCACTACCAGTTAACTAACACCACGAACCACATAACAACAGTGGTGTTCTTCAGGAATTGCTATCTATTAAGGTATATAGCTTCTGAATACCGAGATGACTTTCACGTACCACATAACGTACATAATAATAGATATAGCGTTTTACAAGAATTTCAACAGGCCAGATATTGGATTTCCGAGAAGACAGGTTGCGCGTACGCTGTTCCACTTTTGACTGGTGGTAAGAAAGAGATCGCTAGCTTTCTGCTAACCTGCTAAACTCGAGTTGCTTGCCACACTGGAATACAAGCTTTCGCAACTTCACCTGGAGTTTGCGCACTTCCCCTCCTAGATAAAGTTGCGTTCTCGCGACAGTGTTGGGCTACCAGCCCAATGCGAATAATTGCCGTTATGCTTAAAATAATTCAAAAATCATATTTTTTAAGCTCCTTGACTTAAATCACTATCACCTACTATACACACTATGATATTACTTGGTACTGCGCTTGTGGTACTGCGCTTGTGGTACTACGCTTACCGCAGCATATAATAAACTGTAACATTTAAGCATAATTTTAGCATGGTTTGTGAGGTGTAGGTTTATTCAAACCTAATTTAGCCTTCTTGGGCTTTCTTCTCTACTAAAAGAATGCAGACTCCGTCATTTTTACTGATTTAAGTAAGGAGTTCAACCCATTGAATAATTTCTTGCTACAAAGTATAGCTTCTCATCCCAGTCTTGAAAAGAATAAATTAATTAATTAACTACAATTTATTTTTTCAATTTTTTTTTATTTAGGCTCCAGGATGTAGACGACGGTTTTTTTGAAAAGTTTGGGTCCCTTTTAAGACAAAAGTCACAACTGGATGAAAATATTTTTAAAACTTCACTAGCTCCATTTCATGAAGAGGAAGAGGATGTTATCACAAAGGTTGATGCTGGATCTTACGCTGACAGCGGAGTGGAAACAAAAAATTATGATAGTGCGGTATTGGGTAGCGTGCCAGATTTATTATTCGTCAAAAATATAAGAGAAAATGTTTTTGATACAACAATTTGTATGAATGTAAGTAAATTGGATCTTTATAGCGTAATATTACTATATATTAATTTATTTTTTTGCGCAAATCCCGATTCAATGTACAGCATCTCCCGCCCAACCGACACGAGTCGCGACGTACAAAACGAATACAAGCTACGACTATATTCTAAGACTTACTAAATAGTTAAGAATAGAAGACTTTATACGAGTAAGAGAAAACTCCGAGCAGAATACTCTGTAATGCTTGTTACAATCATTAAAGAGAACCTTAAACAGTTCATGCAAGGCATAGGTAGTTGAGCAAAATTGAAGCGATTAAGGTGTAAAATTACGTGTAAATCTAAAAGGGATAGAATAATTAATTTGGCGAGTAAACAAAGAAGAGTTGATTTCACCAGTAATATTTTATGAAAAAATATTACACCAAGCATGGTTCTACGATTACTTAAGGAAGGAAGATTAATCATCCAAAGTCTGCTGGAGTATGACGGTAACCGCATACAAGAATCCCAATTTAATAATTATTTCTGTTCAGATTCAAGATTCTGTACAGATTCAATTCTGTCTTGATGAATAGAATATTGTATTGACCAGATACATGAGGCATACTCGACTTTAGGTCGTACCAAAGATTTATAAAGAGTCTTTCACGTGTACGGATCGTCAAACTCCTTCGACCGTCGCTTGATGAAACCCAAAACAATTCTGGCCTCAGTGACCACGGTCTTAACATGAGAGTCGAATTTAAGTTTATGATCAAGAATGGCACCTAGATCATTAACATTATTTTATGTACTGGTGCACGCCCGAGCGGTAAGAAACCAATTGGGGGAGGCTTCTATAGAAATTTATTACCTTACATTTAGAGCAGCTTAAATTTAAGAGGTTAGCTAGACACCAAGCATGAAACTCATCAATGTAAGCTTGTGAAAGATAACATGATGCCATATCTTTATATGCAAGGCATAATTTAACATCAAAGGCATACATTAACACTCGAGTGTGAGACAGTATCGAGGGAAGGTCATTGATGAAAAGAGTAAAGAGTAGCGGGCCAAGATGACTACCTTGAGGAACACTGGAAGTCACCAGAATACGGTTAGAAAACGATTTTCTGAAAAGAATCATTTGGGTTCTGTTACGCAAATACTCTAAAATCTAGTTCAAGTGATTGACTGGGATGCCGAGAAGGCATAACTTATGAAGCAGTAAGGAGTGGTTCACAGAGTCGAACGCCTTACTGAAATCAGTATAACTGACGTCAGTCTGCATTCTGTTCTTAAACCCCTCAATTACAAATAAAGTAAACTTAAGAGGGTTAGTGGTTGCAGATCTACGCTTCACAAGCCCATGCTGGGAAGGTGAAATAATAGAATGATTCTCTCAAAAGCATTAGGCATAGCAGACATTTGGAAATACCTCCATATTTTTCGACATCAGACCTACTGACTTTCTAATGGCGATGGAAAATCGACATTTGGGCCATTCAAGTAATTGAAATTCAAATAAAAGCGTAAGAGTGCAGGGGTTTTGCACTACTAGCAAATACCCTGAACCGCGCCGCCGCACTACCTATACATACATACGCACACAAAAGGCACAAGCTGAAGCTGGTCTTCCCTTCTCTCCACAAAATAAAACTTCATTCCCTAATACAATTTGTGCATACAGACCGACGTTTTAGAATTTTTTGGGCATCAATATGAGTCTCAAAGAGGTGTAAGTATGAGTTTTCCGATTTTGGGGGGTCAGGTATCCAAAATAGTAATATAAAAGAACCCATGCGTCATAATTGATCAATTTTAATCAATACAAGCCTATATGTATTTTATTTTACAATTTTTTCTTTGTTTTCTTTATTATAATTGTGCATTTCGTAGATAAAAAGATTTATAAAGAGTCTTTCACGTGTACGGATCGTCAAACTCCTTCGACCGTCGCTTGATGAAACCCAAAACAATTCTGGCCTCAGTGACCACGGTCTTAACATGAGAGTCGAATTTAAGTTTATGATCAAGAATGGCACCTAGATCATTAACATTATTTTATGTACTGGTGCACGCCCGAGCGGTAAGAAACCAATTGGGGGAGGCTTCTATAGAAATTTATTACCTTACATTTAGAGCAGCTTAAATTTAAGAGGTTAGCTAGACACCAAGCATGAAACTCATCAATGTAAGCTTGTGAAAGATAACATGATGCCATATCTTTATATGCAAGGCATAATTTAACATCAAAGGCATACATTAACACTCGAGTGTGAGACAGTATCGAGGGAAGGTCATTGATGAAAAGAGTAAAGAGTAGCGGGCCAAGATGACTACCTTGAGGAACACTGGAAGTCACCAGAATACGGTTAGAAAACGATTTTCTGAAAAGAATCATTTGGGTTCTGTTACGCAAATACTCTAAAATCTAGTTCAAGTGATTGACTGGGATGCCGAGAAGGCATAACTTATGAAGCAGTAAGGAGTGGTTCACAGAGTCGAACGCCTTACTGAAATCAGTATAACTGACGTCAGTCAGCATTCTGTTCTTAAACCCCTCAATTACAAATAAAGTAAACTTAAGAGGGTTAGTGGTTGTAGATCTACGCTTCACAAGCCCATGCTGGGAAGGTGAAATAATAGAATGATTCTCTCAAAAGCATTAGGCATAGCAGACATTTGGAAATACCTCCATAGTTTTCGACATCAGACCTACTGACTTTCTAATGGCGATGGAAAATCGACATTTGGGCCATTCAAGTAATTGAAATTCAAATAAAAGCGTAAGAGTGCAGGGGTTTTGCACTACTAGCAAATACCCTGAACCGCGCCGCCGCACTACCTATACATACATACGCACACAAAAGGCACAAGCTGAAGCTGGTCTTCCCTTCTCTCCACAAAATAAAACTTCATTCCCTAATACAATTTGTGCATACAGACCGACGTTTTAGAATTTTTTGGGCATCAATATGAGTCTCAAAGAGGTGTAAGTATGAGTTTTCCGATTTTGGGGGGTCAGGTATCCAAAATAGTAATATAAAAGAACCCATGCGTCATAATTTATCAATTTTAATCAATACAAGCTTATATGTATTTTATTTTACAATTTTTTCTTTGTTTTCTTTATTATAATTGTGCATTTCGTAGATAAAAAGATCGTATTTACATCTGTGTATATTTGCGTATTACATATATAACTTATAAGTTATGTAGTCTTTGAGATCGGGGGGTTCATAAAAACCAATGAGTAGACACATCTGCCTAACTGATATCAATGTTAATACTGTTTCTGTTTCCTGTCTCTACCGTACGTTTTCACAACTCTGTAAACCTTTTCATACCCTGAAACCATTGAAAATGGGTAAAAAGGGTATAATGTTTTTGTGCAAATGTAAATGTATGTAACAGGCAGAAGGAAGCATCTCCGACCACATTAAGTATATATATTCTTGAACAGCATCAATAGCCGAGTCGATCTAGCCATGTCCGTCTGTCTGTCCGCCCGTCCGTCTGTCCGTATGTATGAACCCAAGGATATCAGAATATCAGTATATAGGTCCTCCTAGTGCCTGCGCAGATCAAGTTTGTTTCCGATGATCGATAACTTACTCCGTTTCCAAGTAATCGATAAAAATGTATATCGAAATCCCGTTTTTTAAGCAATTTTGGTAAATAATAAGAGCTAGGGTCACCAAACATGATATGTTTATTTTAGAATAGTATATATTTATCAAGAATCGTTCATTTTATACCTATCGCCACCTTCCCGCTACTACCTCATAGCTATAAATCAAGTTAATAACCCAACTAGTATTGCCGACCAATTTAAATGCAATTTACTTTTTGAGAATATACAAAAAGTCTATGGTACAATAAGATATCCTGTAGAAAATTTCATCAAGATCGGTTAAGAAAAAACCCAAAAGTTATGTGTTTTACTGCGCAATTGGATGGCACAGCTAGCGAAACCATCAAGTGTACACACACACATTCATGCGCGTTCGCTTCGCATTCTAACAGCATTGCAATTGCGATTTTTTTCTGTAATGCTATTTTAGTTCGTTTTTTTTTCAATAATACTTAATTATTGGTGTGTCTGTTGAGTAGAGGCATAGCAAGTGTTGCGGTCTGTCGCGAGTTCGAGCCATACCGGGGAAACCATTTTTTTCTGTAATGCTATTTTAGTTCGGTTTTTTTTCAATAATTCTTAATTATTGGTGTGGCTGTTGAGTAGAGGCATAGCAAGTGTTGCGGTCTGTCGCGAGTTCGAGCCCTACCGGGGAAACTATCTTTTTTTTTTTGCTGGTTTGTCTGTTGAGTAGAGTCGTCAGCAAGTAATACGGTCAGTTGCGAGTTCGAACCCTGCCAAGAGAACTTTTTTTTTTTTATTTTTCATCATTACTTCAAACGAGCGCGTTGCGCGAACTGCATTTGGTGTTGGAACCTAGAACCTCTTACTTGTTACCCTTGTTCAATGGGTTCAGGGTATAAAAAGGTTTCCTCAGTAGGACTCGAGCTCGCGAAAGACCGCACCACTTGCCATTGCCTCTACTCAACAACACACCAATAATTGAGTCTTGTTGAGAAAAATCGAGCTAAAATAGCAGCACAGAAAACAATTCAATCGCAATTGCAATGCTGTTGATAGAATTCAAAGCAGACCCGCATGAATGTGTGTGTGTACATGCATACAGAATTTCTTGGAATTTGCGCTTGCTGCCGCTGATACGAGGAAAGTCGACGCGTTTTCTTTAATAACGATTGTGTTTCTCAACCTATCTTGATGTAATTTTCTACAGTACATTTTATTGTGCTACAAAATATTTGGGTATTCAAAAAGTCAATTGCATTTAAATTATGGCTTAAATTGGTGGGCAATACAAGTTGGGTTATTAACTTGATTTATAGCTCTGTAGTGGTAGAGGGGAGGCGGCGATAGGTATAAAATTAAAGATACTTGATATATATATACTATTTTAGAATAAACATATCACTTTTGGAGACTCTAGCTCTTATTATATACCCAATTTACTCAAAAACAGAATTTCGATATTAATTTTTATTGATTAATTGGAAACGTGACAGGTTATCGAATTTCGGAAACAAACTCGATCTGCGCGGACACTAGGAGGACCTACAGCTAAAATTTCAAGTCTCTAGCCCTTGTAGGTTCAGATACCCTTACGTTCATACATATAGACGGACGGACAGGCAGACGGACATTGCTAGAACGACTCGGCTATTGCTGCTGATCAAGAATAAATATACTTTATGTGGTCGGAGAAGCTTCCTTCTGCCTGTTATATACATTTGCACAAATACAATATACCCTTTTTACCCATTTTCTATGGGTTCAGGGTATAAAAAGTTTAATAATAAATGAAAACATCCCAATTTCTAAAAAAATTAGCACTCATATTAAGTTCAATTCAATTTTTATCATCCCCAAATCAATCCCAGAATAGAGCGCACATTTTTTTAAACATTTCTCTTTCCATTACAGCATTCAATGCATGCTCTAGTGCATCAAATAAAAATATATTTATTTGTTTTGTATATACATACATATGAACATACATATGTAGTTTATATGCGAAGTGTAATAATTTTTTTTATTTAAAAATAGTTAATTGTAAACAATAAGAACAACCTCCACGTCATTATAAAATCTTAATTGTCTCATTGTTAAATTAATCATAAAAAAAAAACTAAAAAAAAATTAACTCATTCGCAAAGAAACGTTTAAAAAGTTTACAAACTTGTTTGCTTTAGTATCTACTTATGTGTCTACATAGATTGTTTTTGTGTGCACATATTCTGTATGTACACAAAAATCATTTATTCACTCACTTGTTCTGCATAGCTTTTCCTACATACTTTACAAAATACATTTTTCATTATCATTGAGCTTTTTTTTAAATTCTAAAAATAAAGTATGTGCTCAAAGCTCTACTATTTAATGCTTTTCTCTTTATCTTGTGTGATACTTGGAAAACAATATCGAATTCGAATGCTGCTCATACACACACAAAAGCAGCCCACGGTCAACGCGATTAATATGAAAATTTTTAGTTCTCGGCATTGACACTGTTAATGGGTCTTCATTTTACACAATCGTAAAGTGTTAAGATACATTGGAAAATGCTCATACTGATTTAGTTTGATACCAAAAACAACTGTGACATAAAAACAATCATTAACAGAACAATTATCATAATCATGTGCACACCAAAGTGCAAAATGTCAAAAAATTAACTACACAGAGATTGATAAATTGGTGTTCAAAAATGAGTTATTTATCCTTGCCCCGTGTTCTATCTAATATCAGTTCTCGAAACTTCACCGACAAAAATTCAAACTTTCTAAGTTTAAACCGTTCCGCTGGTCATGAGATGCGACAAATTACAAAAGTATATTCTACTCTTTCATTAAATGAAACAGTGGAGCGACGTAATCGAATTCTTAACAGAAATGGAAGTATTTCCAATCAGCATTTTCGTGGTGTTCACAAGCATTTATTGGAATCTCACACCAAAGTTGTTTGTCATTCAATGACAGTAAGTATAATTTGATCGCTTTGGGTGAAAAGGTAACGTTTTATTTTGCAAGGGGAGAGGCTGTTACTCCAATAGTAATGGTTTGCCTGCACAGCTTGAGTTTTATTGTATAGGAAACGAAGTCCAAAAGTTTTTCGGATATTAATTCGAGATTCGTGGTGGTGATAGTCTTGAAATTGGCTCGTAAACCGCCTATTCTCTCGGTGTTCTTAGTATGGAGATTTTTCATTAGCTGCATTGAAAACACCTCTTCTATTTCCGTTAAGGGTTTCTCCAGTTGGATCATGGCTGGTAGTGGTTTAAGGTGGGAGGGATAAAAAAAAATTCTAATTATTAAATTTGATTACAAAAGGTCCTTTATTTAATTTTTATTCATTAACGATAGAAATGTTAACTTTAAAGTCGTGAAGAAATATAATACCCGTATCTATTAATTCTATTGTCGTTATATGATCATTGATAGTAATGATACAATTGTTGTGGCTATTTGTTAATAGTTTTGAAAACCAGGTTTCATTCGAAATTTTTAGTTTGGTTTTAAACCCCTTCCCGTTTTTTTTATATTTTTTCCTTTTTTGGTTAATGCAAAAACTTAATTTTTCCCATTTTATCCATTTTCCCTATCGGGTTTTTTTTCCTTTTCCGTTTTCTTTAAGGGTTTTAAAGGGGTTTTCAATTTTCTTTTTCTGGTATGGGGGGGAAAATGGAATATTTTCTTTGGTTAAAATTTTTTTTTTTTGGGGTGTTTTTTTTTGGGTTTTTTAAAATTTTCTATAAAATTGTTTCGAATATAAAACCGTGTTTTTTTTTTCAATATTCTCTTTTATTATATTTATTTTTTTTTTATTTGTGGGGGAGGAATATTAATAAAATTTTTTTTTTTTTTTTTTTTTTTTTTATTTTCTTTTTCTTATAATTTTTTCTTTTTTATTTTTTTTTTATTATTATATTTTTTTGGGTTTGTGTATTTTGTTGTGGGGGGGAGAGGGGGACGGAGTGGAGGGCGCCATGTCCTAATACATGAATTATTTTTGTCCAGGTGCAGCCGCCGGGGGGGGTGGCCTTGCCTTGGCCGTGTTTCTGTGTCCGTTGCTGTCCTGTCTTTATGTTTTTATGTTTATGTTTTTGTGCCGGCCGCGCTTCCGCTGCCCGCAGCACCGCAGGCAACACGGATGGGCCGAGCGGACCGAGCACCTATCGGTCGTACGGACGGTCGGTCGATAGGCTGGGGTTTAATTGTTTTTTTTTATTTTTTTTTTGTTTGTTAGTAACGAGCTGGCGCTGTGCTTTGTCTTTGTGTCGGGTGCGTGTGGGGAAGGGCGTGGGGTAAATGTGGGTTAGGATGGGGTGGAGGCGTGGGGCCTGCGGGTGTGGCGTGCTGGCCTGGTGCCTATGGGGAGGACGTAGGTGATAAGCAGAATGATGACTGGGGGGTGGGGGAAGGAGGGGGGAGGTTTGTGCGACCCCGTATTCTATGTCATTGCCTGCTCAGCCGGGAGGGGCGAGGCCGTGGCCGCGTGCGCGTGTGTGGCCGGGCGGGCGGGGGGCGGTGGATCTGAAGGATCTGGGAACCTAGAAGAGCGAGTGACCTCGAGGTGTATGTGTAGAGATGGAAGAGGGGAAAGGGGGGAAATGGGGTTGGTGCGCAAGATGAAAATGTATATGAGGGGGAGGGGGCCACCTCGCCGCTCGTGTATCCTATATTGGCTCGGTATGCGGGCCGGGCCGCGCGTGGCCCGTCCGTGGGGACGTCGGCGGGGCGGTCCGCCCGCCGGTCGGGGGGGGGGTGGGAGGGCGGAGGGAGCGGAGAGAGGTAGGGTCTGGAGAGTGAATGTTAGGGTGTGGGTGTGTCGGTGCCGGTCGAGTCTGATTAGGTTTTGCTTTTACCATTTCTTCGCTAATTTTCAAGTTATAGATATATATGTATATCGTATTTAATTATTTTTTGGAGTTTAGGTAAATATTGAGAGCTAGGGGTACTGGAATTGACATGGATTTTCTTTTTTGTTATTTGGGTGCGTGTGTGTGGGGGGAGGGGTCTTACTTGTTTAAATTGATCTTTATTACTTCAAGCGAGCGCGTAGCACGAGCTGCATTTAGTGTTGGAATAAGAGTGTTCAGGGTATCCAGTAGGCGGGAGCTCCCGACTATAACCTCTTGTTTTAATTTATCTTTATTACTACATATGGTGTTGGAATAAGAGTTTTCAGGGTATCCCCTAGTCGGGAGCTCCTGACTAGAACTTCTTGTTTATTATATCTGCATGGTCTGGATTTGCTGCAATCCATTTCCATACAGATCCGATTTAGTTTATAGCCCTTTTTCTTATGTCATGCGATGTTAGTTTGTTAATTTAAAGGTGAATTAGCTCGATTTAATTTTTAATAAACAGAAAGAGGGTATTGGTTTGAGAAATGTTATTAAGGAGTTTTTTTTTGTATCTGATCTGTGGTTATCTTATAGTCGTTAATGTTAAAATTATATAGAATTATAAAATTTTCTGAATGTACCTTATCTCCGAGCTCGATTATAGTTTGGAATAATCCAAAATTTCATATGTTTTATGTATGGAAGATGAGATTAACCTGGTAAGCAGGGGAAGAAAAAGCAATTTTTAATTTCATATTTGAGTTTTGTGCACATTTTTATACCCTGAACCCATTAAAAATGGGTAAAAGGGGTATTAAGTTTTTGTGCAAAATCCAAATGTATGTAACAGGCAGAAGGAAGCATCTCCGACCCCATAAAGTATATATATTCTTGATCAGCATTAATAGCCGAGTCGATCTAGCCATGTCCGTCTGTCTGTCCGTCCGTCCTTCCGTCCGTCCGTCCGTATGTATGAACGCAAGGATCTCAGAACCTATAAGAGCTAGAGACTTGAAATTTTAGATGTAGGTGCTCCTAGTTCCTACACAGATCGAGTTTGTTTCCGATAATCGATAACTTGCCCCGTTTCCAAGTAATCGATAAAAATGTATATCGAAATCCTGTTTTTTAAGCAAATTTGGTAAATAATAAGAGCTAGAGTCACCAAACTTGACATGTAGCTTCTAGAAAAGTATATATATATCGATTATCTTTCATTTTATACCTATCGCCACCTCCCTGCTACTCTCTATCTATAAGCGCGCGCTGCATTTGGTGTTGGAATAAGAGGGTTCAGGGTATCCCCTAGTCGGGAGCTCCCGACTAGAACCTCTTACTTGTTTCCGGATTGTATAGTGACGGTTAAATGTTCGTTGTATTTTAATTGGTTGTGAAAATCTTAGTCCTGCTGTTGTTTGTTTGTTTTTACTCCTGTACCAAAGTTAGTAAGTCTTCAGAAAAATAAGTCAACGGGTTTTTTACCCGTGTTGGTATGAATAGCATGATTGTATTCTCTTTTTCTTGTTTTATGCATTTCATTATCTCTATTAAGAGTTGAGGGATCCTTTCGACTTGGCCATTTACTGTACTCTTGTGCGGTGACATGTTAAAAACTTTTTCTAATTCATTTTTAAGATGAACTCTATTGACTGTTAATTAAGGGACTTTTCTATATCGATGATAACGATATCGGTTTTGGTAGTCCAAAATAAAACAAAATTTCTCCTAATGGTTTGCTGATGGCCCCTATGCTTCTGGTTTCTAGTGGTTTAGCTACTGCTTATTTTGTAAGTAGTAGTGAAGTATTCTCCTAGTTTAATATTATTTGAGTGTCGTTCATATTTTCTTTGTACATGTTAAACAGTTTAAGTTGTTTTTTAAATTTTTGACCCATAGATGGAAAGTATGCTGTTTTTATTAAAATTTAAAGTCTGTTTTCTTTTTCGTTTCTGTGTGCTCAATTGTGTGTTTTTATTGTGATATATTGCTGCTCCTGCTCGTTCCTTATGTCTTCTACTACAATTCTTTGGATATTAAATTGGTTCCGTCGTTTTGATACAATTGATAACTGAAGGATTCAAACATCACTTATGTATTATAAGTGGTCAGTGGTATTATATGTCGGAAATAAAATTTTGAATGGGTATGACAAACTTTCGTCAATTTCAAGGGATATTTTATTTTGAAAAGCATTTATAGGGATTTCAAAATTTTCTGCAGAGCTTTCGCTACTGTAAATAGTTGAGGTTAACGCACTAAAACTGGGGTCTACATTTAGAGTTTGCTGAAATATAGAAATCAACTTAGCTCACGAAGTGCCAAAATAATATATAATATAATTTCTATATCATTGTTGTGGCCTGCCTCCTTGCGAAACGACAGCGCCTAAAGCATAGTTTGATGTATCAGTGGATAGTTCAAATGGCTCACTGAACTTAAGAAAATGTAATATGACGCCATCGAAATGGAATTTTTATTTATTTCTGGGTTGCTTTTTAACCCATTATTGCTGATTATGAACCCAAAAAATTCTAAATTATCTTTGAGATTAGCTCTTTCAAACTTTAATTATTCTTTATTCTTTTGGTTTTCCGAATATTACGATATCTATGTATGTACACGAAGCATCGTTTTGCTACACGTTCTCTTAATATGTCATCAAGAGTTCTTTGAAAAAGAGCTGGGGCGTTGCGTAACTCGAAAGGCAGTCTTAAGAATTCAAATTACCATTTTTATTTGAATAAACTATTTTTTCTATGCCGGATTACTTTGTGACATTGTTGATAAGTCTTCTGTTAAAAGATATTCTGCGGTCACATAAATTTTGCTTTTTTTTCTTCTAAGTAATGTTTCTTATTTCTTTTGAAATTTTAGATTTTACAAATAACAAATGGTTACAATGACTTACATTAATTTTATTACTATCTTAAGGTCCATATGGATGTCTTCTTGAGTTTGTAGCTTTCTTTTGAATAAGGGTCCATAAAGCTTCTGTGCGATGCGTACAATCTGAGCAAGAAAGTACTCCAGCGATATCATGTGAAAATTTCATCCATAATGTTTTTTACTGGAATCATCGAAATCTAATTGCATTAACATGCCATTTGTCTCATTAACAAATTCATCTTCAGCATTTAAATATTGTACATACCAATCTCTTCGTTTCGGACGACCTATTTCTACTTACTGCTTGTAAAATGTTCTGCCTACAAGCCGCACGTAAATGTGTAGCTTTAAAAATCAAAATCAAATCAGTAAAATCATAAGCGGTAGAAACAAATGGATCCGTTCAAGAAAACATGGAATGCAGAGTTGAGCGACTGATTCTTCCTTCCTGTACTACGATTGAACATTACGGAGAAAGATAGCTAAAAACAAGAGGTTCCAGTCAGGAGCTCCCGACTAGGGAATACCCTGACCATCTTCTTCCAACACCAAATGCAAATATATATACTTTTCTAAAAGCTACATGTCAAGTTTGGTGACTCTAGCTCTTATTATTTACAAAAATTGCTTAAAAAAAAGGATGTCGATATACATTCTTATCGATTACTTGGAAACGGGGCAAGTTATCGAACATCGGAAACAAACTCGATCTGCGCGGGCACCAGGAGGACCGCTAAAATTTCTCTAGCTCTAATAGGTTCTGAGATCCTTGCGTTCATACATACGGACAGACGGACGGACGGACAGACAGACGGACATGGTTAGATCCACACGGCTATTGATGCTGATCAAGAATATATATACTATATGGGGTCGGAGATGCTTCCTTCTGCCTTTCACATACATTTACAATTTGCACAAATACAATATACCCTTTTTACCCATTTTCAATATGTTCAGGAAATAAAAAAGTCGGGTTTGCCCATTGACATTGGGCAAAACATTTAAAAAGCACGTTTTTCTTTAAGTGACTTGACTATATCTGCTAACATTCACCTGGATCTATAACTCATGCTCTAAAACAAGCTGCATTTTTTCAAAATTTATAAGATGCACATGCTTATTTCAGCACCCTCATCTAATGGGAATATAATTTTGTTTGGGCATTGGAGAGTATGGAATACAAAATCTACAAATTAAATCTACAAATCTACGTTTAACTACTCACATGAGCTTTGATATACTGATCAAAAAAGGATTTTACAGACGGAACGCATGTCTAAAGGACGCTGACCCTCTCCAGTAGCTATAACTATTCTTTGCATGGCAATTTTTTTGACAGGGAGTTTTTCTAACAATGTTTCTTGGCTTCCTGAATTAATATCTTCTAGATTATTTTGCGCATTCATGGAAGTATGAGCAGCTCTATTCTATGCCTGTCGACAGCAGAAGCAACAAATGGAACTTCGGCAGACGAAAAGGCCGACAACCGCTGTTCGTTAACAGTAATTTATTGCTTTCTGTAAGGCTAGGTGTTGAATTAAAATTTTGATTGCAGTTACTGATGCAGTAACTTTAGAGGGCCTAAGGGTTTCAGTAGTGAAATCATGGCTCCCTTCCCTCGTAAGGGACGTAACAGCGTTGGACAGGAATTGATATATTGTCCACTGAGCCCTTTGCTTTGTTGCTGTGACATTTGGTCCCTCGACGTATACTCCTCTTCTGACGGCATACCGGCCATTACGTTTGACTTTACTTAATATTGACCTAGATATTCGCTGCCCAACATGCATACTGCGACGAACTGCGTTCTGGTTTCTACCAGGACTCCCACTGTATAGCCGTGCTCAGCTAGGTTTTTTTTTGTCATAATTACGCTTATAGACTTGCAGGATGTTCTGTTTCACTTAGTCTCGCAGCTTCTGGCGCTCGTTGTTAAATTGCAATACTAACACCTCGTTGAGTACCTCTAACAGTCAGTTGACCCTTAGCTTGGCTGTGGGTGATGGTGATGATGAATGGTGATGACTTCAACGTGACAGGCACTTGCGAATTAATCGTCTTTTGACCTGTGGCACATACTTTTATCACTTGCTTGACGTATGGATTAAAAAATTGAACAGTTTACTCGCTCAATCTGGCCATTGCCTCCCGCCACACCTGTCGTTGTCCATATAGGCTCGACTTTGTTTTCGTTTTTTTAACGTTGGACGTAGATCCGTTGCCAATAAATGAGTCTGCTTTATATATAATGTCAGCCAAGCTAAGGGTCGACTAACTGTTAGAGGTACTCCACGAGGTGTTAGTATTGCAATTTAATTTTTTTGATAAGATCATGCCCCAACAGAGCATCGATATCGCACTGGGGACTTGAAACTTCTAGTCCGTCTGCAATTTGTCAGCTGCAACCTCTGCATTAAATTGGCTTTGTTGTTATACAGCCAAGACCGAGCAGCGTAGATGTGCTTTTAAAAAATGTCCACCTTTCTTATGCTCTTCACAATACTGTCTTTGATTATCACATCTGAATGATGATGGCGCGAACTTTATCAACTTTATTGGCTTTTTCAGAACAGTTACGTGAACTGTGGCGACATTGATAACACTTAAAACAATTAATATCAGCCGTACAATCTTTGCGCTTTTGATCACAGTTAAAGCAATATTCTTTTTTATTGCCTTGCGCCCTTTTCGGTTTGACACTTGCTCTAGTTTGTTCTTTGTTGTTCTTCTTCTCGGAAGAACTCTTCGGACGAACTCTTTCTTGAACGTTTTGAAGGATTTACAGCGATACTTATGTATGCGATACAGTATGCGATACAGCGCATACTTGTACTCGTTGTTTATGTCAAGACCATTTATAATATTGCTTATGACAGCCGCGTCTTCAACTTAAATAGCTGTTCCTTTTTTTTCATATGTAGCATATGCTCGTACAGCGAATCGGTACTCTCCTTTTTTATCGTGCTGATGCTGATGTTCAGTTTTCGGATCAACACTGTTTCCTTCACTGCTCTCCCTAGCATTTGCCATCTCGTTTTCACCTGCACGCGACGTTTCAGGTTCAACATCTGCCATCTCGTTTCCACCCTTACGCATTTATACTCCTGTCTTTCATTGCCTTGTATTTTCTACTTTCGTACTCTGCTTCTTTATCGGCGGCCACAAGATCGGCTTAAAACTGCGTGTTTGCTGCTATGTCACAGGGCTCGAATTGTTCAATTTAATTTGTATAGCCATTTGTAACAACTTTACAACTTTTAATCAGCATATAGGAACTTCAGCAAATTTTCCGAGATCCTGATCTTGCGCCAGCCCCCTTAGTTTTTTTTAATTTAATTATAATAAATGTTATTTGTAAAAATATGTATGTAATAAATAGTCTAGATGATTTCAACTTAACGCTGCTGCAGACAAAAACCAACTATGTCGCCCAACAGACGACTGCCCATCTCTATGTGTGTGTACATCGCTAGCTTATCGATAGATCGTAGTTAGATAAATGTTAATTTACAGAAAAGTGTTAACTTCTGCCATTTCAAATTATGTACTTTATAAATGTACATAGGTATAGAGGTCGCAAATTTTCAATTCGTTCTGCACACAAAAAACAGAAAAAACGAAGCTGATACGGTTTCGCTTTTTATCGAACACGTTATTTCGTTGTGCTTGTGTACTCTGTTTCGGGTTTCTGGTTGAGCAATACCCACTGTTCTGTCTTACAGTAACATCTTAACAAGACACATGCGGTCGAGCCATTGAGTAATAAAGAGAAAGAGCAGGCGTTTGGATCAAAAGCTCTTTTTAGAAATACTTCCTGAGCGAAAACGAGGGTGCAAACAAAAATTGCAAACACAACGCCCGACTGTCTGCAGCTACTTCTGCCGATGCCCAAAATTCAAGGCAACTTCAAAACATTTTCCATAAGAACCAACAACAACCATAAACAAAACAAACGACTCGACAATGAAAAAAGCACACCACAAATTCTGTCCTTTTTATACCCTGAACCCATTAAAAATGGGTAAAAGGGGTATTATGTTTTTGTGCAAAATCCAAATGTATGTAACAGGCAGAAGGAAGCATCTCCGACCCCATAAAGTATATATATTCTTGATCAGCATTAATAGCCGAGTCGATCTAGCCATGTCCGTCTGTCTGTCCGTCCGTCCGTCCGTCCGTATGTTTAAACGCAAGGATCTCAGAACCTATAAGAGCTAGAAATTTTAGCTGTAGGTCCTCCTGGTGCCCGCGCAGATCGAGTTTGTTTCCGATAAACGATAACTTTCCCTGTTTCCAAGTAATCGATAAAAATGTATATCGAAATCCCGTTTTTTAAGCAATTTTGGTAAATAATAAGAGCTAGAGTTACCAAACTTGACATGTAGCTTCTAGAATAGTATATATATATCAAGTATCTTTCATTTTTAACCTATCGCCACCTCCCCGCTACTCTCTATCTATGAACGCAAGCTGCATTTGGTGTTGGTATAAGGGGGTTCAGGGTATCCCCTAGTCGGGAGCTCCCGACTAGATCCTCTTACTTGTTTTGTTTTAGGCTACAGCCTATGATCTTAGCTGCTGCACCCTTCTAACTCACTGTTGTGGTTTCTAAGCACTGCTATGCCTATAATTCGCGAATTCATGTCTTCTTCCACTCACTCACTTCCACTCACTTGCAAGCAGCTCGGTAGATTTTTATAATTTTTCTTTTTCGACTAGCAAGGCACCCTTTGTCAAAATAGGGTATTTTAACTATTCATAAGAGGTGTAACCAAATAGCACAAACCTTCTTAAAAATATACATTATATATGTACACAGACATAATGTCTGAGTAAAATATAATTTCGCATTTACTGTGCAACAATTGGTACAATCAAAGATAATTATTTTCCTTAAACATTATGCATCATCAATATAAATAAGGGTACCAATGCCTCGACGCGCTTAGTTGTTGTGTCTCAACACACACATTTTGGTGCAAATTGTTTCTAGGCGCTGGCAAAGAACACAGTGGCATTATTTGTCCCTTTTCTTTGCACTGATCTTCGTATGTCGTCATCATGGCTCACAAACCTCTTGTCGATCAAAACGGGGGGCGCAGAAAAAATGGGATTTCGTGCGCACTGTTGTTGTTTTGCAAGTGATTTGTTGTTGCTTCCTATGGTAAATGAGCTTTTATTTTGGGTTTGATTTTGCGTTTGCGGACCAAATCGATCTATGTCTCGTGGATTTTAAAACGGTAAAAAAAGCTCAGAGCGTCAGTTCAGCTCTTTCTCTTTATTACCCAATGCGGTCGAGCGCACAGAAAATGTGTGCCTGTCGAAGAGCATAATGAAAAAGTGGAAGCGAAAAGTATCTTTTCTTGTTGTTGTCGTGTGACGATATCAATGAAAGCTAGAGAGAGGGAGAAAGAGAGTATGAAATTATACAGTTATGGCTGTAGGCTAGGCTATTTTATATATGTATATGTGCATGCATATATGCAAACACCCATTTTTTTTTCTGTTAAGTGTTCGTGGAAAAATATGTGCGATAAAAGCGACGGAGTGTTTTTGCTCGTACCCAGGGTCTAGTGCGTAGAAACACAACTTCGTGTGTTTTCTTTCTCCGCTATTCATTCTGTCCGACAAGAACTTGTTTTTTGCAAACAACCCGAAAGTGAGGACACTTGTTAGGCCTAGACCGTAAATATATGTATATTAAATAATTTGTATTAAGATTTTTAAAATGTTATGTCAGAGAAAATGTTATGGCACGAGACAAATGACTTGAATTTAATGGTTTATTATTGGGCAGGCTGCCGCGATTGCAGGCGTAACAATTTCTTAGCGGATGTAACGAGCTATCGCTGGCCCCTAGGCTGGCCATTGCGGGTATCGCTAAATGCCGACAATGCTGCTTTCTTTCAAAGAGTTGCAATCTGTATGTACAATAAATTTTTGACAATGTAAATAATGGCGGAAGTGCCTTACTGAGTTGTAAACTGCAAGGGTATCAAGCTTGATTGCGACGAACGCCAGTCGAGGAAACGGCCAAGTAGATCATGTCATGAGCACCATGAAGAACATGTTAACGACGGTTGAGAGTAGTCAGCGATCCTGGCATGACGCTTCAAACGACATACTGCTGGCAATAAATTACCCGACATATCGTGTAACGAAATATAGTCCTTTAGCATTGTTTATCGGTAAGGAGGCAAGGACGTTAGGAATGATAACAATCGCAGATGAAAGAAAACTTGATAAAGATATAATAAGAGCACAAGCGAAATAACTTGATAGAGACAGGTATTTATTAAAGTATTGACGAATAACGTTTAAGCATGCGCATGAGCATTTGCGAGCTTTTCCAAACAACGATGTATCGGGGGAGTTGATAGATTTGAGAGATGATGAGTGTGACAATGTTGAGGACAGTGGTCAAAACAATGGGGCACTTAGAGAGTGCGCACCACAATAGTCACGCCGTGCACATGTACTCAATCACAGCGTGCTGAAGCGGGTGATATTGTCGCAGGGGTCAGAGGTTAAAAGACCTGTGTGGATCCGCTCCATGTTAGCGTTGCTGAGCAGCAAGAGCCTATAGACTTGTGATGACAGACTAACAACAAAAAAAAAAAACAAGTAGAGGCTCCAGGGGATACCCTGAACCATCTTATTCCAAGATCAAATATAAATTAAAAATAAATTTAAAAAAAACCTTGCTAAAAACCGTACTACTTGCCGCCGTCTCTTCTCAACAGCCACACCAGCCAAAAAAAACAAGTAAGAGGTTCTAGTCGGGAGCTCCCGACTAGGGGATACCCTGAACCCTCATATTCCAACACCAAATGCAGCGCGCGCTTATAGATAAAGAGTAGCGGGGAGGTGGCGATAGGTATAAAATGAAAGATAATCGATATATACATACTTTTCTAGAAGCTACATGTCAAGTTTGGTGACTCTAGCTCTTATTATTTACCAAAATTGCTTAAAAAACAGGATTTCGATATACATTTTTATCGATTACTTGGAAACGGGGCAAGTTATCGATTATCGGAAACAAACTCGATCTGCGTAGGAACTAGGAGCACCTGCGTCTAAAATTTCAAGTCTCTAGCTCTTATAGGTTCTGAGATCCTTGCGATCATACATACGGACGGACGGACGGACGGACGGGCGGACGGACGGACGGACGGACGGACGGACAGACAGACGGACATGGCTAGATCGACTCGGCTATTAATGCTGATCAAGAATATATATACTTTATGGGGTCGGAGATGCTTCCTTCTGCCTGTTACATACATTTGGATTTTGCACAAAAACATAATACCCCTTTTACCCATTTTTAATGGGTTCAGGGTATAACAAGTAAGAAGTTCTAGTCGGGAGCTCCCGACTAGGGGATACCCTGAACCCTCATATTCCAACACCAAATGCAGCGCGCGCTTATAGATAGAGAGTAGCGGGGAGGTGGCGATAGGTATAAAATGAAAGATACTTGATATATACATATATACTTTTCTTGAAGCTACATGTCGAAGCAGACGCGCATGAATGTGTGTGTGTACATGTTCTTGGAATTTGCGTCAGCTGCCGCAAACACGTGCTTCTTAACCAATCTTAATGAAATTTTCTACAGTATATCTTACTGTACCATAGAATGTTTGTGCATTCTCAAAAGTAAATTTCATTAAAATTGTAGCTTAATTTGGTGAGCAATACAAGTCGGCTTATTAACTTGATTTATAGCTATGAGGTAGTTACGGGGAGGTGGCGTTAGGTATAAAATGAAGGATACTTGTATATATATACTTTTCTAAAAAAATCACCTTTGGTCTCTTTTGGTGACTCTCAAAAAACAGTATTTCGATATTGGTTTTTATCGATTGCTTAAAAGCGGAGTAAGTTATCGATAATCGGAAATAAACTCAATCTGCGCATGGACTAGGAGGACCTGAAACTTAATGTATTGACTAATAAATTTTACCTAACAATATTGACCTAACACGAGTACGTTTGAAATGTCATATATCCATCAAATTATTGTGATTATTATTTTTGAATGTTAACGATAATTGTTAGTAATAAACAGAGAATTTGACAATAGGTACTGTTATTCAATGTTACTGTCCTACTTGTATAAGGGTTGCTTCTGAAAGCATGGTGTGAGACAAAGAAGATAGTCTCTGCCGAGCATGGCGCGAGTGTGTTGTGTAGCGTTCAGTTTGGTATTCAGTGCGCTAGGGGACGATAAAAGTCTTTCATTCGGAACGTGCAAGTCACTGTGAACGCACGTGCCCTGTAAAGATACTCCACAACGACACTCGGGACTTGCTGTGCTGCCAATTTGCCTAATTGTAAGGAAAGTGATTTCTCTGCTTCGACATATATATGAATAAGGAAATTAGCTTTGATTACACCAATTGATGTTTAGAATGGATACGCATTTTATTTGAAAATGCACTTACATTTATTCAAACAAAATATCATTCATTCTTTATGGTTTGAACTCGGTCCTCGTCACGAATATATATAGCTTATGCCTTCTTCTGCCCGTTACATATATTTGAACAGATTTATTATATAATTTTTCAATGGGTTCAGGGTGTAAAAGAGGAAGATTAGTTCCCCCTTGAGGAGTCGAACTCGCATATACGTTTAACCGACCGAACTACTTGCCACCGCCTTATACTATACTAACATACCAAGAAATTTGTTTAGTTGAAAATAACCTGAATTATCATATCATAAGCTACAAAACAATCGCAATTACAAGACATACATAATTACCAATATTTCTACACGTTTTCTTTAATACCTTATTTGTTTCTTAACCGACCTTGATGAAAATTTAAAGTGAAGATCTTATTGTACTATTGAAATTCACATATTCTTATAAATTGTTGTTTAAATAGGTGCGTAGCTTGATTGATTTATTTATTTAATTTATATATATACCAGCTGTTGTAACTTTATCTCTGATAACCTGCGGTATTTGCTTTAAAGCAGGATTTCCTTATCGCTTTTTCGATTGCTCGGAAACGGAGCAAGTTATCGATTATCGGATATAGCCTGCGCATTAGGAGGACTTACGTTAAAAATTTTAAGTTACTAGCTCATATAGGTTCTAAGATCGACGCGCTTATACATATGGCGGGACGGACGCAGGGATGGGCTGACGGACATGCCTGGATCGACTTTGCTTCTTATGCTTATCAAGAATATATGTACATATATACTATATGGGGTGGGAAATGCATTCCCCTGCATGCTACATACATTTCGATAAAAACAAGCTGAGTTTTTTTTACTAAAGTTATCCGTTGTTATGCACACTAAGTCTGCAACTTTTTAACCGCAACTGTGGGAAATTTGGGGGAACGGTTGCATGAAACCCTTTTGTTTACCATTCTATTGGCTTAAATGTTATTTGTCCAATTTGATTCAAACTTAAATTTATTTAAAACGAGAAAGAGAGGCACGCCGAAGATTTAATACGCTTGCAGACACAACCTTTCAATGCCGAGTTTGGTGAAGGTATCTTGATAAACAAAAAAGCTTTTTATCAAAAACCTAGTTTTCGACCGATCGTTCCTATGGCAGCTATATGATATAGTGGTCCGATCCATCTGGTTTTGACATATGTGCTGCGTGCAACAGAAAGAGGGACTTCTGCAAAGTTTCATAAAGATAGCTTTAAAACTGAGAGACTAGTTCGCATAGAAACAGACAGACGGACATGGCTAAATCGACTCGGCTGTTGATACTGATCTAGATCAAGACTTTATGGGGTCGGAGATGCCTCCTTCTATGCGTTACACATTTCACGACAAAATTATAATACCCTCTGCAAGGGTATAATGAATGTACAAATGCTTTACTCATCCCAAGTCAAAAAACTTCCCAAACGGCTTAATTAATTTATATTTTATCTATACATCACATTATATCTACTTGTTAAAAATATAAAGCTGAAATTTACACTGCGCTTATATGATCCCACCCGCAAGTGTGGAAAAATTAGCATCCGATCAACCTCAAACTCTTTTTCAAAGTTCTTTGTTCATATTCATTTGATTTCTGTGGCACGCATTTATGAAAATTCATTGTTTCTTGGTATAAGTTTGAGTTAAAGATTTGGTGGGTGAAATCTCGGCTTAAAATTTATTTCCAAGAACCTTTATGTAAAATCTTTTGAGACTTCTTTCAAATTTTTCACAGAATCCAAAAATAAAACTGTTGGTCTTTACTGATTGGTGCTTAACTAAAACCGTTAAAGCTTATATTCATAATTTTTGGTGTAGATTTCTTAGGAGATATAAATGCACACTAAGACGGTGCTGTAAAAATATTATCAGCCCTGTGAAAAACCTTTTGAAATACGTTTGCTTATCATGATCGAAATCAAACTCGTTTTCCAATATCTATATGATATGTCATTTGAGGGTTTAAAATAGTACAGAGTTCATTTGGTAAATATTATTTCATATAGGTTACATAATTATGAAAATTTAGAAAGCACGTTTATATTATACACAGTTTATTTTTCATAGATCGAGGACTTGTACGAAGAGGTTCTGTTTGAAATTTACAACAACATTGGTTGTGAGACTAGTGATGTTGGTACAGAAAGCCTGGTGGAGTTTGCACAGGACGTTTTCAAAATACCTAACTCAACTCATTTGGAAATTTCTGAAATTGCGAGGATGAAGGAACCACCTAACCTAAGATTAAATGTTGAAGTCATAAAAGCAGAAAATTTACTTTCAAAGGATTCAAATGGATTATCAGATCCATTTGTAACATTATACTTGGAATCAAACAATTCGCACCGTTATAACTCATCCGTAAAAATGTCTACATTGAATCCTATATGGGAGGAACATTTTTCATTGTAAGTTTATTTTAGTTCAAATTTAAACAATTTTATACGATTTAGTAATGTAAATGAAAAGCGGACACAATAAACTCAAGAATATTAATATCGAACTACAAAACTCCTTCTTGGATAACATTGTTCTAACATAAAAATTGAAATATATTTACCAAACTCACTATATGTCGAAATGAAATGTTTTTTCAAAATATATTTTTTATAGGCCAATTTTTGAAGGTCCTCGTGAGGAAGTTCTAATTATTGAAGTTTGGTAAGTTTATATAAGTCTTTGTTAATTAATTTGCATTTTGTTTTACTTGGATAACAATTTTTAAAGTTTTTGATATCTATATAGTTATCCTTAGTAAGAAAACCAAAAATTGGTCTGTAATAGCATTAATGAATTGTCTTCAATTTATTTTATATTCTTACAAAGGGTATAAATATTGATTTAATACAAAGAAATATAATTTAATTCCTAAAAGTATCCGATTCGACTTAGCAATATTCGTCTGCCGTCTATGCTCATTATTATCTGTGTTTTAAAGCTATCTCGATGAAGCCTTGCATAGGTCTGTCTTTTGTGTGTACTTTATAGTTGACCCAATCGGGCAGTACATATTTGGCTGTCAACCGTATCGGAACACTATATCAGACAGATGTCATAGAAAATATCGGTCGAAAACATAGTTTTTTCATGAAAATCTACAGCAACAAAATATAATAATAAAAGTGCTCAAAGTGTAAAAAAGCTTTTAATCTTCGGTGTAGTGTACATTCTCGTACTATACATACTAAAGATTTTATTCTTTCGATAGCTCTGTGACATGCTCTAAAAATTTTTAAGGACCGGGCAATAAAACCCGAAGTTATTTAAAGGTTTTTATTGACTTATCTCGGTGGTGTGTTCAGGTTGTTGGGCACTCCCGACTATTTTATTACTTGTTTTAACTTTGGATTGAAACATTTCAATATTTAATTTTTGTGATAAAATAAAAAAATCACTCAAGGAATAATAAGAAAACAAGTAAGAGGTTCTAGTCGGGAGCTCCCGACTAGGGGATACCCTGAACCCTCTTCTTTGAACACCAAATGCAAATATATAGACTATTCTAGAAGCTACATGTCAAGTTTGGTGACTCTAGCTCTTATTATTTAAAAAAATTGCTTACCAAACAGGCTTTCGATATACATTTTTATCGATTACTTTGAAACGGAGTAAGTTATCGATTATCGGAAACAAACTCGATCTGCGCATGCACTAGGAGCACCTTCATCTAAAATTTCAAGTCTCTAGCTCTTATAGGTTCTGAGATCCTTGCGTTCATACATACGGACGGACGGACGAACGGACGGACAGACGGACATGGCTAGATCGACTCGGCTATTGATGCTGATCAAGAATATATATACTTTATGGGGTCGGAGATGCTTCCCTCTGCCTGTTGCATACATTTGCATTTTGCACAAATACAATATACCCTTTTACCCATTTTCAATGGGTTCAGGGTACAAAAAGTTATGTCCACTTTTCGTGGTTTATTAAGCTGGGGATAAATTGAACTAAAAACCAACAATTGGCACTTTTTTAGATAGTTAACCACGCTTTTAAATTTTAAGCAGTATTATTCAACTAATCTTCCGTTTTGTCATTATTATGTCGATTGTAACACTATGCTCATCAAAACATGGGTAACGCATTAAGAAAGATGTCTAAAAAGTTTAAATTGGTTGTTAGTATTAGCGACTGCTGCCTGTCTGGCTCATCATTAAAATAAAATAACCAGCGAACAGATAGACGTTGGAACTTAAAATCTGCTGTTGTATATATTGTATTTATATATATACTGTACAAGCCCAATATTAAATTGTATCAGGAGCGGCGGCTGGACAGAATGGAAAATCTCTTAGTATATCTCGTTCAGTTGCACAGGGATATGCTAGTCATTTACTAGAGTATACGATGCTCATTGTTAATTTACTAGGTTAAACAAATTTTTTGAATTAATAATGTATTTGCACATTACTGTCATTCGCTCTTGTTAACCATAGAGCTGCGACAGGGCTACTAAAAAACACTCGCAATATATTAATTCAGTACAATTTATTTAGGGATTTTGATGCTGCGGAAACCATCAAAGACAAGTTTAACAAACTTTTGGATGTCAAAGGAGTGAAGGGCCTTAGTAAGCTAATGAAGGAAATTGCCGTTACTGCTTCTTCTGGAAAACATGATAACGAATTAATTGGGCGTGCAGTGATTTCACTTAAGGTATAGTATTCATATTCATTAATCTATCTATTTATTTTTTAATACTTAAGTGTAGCCAATATACCATAACACGATTTGAAAGAAATGAATGGAGTCGTTTCCGATGCGAATTGTTTATTTTTATACTCTGAACCCATTGAAAATGGGTAAAAAGGGTATTTTGTATTTGTGCAAAATGCAAATGTATGTAACAGGCAGAAGGAAGCATCTCCGACCCCATATAGTATATATATATACTTGATCAGCATCAATAGCCGAGTCGATCTAGCCATGTCCGTCTGTCTGTCCGTCCGTCCGTCCGTATGTATGAACGCAAGGATCTCAGAACCTATAAGAGCTAGAGATTTATTTTGAAATTTTAGATGTAGGCGCTCCTAGTGCCTGCGCAGATCGAGTTTGTTTCCGATAATCGATAACTTACTCCATTTCAAAGTAATCGATAAAAATGTATATCGAAATCCTGTTTTTTAAGCAATTTTTTTAAATAATAAGAGCTAGAGTCCCCAAACTTGACATGTAGCTTCTAGAAAAGTATATATATATCAAGTATCTTTCATTTTTTACCTATCGCCACCTCCCCGCTACTCTCTATCTATAGCGCGAGCTGCATTTGGTGTTGGAATATGAGGGTTCAGGGTATCCCCAAGTCGGGAGCTCCCGTCTAGAACCTCTTACTTGTTTTTGTTATTTATTTGAAAACCCTTAACACTACTAAATCACTAATTTCATAGTGAATTTTAATTAATTTTATTGTGGAATCGTTGTCTTATCACGAGTGCTGTGCTGTGCTTTGTTTATTATTAATCAATTTAATTTGTGAATGTATGCTTGCATGCTGTTTTTGTCTTTCTCATGTTTATTATAGTTAAAAATTTTCCATGTCTAAGTCAGTTAATTTAAAAAACTGCAATAAACGGTATTGAGGTTGCAGCAATACTCTTGTGGCTGTGATTCTAAAGGGCTTTGCGACAAAAAATCATTTTATTTGTTTCCATGCTTTATCAAGTTTTGCGAAAGCCTTTATTCAAAATACAAATTTGCCTATTCCACTCGAAATATTTTGACACTGATACTGATCCTCACTAATATAAAGAATATAAACTTGCCTTAACCTTCTAGGTCTGATGAGTTTATATATGGTATATATATTTTATCGCTACAAAGTTTAATCCACATTTAACTTCAAAGGAAAGATAGCTTTTGATTATTGTGTTAACAATGTTGTGATTGATTTGCTTTCACATGCCCTCTTATCATACTTTGAATTTGGCCATTGGCATACGGCCGATCGTAGGGCTGATTTTTGTAAGCTCGACGACCTTATACTATTATTCGACTGTTTCCAAATGTACGGTTGTGCAGACATCGATATTGTCATTAAATTATATTATAAAACCCTGAACTGCCTTATGTATGGGTTCCACTTACCCATGGATGACTGATTGGCCTGCCGGGTTCTCAGGGAAATTAACGGGATTAACAAATGTGAAATCGTAATACTATACCATATTAAGAAATCGGCAAATCATTCTGATTTCTCTCGCTATGTAGTTCGCAGATCAAACTTATCAACGCGGTAAACGTATCAAATGGGAGTGCAAATACTGGACCGGAAATTAACTTAGCACTCTTTTTAAAAACTAGGTACAATAAAAAACTAGAAGCTCCAGTCCCGAGTTTTTGACAAGAGAATACCCTGAACCCTCTTCTACCAATAACAAATGCAGCTCGCGCTACGAGCTCGTTTGCTTTAGGAGTTATAAAAATAAACTAACGAAAAAAAAATTGCTTCTTGAATCAGACTCAAAATCGTAACAGACCGCACTTGCAACCGCCTATATTCAAGGGCCAAACCAAGAACTAATCGATACTGACAAAAATAAAAACAATTAAGAAAGTAGCACATTACGCGCACTACAGAAAACAATACAATCGCAATTGCAATGCTGTTGATAGAATTAAATAACGACGCGGGTGAATGTGTGTGTGTACATGTATACAGAATATCTTGCGCTTTGCACTAGCTGCCGCTGACACTGGGCTTGCCAATATATGTATAGCCACACGTTTTCTTTAATAACTTCTGTCTTTCTTAACCGATCTAAACCGAATTTTTTACAGTAGATCTTATATAATATAATAATAATAAATATGAATATTTATGTTATATATTCTCAAAAAGTCATTTGCATTAAATTTGTAGCTTAAATTGGTCGGCAATACAGATTGGCTTATTTACTTTATTTATACAATAGCTATGTGGTGGTAAAGGCGGGTGGCAATAGCTATAAAATGAAAGACACTTTATATATATATACTATTCTAGAAGCTTCATGTCAAGTGTGGTGACTATAGCTTCTATATTGATTTATATCGATTAATTGGAAAATCTCCAAGTCTCTAGCCCTTATAGCTTCTGAGATCTTTGTGTTCATACATACGGACGGACAGCCAGACGGACATGGCTAGATCGACCTAGCTATTGATGCTGATCATGGGTTCGGGGTATAAAAATAATAAATACAGAAAAATCAAACAAACGTTATCCTTGCGGCATTATTAAAAAAATCGTAAATAAAACTTAAAACAAATAAGAGGTTCTAGTCGGGAGCTCCCGACTAGGGGATACCCTGAACCCTCATATTCCAACACCAAATGCAGGTCGCGCTAATAGATAGAGAGTAGCGGGGAGGTGGCGTTAGGTATAAAATGAAAGATACTTGATATATATATACTTTTCTAGAAGCTACATGCCAAGTTTGGTGACTCTAGCTCTTATCATTTACCAAAATTGCTTAAAAACAGGATTTCGATATACATTTTTATCGATTACTTGGAAACGGGGCCAGTTATCGATTACCGGAAACAAACTCGATCTGGGTAGGAACTAGGAGCACCTACATCTAAAATTTCAGTCTCTAGCTCTTATAGGTTCTGAGATCCTTGCGTTCATACATACGGACGGACGGACGGACGGACGGACGGACGGACAGACAGACGGACATGGCTAGATCGACTCGGCTATTGATGCTGATCAAGAATATATATACTTTATGGGGTCAGAGATGCTTCCTTCTGCCTGTTACATACATTTGCATTTTGCACAAAAACATAATACCCCTTTTACCCATTTTTAATGGGTTCAGGGTATAACAAGTTTGTGATTTTACAAATAAAAAACAAGTAAGAGGTTCTAGTCGGGAGCTCCCGACTAGGGGATACCCTGAACCCTCTTATTCCATCGCCAAATGCAGCGCGCGCTTTTAGATATAGAGTAGCGGGGAGTTGGCGATAGGTATAAAATGAAAGATAATCGATATATATATACTATTCTAGAAGCTACATGTCAAGTTTGGTAACTCTAGCTCTTATTATTTACAAAAATTGCTTAAAAAACGGGATTTCGATATACATTTTTATCGATTACTTGGAAACGGGGCAAGTTATCGTTTATCGGAAACAAACTCGATCTGCGCAGGCACCAGGAGGACCTACATCTAAAAATCAAGTCTCTAGCTCGTATAGGTTTTGAGATCCTTGCGTTCATACATACGGACGGACGGACAGAAAGACGGACATGGCTAGATCGACTCGTCTATTGATGCTGATCAAGAATATATGTACTTTATGGGGTCGGAGATGCTTCCTTCTGCCTGTTACATACATTTGCACTTTGCACAAATACAATATACCCTTTTTACCCATTTTCAATGGGTTCAGGGTATAACAAGTAAGAGGTTCTAGTCGGGAGCTCACGACTAGGGGATACCCTGAACCCTCTTCTTCCAACACCAAATGCAAATATATATACTATTCTAGAAGCTACATGTCAACTTTGGTGACTCTAGCTCTTATTATTAACAAAAATTGCTTAAAAAACAGGATTTCGCTATACATTTTTATCGATTACTTTGAAACGAAGTAAGTTATCGATTATCGGAAACAAACTCGATCTGCGCAGGCACTAGGAGCACCTACATCTAAAATATTAAGACTCTAGCTCTTATAGGTTCTGAGATCCTTGCGTTCATACATACGGACGGACGGACAGACAGACGGACATGGCTAGATCGACTCGGCTATTGATGCTGATCAAGAATATATATACTTTATGGGGTCGGAGATGCTTCCTTCTGCCTGTTACATACATTTGCATTTTGCACAAATACAATATTCCCTTTTTACCCATTTTCAATGGGTTCAGGGTATAAAAAGTAAGAAGCTCTAGTCGGGAGCTCCCGACTAGTGGGTACCCTAATTCACTTATTCCAACACCAAATGCAGGTCCTGCTACGCGCTCGTTTGTAGTAATAAAGATTAATTAAATAAAACAAAAAAGTTTCCTTGGCAGGGTTTGAACCTGCAATTGACTGCATTTCTTGCTGCCGACTCTAATCACACCAGCCAAAAAATAAATAGTTTTCTCAGTAGGTTTCGAACTCGCAATAGACCGTGCTACTTGCCGCCGCCTCTACTCAACAGCCACACCAATAATTGAGTCTAAATGAGGAAAAAAACGAATTAAAATAGCAGCACAGAAAACAATACAATCGCAATTGCAATGCTGTTGATAGAATTAAAAGAAGATACGCATTAATGAGTGTGTGCACATATGAATACAGAAATTCTTGCAATTTCCGCCAGCTGCCGCAAACGCGAGGCCTGCCTAAACCATTTTCTTTAATTACGTTGGTGTTTCTTTACCGATCTAGATGAAATTATCTATTGTACTATAGAATATTCGTGTATTATCAAAATGATAATTGCATTAAAATTGTGTATTATATTGGTGGGCAGTATAAATTGGTTTATTTATTTGATTTATATCTATGAGGTAGTAGCGGGGAGGTGGTGAAAGCTATATAAAGAAAGATACTTGATATATATATGTATATATACTATTCTATAAGCTACATATCAATGTGGTGTCACTAGCTCTTATTATTTACCAAAATTGCTAAAAAAAAAAAAACGGGATATTTATATCGATTCTTGGTTTACTTGGTTACTTGGAAACGGGGCCAGTTATCGAATATCGGAAACAAACTCGATCTGCGCGGGCACTAGGAAAACCTACAGCTATAATTTCAGTCTCTAGCTCTTTAGGTTCTGATATCCTTGCGTTCATACATACGGACAGACGGACAGACAGACGAAAGGAAAGTCGGACGGCCGGAGAGATAGACGGACATGGCTGAATCGACTCGGTTGTTGATGGTGATCAAGAATATATATACTTTATGTGGTCGGAGACGCTCTCTTCTGCCTGTTACATACATTTGCACAAATACATTATACCCCTTTTACTCACTTTTAATGTGTTCAGGGTATAAAAACAAAGAAGAAAAGCGATTACTTCCGTGTAATAGCCTCTCTCCACTGAACACATTTCTTACACATTTCTGAAAACGTCACATTTTCGCAAAATGTGAAAATTTTTCAAAATTGTCACATGTTTGAAAAATGTGTAAATTCGACCCGTGTCGTGTTTTTTGCGATGATTAATCGAGATTTCTATCGATGTTGTGAAATATGTGACAGTATCATAACTATAAACAGCTGATATATCAACAAAGGCTAGCGGCAACTTTAAATAAGAAATTTAAAATTATAAGAATCCCACAGTTTTAAGAAATTAAACATGGCGAAATGTCGATAAGAGTCCCTATTTGAGTTTTGGAACAAAAACTTTGCAGCGCTTATGTAAATTAAAGAAACTCGATCAGCTGTTTATTTAAAGAAGCGGAACTTTTCCCACTTACATGTACATGTTACCGACAACCGGTGGGACACCAATATGTGAAATTTGAAAATGTGACATTTTTTAAGCCAGTGGACAGAGGCTATAAAACAACTAATGTAGAGTAAATATATTAGTACAGATGGTGCTAGTGATAAAGCGTTGCGACCAAGTAATAGAGGAAATTTTGCGACAAGCCACAAACTGCCAACAGTGAACATGGATAATGGGCAGAATAATGGAAGAACAAGTGCATAATATACATAAATTAACAAAAATGTTATTAGAGGTCATTTTTAATAAACCTTTAGACATAGTGAAGTAAATGCCACAATTTGTAGGCAACCAACAATATTATGTTTCTCGGCGGCAACAAGATTGGAGGCCCGGCAGATTTCAATGCAATTATTGTCCGCATAGACTTAACTAGCGCGGACATTTAGAAACTGTTGGATATAATGAGGCATGGTGACTTGCCCTTGTTAAAGGACAAATTTAGAAAAAGGTCACGTTCTAAAGATATAATACTTTAGAGACGAAGTCTCTGCGGTATCTGCCAACTACCTTGGCCTTGGCAAAAGAGGCAGAAGTGAGCAATGATCGTTATATTTTTGCAGCAAATAATGCTAGACATTAGCAAGATAAATCGCAAAAGACAGAGCCAGCGCTCCCAAGGGTGGCTACAAAATAACTCAAGTAACTCTTAAAATGAATCGACAGGAAACGCTCAGCGGAAACAAAATTAAAGTTATCAATGTAGAATCCCTTATACAGAAGTCAAGGTATAAAAAATGTGGCCCAACATAGTTACGAATCAAATAGTTTAGAAAATGTCAAAGACAACGCATTCAGAGCTCAGAGCCAAGCGATCGTTGCGCTAGAGACAACAGACAAACTAAAGAGATAACCAGGGTTCAGAGAACCAGTCTATGCGGAGCCGACAAAAAAGGCAAAACACAGCCCAAGAGCAATAAACTATTAAATTAACCATTCTTCTGAAGCTACAGCAGTCGATAAAGATTTGTCCGATGCTGAATCACTGTTAAATTAACAGTAGCAGGGAAAATAACTAGATTGTTGTTAGAGACGGAGACCTCTAAAAATTACATTTAACTATTTACAGGGTTGGCACACTTTGTGCGTGTCGAGACTCCATTTCAAGTAAAATCTAGATTTATTAAATACGCTCACAGCAAAAATCCATTTACGAAGTGTCGGTAAGTGAGCTTCATAAGCATTGACGATGCAGATATACCGGTCGCGTTTAGCAAAGATCTGAACCAAATGATGAAACAGAGATAGAAGGTCTTTTCGGACCCAAACGAGTCCCTGCCTTATAATATTAACACGGTGGCTACCATACATTCGAATGTAGAACCAGTTTATTCAAAATTGTATTCTTATCTAATGGGCGACAAAAAAGTATCGACGATTTCGCCCACAGAAAGAAAAGAGTGGTAAGAGATTTCCGAATATTAAACCAGCAGAGCATTGACGACAAATCTCCGATAACCTCTATTATCAAAAATTGCCTTTACGGTAAGCAATGGGAATTTTGCGAACTTCCTTTCGGGCTTAAAGCGACCCCAGCATATTCCAGCGGTCAATTAATGATTTCCTGCGGGAACAAATTGGCAAAACTTGACACATTTGCGTAAATGCCGTAATAATTTTTTCATCTAATAAAGAAGATCTAATTAGGGACATCGGCAAAGTCATTAAGACATTTTATGACGCTGGCATAAAAGTCCAGGTTAAAAACAAAGCGTGGAATACCTAGAATTTTTTTGGGGTGGAATAGGTTGAAATTATACAAACACTTTGAAACAAAATAGTACCTTGGAATAAAAAATTATATGAGAAGCTATGGAGGCCGTTCTGGCTATGACAGTTTTTATTAAGGGGATTGGTAGTCCATAAGAACAGCACTAGGTAGCTACATTACCTTTCATTACCCATTGAAAGTGGGTAAAAAGGGTATATTGTTTTTGGGCAAAATGTAAATGTATGTAACAGGCAGAAAGAAGCATCTTTGACCCCATAAAGTATATATATTCTTGATCAGTATCAATAGCCAAGTCGATCTAGCCATGTCCATGTCTGTCTGTCCGTCCGTCCGACCGTCCGTCTGTCCGTTTGTATGAACGCAAGGATATCAAAACCTATTGAAGCTCGAGACTTGAAATTTTAGTTGTAGGTCCTCCTAGTGCCTGCGCAGATCGAGGTTGTTTCCGATAATCGATAACTTACTCCGTTTTTAAGCAATCGATAAAATTCGATATCGACCTCCTGTTTTTTGAGCAAATTAGGTAAATCTTAAGAGCTAGACTCACCAAACTAGGCAGACGAAACTCGAGACACAAAAAATTGGCTACGAGGGGCAACAACAGTCAAAATAGGAGGGCTGAAGATAAAACAGGAGTTGGTAGGGCTAAAGAGGCCTTGTGATTGCTTTTAACAATCTAGGTAATCATCAGCCTTGAAAATAAGTCTGATGCAAATCGGACCAAACTTGAAACTTAACCCAAGGAGAAACGCATTTTTCGAAAAGTGTAAACCACCCCTCAAATAAATTTGAACAAAGAACCTTGAATATGAGTTTGAGGACGATCGGATCGTAAACAACAAAGTTTCATACAAACGTTTTTCGCGAGTTTTTAACAAATACCGGTGGAATTGCCCGAAACCCCGTCTTAACGTGCACCTTCATCACATAAGGTAACTACAGTATAAAGTTCAGCTTCTTAGTTCAGCTTCTTATATAAATACGCTCGTAAATTTTATTAATAATAAATTTAATATATATTTTTGTTATATGATAACTTTTGTATAACTATATGATATAAAATTTAAAATATATATATATAAAATATAATTATAATTAATTTAATTTTAAATTTCCAATTTTAGTTGATGTAATATTAATTTACTATTTTTAATTATATACAATATTTTTAAACAAATATTAAAAAACAATTTTAAATTACTATATAACTAAGTTCCTTTTTATTTGTATTCAAATTTTAAAGTTAAGTAAATTGCTTAGGTCCAAAGATTTGTCAGTTCTTAATAGCTACCATAGACAAAGAGCTAGAAACCTTTTAAAAAGGTATAATTATGAATTTGCTGAGCAAAAAAGGATAAACAATAAAAGTCTCAACCAGAGCGTAAGGAAAAAATAAAGATTTTAGAACTATGTGAAATGGGAATAGGCAACGAAACCAAGTTCGCAAACAAGACCGAGCTTACAAGGTTAATGAACAAAGACAAAATACTGAACACCACTCAACTAAAAGAGCTAATTCCCCAGATATGGTCCAATTCAACTGTCAACATCTCTTAAATTTGCGAATGGAACATACTATTTCTAATGTAAAATATATTGCTTGTATCGATGATTTATCGAATTTTCTATCGATGTTATGAGAAATATAAAAGTATTATTGCCATAAACCCATTGAAAATGGGTAAAAAGGGTATAATGTATTTGTGCAAAATGCAAATGTATGTAACAGGCAGAAGGAAGCATCTCCGACCCCATAAAGTATATATATTCTTGATCAGCATCAATCGCCAAGGTGATCTTACCATTTCCGTCTGTCCGTATGCATGAACCCAAGGAAATCAGAGCCTATAGCCTAGAGCTAGAGACTTGAAATTTGGTATATAGGTCCTTCTAGTGCCTGCGCAGATCGAGTTTGTTTCCGACAACCGATAGCTTAATCTGATTCGAAGCAACCAATAAAAATCGATATTGGCATCCTGTTTTTTAAGAAATTTGGGTAAATATTAAGAGCTTGAGTCACCAAACTTGGTTTGTTTATTCTAGAGTAGTATATACATATATATCAAGTATCTTTCATTTTATACCTATCGCCAGCTTCCCGCTTCTACCACATAGCTAAAAATCAAGTTAATAACCCAACTTGTGTTGCCTATCAATCTAAGTCACAATTTTAATGAAAATATTCTATAGTACAATAAGATATACTGTAGAAAAATCATTAAGATCGGTTAAAAAACGCAAAAGATATGTGTTTTACTGTGCAAAAGGATAGGGCAGGTAGCGCAAATTCCAAGAATTTCTGTATACATGTACACACACACAATCATACGCGTCTTCTGCGAAATCTATCAACAGCATTGCAATTGCCACTTTTTTCTGTGCTGCTAGTTTAATTCGTTTTTTTCTCAATAAGACTCAATCATAGGTTTGGCTGTTGAGTAGAGGCAGTGGCAAGTGGTGCGGTCTGTCGCGAGTTCCAGCCCTACCGGGGAAACTATTTTTTTTTTTTTTGGTTGGTGTGGCTGCTGCCTAGAGTCGGCAGCAAGTAATGCGGTCAGTTGCGAGTTCGAACCCTGCCAATGGAACTTTTTTGTTTTCATTTATCTTTATTATTTCAAACGAGCGCGTAGCGCGTGCTTCATTCGGTGTTGGAATAAGAGGGTTCAGGGTATTCCCTAGTCGGGAGCTCCCGACTAGTACCTCTTACATTTATAGATGGCCAAGTCCTACAAAGAGTCCGTAAAATGGAGCCCCTGCTTCGATGCCGTATTATTTGACTTTGAAAGGAAAAATTTGCGGGGGTTATGCAAATCAAATCAAACGGATCAGCCAGCTGTCTATTTATTTTTATTTAAAAAAGCGGTTCTTTTTTATTATTCATATGTTATCGACAACTGACACCTGCTAATGGAGTCGCAGAATGTGAAGCTGGTAAATATAACATATTTTGAGCATAGTGGAATCGGGCTATTACACAACAGTAGCAATTTGAGAATACTTTTCGTCGATCGAGACACCGACAATTCCCAGTTTATAGGGCAAACGAACAGAGACAAAATAGTGAAGACCATTCGACTCGACGTGCTTATTCTACAGTAAGACAACAGATGCAGCCAAAACCCAGTTTATTGGACAAAATTAATCGTAAAATAATTAAGCAAGCACATAATAAAAGTATAAAGCGAGGTGCTTGGTTTCCAGTCAAGTTTTTAATGACGCCAATAGATGTGTTTTGGCAGCAACAGAGAATTGGCGCAATGCGACCATGAAAAGGGAAGAGCTACCTGATACTTTTCGAGAGAATAGAATGCATCAAGCTATAGGTAATAACCAGGATAGTCTGATAGCTGCGATTAATAGAACAGTTAAGAAAGGTCCCGGTCAAGTTTGCCTGTGTTGCAATCGTTATGGTTTCCACATCAAGTGGACAAAATTTGTTGTTATTAGGTTATTAGTGCAGAAACAAACTCAGATATTTAAGGTCCATAGTCAATATTCCCATCTGTCAATTATAAATATAGTTTTCGTAAATCATGTAGTCACGGCATTCTATAACAAATGGTCTAAATTTTCCAGATTAAAAAAAGGTTTGAAAGGCTTATTGGCTTCAGAAGAAAGGTTTATTTCCCCAATCGTTTGTTTTTGATTATGAAGTCTTCTGAACATGGCCGACAAAATACAATAAAGGGCTCAGTGGTCAATGTACCAATTTCTGTCCAACGCTGTTAATTCCCTTCCGAGGGGTTTCAATGAGAACGAGGTAGTTCAAATTTATCTGAAACCTAGGATGGAATATAGCCATCCCTTAGGCCCTCTAAAGTTACTCCGATCAAATTTTAAGTCAACACCGAGTTTTACAGAAACTTTAGATAACTTTAGATATTTCAATAACTTTTTGCTTCGCGAGCCAACATAGATAGATATTCACTTTCTAGAGAGGAAGCTAATGTGTAAAGCAGCAAGCGAGTTTAGCGGGGCATTGAAACAATAAGTCAAAACTTACATCATATAGGACATAAGTTTATTTCGAGTGCGAAAATATCCGCCCAGGAAGCCGTAGTAGAATATAAATCGTAAATTAAATGTCTTAAATATAATGACGAGAATCAAGATTTAGATGACAACAATGTCCGATTAATCAAACTTCCAGCTATAGCTTCAGCTGAATGATTAGCAGAAACAGTCAGGTTACTTAAAAAAAGCATGCTTTTTAAATGTTTTGCACAATTTCTATGGTGCGGGCGTTGGAAAACGCCGCCTTTTTTAAACTATTATCCAATCTTTCTTCGTAACGTTTAAGAAGTGATTCAACTTATGCTAAAATACAATTGTGTGCCCCAATAGGTAAAGCTTTTTCGGAATAAGTGGCTCAACTCTGCATGCCATGTTTTCCTTGCCAGTTATTCAATCTGGTTCCGATTAAGGGACTTATGTTATGCATCCAAGGTTAATTGACGTTAAACTTATTTTTTTTAGCTGAAATATCTTTGGGAGGCACCAAAATGTTTTCCCAGTGATTCTGCATTAAGTAATATGGAATCGGGAAACATGACAGATAATCATATTAGATACCATTCATCTAATTATTATAGTACAAATGCAAATATTTATAACACGATAAAGCTAAACTAAATTGCGACGGATGCATTTGTTTCTACAGGGTCGCCCGAAATCCAGATTTTGCTATGTCACTTTTCCTAAACGCTATATATTATGATAATATAATTACGGTGAATGTAAATACTCGTGATGGATTACTTAATTGGGCAACAGGCATGTTAATGCAAATTGATTTTGAAGATTCCAGCACACACAGACTTTAGAGTACTTTCTCTAAAGTGTACGCATCGTATAGAAGCTTTATGGACCCAAATTCAGAAGATAGCTATATAGATAATAAAGAAGAAATGAGCAAGTTTCTATTAACCGTAGGGAGTTTTCAGTTGTACCTGAAGTAGATATAACTATTTATAAAAATCAGGAAGCTACATATACGAAAGTGGTGGTTCACACTTGCTTCCGTATGTAGCGTGCTGCAATATACGTAGCTTGTAGGAGAGCAAACAATGGCTTCCGGGTTGTTTATTATAGGAGATTTTTTTTTTTTATGATCACTTAGTTAACAGTTACGCCTTAGACATTTACTTTCATTATACTGAAAGCATTCGAGGTCTGTTCTATGTTTTGTTGAGGCCTCAACATATTCAAACGAAAATTTTGAAATTTCATACAATATGTTGTATGGTTAGTGGTTATATCTACTGCACTGCTACCTTGTATTACACATATATGTATACATATGCATGCTGCGCAGATAACAGGGTATGTAAATCAGCGTCCCTTTTTTTTTTACTAATGAATCAAAAGGCTTTTTATTGGAAATTTACACTAGCGTGCACCACGTTTCTAGACATTCACATTCATTTTATATAATTTCATATATTGTACAAATAAAAATGTATAAAAATGTATTTACGAATCAGAATATAAGCTTTCAGATATTAAACAATATTTTCTTCAACCGTTTCCTTTTTTGCAATATATGTAAATACGGTTTGCTTTGGATTTGGGTTCGGTTATAATAAGCGATTCGATTCAAAGTATAAAAATGAAATTATTTAAATCTATTAACTTTTTATTCTAAGTACTTTTATTTTGTTGATCAGCATATTGAATTTGTATATTTCTTACCTTTTGTAATAATAAATATTACAATTTTTTTATTAACATTATGCTTAAGCTTTCTGTAAGAAATATATCATTTTATTATAAAATGTATATCCTTAAATTAGCTAAAATGCTTACATATCAAGTCAAGATACGAATATAATAAATGGAATCCGGTACTCGCACGGTAAGAATCTCTTAATGGGCCTAACATATCGAGTACGTGAAATTCTACAGTTCGTTTGGGCGATAATGGAGAACAACGCCAGGACACCGATTTACATTCTTTATCAGGAAGAAGCTGATGATGATGATGATGCCAAGTAGAGGGCTTTGTTATTGAAAATCGAGAAAGTGGTCGCTTCATAGTCAGCAACCTCGTTCTTCTTCTACAGAATGCGTTCGTACTTCTCCTTGGGCTTCAACTGAAACTTGATGTTCTTGTAGGCGATGGCCATCTAATAGGTGCTAGCAGCAGTAACCAGCCCAAGCAAAATTGAGGTGGGCCACACGTCCATGTTGTGAATGCGCCAGAATAGCCATATGGGCAGCCGACTGAGACGATGAAAGAGAGAGAGAGAGAGAGTTGCCGTAAAATATTGTCGCCGACTTTGTAGTAATATTGGGACTGAAGACCGCCTGCAGCAGCTCATACTCCTTGGTGAAACCAGATAAGTGATCTTACTGTTGCTTGTAAGACCCCATCTTTTGCTAATGATAAAGGTAAACCGAAGCAGCTCAACTAGGGAGAGTTTAGGTTTAGTATTTCGTTAATTTATTTTCATATTCGGTTTGTGGAGCATACAATGTGGTAGTGAGCAATCAGTCGTTTAACGACAAGTGACTGTTTAGTCATTTGTGTAGTGTAATACCAAGATATCGGTGATTTATAGTTTGGGCTATCGAAAAGTACACCTGGACAGATGCGACGTCGAAGTGTGATAAGGACACTGGCAGACTCAATTCCGCTTATTATTCCACAGCCTTGTCCACTCCTAAATTAGTACAAGATGTTCTTAAAGGCCTTTAAAAAAAAAAACATAATATATTTAAATGACTCTAGAGTGCAGTAGATGGTCAGATATTTCTGCTTTCGATAAAAACTGAATTTGTGCACAAGAAGTGCATTTTCGTCAATACCCTCGGGGTTCTTTTCGGGCTTAAATTTAATAGTAGTTTAGGAACATTTCCATTGACTTGGGTAATCTTCTCAAGACTCCGTTGTAAATTTCTCTTAGATTTTTGATTGCGTTGAAAGGAAGCTTGACCGAGTCACGAGTTGAATCCTGGCGATATACTTAATCTGAAGCGTTTTATGCAGTTGATGATTTTAATTGCTTCTATAAACCTGAGAGGGCGCCAATTAAAGTGGTGCTGTAAACCAATCTGAGAACTCTTTGTGTTGTCCGTTAATAGTTCATATTTCACTGCCAAATGAATGTGCTTTCTGTAATGTAATGTAAAAACAATAAGTCTAATGTCGAAACCTATCAAGGTATTTCCCAATTCCTAAAATTGTTAAGAGAATCACAGTATTTCCAAAGCGACATTTATGTTGCTCTATTATAACACTATCCTTGCATGACTGTAACCCCAAACCACCTTAAGTTGACCTTTTAAATAATTGCTGTAATTTTTAGTTATTTTTAAACTTTGCCTCGTAATTGTTTCTCTCGTGATAATGTACATCGGTGATGTAAAGTTGTGACTTGCACAATGGGTATGATTTCCTGCAATCTTTTACAAGCCTTTTATTTCTTTTGTGAGTCTACTCTGTTCCAAATGAAAAGCATTTTCTAAAAACAAACTCTCCCCAAATACTTTAACTAGGGTCCTGGTTGCCGGTCGCCATCATACTCCAGTAAATTTAATCACTCCTCTTAAAATAATCGTAGAATTTTGTTTGGAGTAATTTTTATTTAAAATTTATCCCGAAGTTTTAGATGCCAAAATTTAAGACATTGAATAAAGAAATATTTGTAAGAAATGTCTCTATGTTGATAAATAAACAAGTAAGAGGTTCTAGTCGTGAGCTCCCGACTAGGGGATACCCTGAACCCTCTTATTCCAACACCAAATGCAGCGCGCGCTTATAGATAGAGAGTAGCGGGGAGTTGGCGATAGGTATAAAATGAAAGATAATCGATAGATATATACTATTCTAGAAGCTACATGTCAAGTTTGGTAACTCTAGCTCTTATTATTTACCAAAATTGCTTAAAAATCGGGATTTCGATATACATTTTTATCGATTACTTGGAAACGGGGCAAGTTATCGTTTATCGGAAACAAACTCGATCTGCGCGGGCACTAGGAGGACCTACAGCCAAAATCAAGTCAAGTCTCTAGCTCTTATAGGTTCTGAGATCCTTGCGTTCATACATACGGACGGACGGACGGACAGACAGACGGACATGGCTAGATCGACTCGGCTATTGATGCTGATCAAGAATATATATACTTTATGGGGTCGGAGATGCTTCCTTCTGCCTGTTACATACATTTGCATTTTGCACAAAAACATAATACCCCTTTTACCCATTTTTAATGGGTTCAGGGTATAAAAACCTGCAGATAATTTTGAAACCTATAGTTAAGTAAACATAATTAAATTAGAATAACAAACAAAATAGTATATTAACGAATATAGTTTTAGTATTAAATTGAAAGAAGAATAATTGTAAAGATTGTTTAAGATTCCAGGCTGAGAACATTAGCCTCACGCTTTTCAATAATGCTGCATGAGAGTACCCTTATCTCCAGCTCATCCAACTATCTTATTCTGCCCTTCAGGCTTTATGCATGAGTCTTTCGTGAGCGTGAGCTTGTGTGCACTCTCTGTTCCATCAGCGTTGTTTCTACGCAACCAGAGAGCAGAGAGTCATTCGAAAAAGATCACTCGAAATAAAACCACGCTTGTGTGAAATGGATCGAATCGTTTGATTAACTGTCCGCCCACAAATGTAAGTTTCCGGTTCCAAGCAATTGAATTAAATTTCATTTTATTTTGAGCTGTAGAGTGTTTGCTAACTCTCCTAGCATGAAATGAATATGCGCACATTGATTGGAGCAAGAATGATTTTTGACATTTAAAATTGCCGTATCTAATATGTCCTGTTCACGCTGGTATAGTGAGATATGCTGACATTTTCTCTCCTACTTGAGTATTTGTGGTTTGCAATGTCAATGTTTTGATAAAATTATGAAATGTTAATCTGATTGGCCAAGGAAACACATTGGCTGACTAGACTGAACAGTTGTCAGAGAAGCTTTGTCCCCTTATCTTAGCTTAATCAGACCTTGAAAAAATCGATGAAGATTTACTACCTGCCATGTTGGGTCAATCAATGGGGATGTCCTTCCTTTTGAAAAAATGGGTACTCACCCTACCCTAGTGAAATTGCAATAGCTTAGCTAGGACTTATTTGATTTTTAACGTACTGTCAATCTACCAATTTGAAATTTCTAGCTGATATGACTCCATCACTGATGAATCCATATTTTGAAGTTGAAATATACATGCATTTCGTCTCAGCATGAAGTACTGGTTTTGCAGAAGGACTCACACAATTATGTCTGAATGGTATAGATTCTAAATTCTATCACATCACATTTAGCAAAAGTTTTTATACCCTTCTTTTATTCTATTCCATTAGTGGACAAGAACTTATTCATAAGTCTGAAGCTTTGAAATTAGGCTTAATTTTCGAGTCTATGTTCTTTTTCGTTAAGCATATAACTATATTATGCCTAAGGCGTATGCGATGTTTGGGTTTGTTTGGCGCAACCCTCGCCAGTAAAAGGACCCGTTCGCCAGAATTTCACTTTATATTCGTCCTTTGTGCAGTCCATATTAGAGTATGCCTCTTATATCTGGAGCCCATCTGCAATTCTGCTCTGAAATGGGATTCAACGGCTGCAAAATCAGTTTTAAAAATTTGACTTACAATGCCTTAACTTTGCTTACCCTTACCGCCTTCCAGAGCGAGGTGTCGATTATTACATATATCATCTCTGACAGATGGAAGAATGATAGCAGCGCTGTTTATTTATTAAACAATTTGATTGTAGAAATTGTTGACTACCCGTCCCTTCTTGCACGCGTTAACTTTAATGTTCCAAGCAGATCCTTGCGAGACCATTTGCAGTGTGGGAACTTATAGACCTGCTAATGCAAGCAAGGATTCCATAAATAGATCATTAAAAGCTTTATAACAATTTTCCAACTGAAATGCATTTCGATATTTGCCAATAGTGCTTTAATTAAACATAAGCTTTAGGAATTGTTTCTTTAAAACTATTTTATTTACATTTTCTTTTAGATTCATGTTTTCCTTTTATACTCTGAACCCATTGGAAATGGGTAAAAAGGGTATATTGTATTTGTGCAAAATGTAAATGTATGTAACAGGTAGAAGGAAGCATCTCCGACCCCATAAAGTATATATATTCTTGATCAGCATCAATAGCCGAGTCGATCTAGCCATGTCCGTCTGTCTGTCCGTCCGTTGGTCCGTATGTATGAATTTAAGGATCTCAGCACCTATAAGAGCTAGAGACTAAAATCGACAGATCGAGTTTGTTTCCGATAAACGATAACTTTCCCCGTTTCGAAGTAATCGATAAGAATGTATATCGAAATCATGTTTTTCAACCAATTTTGGTAAATAATAAGAGCTAGAGTCACCAAACTTGACATGTAGCTTCTAGAATAGTATATATTTATTTGCATTTGGTGTTCAAAGAAGAGGGTTCAGGGTATTTCCTAGTCGGGAGCTCCCGACAAGAACCTCTTGTTAATTATATGGATATTATTAAAAAGTAATATTTTTTAATTCAAGATAACCTGAAAGCTACCAGCATTGGTTAACAAATAAATAAATAGTTCTTTATCTAAAGTGGATCATCCATAGAGTTTTTGACTCTGCCAATTGCAACTTCGAAATGAGTTATGTGGCTAGCAGGCGTAAATTCCAATTAAATGGTGGTAATTTTTCATATTTAAGAATATGTCTATCAAATATGACTATATGTAAATAAGTAGGAAACCATAACGCTAATTTAATACCACAACTTACAGATAATAAAACGAGTGTAAAACTTCTCAGCAATTTAAAAAGGTGGGTGGTTAATGCAAGACTTTCCGAACTGCATTGTTAACTACAATTATGCATTTTGAGTGTATGTATTATTATTATTATTTTTTTGTATTTATCTAATTTTTTTTAATGTTCCTCAATTTATCTGCATTTGTGGCCCAAAAAGCTGGTATAAAATCATCCCCAATAGAAATACACCAAGTTTACCCATAGTGCAATTCCAGTCCAAACGTTAGCCAATGTCTTCAAGCGGGAGCCAAACAATGCTTGATCCAAGAGGCAAAGTGAAATCTAGGGTCGATATGTAGCGACCCACATCGTGGCACTTCACTTAAGAAGAACTTAGCACAGCAAATTCGGTTTCAAAACGTTTGACTCCTTTTTTAACTCTTGCCTAGCTCATTTGCGGACTTGACGGACTGGCATACACACTCAGACGTAATACTCACGCGTTACCAGTTGATTGCTGCAGACTGTCTGAGACGATTGCGATGTCCTTATGAACGCATTCTCTTTTTAGGTTGAAAGATGGGTTCTTCAGAAGAATAGGAAGAATTTCATAGTAAAAGTACTAACAGATCATCCTAATTTATGTTCCGAAGAAATCCTTGATGTAGCCTTCACTGGTGCACTGATTTGCGGCACAGATTAACCTTTATATCTGGACAGGTTTGTAATATGTTAGTTCGGAAGTGTGACCTTCTCTACCCCATACGCTGTGAAGGTTCCAACTGCTTTTTCAGTTCTGAAACGACATTGCCTTTAGATATGGCTTTAAACACCCTAGTGGAGGAGTAAGCTGGATATGTTTGTTATATCGCTTTGCATTTACTTATCCCTCCTTCTCATTCATCATTATAGAGTTTTCTTACTTCAAGTTTAAGTTTACTTTCACATTTCACCATGGATTGTCCCTACTGGAAGTCGTAGACTTCTAGAGCTTAGCCGTTCGATTAAGAGTTAAGCTCCTGTGGAAAAGCTATCTTGAGTTCGTCTGGTGTCCTCAGATTTAATTCCAAGACGGGCCAACATATTTGATTTAATGACGAGTGTGCTCTTCTTTGTGTTGAATAGTATAACGTATAGTACATCATAAACGCATTTACCAGGATGAAAATTGTACTCCTGCATTGAGTCTTTTACTTTAACTTGGACGGCTTTCACAGGAAGTAGTATGTGGTGGCAGCACATCTCGACATCCATCAAGCCTTCGACTGGGTGTGGCACGCAGCTCTTCCTGGCTGTCTTCCTGAATGAGAGGACATTCCATGTGGTACAGGATGGCATAGCCTCACCTCACACCAAACGCAAAAGAGCGGGAGTCCGACAAAGTAGCGTTTTGGGTCCCACACTCTATAGCCTCTTCACGCACGACATGCCCACGGCAAACAGAACGGCTCTTATCAGTCGGCAGGACCTTCACATTATGCGCTCCTTGAAGTTCTGTAGAAAGGGTAAACCTAAAAAGCTAAAAAGCAGAAAAATTAATATTGGAGGGTGTACTCCAATTAGCAGTAGATTGCAGAGAATTTTAACTGTAGATTCGTGGCTATACACATGTGATCAAACAGTAGCTGAGAAGTAGAAGTTGAGATATAAATTAACCAATTTGGTGGTAATATTTATAAAAAAATATAATTCTTTTATTATTAATCAGCAGTATGTGCGTACATATATCTTAATTAATCCCTAATGAAACCTCAGTCCAACGAAGAAGCGTCGCTGTCGGCGTCGGCGTCTCCAGCTTGGTGTTGTTGCAAATGGGGAAATGCCCCCATTCTGCATTTCGCAGGGGTTCGCATTTCTTGGGAAACGCTGATTCCTCAAATTATTGGCATGTGCGGTAAATATGCCAATTAAGCGATCCCACGGTTGGCTGTCCCATGAGCGCGTTGACCTGCTATGCACCTAAAGTTGCATACGGGACACCTTGCTTCAGCTTTTCCCAGCACGTTGAATGGCCACGTGCGGGAACCAAATGTTGGTAAGCTGGATATCAAAGGCGTTGTTATTTTTGATATCTTAGGTATTAACTCCTCCCTCTTGATCTCGAACGTCCCGGTCGATTGTTAGAAACCAGGTAAATCGTGGATGCTTCTGTGTTTTTTTACGTGGCTTTCCGGGGGAGTTTCTGTTACGTCAACTTTGTCTGGGCGCTGTTCGTTGCTGGTGGGAATGGTTTGCCTGCACAGCTTGAGTTTTAGTGCTTAAACCACGAAGACCAATAGTATTCCGGCAGTTACTCCGAAATTAGTGATGGTGTTTGTTTTGAAATTGTCTCGTAGTATGCCTATCTTCTCAGTGTTCTTGGTATGGAGATCTCTCATTAGCTGCAGTGACAACACCTCTTCTATTGCCGTTATTGGCCTTTCCAGTTGGATCATGGCTGGTAGTGGTTTAAAGTTGGAAGTTTTATATGAAGAAAAAAATTCGTTTCCTATGCCTAATGTACAGTTGTTAAACTTAATTACAAAGGACCCTTTAATGGGTTTTAGTTCGTTATCGATAGAAATGTTACCTTTAAAATCATTAAGCAGAATAATGCCTGTATCTATTGATTCTACTGTTTTTATATGGTCATTATTGGTAATGGTACAATTATTGTGCCTGCTTGTTAGTAACTTAGCAATACAATGATCGTTTGAGATATCTATAATGTTTGACTTTAAACACATACTGATATTATTAATATTTTTGCATTGATTGTAAATAGCAAAAACTGTATTTTTACATTTTATTATGTTTTCATATTTTATTTTAATTACATTTCCTGTCCTCTTTAAAGGTTTTAAAAGTAAATGTTTACAAATTTCTTTGTCAGATTTAGGGATGTCGATTAAATAAATGAGCTTTTCGCCATTAAATGCGATTTTGATATTTGCAAAATTTAAGGCTTCTTCTATGTTATTAAATGGAATATTTTCTTCAGCAAAAATGTTACTCATTATTCTAGTTTCCTCTTCGGAAATTATAAAAGTGTTTACAATATTGGCTTTCGACAAATGTATAGCAAGGTTTATGTTACTTAAATCTTCTTTAATTAAATCTATTTTACATTTTAACTGCGTAGCCAGAATATTTTGGAATTTTTCTGAATTTTTTAAATTTTTAATTATGACATTATTGTCGGTGGTTATCTTATTTATCCTATCTCTAATGTCTTTGTTTATTAGAACTTGTTCATTATTGTTTTTTATTATATTGTTTAAGTTATTTGAGATTATCTCGAAATCTTCATGGTCTGGATTTCCTGCAATCCATTTCCATACAGATCTGATTTCGTTTATGGCCCGTTTACGTATAACGTGGGAAGTTAGTTTATTAATTTGAAAGTTAATTAGATTGATTTCATTCTTTATAAAAGGGAAAAGAGGATTGTTTTGGGAAATGTTAGTGAGTTCTTTTTCTATTTGATCTGTGGTGACCTTATAGTCGTTAATGTTAATATGGTGTAGAATTTTAAAATTTCCTGACTGTACTTTACTATCTCCGAGTTCGATGATGGCTACCTCGGACTTGGAGTAATCTAAAATTTCGTATGTGGCATAGCAACATGAGATGAACCTGCTGGGCAGGGGAGAATGAAGAAATTTTTAGTTGCTTATATGATTTTTATGGACAATTTTTACGGACTGCGTAGTAACAGTAGAGTGCTTGTTTTCTTTTACTATTTCTTCTTTAAAACGTTTAGACATTTTAGTCCCTACTCTGATATTTTTGTTTTACAAAGATTTTATCCCCAGGTGCATACTGAATGACTTCTTTTTTATTTTTGTTGTGAAAATCTAAATCCTGTTGTTGTTTTTTAATAAGTTTTTCATAATTATTGTTTCTGGTTCTTTCGTAGTCTGCTGTACCAAAGTTAGTAGGTCTTCCAAAAAATAAATCAACGGGTTTTTTTCCTGTGGTAGAATGAATGGTATGATTGTATTCACACACTGCCATGTCTAGTAGTTCGTCAAAATTCTCTATGCCTTTTTCTTGTTTTATGCATCTCATTATCTCTATTGAGTGGAACCTCTCGACCTGGTCATTTACTGTACTCGTGTGCGGTGGTGTGTTGAAAACTTCAATTTCTAATTCATTTTTAAGCATGAACTCTATTGACTGTGAATTAAGGGACTTTTCGTTATCGATGATAACCGATTTCGGAAGTCCAAAATAAAACAAAATTTCTCGTAATGGTTTTCTGATGGCCTCAATACTCCTGTTTTCTAATGGTTTAACTACTGCTAATTTTGTAAATTTGTCTATAGAGGTTAGAACCAGTTCTCTGTTTGTCGAAAAAATGTCTATGTGAAGTATTTGTCCTAGGTAAGGGTGTTTCTTCAAGTTTTATATTATTTAGGTGTCGTTCGTATTTATTTTCCTTGCAAATTTTAAAAGTTAAAGAATTTTTTTTATTTTTTGCCTCATAGATGGAAAATATGCTGTTTCTAAAATTTGAAGTCTATTTTCTTTTTCGTTCCTGTGTGCTCTATTGTGAGTTTTAATTATGATTATATTCCTGCTGCTCCTGCTCGTTCGTTATGTCTTTCTACTACAATTTGGGTAAAACGTACTTTATAATTCGAAAAATGTAATGGGTAAATGCTTTGGATTTTAAGCATAATTGGTTCAGCTGTTTTTATGCAATTTATGACTGACGGGTTTAGATATCGCTTAAGTAATTGTTTTAAATGTTCAATTGAGAATTCTTTTTCTTAAATTATGTGTCGGTGATACATGGGAAATACTATTTTGAATAGGTATGACGAACTTTCGTTAATTTCAAGGAATATTTGATTTTTAAAAGCATTAATAGGAATTTCTACTGAATGTATTAAATTTTCTGACGAGCTTTCGCTACTGTGCATAGTAGGGGTTAATGAATTTAAACTTGCCTGAGGGGGTCTAGATAAAAATCTGCAACTACGTTGGTGTTGCCTGGTTTATAAAAAAGTTCGTAATTATATTCTTCTAACTGAGCCTTCCATCTTTTCATTTTAGCGTTAGTGTTTTTGTTGCTAAGGTTAGCAAAGGTTAGCGGCTGGTGATCTATGAAAATTTTGAGTTTGCGTACACCATAGAGAAAACAGCGTAGCTCTCGAAGTGCCCAAATAATTGCTAGCATTTCTTTTTCATTTGTAACGTAATTTTCTTCGGATGAACTAAGTGTTCGTGAAAGGAAGGTTATTGGCCTGCCTCCTTGTGAAAGGACAGCGCCTAGAGCATAGTTTGATGCATCAGTGGTTAGTTCAAATGGTTCAGTGAATTTGGGAAAATGTAATATTACATCTTCGGAAATGAGACAATTTTTTACTTTATTGAAGGCTTCTATTTGTTTTGTGTCTAAGTTGATATGAGTTCTTTTCGAAATTGTTTTCGAGATTCTACCCGCTTCTCCTCTAAGTAGCGTAGTTAATGGTTTTGTTATTTCTGCGTAACCTTTGATGAATCTGCGATAATATCCCGACATGCCTAAAAATGAACGAAGGTCATGGATAGTTTTTGGTTTAGGAAAGTTGACTTTTGCTTTTACTTTTTGGGTTGGTTTTTAAGCCGTCTTTACTGATTACAAATCCTAAAAATTCTAAATTATCTTTCATAAATTCGCATTTGTCCAATTGGACTTTGAGATTGGCACGTTCGAGCGTCTCGAAAACTAATCGTAAGTTGTTAAAATGTTCTTCTTTTGTTTTTCCGAATATTACGATGTCATCTATGTAAACATAGCATCGTTTACCTAAGTGTTTTCTTAATATGTCATCAAGAGTTCTTTGAAAAATGGCTGGGGCGTTGCGCAGCCCAAAGGGGAGTCTGAGGAATTCGAATTTTCCATTATTGATAGAAAAGGCTGTCTTTTCGATGTCTGAATCTTTTAACGCGATTTGATGAAATCCGCTTTTGAGGTCTATTGTGGTGAAGAAGTTGTTCTCACCGAGATTTGATAAGATACTATTTATTTCTGGCATTGGATACCTGTCAGGGATGGTAATTTCGTTCAACTTTCTGTAGTCGATTACCATGCGGTATTTTTTTTCTGGCATTAGATACCTGTCAGGGATGGTAATTTCGTTTAACTTTCTGTAGTCGATTACTAGGCGCTGTCCTTTCACAAGGAGGCAGGCCAATAACCTTCCTTTCACGAACACTTAGTTCAGGTATTTTTTTTTCCTGACGCGTCTTCTTTGAATTTTGCCTATTCCGTTGCCGAAAATATCTATGTTTGCATAATGCGTGATATTTGTCTTGCCTCCTATGGACTTTGCTGCGAAGCATACTTCATTCGGTATGGGTGCCCGAATGAGTGAAGGTGTTACGTAATTTTTGTTGGAGCCGGTATCTGTTAAAAATTTTATTTTTTTCTCGTTCCTCATTTTAACCTCTAAGAAAGGTAATGAGGATGAACCTCGTCTAAAAAATTAACATCATCGGTTATTTCATATTCGAACTCTTCTGAGGTCTCTAATTCTTGATTATCAGTTAGAACATACTCTTGCTCGTTATAATCTTGTTCTTCATAACCCTGTTCTTCTTCTATGATAACTTCTGTATTGTAAACTCTCTGTTGTTTGTTGGGTTGGTGTGTGACCTGAGAAAGAGGTCGTTTCATTTGCTGCGGAGCCTGATTATTCTGTCTACTTTGGAGAGCTGTTTGTCTATAACTCTGTTGTGAGGTATTTGGGCGCTGAACTGCTATTTAAGGTCTATTTTGGTAGTTAACTTGGCGCGTTTGTACGGAACTATCTACCACCATCGGAGTGGGTGGAAGTTGACGCCTTGGCGGTAATGAGGGTGGGAATTGTTGTTGCTGTTGTACGAATCTGGGCTGACCTTGTCCAAAATGTGCTAATTCTGGGAAAAAGTTTTGGTTACGTACTGGTCTTTGAGGTACTTGTCTGCCTCCGTTGTTGTATTAAGTTGGCTGCGGACCACGTCTAACGGTTTGCGACAAGGTGTTATACATAGTGTTAGCTTGATTCGCCTAAAATTTAGGTTGTCCAACTTAAGACAAATGCTCAAGGCTTCTGGCAAGCTTGTAGGTCTATTAACACTTAACAGACTTGGCAAGTTGCCGTTTAATCCTCTTATGAACGTGTCTAATGCCTTATCTCTATAAGAATTAGTCATTGCAAGCAAAGCTTCCTCCTTATAATCTAGACAGTCGATCTTGTCCAGGATTAACGAGAGAATCTCGTAGATTTTTTGATAGTAGGAGTTTATATTATCTCTGCCTTGAACTAGCGTGTTTAATTGGTATTCTAAAGTACCAATATCTCGTTTGTCTGCGTAATGTTGCATGAGGCAACGTCTGATTTTGGACCAGTTGAGAGGCGTACGATACGACTCTAGTGCAGTATCGGTTTCTCCTATAATCTTGTGTCTGATAGTATGTAAAATGGCAAAGTATTTTGGTGAATTTTTCTGACTTTCGTACATTTTTAATATTCTGTCAACTGATTTTCTCCATGAGTTAAACTCACTTGCTTTTCCTGAAAATTCCCTGAGACATTTTACTTATCTGGTACTTTTTCAGAATCCGAGAGGTTTCTGCTGAAATCTATTTGTGGCTCGTCATCTTCTTCTATAAACGGATTAACAGCGTTCCTAACTACCTGTTCAATCAAGTTTGTTAGTTCTATTTTTTGGGATGTGGAAAAAAGAGTAAGTGGGGAAGGACCAGAGGGGTTAGTCGTATCGGGCAAATTATTTAGTGACATTGTTGACAAGTATTCTATTATAAGCTCTTCTGCGTTCATATAATTTGAATTTCTTTAAGTTTTTCTTTTTTCTTAATAGTAGTGATTCTTAATTGCTGAGGCTCTTCTAGTTTAACAATATAAATGATAATAAAGACTTACATTAAAGTTAAAACTATCCTGGAATCCATGTGGGTGTTTTCGGAGTAGTTATAGTTGGAGTAGATCTTCTTGTAGAAGATGTTTTTTTGTTGTTCTTGTTTCTTCTTCCTTCTTCTGGGCTTTGTATTATGGTTGTTGGTGTTTGATTTTTATACCCTGAACCCATTAAAAATGGGTAAAAGGGGTATTATGTTTTTGTGCAAAATGCAAATGTATGTAACAGGCAGAAGGAAGCATCTCCGACCCCATAAAGTATATATATTCTTGATCAGCATCAATAGCCGAGTCGATCTAGCCATGTCCGTCTGTCTGTCCGTCCGTCCGTCCGTATGTATGAACGCAAGGATCTCAGAACCTATAAGAGCTAGAGACTTGAAATTTTAGATGTAGGTGCTCCTAGTTCCTACACAGATCGAGTTTGTTTCCGATAATCGATAACTTGCCCCTTCCAAGTAATCGATAAAAATGTATATCGAAATCCAGTTTTTTAAGCAATTTTGGTAAATAATAAGAGCTAGAGTCACCAAACTTGACATGTAGCTTCTAGAATAGTATATATATATCGAGTATCTTTCATTTTATACCTATCGCCACCTACCCGCTACTCTCCATCTTTAAGCGCGAGCTGCATTTGGTGTTGGAATATGAGGGTTCAGGGTATCCCCTAGTCGGGAGCTCCCGACTAGAATCTCTTGCTTGTTTTATTTTTATTTTTTTAGCTTTTCTCGGACGGTAAGACTCCTTTAAAAATTTTGTAGATTTTTTTGTTTATTGGTGAACTGAGTTTATTCACTATTATATTATTTTTTTTATTAAAGATCCCTATTGATCGGGAGATTTTATTCACTACGTGAAAAACACGTCCCTCCTTTTTGCACTACACTTATGCTAGTAGCCTACTAAGGGGCCAATCATTATAAACGTTTGACTCGCGAAAAAACTTTAAAAACTGTTGCCTTTATTGGCTTTAGTTGGCGAACTTCTTATGGTCCTTTTTGTTTTTATGAGTTACGCGGGTCCCTGCTCGGGCGCCAATTAACCAATTTGGTGGCAATATTTATAAAAAAATATAATTCTTTAATTATTTATCAGCACTATGTGCTTACATTGAGTTCCAGTTAAAAACTAATTTTTATATCTTAATTAATCCCTAATGAAACCTCAGTCCAACGAAGAAGCGTCGCTGTCGGCGTCGGCGTCGCCAGCTTGGTGTTGTTGCAAATGAGGAAATGCCCCCATTCTGCATTTCGCAGGGGTTCGCATTTCTTGGGAACCAACGAACTTTATTGGTTCCGCTGATTCCTCAAATTATTGGCATGTGCGGTAAATATGCCAATTTAGCGATCCCACGGTTGGCTGTCCCATGAGCGCGTTGACCTGCTATGCACCTAAAGTTGCATACGGGACACCTTGCTTCAGCTTTTCCCAGCACGTTGAATGGCCACGTGCGGGAACCAAATGTTGGTAAGCTGGATATCAAAGGCGTTGTTATTTTTGATATCTTTGGTATTAACTTATATGACACGTAACTAAAAACAGTCAAGAGACTGAATCTAGTGGTTGTGGTTGATAGTGGTGGTGTCCAGGAGCACAACATCGGATAAAAGACAATGGGTAGAAAAGGAGCCTGGAGATTGTAATAATACGACAGAAGCTTTTTCCCAACGTTTTTGAGTTTAAGATGCTACCAAGCTAGAAATAAAATGGACTTCCGTGAAGAATGGAGTGAGACAGATGTCCAAGTCTACTGCATGAATAAATTCCCTGACTGCGTGCAAATTAGAAAGACAATTTTGTTAGTTTTAGCGGCGCCAAACGCCTTTCTATTTTCTTGAATAATAGGAATGGAAGCTATATCATGTTGGATTTCTTCACTTTTTGACGGTGCTGATCTAAGTATCATATTAGAGATATAGAAATACGATTTTCCATACGCACAGAACAAAGAAGAATTCATTTTCAATTTCATTTTCTCGAAAACGTCGTTGCACATAATTTAGGCAAAGCGATAACAAATTAAGCAAGAAAACGACTAAAAGCTTTAACGTGATCATTTTTTATACCCTGAACCCATTAAAAATGGGTAAAAGGGGTATTATGTTTTTGTGCAAAATCCAAATGTATGTAACAGGCAGAAGGAAGCATCTCCGACCCCATAAAATATATATATATTCTTGATCAGCATTAATAGCCGAGTCGATCTAGCCATGTCCGTCTGTCTGTCCGTCCGTCCGTCCGTCCGTCCGTCCGTCCGTCCGTCCGTATGTATGAACGCAAGGATCTCAGAACCTATAAGAGCTAAAGAATGAAATTTTAGATGTAGGTGCTCCTAGTTCCTGCGCAGATCGAGTTTGTTTCCGATAAACGATAACTTGCCCCGTTTTCAAGTAATCGATAAAAATGTATATCGAAATCCTGTTTTTTAAGCAATTTTGGTAAATAATAAGAGCTAGAGTCACCAAACTTGACATGTAGCTTCTAGAAAAGTATATATATATCGATTATCTTTCATTTTATACCTATCGCCACCTCCCCGCTACTTTCTATCTATAAGCGCGCGCTGCATTTGGTGTTGGAATATGAGGGTTCAGGGTATTCCCTAGTCGGGAGCTCCCGACTAGAACCTCTTACTTGTTTTAACTGTTCGTATGAAGATTTTTAAATACCACCAGTGGTCAAATGAGAGTTCTACTACTACTACGAAATTACTCTACTGCGCTCTAACAGTGATTTTCTAATGCAAAAATGATGTTGCGGGTAAATATGTAGCACAACATACATGCGCGCGGTTTTGTTACCTTAAATGTTCCATTTAAATATATTATGGGTAGTGGCTCGACGCTTTCGAGGGACATATATTATCAATAGTATATATATTTTGAGGGATTGGTTTTCCATCCTACTGCCTGTAACATATATTACATCAAAGGGGTATACTTTGACCAATTTTAAATTAGACAAATATAAGTTATTATGATATACTTCCATTTTTTTATAATTTTACATTTTTAAAGTCTATTCCAGTTTCCGGACTCACAGTTTGGTATAATCTGGAAAAAGGGAGTAAAAAAAAGAGTCGCGGATCTGTTTTAGTGAATATTGCGATAAGTGCCGAAAAAAATAAAAATGTAGCAACCCAAGAACATAAACATCTTTTAAAATTGTTACTCATGCATGAGTTGGATACGTCTCAGGTGGCCAACTTTTGGTGGAGCGGTAAATTTAGCTCCATGGCCGAGGCTATTAGAACTCAACACGCTGTTCAAAGTGGACTGTCTTCCTTCGATTGTGCACTTAGTCAATGGCATGCGTATAGTACTGTTCATGAGACCCACAAGCTTAATTTTGCACTCTTCAATTCTATACTCGACGTTTTGGTTTCAGTAATTAACTGTTTACAAAAAGACTCTGAGGACCTTAAAACATTTTGGGAGGGTGCAAAAAGGCTGCTGCCATCTTGCTTTTCGGTATTAAGACAACTACGCTCCAGAAACATCAGTGATAACAAAATACTAAAAGCACTCTCTGAAGTATTAGATATTCTATCGAAACTGCAAACTTTTGAAGTACCAGCAACAATTGAAATATTCCCTAAATCAGTCTATGGCTGGATGGAAAAAGGGGATTCTCACGAATCATGCAATATCGATACCGCCATCGTTCATGCAATAAATAGTGGAGCGAAAGAGTGGATGGAACATATTATCGAAGGCAGCAATCCAACAATGGAAAATGGATCCGATGAAAACAAATTGCAGAATGTTATTAAAATAATACAAATGGTTCGAGCAGATCTACAACGTGCAATGGAATATTTTGATAAATTGTTTTACCAGTAAGTATCGATACTAATTTTATTATATATATTATATAAGCGATAAAAGGCACCTTTAAAAATCATCGTTTGACTTGAATATACAAACTTTTTATTGATTTGTACATGGCTTGTGTATTTTGTACAAATAAGTTTGTGTAAATTTATAAAATAGTAGGAATATTTACAGTGAAATTAATTGTTTGCAAAATGAAAAAATTCAAACAAATTGTTTTTATACCTTGAACCCATTAAAAATGGGTGGAAAGGGTATATTGTATTTGTGTATGTAACAGGCACTCCCACCCCATAAAGTATATATATTCTGGATCAGCATCAATAGCCGAGTTGATGTAGCCATGTCCGTCTATCTGTCTGTCCGTCTGTCCGTATGTATGAACGCAAGGATATCAGAACCTATAAGAGTTAGAGACTTGAAATGTTAGCTGTATGTCCTCCTAGTGCCTGAGCAGATCGAGTTTGTTTCCGATAATCGATAACTTACTCAGTTTCCAAGCAATCGATAAATCGATCTTGAAATCCTGTTTTTTAACCAAATTGGGCAAAGAATAAGAGCTAGAGTCACCAAAAGTGAAAGCTAGAGTCACCAGAAGTGAAAAATGTTTATTCTAGAATAGCATATATATATATCAACTCATCTCATCAATCATTTTTTATTTTATAGCCACAATTTAAATGCAATTGAGTTTTTGAGAATACACAAATATTCTATGGTACAATAAGATATACTGTAGAAAATTTCATTAAGATCGGTTTTTGTTTTGTTTCTCGTTGTTTTGACATCGTTTACTTGTTTAAACTTTTATTTATTTTACCGACTTAAACTATTTTTCTTAACATTTTATACATATGTTATTATTATTGTAAGTATTATTCATATAGGGAAACAAAATTCCAAAATTGAAAACACAAAAGTATAAAATATAGACAAAAATAAAACTAGGCAAATATTGCGCTGTGAATAAATTCTAATTCTCATCTAAGAAAATTGAATAACTGAGTCATTGCTATGAATTGTGCGAATGCCTTCTTAACGATTTTGCGTTTTGAACAGTACACATCTTGCCTAATTGAGTGCTTCTTGCAATGCCTGGGACGAGTTAATGAAACTTATATCAATTAGTTTATTTCCCCTACCATAAGGGGAAAACCGCTAAGGAATTAAGCGGACATGTTACCAATTAGGTTAGAAACTATTTATAATATTGTTAACCGCACCGAACAAGAAGAGAGGTTGGAAGCACTCCGTAGACAGACCACCGTAGCTCACTAGATGCGAACTTTAAAAAAATTTTAAAACAGATCAACCATAATCCCCAAATGAGGCTGAGTCAGTTATCATAGGACTTTAAACTGATTGCAAAAAGACAGTAATCCATGAGACAGTTCGTAAAGTTTTAAAAATGCAGAAAGAACTTTTTACTGACTGCAGTAAATATTCAGAGATTGCTTAATTTTTCTTTTGCCAATGGCGAACAGACATAAATAATGTTATACCATCATGGCGGACCCAGGAAAGTTAGGAAGAAGCTCAATATAGCTTTGGCAAGCTTTCTGCAATAGTGTGGTTTTGCATATCGTCAAAGGGTGTTGGTGAGCTGCGCAATTTCAATGATGTGATGACAAAACAGATTTTTTGGACATTTCGAAGAATGAATTCTCGTAGACCCCCAAAAACCCCAATAAACAGAGGTGCAAGCTTTACCAGAACAACGACCCAAAACATATGTAAGTCGTTTCTGTGCAGGACTTGGCTGCTGTACAATTGCAGCAAGGTCATTGAAACCCATGCCCAGGGTTCTGACTTAAACCCAATTGAAAATTGGTGGGCTTTCTTAAAGAAGTGAGTGGGGAAACAAAGGCCAATCAACAAAAACACTTTCATAAATACCTAAAGTGTATGACCTGCATAACCTTATTCAGTCTATGTATCGTTGTAGCATCGGGGATTTCACGACTAAAATCACCAGCTGTACAACTACTGACATTAAATTTCGCATGTCAGCATTGGAAGTAATTTTTCAGTTTTGCATAACGTCGCACATTGCCTTCCAGCCGCAATCTAAAATCGATATATCAGATTGGAGGTTGCCCGCGAACACTTGCGTACTGGTCTGGTCGCCTCCTTCTCGGTAAAGAGAGATTTTTTTAATGTCTGGAGGATCAAGCTTAGAAAACTATGCTTTTTTGAGTTCCGTCTGTGAAATTTAGAGGCTGTGCAAAATTCGTTAGCCAATAATTAAAATCAATTTTGGCTTTTCACAACAACACGTTATAAGAAGTTATATTTGTCGAATTTATACAAGTTATAAAGTTATTTGGTTATGTGTCTCAGAAATATTTCTTCGCTTCGCCTCGATCAACAACGAAAGTACGAGTGTGTGAGATAAAGAAAAATATGAATTTTTTTAGCAGCTAAAATATTTGCTCATATTAATTTGATGCGACTGCTGCAGAATCCAACATACGCCTCCCGTTGCAAGTCTGACTTTTAACAGCGCAGCAGACACATTATGCTTACGTCTCTTCAAATGATTTCAGACGTGGCCCTCAGATCAGCTACACGAGATACTCCATCGTTCCCAGGAATAATCACCTGTTATAGCTGTGCCACACGCTGCCAGCCATCAAAGAAGTAGTAGTTTAATTTTGTTAAATCTGGCTCATTGATGACTGTTGGAGGACATCCAAACAGTAGATGAGCTGGAGTCAGGACATCTAGATCTGCTGGGTTTATGAAAGCGAAAGTAATGGGCGTAAGTTTATAGTGGCTGTAATTTGGTAAAGAAGAGTACGAACAAACTAAGCAACGAACGGCCGACAGAGCGTTAGAAATGATGCTTGGCCAATTTCACTGCCGCCTCCAATAGTCCACCAAAATGCGGAAAACGCAGAGGAATGAATTTCCACTCTATGTCATTTGCGAGACAGAACTGCTTTCATGTGGGGGTCGCTAAGCAGGAAACCTTTTAAGTCTATCAGATCGTTCTTCGCTCTAACGAAGTTCGTTGCATTGTCGGAGCAAATCTGACTAGGTTTGCCACGAATGGTGATGAATCCATAGGCCTTCACACTGGCATCGCAGTTTTGAGGCCGACTCCGAATCTACCTTCTTGAGCTCAAAAATCTCATTGATATGTGCCTGGAAAACACGACGTTTATTACAAAAATCGCGATGAAACCCGAATATTCAGTGTAGCCACCAGAAAACGTAGGTAATATAAGCTCGGGCAGCGCGTTCTATTGGCCACGATCAAGGTTGGGCTTAACAAATCCTCATGACGAACAAAGGTAAAATCGGACGGGGAGTCAGATTGACGTCGCTGAATAACTCAGCGAACGCGAGTTTCAATCATGGCTACCACCTCGTCGAAATTATCGCGTAATTTGCTGCTAATTTCATTTAAAATTCTAGCGAATTATGCGCGGCATTAAAGGCAGACTAAGTTTGTTTAATTAACAAAAGATGTAAATCTAATTCGGCGGCACAAGATGTATTAATTTACTCCTCAGATAAATCCCTTCTATACCCTTGGCTCGCTCAAACGCTTAAGAAAAAGCACCCTTGTAATATAATTAATAACAGACAGTTTCATCTGGAGCGTCTGCTCCTCAGTGTTACTTTATTCAGAATGATTCTTATATATTCGTGCTGGGTTCAGCTAACCCGAAACATGCAATGCTTATATCTATGTCTTATATTTATGTGTAAGTATATTGGTGTATACATGTGTATGCAGAAGGCATACATATGTTGTGTATATCTTGACCACTTGAGCTGCAAAGTGCATGCTCAGCATTCCCACGCGCTACGATCGGCATGTATATAAGTGGTGGATCGTATGACATATGCGCTGGTGTGTTTATATGTTTAAGTGTGGTCTTTTGGGTATTTGTATATTTATGATTATTATGATTGAGTGTCACAATGTACATATGTATTTACTGTTATACCCTTTGATTTGTATTACTGGCAGGGTAGGTATACTACACCTCCCTTTTTAAAGAAATGACGTAATATATGTAGTCATTTAGAGAGTGTTAAAGACGGTATAAAAATATTGAAATTACTTGTTCGCTTCTATTTTCTGGATTAGTGTTATGAATATCGTAATCTGTTAAATTTTCATATTCGATTTTGTTTACTTAGACCAATTGGTTGAAATTAGTTGTGTTTAGAAGGCGAATGTATATGTTTGGATGCTGCTATTGTATTTGCAACATAAATTCCATTATATATTTCTTGATTTGGAACAAATATATAATCGTTTACTGAATTAATGTCTATTTTTCGAATTACTTGGGATCTGGCTGGCACCTGTATTGTTGCCAGTACTATATGTTATTGGAACATAAATAGGATAATTTAAGTTTTGAGGTCTAATTATAAACCGGTCTTCACTTGGGTTGAAGTCTAATTGGTAATTGAATTTTTTAATAAAATCAATGCCTATTATTCCATCACACGGTATTGAAAAATCGGAGTCTACTAAATGAAATTCGTGTGGAATAATATATTTTGTTGATTGAAGTTCTATTGAAGTTGTTCCTTGCGATTTTATTACACCCTGGCCTTTGCCTTGGATGTCTATAATTTTGTCTTCTTGAATTTTGAAATTATCTGAATTTATTTTTAAAAGTGAGATATCTGCACCAGTATCTATTAGGAATGTGAGTTTATTTTCAGTTGAATGATTATAAAAGGTGACAAATATATTAAGACTGTAATTGATGGAATGAACTATTGCATTTACTTATGGTTTCCTAAAGGGTTCTGAGAGTTTTCCGACGCATTTTGCGCCACTCTCACATTGTTATTATTGTAACCTTGGTTCGAGTTACCTCGGCCTCTTCCTCGATTTTGGCCTCGTCTTCCTCCACGGTTATTGTAATTATTGTTGTTGTTGTTGTTATTACCGCCTCGGTTGTAATTGTTGTGGTTGCAATTTCTGCCACGATTATAACCTCGGCCTACTCTATTATTGTGATTTGCATCTCGTCGATAATACAGGACAGTGTTACTTTGACCTGTTATCTCCGTGCAACTATTGACAAATTAAGAGACGGCATCATTCATATTTGTGAATGTGCCTGCCTGTAGGATAAGTTTTACCTTATCAATCGAACAATTTTGGGTCATAGCTTTTACAGCTGTTGTAGTGCTGTATTTGTTTGCAAGTGATTGGCTTAGACCTTCACTGATATAGGCTCCTTCAAGGGCCTTTGCTTGTTTTTCCACCTCTTGGATGTATTGGTTAGCCGTTTTGTTTTTCTGTTGCAGATTAAGTAGCTTGGCAGATACAACTTCCACCGATGATTGCAGCAATTGTCTGCTCATTACTTATTAGGTTTCTCGCATGGCCTTTTAGTTTTGTTTTTATAAGGTTTATGGCTGTTAGCTCATGTGTGCCTTTTAAGGTATCCAATAGATTCAGAGAATCTAGAAGTAGTATACATACATATATATATAACTCTGGTAATAGAGATGTGGCTAGCTTGATAAATTCTGCAACTGTTTGTGCCATTTCAGAGATTGTTGTCGTTTCCGGTTTTGTTTCGATTGGATCGCTTCCTTCTAGTGTTTCGATGTCACTATCAGATTCAGCGTCGCTTGACTGAGTTGATTCGTCTAATTCTTTTAATTGGTCGGCATCAAACTCCGCCAATTGATTTAGACTCTGACACTTTTATCTGAATGTGTCGCCTATTGGTGACAGTAATTAATCTTGTGTTTAGGCATTTTATTACCCTTCAAAATTTACTTTTGTGCTCAGATGTGAATTTGTTTTCGAAACGATTTACTAAGGTAACTATATTATTATATTCCCTTACTAAAATTTCTATATGATTTTTCAGAGTCTCTGCTTTTATAACTGCAAATTTATTAATGCATTTGTAAGTTTTATCGAATTTGTAACGAAATGCGTCTACATGTTTCGCGATTTCGTTCCATTCCATTCTTTTAATGGAATTATCTTACTTTTGTAAGCGTAATAACCATATAGTTCTTATATCTAAATATGGGTTTTCTTCTTTTATTAATTTTACCCTGGCATATGGTAATATGGTAGTGTTGAAAGTACCATTGCCTTTTCTGCTTTATCGCAGTGAATAAGTAAGCTAATAATTGCGCCGAAAGCTTCTATATAATCAGTCTCAAACTGATGTACTGATATGTATTCGCTATGCGAATGTAAAACTTTAATCGCATTAATGCGAAAATTTGGATAGCTTTCGTAGATGTGATCTATTTTCTCTTTATTCATTTCTAGATGTTATCTAGGTTATTTGCCCTACTCATGTATCTTTTCTTGATAATTTTGTTCATGAAAGAAAACCAATACTATCGTGATAATTAATAACAGGATCCACATTGCGTTTATGTCATCCGTGTGATCAATTATCTTGACGTTGCTTACAACGTTGGCAGTGTTATCTTTTGCCTCACTGGAATCACTAAACCACCCCATTATGTAGTTTTAATTGTCTTTATATATTCAATGAAAAGAATTTTTTTTTTTCGATCTAACGTTAATGAAAGAAAATTGAATTTTATTTTCAAAATCTTGGTTTAGTCTTTCATTTAATCTTATATGGGATTTTATCAAAAAAGAAAAAAATATATTCCTCTATTTGAAAATCGAAAATAAAAATTTGAGTGATATTTTCATTGCAATGAACTTATTGCAAGATTTATCAATTACACAAAGATTCTAAACGCAGCTGAGTATAAATACTCAGCGCCAGAGACGTGGAAAAGTTAGTTATTTAGTTTATGTGGTTGGCTGACAATTCAAATTACATTTCATATATATAAAAAAAAAATTCTCCAACCACATATGTTAGTAATGAAATCCTAACAGGTTTTAGTGTTTTGCGACTTGCACTGACGTGCGTCAATTCGCATGTAGAAATTAAATCTATGGCAACTTAACGCTTACGCACATTTTTGCGGCCCCCTTGCGTGGCTTCGGTCTATGTAGCGCTGTCGGTCTTCTGGTGTCGTCGCTGCCGCCAGGAAATCTTGTTGCAGGCGCTTTTGTTGAAGTTGCTTTCTCACTTGTCCTCCACCTTTTGTCTTCTTTTTTTCTTTAGATTTTTTCTCCTGCCGTTGCCCGGTACTCAGCTATTGTGAGTGGGCGTGGTCAATCGTTTAAAAACACCTCCAGGTACTCCTGAATGGAAGGTGCTTCCCTTTGCTCAATAGGAGCAGCATCTATGTTGTCGTCACTCATAAGGGCTTAACTGGGCGCGTTAAGCGGTACCGGCGCTGGTCATCGCACAGGCTACACATGTGTTGTTTCACTTTTAATTTGTGTTCTTGTTTGATAGTATTCTTTATATATGTTAAAGTATTAATCAGAATACACACACATTTTGAATATTATTAATCGTCGCACATTTTTGCGTATTGTTTATACATATATTGTTGCACTTTTTATGTGGTTTTTAATAATGCTTTTATAATTGCATTGCAGCTTCGTGAACTTGTCACGGTCGCAATGTAATATAATTAATAACAGATAGTTTCATCTGGAGCGTCTGCTCCTCAGTGTTACTTTATTCAGAATGATTCTTATATATTCGTGCTGGGTTCAGCTAACCCGAAACATGCAATGCTTATATCTATGTCTTATATTTATGTGTAAGTATATTGGTGTATACATGTGTATGCAGAAGGCATACATATGTTGTGTATATCTTGACCACTTGAGCTGCAAAGTGCATGCTCAGCATTCCCACGCGCTACGATCGGCATGTATATAAGTGGTGGATCGTATGACATATGCGCTGGTGTGTTTATATGTTTAAGTGTGGTCTTTTGGGTATTTGTATATTTATGATTATTATGACTGAGTGTCATAATGTATGTATATACTGTTATACCCTTTGATTTGTATTACTGGCAGGGTAGGTATACTACACCCTGTTTGCCTGCATATCACTTGTGCTCTCGCCTTGGATGATTTATTTTTCACAATAACAAATGGAAATACCAAAAATATTTAGCTTAAGAACAACGCACAAAAAAACGCGACGAATTGTGCAGCTGAGCTGAATGACCGCAAAGAAGAGAGGGCGCGAAAGTCAACTAGGTGCGTCTATGTATATTAGAATTTTGGGAGCTGCAAATTGACAGCACACATAGGCGATTTGCAATTATTAATTAATTAATTAAATATTGCCTTATTTTAAGAAGTCACAATAATTTTTTTTATTTTAAATTTGGCAATATATATGTATTTAATTTGCTCATATGCACTGCAATATTAAATCTCGCCGGGCCTTCAAATGTTGAGTTGCTAATGTTTTTAGCAACTGTTTTGAAACTTTATTTTTAAGAAGTTTTATTTGTCGAATTTATATAAGTTATTAAGTTATTTGGTTATGTGGCTCAGAAATATTTCTTCGCCTCGATCAACAACAAAAGAACAAGTGTGTGAGATAAAGAAGAGAATGCATTTTTAAGCAGCTGCGATAAGTGCAAGAGAGGCTTGCCAACCTGGTTTACAACGAACAGCTGTTTCACCAAACTAATTGTACTCCCTCTTTTTATGCTTGCATGATATTAATTAATTATAATAATTTGATGCGCCTGCTGCAGAATCCAACAGGGTTCTTAAATACAATTAAAAAGAATCTTAATTAACTATATTATTTAAGAAATACAATAAATAGCAAAAAAAAGAATGAAAAAAGTTATTAATAAAGTAAGAAAAATTATTCTAGATATATAGAGAGTCAAGTAAATAGGATAAAGAGATAGTGATGGAAAATCACCGACCCGGTTAGAGAAATTTAAAGCCTGTCCGGCATGTTATGCCCCTACTCATAGCTGCGAATGGTCAGTGATTTTATTAGGGGTAGAGAAAGATCGGTAAAGAAAACGTGATACAAACTATTTTAATTTGTACAGTTGTGCATAGCGTAATCTGTTTTGCATGTGGGTAGGAATAGGGGCGATAATTCCTGGTAGGTCTAGATAGAACAGAGAATGGAAGACATCCTAACAAAAAAAAAAAAGAATCAATGCCGACAACAGTCAACTTATGTTGAACACCGAATTTTGTCCTACTGTTGGTAATTGACGGAAGATCAAGAAGAAGAAGCCTGCTGCAGTAGGATGGCAACCGAAGATTTGGGTTCCAATATAAACTTCGTAGGACAAAAAACAGAAATGGCTTCTGAAGTGATTCAATAAGATCCTGGCTATTGTTATACTACGGAGACCAATGCACCATGCAAGAGGAGTATTCATGGTTAGTGCGAACAAGAGAGAAATATAGTGGATTGGTTATGAATGATTCGTTTAACTCTTTAGACCAACGTTTAATGAATCCAAGTACACCTTTGGAGTCATTAACGATGGTAGGTATATGAAGATTGAAGCAGAGCTTAGAAAAAGTAGGCCCAGATCCTAACTGATAGTATTCGTGGCAATGGAGAATTGTCGATTTTCTAACTGACAAGATAGCGTGCAAAGTTGCATAGCGTTCAAATCATCTTGTAGGGAGAGATATAGGCGATTAGTGTATGAAACAATAAGTTTCACATCATCCGCATACATAAGTACACGGGCATGTGATATAACCGAGGGGAGATCATTTATAAACAGAGTCAAGAGTAAGGGTCCAAGATGACTACCTTGAGAACACACAACATCGCATCAATATTCTTTACCGGGAATTTCCATCCAAGAGGGTTGAATTATGCGAAAAGTGTGAAACGCGTCTCGAACGAATTTATATAAAGTGCCCCGTGTTTACCGAAGAGGATTTTGCGAAAAATGTATTTATGCAATGTTCTTACAATTGTGCTAAAAATATAACCTCAAACTTAATTTTAAAAGTAATTTTATAAATAAAGAGTGAAGTGGTTTATCTTTTCTATTGCAGTTGCTATGTTTTCTTTGTAACAGACAGAAGTATTGAACGTCGCTGTCTTGTCTACCGCAGTCACACAATATATACACATTCGAATCGGTATTAGCGGGTCTTTTGCGTTTGCTAAAGCTTTTACAACTCACTGTTTATTAATACCAATAATATTAGTTTATCTCGCGTTCATATGCAACAAGCTGGCTTAATATTGACCAACTGCTATACTGCAGATCAGTGCCAAGCACACATTTTCGCGAACACCACTCAAATTGCAGTTTGTTGCCCTCAAACACATAATAAATACATACATACATATAAGTGCATGCACGTAATACCTATAAAACTAATCGCCTCCGACTGACCGTCGCTGTTGTTAAGAGAATCAAGTGCACTATTGCGTGTTTACGTTAACATTTAAATGAAATAATTCAAATACAAAATAACCTTTATATTTTTTCTCTCGTTGAGAGAGAAACCAAATTTAAAAAATGTGCAAGCAAAAGTAACAGTGAATCCGTACTGATTAATCATGAACCTTGCGAGTCTAGCCACACTGTAGAGCGCACTAATCGCAGAAGCTGAAATTTCTTTTGGTTATTTGCCCTACTCATGTATCTTTTCTTGATAATTTTGTTCATGAAAGAAAACCAATACTATCGTGATAATTAATAACAGGATCCACATTGCGTTTATGTCATCCGTGTGATCAATTATCTTGACGTTGCTTACAACGGCAGTGTTATCTTTTGCCTCACTGGAATCACTAAACCACCCCAATATGTAGTTTTAATTGTCTTTATATATTCAATGAAAAGAATTTTTTTTTTTCGATCTAACGTTCATGAAAGAAAATTGAATTTTATTTTCAAAATCTTGGTTTAGTCTTTCATTTAATCTTATATGGGATTTTATCAAGAAAGAAAAAAATATATTCCTCTATTTGAAAATCGAAAATAAAAATTTGAGTGATATTTTCATTGCAATGAACTTATTGCAAGATTTATCAATTACACAAAGATTCTAAACGCAGCTAAGTATAAATACTCAGCGCACGAGACGTGGAAAAGTTAGTTATTTAGTTTATGTGGTTGGCTGACAATTCAAATTACATTTCATATATATAAAAAAAAAATTCTCCAACCACATATGTTAGTAATGAAATCCTAACAGGTTTTAGTGTTTTGCGACTTGCACTGACGTGCGTCAATTCGCATGTAGAAATTAAATCTATGGCAAGTTAACGCTTACGCACATTTTTGCGGCCCCCTTGCGTGGCTTCGGTCTATGTAGCGCTGTCGGTCTTCTGGTGTCGTCGCTGCCGCCAGGAAATCTTGTTGCAGGCGCTTTTGTTGAAGTTGCTTTCTCACTTGTCCTCCACCTTTTGTCTTCTTTTTATACCCTGAACCCATTAAAAATGGGTAAAAGGGGTATTATGTTTTTGTGCAAAATCCAAATGTATGTAACAGGCAGAAGGAAGCATCTCCGACCCCATAAAGTATATATATTCTTGATCAGCATTAATAGCCGAGTCGATTTAGCCATGTCCGTCTGTCTGTCCGTCCGTCCGTCCGTCCGTCCGTCCGTCCGTCCGTCCGTATGTATGAACGCAAGGATCTCAGAACCTATAAGAGCTAGAGACGTAGGTGCTCCTAGTTCCTACGCAGATCGAGTTTGTTTCCGATAATCGATAACTTGCCCCGTTTCCAAGTTATCGATAAAAATGTATATCGATATCACGTTTTTTAAGCAATTTTGGTAAATAATAAGAGCTAGAGTTACCAAACTTGACATGTAGCTTCTAGAAAAGTATATATATATCGATTATCTTTCAATTTATACCTATCGCCACCTCCCCGCTACTCTCTATCTATGCAGCGCGCGCTGCTTTTGGTGTTGGAATATGAGGGTTCAGGGTATCCCCTAGTCGGGGGCTCCCGACTAGAACCTCTTACTTGTTTTCTTTAGATTTTTTCTCCTGCCGTTGCCCGGTACTCAGCTATTGTGAGTGGGCGTGGTCAATCGTTTAAAAACACCTCCAGGTACTCCTGAATGGAAGGTGCTTCCCTTTGCTCAATAGGAGCAGCATCTATGTTGTCGTCACTCATAAGGGCTTAACTGGGCGCGTTAAGCGGTGCCGGCGCTGGTCATCGCACAGGCTACACATGTGTTGTTTCACTTTTAATTTGTGTTCTTGTTTGATAGTATTCTTTATATATGTTAAAGTATTAATCAGAATACACACACATTTTGAATATTTTTAATCGTCGCACATTTTTGCGTATTGTTTATATATTGTTGCACTTTTTATGTGGTTTTTGATAATGCTTTTATAATTGCATTGCAGCTTCGTGAACTTGTCACGGTCGCAATGTAATATAATTAATAACAGACAGTTTCATCTGGAGCGTCTGCTCCTCAGTGTTACTTTATTCAAATTGATTCTTATATATTCGTGCTGGGTTCAGCTAACCCGAAACATGCAATGCTTATATCTATGTCTTATATTTATGTGTAAGTATATTGGTGTATACATGTGTATGCAGAAGGCATACATATGTTGTGTATATCTTGACCACTTGAGCTGCAAAGTGCATGCTCAGCATTCCCACGCGCTACGATCGGCATGTATATAAGTGGTGGATCGTATGACATATGCGCTGGTTTGTTTATATGTTTAAGTGTGGTCTTTTGGGTATTTGTATATTTATGATTATTATGACTGAGTGTCATAATGTATGTATATACTGTTATACCCTTTGATTTGTATTACTGGCAGGGTAGGTATACTACACCCTGTTTGCCTGCATATCACTTGTGCTCTCGCCTTGGATGATTTATTTTTCACAATAACAAATGGAAATACCAAAAATATTTAGCTTAAGAACAACGCACAAAAAAACGCGACGAATTGTGCAGCTGAGCTGAATGACCGCAAAGAAGAGAGGGCGCGAAAGTCAACTAGGTGCGTCTATGTATATTAGAATTTTGGGAGCTGCAAATTGACAGCACACATAGGCGATTTGCAATCATTAATTAATTAATTAAATATTGCCTTATTTTAAGAAGTCACAATAATTTTTATACCCTGAACCCATTAAAAATGGGTAAAAGGGGTATTATGTTTTTGTGCAAAATCCAAATGTATGTAACAGGCAGAAGGAAGCATCTCCGACCCCATAAAGTATATATATTCTTGATCAGCATTAATAGCCGAGTCGATCTAGCCATGTCCGTCTGTCTGTCCGTCCGTCCGTCCGTATGTATGAACGCAAGGATCTCAGAACCTATAAGAGCTAGAGACTTGAAATTTTAGATGTAGGTGCTCCTAGGTCCTACGCAGATCGAGTTTGTTTCCGATAATCGATAACTTGCCCCGTTTCCAAGTAATCGATAAAAATGTATATCGATATCCTGTTTTTTAAGCAATTTTGGTAAATAATAAGAGCTAGAGTTACCAAACTTAACGTGTAGCTTCTAGAAAAGTATATATATATCGATTATCTTTCATTTTATACCTATCGCCAATTCCCCGCTACTCTCTATCTATAAGCGCGCGCTGCATTTGGTGTTGGAATATGAGGGTTCAGGGTATCCCCTAGTCGGGAGCTCCCGACTAGAACCTCTTACTTGTTTTTATTTTAAATTTGGCAATATATATGTATTTAATTTGCTCATATGCACTGCAATATTAAATCTCGCCGGGCCTTCAAATGTTGAGTTGCTAATGTTTTTAGCAACTGTTTTGAAACTTTATTTTTAAGAAGTTTTATTTGTTGAATTTATATAAGTTATTAAGTTATTTGGTTATGTGGCTCAGAAATATTTCTTCGCCTCGATCAACAACAAAAGAACAAGTGTGTGAGATAAAGAAGAGAATGCATTTTTAAGCAGCTGCGATAAGTGCAAGAGAGGCTTGCCAACCTGGTTTACAACGAACAGCTGTTTCACCAAACTAATTGTACTCCCTCTTTTTATGCTTGCATGATATTAATTAATTATAATAATTTGATGCGACTGCTGCAGAATCCAACAGGGTTCTTAAATACAATTAAAAAGAATCTTAATTAACTATATTATTTAAGAAATACAATAAATAGCAAAAAAAAGAATGAAAAAAGTTATTAATAAAGTAAGAAAAATTATTCTAGATATATAGAGAGTCAAGTAAATAGGATAAAGAGATAGTGATGGAAAATCACCGACCCGGTTAGAGAAATTTAAAGCCTGTCCGGCATGTTATGCTCCTACTCATAGCTGGGAATGGTCAGTGATTTTATTAGAGGTAGAGAAAGATCGGTAAAGAAAACGTGATACAAACTATTTTAATTTTTACAGTTGTGCATAGCGTAATCTGTTTTGCATGTGGGTAGGAATAGGGGCGATAATTCCTGGTAGGTCTAGATAGAACAGAGAATGGAAGACATCCTAACAAAAAAAAAAGAATCAATGCCGACAACAGTCAACTTATGTTGAACACCGAATTTTGTCCTACTGTTGGTTAATGACGGAAGATCAAGAAGAAGAAACCTGCTGCAGTAGGATGGCAACCGAAGATTTGGGTTCCAATATAAACTTCGTAGGACAAAAAACAGAAATGGCTTCTGAAGTGATTCAATAAGATCCTGGCTATTGTTATACTACGGAGACCAATGCACCATGCAAGAGGAGTGTTCATGGTTAGTGCGAACAAGAGAGAAATATAGTGGATTGGTTATGAATGATTCGTTTAACTCTTTAGACCAACGTTTAATGAATCCAAGTACACCTTTGGAGTCATTAACGATGGTAGGTATATGAAGATTGAAGCAGAGCTTAGAAAAATGAGGCCTAGATCCTAACTGTTAGTATTCGTGGCAATGGAGAATTGTCGATTTTCTAACTGACAAGATAGCGTGCAAAGTTGCATAGCGTTCAAATCATCTTGTAGGGAGAGATATAGGCGATTAGTGTATGGAACAATAAGTTTTACATCATCCGCATACATAAGTACACGGGCATGTGATATAACCGAGGGGAGATCATTTATAAACAGAGTCAAGAGTAAGGGTCCAAGATGACTACCTTGAGAACACACAACATCGCATCAATATTCTTTACCGGGAATTTCCATCCAAGAGGGTTGAATTATGCGAAAAGTGTGAAACGCGTCTCGAACGAATTTATATAAAGTGCCCCGTGTTTACCGAAGAGGATTTTGCGAAAAATGTATTTATGCAATGTTCTTACAATTGTGCTAAAAATATAACCTCAAACTTAATTTTAAAAGTAATTTTATAAATAAAGAGTGAAGTGGTTTATCTTTTCTATTGCAGTTGCTATGTTTTCTTTGTAACAGACAGAAGTATTGAACGTCGCTGTCTTGTCTACCGCAGTCACACAATATATACACATTCGAATCGGTATTAGCGGGTCTTTTGCGTTTGCTAAAGCTTTTACAACTCACTGTTTATTAATACCAATAATATTAGTTTATCTCGCGTTCATATGCAACAAGCTGGCTTAATATTGACCAACTGCTATACTGCAGATCAGTGCCAAGCACACATTTTCGCGAACACCACTCAAATTGCAGTTTGTTGCCCTCAAACACATAATAAATACATACATACATATAAGTGCATGCACGTAATACCTATAAAACTAATCGCCTCCGACTGACCGTCGCTGTTGTTAAGAGAATCAAGTGCACTATTGCGCGTTTACGTTAACATTTAAATGAAATAATTCAAATACAAAATAACCTTTATATTTTTTCTCTCGTTGAGAGAGAAACCAAATTTAAAAAATGTGCAAGCAAAAGTAACAGTGAATCCGTACTGATTAATCAAGAACCTTGCGAGTCTAGCCACACTGTAGAGCGCACTAATCGCAGAAGCTGAAATTTCTTTTGGTTATTTGCCCTACTCATGTATCTTTTCTTGATAATTTTGTTCATGAAAGAAAACCAATACTATCGTGATAATTAATAACAGGATCCACATTGCGTTTATGTCATCCGTGTGATCAATTATCTTGACGTTGCTTACAACGGCAGTGTTATCTTTTGCCTCACTGGAATCACTAAACCACCCCATTATGTAGTTTTAATTGTCTTTATATATTCAATGAAAAGAATTTTTTTTTTTTCGATCTAACGTTCATGAAAGAAAATTGAATTTTATTTTCAAAATCTTGGTTTAGTCTTTCATTTAATCTTATATGGGATTTTATCAAGAAAGAAAAAAATATATTCCTCTATTTGAAAATCGAAAATAAAAATTTGAGTGATATTTTCATTGCAATGAACTTATTGCAAGATTTATCAATTACACAAAGATTCTAAACGCAGCTAAGTATAAATACTCAGCGCACGAGACGTGGAAAAGTTAGTTATTTAGTTTATGTGGTTGGCTGACAATTCAAATTACATTTCATATATATAAAAAAAACAAGTAAGAGGTTCTAGTCGGGAGCTCCCGACTAGGGGATACCCTGAACCCTCATATTCCAACACCAAATGCAGCGCGCTCTTATAGATAGAGAGTAGCGGGGAGGTGGCGATAGGTATAAAATGAAAGATAATCGATATATATATACTTTTCTAGAAGCTACATGTCAAGTTTGGTAACTCTAGCTCTTATTATTTACCAAAATTGCTTAAAAAACAGGATATCGATATACATTTTTATCGATTACTTGGAATCGGGGCAAGTTATCGATTATCGGAAACAAACTCGATCTGCGTAGGAACTAGGAGCACCTACATCTTTCAAATTTCAAATTTCAAGTCCCTAGCTCTTATAGGTTCTGAGATCCTTGCGTTCATACATACGGACGGACGGACGGACGGACGGACGGACGGACGGACGGACGGACGGACGGACGGACGGACGGACGGACGGACGGACGGACGGACGGACGGACGGACGGACGGACAGACAGACGGACATGGCTAGATCGACTCGGCTATTAATGCTGATCAAGAATATATATACTTTACGGGGTCGGAGATGCTTCCTTCTGCCTGTTACATACATTTGGTTTTTGCACAAAAACATAATACCCCTTTTACCCATTTTTAATGGGTTCAGGGTATAAAAATTCTCCAACCACATATGTTAGTAATGAAATCCTAACAGGTTTTAGTGTTTTGCGACTTGCACTGACGTGCGTCAATTCGCATGTAGAAATTAAATCTATGGCAAGTTAAGGCTTACGCACATTTTTGCGGCCCCCTTGCGTGGCTTCGGTCTATGTAGCGCTGTCGGTCTTCTGGTGTCGTCGCTGCCGCCAGGAAATCTTGTTGCAGGCGCTTTTGTTGAAGTTGCTTTCTCACTTGTCCTCCACCTTTTGTCTTCTTTTTTTCTTTAGATTTTTTCTCCTGCCGTTGCCCGGTACTCAGCTATTGTGAGTGGGCGTGGTCCATCGTTTAAAAACACCTCCAGGTACTCCTGAATGGAAGGTGCTTCCCTTTGCTCAATAGGAGCAGCATCTATGTTGTCGTCACTCATAAGGGCTTAACTGGGCGCGTTAAGCGGTGCCGGCGCTGGTCATCGCACAGGCTACACATGTGTTGTTTCACTTTTAATTTGTGTTCTTGTTTGATAGTATTCTTTATATATGTTAAAGTATTAATCAGAATACACACACATTTTGAATATTTTTAATCGTCGCACATTTTTGCGTATTGTTTATATATTGTTGCACTTTTTATGTGGTTTTTGATAATGCTTTTATAATTGCATTGCAGCTTCGTGAACTTGTCACGGTCGCAATGTAATATAATTAATAACAGACAGTTTCATCTGGAGCGTCTGCTCCTCAGTGTTACTTTATTCAGAATGATTCTTATATATTCGTGCTGGGTTCAGCTAACCCGAAACATGCAATGCTTATATCTATGTCTTATATTTATGTGTAAGTATATTGGTGTATACATGTGTATGCAGAAGGCATACATATGTTGTGTATATCTTGACCACTTGAGCTGCAAAGTGCATGCTCAGCATTCCCACGCGCTACGATCGGCATGTATATAAGTGGTGGATCGTATGACATATGCGCTGGTTTGTTTATATGTTTAAGTGTGGTCTTTTGGGTATTTGTATATTTATGATTATTATGACTGAGTGTCATAATGTATGTATATACTGTTATACCCTTTGATTTGTATTACTGGCAGGGTAGGTATACTACACCCTGTTTGCCTGCATATCACTTGTGCTCTCGCCTTGGATGATTTATTTTTCACAATAACAAATGGAAATACCAAAAATATTTAGCTTAAGAACAACGCACAAAAAAACGCGACGAATTGTGCAGCTGAGCTGAATGACCGCAAAGAAGAGAGGGCGCGAAAGTCAACTAGGTGCGTCTATGTATATTAGAATTTTGGGAGCTGCAAATTGACAGCACACATAGGCGATTTGCAATTATTAATTAATTAATTAAATATTGCCTTATTTTAAGAAGTCACAATAATTTTTTTTTTATTTTAAATTTGGCAATATATATGTATTTAATTTGCTCATATGCACTGCAATATTAAATCTCGCCGGGCCTTCAAATGTTGAGTTGCTAATGTTTTTAGCAACTGTTTTGAAACTTTATTTTTAAGAAGTTTTATTTGTCGAATTTATATAAGTTATTAAGTTATTTGGTTATGTGGCTCAGAAATATTTCTTCGCCTCGATCAACAACAAAAGAACAAGTGTGTGAGATAAAGAAGAGAATGCATTTTTAAGCAGCTGCGATAAGTGCAAGAGAGGCTTGCCAACCTGGTTTACAACGAACAGCTGTTTCACCAAACTAATTGTACTCCCTCTTTTTATGCTTGCATGATATTAATTAATTATAATAATTTGATGCGACTGCTGCAGAATCCAACAGGGTTCTTAAATACAATTAAAAAGAATCTTAATTCACTATATTATTTAAGAAATACAATAAATAGCAAAAAAAAAGAATGAAAAAAGTTATTAATAAAGTAAGAAAAATTATTCTAGATATATAGAGAGTCAAGTAAATAGGATAAAGAGATAGTGATGGAAAATCACCGACCCGGTTAGAGAAATTTAAAGCCTGTCCGGCATGTTATGCTCCTACTCATAGCTGGGAATGGTCAGTGATTTTATTAGAGGTAGAGAAAGATCGGTAAAGAAAACGTGATACAAACTATTTTAATTTTTACAGTTGTGCATAGCGTAATCTGTTTTGCATGTGGGTAGGAATAGGGGCGATAATTCCTGGTAGGTCTAGATAGAACAGAGAATGGAAGACATCCTAACAAAAAAAAAAGAATCAATGCCGACAACAGTCAACTTATGTTGAACACCGAATTTTGTCCTACTGTTGGTTAACGACGGAAGATCAAGAAGAAGAAGCCTGCTGCAGTAGGATGGCAACCGAAGATTTGGGTTCCAATATAAACTTCGTAGGACAAAAAACAGAAATGGCTTCTGAAGTGATTCAATAAGATCCTGGCTATTGTTATACTACGGGGACTAATGCACCATGCAAGAGGAGTGTTCATGGTTAGTGCGAACAAGAGAGAAATATAGTGGATTGGTTATGAATGATTCGTTTAACTCTTTAGACCAACGTTTAATGAATCCAAGTACACCTTTGGAGTCATTAACGATGGTAGGTATATGAAGATTGAAGCAGAGCTTAGAAAAAGGAGGCCTAGATCCTAACTGTTAGTATTCGTGGCAATGGAGAATTGTCGATTTTCTAACTGACAAGATAGCGTGCAAAGTTGCATAGCGTTCAAATCATCTTGTAGGGAGAGATATAGGCGATTAGTGTATGGAACAATAAGTTTTACATCATCCGCATACATAAGTACACGGGCATGTGATATAACCGAGGGGAGATCATTTATAAACAGAGTCAAGAGTAAGGGTCCAAGATGACTACCTTGAGAACACACAACATCGCATCAATATTCTTTACCGGGAATTTCCATCCAAGAGGGTTGAATTATGCGAAAAGTGTGAAACGCGTCTCGAACGAATTTACCGAAGAGGATTTTGCGAAAAATGTATTTATGCAATGTTCTCTCAATTGTGCTAAAAATATAACCTCAAACTTAATTTTAAAAGTAATTTTATAAATAAAGAGTGAAGTGGTTTATCTTTTCTATTGCAGTTGCTATGTTTTCAATAGCAACAATATATACACATTCGAATCGGTATTAGCGGGTCTTTTGCGTTTGCTAAAGCTTTTACAACTCACTGTTTATTAATACCAATAATATTAGTTTATCTCGCGTTCATATGCAACAAGCTGGCTTAATATTGACCAACTGCTATACTGCAGATCAGTGCCAAGCACACATTTTCGCGAACACTACTCAAATTGCAGTTTGTTGCCCTCAAACACATAATAAATACATACTTACATATAAGTGCATGCACGTAATACCTATAAAACTAATCGCCTCCGACTGACCGTCGCTGTTGTTAAGAGAATCAAGTGCACTATTGCGCGTTTACGTTAACATAACATTTAAATGAAATAATTCAAATACAAAATAACCTTTATATTTTTTCTCTCGTTGAGAGAGAAACCAAATTTAAAAAATGTGCAAGCAAAAGTAACAGTGAATCCGTACTGATTAATCATGAACCTTGCGAGTCTAGCCACACTGTAGAGCGCACTAATCGCAGAAGCTGAAATTTCTGACAGAAGGGTCGTAGCCTTGACAATGCAAAAAACTGAGCACGCACTGCGAGATACCAGAAATTAATGCCATGCAACAAGTCTATAGCTAAGAGCTCAGGCGAAAAATTCAAGGTAACGATAAGGACCTAGGCATCTATATTTCCGGTCTTAATCAAAGCCTTAAGGGCATTCGATTAAATCAACGGTCATTTTGTAAAACACCTCACCTAAGGACCACAAACATCTTTTACGTCACTTATAACATAAGATATTACAAGCTACAGAGCATAAAGTGAAATGAAATCTTGTGTCCATCTTCGCGATAAACGTTTTGCAATCAAAAATATAGGAAATACCTATGTTGGGCTAACAAGCTTTTTTATTAGCACTTAATAGCGAGAAGCTTACACTGTAATGAAAATGCCGCTTTTTCTTTTAAGTTCATGAAACAATTGGTTTATTAATGTTCTTATAGCGAGCGTATTGATTATGCGAATTATGCGAAAAATTGAAATTTTTAACGAAGCGATAGATTAGGATTCCGATATAGCGAACGTGAGAGACAAGAGTGAGTTGCGGCGTCGCTAGCATTTATGCGCTAGCCGCTTAAGACAAAGTGCACAAGGTGAAAGAGCCCGATAACAGAAACTACGATGAGCGCAAAGCGATAAGCGCTGGATAGTTAACAGCAAATAATATTGAGCTATGCGAGAAGCGCCAAACAAAACACAACAGTGACATTGCTTGCCTCGCAGGGCAAGATGTAACTGAAATGTTATGCAAACATAATACTAATTCAATTTTTAGCTGCTGAACCGAACATACTCCCCCCGTTGAACGATTGAGCTTCAACAGGATCGTTAAGGGGAAGCAGACACAGCTTGTTAGTTGCTCGCTTTACGATTCCATTAGCTGTCTTGAGAACTGCAACGCGTGTGATGTCATCCGTTCCTTTGACCAATTCAACCACTCTAGCTAGTGGCCATTTCAAAGGAGGTAAGTTCTCGTCTTTGACAAGAACGATGTCGTTGAGAGCCACACCAGGCTTGGGAGTCCGCCATTTGGAACGCTGTTGCAGAAGATTTAAATATTCTTCTCGCCAGCGAGACCAAAAGACTTGGTGCATGTAGGACACTCTGCCAGCTGTCCAGAGCCGTGTCACATCTGGTTCTGTGAACGTGGATTTTGGGCCACCAACCAAAAAATAAGCTGGGGTGAGAAAATCAAGGTCTTTTGAATCTTCTGAAATGGGAAGAAGTGGTCTAGAATTAATGACTGCCGTTATGTGGCACACAAGGGTACGAAGCTCTTCGAATCCCAGAACAGTTGATCCCACAACCCGATAGAAGTGATGTTTTGCAGTTTTTACCGCCGCCTCCCAAAGGCCACCAAAGTGAGGGGAGCGCGGTGGAATGAAGCGCCAGTCAATTGTGTCCGCCAAACAAAGCTGGAGCACAGCCTTTTGATGACAGCTACTGAGGAAGAGCTTTTTTAGCTCCAACAGCTCGTTTTTGGCGTCGACAAAGTTGGTGGCATTGTCAGACCAAATCTGACGTGGCTTGCCACGAGTGCACATAAAACGCTTTAGAGCATTGAGAAATGCACACGTAGATAGGTCCTTGACCAACTCCAAATTAATGGCTTTCGTGGCGAAGCAAATAAATACGCTGATGTAGCATTTTATAGGAGCTTTGTTTCGAGTGTCAGGCTTGTAGAAGAATGGTCCGCAAAAGTCCACACCAGTTATATCAAACGCTCGAGTTTCAACAAATCGCTCCTTTGGAAGATTAGCCATTACGTGCTCCATCAAGCGGGGCTTGTTCCGGAAACATCTGATGCATTTGTTTACTAAGCTGGAAACCGTTTTGCGGCCAACAATCGGCCAATATTGCAGACGAATTCTTCCCAAAAAAACTCGTGGTCCAGCGGCGATGGTAACTCGATGTAGTCTAGGCAGTATAATAGGATGACGGGCCTCATAAGGAAGGGTTGACTTTTCAAGGCGCCCACCAACTCGAAGAATACAAAATTCATCCTGAAAGGGCAATAATGAAGAGAGTTTGCTGGAACGAGTGACCACGCCCTTTAATTGCAGGTTCTTTATATCATCCTTTATCTTTATATCAGCCTTTTGAACGTTACATAAAAGTATGAACGATCGAAAACGTATGTCGATGGATAAACTTGTACACATAGCCAAATACTCGTTGAATAGCAGAAAAGGAATTCACATATTTGCACCTTAATATGGCATCATCTGCAGGATCTGTGATGAGCAACACTCTTTTGCGTAACTCTAGTATTGGTTTTTCAAAAAGACAAGTCGCAGGCCAGCACCTTTGTGGACCAGTCAAAAATTCAGGACCACATGACCAAAGTTTTGACTATATAAGCTCGTCGGGAGTAGCCCCTCTGGAGAGAATGTCAGCTGGATTACTGGCTGTTGGAACATAATGCCACTGGAAGCCCACTGTGAGCTCCTGGATGGTGGCGATCCGATTTGCAACGAATACGTTGAACTTCGACGATTCATCTCGGATCCATGATAGACATATTGATGAATCTGACCAGCAATGGAATGTACCGGTAAATAATTTCATTTCAGCTACTTCCTGCATCACTTGGGCTAACAAAAGTGCGCCACAAAGCTCGAGTTTTGGTACCGTAAGAGTTTTAAGTGGAGCCACTCGTGATATAGAGCAAAATAGGCGTGAACTCGAATGATGTCCCTTTGAAACCACATAAATGCAAGCTCCGTACGCGATAATGCTGGCGTCACAGAAACCGTGAAATTCTACATCGCACATTGTATTGCAAACCAACCGGGGGAAGGTTGATAATTGAACATTGCTGAAAGTTTGGCAAAGTTCCTGCCAGGCAGTATTTAGAGAAGCTGGAAGACTCCCATCCCAATCCAAGTTTTCCTTCCAAAGAAGCTGCATAAAGATTTTGGCCCTAACGATCACTGGCCCAATTAATCCTAGTGGATCGTAAAAACGAGCTATAGTGGACAGAACAGATCTCTTGCAAGGTTTCAGTGTCTGATTGGCAGGCGTGAGAGAAAGCATTAATTTATCAGTTGAAGGATCCCAAGCGAGGCCCAACGTTTTGGTAATGTCGCTTCCATCGCTAAATTTTAAAAACGAGTCCTTATCCTTGTCAGGAACGCCTTTTAGCACTGCATAGTGACTCGAGCACCATTTTCTGAGTTCAAAGCAACTTTTAGAGTGGATGCCCTTTGTTTGATTTAATACGGTAGAATTTTCGCCACAGGATGCATTGTAGGTAGTTATCTGGGACCGTAACTCTGACACAGCAATACATCTTGCCAATGTCTCCAGTAAGGGCAACAGGGAACGTGCGAAATAGCATCAAAATGTTAAACAGCTTCGGTTGTATGACGGGCCACCCATCAACACTTCATTCAGCGAACATCCAGTGCTGGTGACAGCTGAACCATCAAACACGACACGAAGTTTGGTGCTCGTGCTTTGTTCCTTCAGCACGCAATGATGAGGGAGAAAATAAAATATAAAATAAATAAACGTAACGACTCTGAAGGAAGAAGCTGCAGTAGGAGTGACAGAGTGAGGAATCGAAGGCAAAACGTCTAAATGCAGAAGCGTATGGTCTTTGGAGCCACATGTGCGACAAGTTCCGGAATAGCATGTTCGTAAAAGATGTCCCCTTTTAAGGCAGTTGAGGCATAAAGATAATCGCTTTGCTTCCTTGAGACGCACCTCTGGAGACAAATTGCCAAATCTTGGGCATTGCCATATATAATGCTCTTCACCATTACAAAATACGCAAACAGCAGCCATCGAGTTAGTAGCAACGAGTGATGTCCTACTGGGGTTAGTCTTTATGTTCTTGCCCACCTGAGAACTCGGCGTATAGGTTGCCATAGCATAATCCACACTCTCTGGGGCTCTGCAGCGTTGCTCCAAAACGTGGCAATTTGTGCCCATGATGGAATTAAATTTGCAAAGGCGGGATCCTCCAGCTTCTCTTCCCACTTCGCCTGGGTAGCAGGATCCAATTTTTGCAGTAGCACCTGAACAAAGATGTAACCAGCAATTTGCTCCTTGCTAGCCAAACTGGTGAGAGCACGAATATGAGCATTAAACTTATCCGACAATTTTCGCAGCATGACAGCGGAGCCATTCTCTACCTTCTTGAGTCCCAGCAGTTCAACGATGTGTGCTGGAAATACTAATCGACGGTTATCAAATCGTTTTTGTAATAAATTTAATGCTATAGAATAATTATCCTCCGATATTTTCAATAACCGAATGGTATCCCTCCGTATAACCTCCAGAAAACGTTGGCAATTTTATTGGCGATAAGGTCGGTAACGCTCTAGATCTAGCCATTGACGGAGCAGCAATAGGCTCATTTACAAATGTGCAGCTGGACGGCAATGCTCTACTGCGCTTAGAGATTTTAAACCGCACCGAAGTTTCCAAAGTTACTGAAGAAAGCTCATCAAAAGCCTTGCGTAACTCACTGCCGATTTCGTGAGTCTAGTTCTTCCAAATTGTTTTGAGCGTCTTCGAATGCAGATTCCATTTTTTCATTTTCATTTTTATTGGCAAGGGGCGTTTGGGTGAGGCAACCGCTCATACGAGGACGCCACTTTGCGCTTTAAAAATGACACCCTGTTTGTAGGCTGGGCCAGCGATTCAGCACTAGAGCTTTCCATGGTAACCGAAGCAACGAAAAACGGTCAAAAAATAACCGAATAAAGACGGCACACGAAAGTTCGTTGACCGTTGAGTTATTGTCAGCAATGTACTCTTAAGCGCGTGCACCAGCTAGTCGAATCAAAGCACAAGCAGAATGCAGGTAGGAGTGCCAACGCGTGTATATATGCTTATGTGTATATATGCTTATGTACACAGACTCCGGTTTACTGCAATTTACCGCACGACACTTGCTTGTACATATGTATGTATGTATATAAAAGCGGTTTTTAATTGCTTCCGAAACTAATAACAACCAGCTCAATTTTTATTTAAATAATTTTATGCAACAATATAATGTTAAATAAAAGAATTCACGTCGGGGTCACCAAAATGTTGGGCTAACAAGCTTTTTTATTAGCACTTAATAGCGAGAAGTTAACACTGTAACGAAAATGCCGCTTTTTCTTGTTCTTATAGCGAGTGTATTGATTATGCGAAATATGCGAAAAATTGAAATTTTTAACGAAGCGATAGATAAGAATTCCGATATAGCGAACGTACGAGACAAGAGTGAGTTGCGGCGTCGCTAGCATTGATGCGCTAGCCGCTTAAGACAAAGTGCACAAGGTGAAAGAGCGCGATAACAGAAACTACGATGAGCGCAAAGCGATAAGCGCTGGATAGTTAACAGCAAATAATATTGAGCTATTTTATGACATGCGAGAAGCGCCAAACAAAACACAGCAATGACATTGCTTGCCTCGCAGGGCAAGATGTAACTGAAATGTTATGCAAACATAATACTAATTCAATTTTTAGCTGCTGAACCGAACAACCTATGTAGAAACACAATATAAATATTTGTTTGGCTGGCTCGAGGTCCGGGGTTTTTATTTAAGATAAAAATGAAACACAATTTTGTTTAAGATTTCACCGATATACTTTGGCTGCGCTGCGGCAATCGTCTTCAGGGCACTAATATAAAAACAAAAAACAATTAACATAAAAACAAATTAAATTGAATCAGACAATTACTTAAACAATTTAAAACATACATTGCTTAACACGTCTGCGCTTTTTGACGTGGAGGTTGAAACTATTTGGCAGTTCAATAGATGTCTATACAATTTTCGGTGTCCGTTTTGCAGTTTAGTCGTTTGTTGTTTGCTGTGTTTATTTTGTGTAACATTTCTAGTGCAGACGAAATATATTGGTGAAATTTAAAGGTAAATTGCCTTATTTTTATCTTGAATAAAAACCCCGGACCTCAAGCCAGCCAAACAAAAATGTATACTTTATTTTTTTATGTTATCCCTTTATTTATACGTGTTACACATTTCAAGAAAATTGTACAGTACATTTTACAAGAGAATACAAAGTTGCCGTAGCAGTCTGTAAAAAATTGTTTGTACAGGTAATGGCATGCCTGGTTTTTGAGCTCCTGAAACGTATCAAAGTTTGGTTCATAGCAAAATAAAACTTTTTTTAAGAAGCCTTGTTGGCGATGTCCCCAAATTCCATATGCGCAAACATCCCATAGTCATTTAAAATTATGATTTTTAAACGGTTTGACTTCTAAAATGATTAATACATTTAAATGTTTTGTCTTTCAGCAAAATTCGTGTTAACTATTCCACTACACTATTTCTGTTTTATGATTCAAAACTGGTGGAGATATGTAAAACTAATGTAATAGACGTGTGTACCAACATTAAAATGTTAGATGTTCCTGATGATCAGTTTGAATACTTGCCAAATATTGATGAAGTGAATATGGGAACTACGTTATTTGAAGTTTATTTGGTTCTTAAACGATACAACACTCTAGGTAAAAAGTGTAAAAAAGTACCTGCACGGTTATTATTATTTTATTTTTGGTTTCATAGGGCAATCACTATGTCCCAACTGTAAATTGGAGATGACTGAATTTTATCAATGGTTTGAAAGGGGTGTAACACATTGGCTTGATATTTCAATAATAAAGGCCCTTAATCGTATTCAGAAAGCTCTGGACTTAGACCAACTCCATGCTGTTGATGAAACGGTTAAGTATAGTTCATCTGCTGTAGACACTTTGGCCATTTTTTATCAGATTAAAATATTTTGGCAACAATTGGACTGGCCAGAAATAGAAGGATCGTATACATTTGTAGCGAAAATTGTAAATGTAAGTTCATGACTACACTGTTAAAAAATAAATCATACATTTTTCAAATACCCTTGTTTAAAAGGATATATGCCGATGTTGCGTTTTCTATGCACAACGTATGTCACGCCGTGTAGAAACCATAACCAAGTTAGAAGAAAATGAGGAAATGTTTAGTAAGTAAATAAGTTAAAACTTTTCTTTTTACTAGTTTGGTCATAATTTTTTTTTTTAGTTGTATCGCAAGGATGGTGTTTGGCTATTAACAACATGGACTACATCCGCCAGAGCTTACCCTCATTTATAAAGGTATGTTTAAAATACATTAGAATGAAATACGATAAAAAAAAAGCGAGAGGATGGTAGCAATATATGAAATTCATCATCCTAGATTTATTTTAGCAGATTGGTAGACGTGTAGCACTAACAATACAATATATAGATGCTTTAAATATTAAAATAATCAAAACAAGAATTTAACAATGCGACTTCACCACCAGAGAGAGTACGACTGCTGAGAGTGGCAGCCGAACGTCGGCCTAGAGAGCTGAACGATCAGTGTCATAGAGTAATATTTATTATTCTGTATATTTATACAGAGGTGGCATTTGGATCAAAAGCTCTTTTCCAAAAAATCTGAAGATACCGAGGTTGCAAACACAACACCTGTCTGCAGCTACTTCTGCAGATGCCCAAAATTCAATGGCAACTTAATTTTCCATAAGAATCAACAACAACAAGTAAGAGGTTCTAGTCGGGAGCTCCCGACTAGGGGATACCCTGAACCCTCTTATTCCATCACCAAATGCAGCGCGCGCTTATAGATAGAGAGTAGCGGGGAGTTGGCGATAGGTAGAAAATGAAAGATAATCGATATATATATACTATTCTAGAAGCTACATGTCAAGTTTGGTAACTCGAGCTCTTATTATTTACCAAAATTGCTTTAAAAACGGGATTTCGATATACATTTTTATCGATTACTTGGAAACGGGGCAAGTTATCGATTATCGGAAACAAACTCGATCTGCGCGGGCACTAGGAGGACCTACAGCCAAAATGTCAAGTCTGTAGCTCTTATAGGTTCTGAGATTCTTGCGTTCATGCATACGAACGGACGGACAGACAGACGGACATGGCTAAATCGACTCGGCTATTGATGCTGATCAAGAATATATATACTTTATGGGGTCGGAGATGCTTCCTTCTGCCTGTTACATACATTTGCATTTTGCACAAAAACAGAATACCCCTTTTACCCATTTTAAATGGGTTCAGGGTATAAAAAAATAAAAATAGTTTCCCCGGTAGGATTCGAACGCGCGACAGACCGCAACACTTGCTATGCCTCTACTCAACAGCCACATCAATAATTTGAGAAAAAACCGAACTAAAATAGCATTACAGACAATATAAATATAGATTGATTTCACTTTTGTTTTTGAACAGTGTATGCTCGAGAAAAGTTCTTGTCTCAGCCAATGGCGTGCAAGCACCTTTGGTTGTATGCGTGAATTATGCATGCATAAGAACTTTAAAGAATGTATGTATGTGTTGTTATTCACTGCTCTGGCTTTAGTTGGCAAGAAATTAATTTTGTTAGTTTTCTAGCGCAGATATGTATTTCTAAGTCGATGCAAATATTAACATAATTTCCTTAAAATAAATAATATTACTTTTACTCTCCAATTAAGAAATAAAAGAGTGCTAAAAAAAAACAATTACATATTTATTTGTATAAATAAATAATAATAATAAATTACATAAATATTTGCATCGACTTAAAAATACATATTTTGTACGGAGCCAACCTCAGTACACAAAATGCATTCATATATCAACACAAATTTGGGGTAGGTCGTGATCTGCGCTAGAAAATTAAGAAAATTGTTTCTTTGCCAACCAGAGACTTTGCCAGAGCAGTGGATAACAACACATTCAAATTTGCTGTTATGTATGTATATTCACACGATAATTGCTTGCACGGCCTTCATAGAGCCGAAGCTGAGAGCACATTCTATTTTCAGCTTTATCGTTCTCTCGGCTGTGAGAGCGCAATGATACAGATTTCGTTTTCGTTCTCAATTTGCATAGTAGCATTTTGTTGTATGGCGTTACTCATCTTAGTGTTTATATGGTCTTTGACTAAACCTCTTTTGCTACGTTTGGCTAATTTTATACCCTGAACCCATTAAAAATGGGTAAAACGGGTATAATTTTGTGCAAAATGTAAATGTTTGTAACAGGCAGAAGGAAGAATCTCCGACCCCATAAAATATATATTCCTGATCAGCATCAATAGCCGATTCGATCTAGCCATGTCCGTCTGTCCGTCCGTCCATCTGTCCGTATGTATGAACGTATGGATATCAGAACCTACAAGAGCTAGAGTCTTGAAGTTATTAGTAAATTTAGGTGTAGGTCCTCCTATTGCCTGCGCAGCTCGAGTTTGTTTCCGATAATCGATAACTTAGTCCGTTTCCAAGCAATCGATAAAAATCGATATCGACATCATGTTCTTTGAGCAAATTGGGTAAATATTAGGAGCTAGATTCACCAAACTTGATATGTTGCTCCTAGAATAGTATATATATATCAATTATCTTTCATTTTATACCTAACGCCACCTTCCAGCTACCACCGCAGAGCTATAAATCAAGTTAATAGCCCAACTTGTTTTGCCAACCAATTTAAGCCACAATTTGAATGCAATTTACTTTTTAAGAATATACTAATATCCTATGGTACAATAAGATATACTGTTGAAAATTTCATTAAGATCGGTTAAGGAAAACGCAAAAGTTATGTGTTTTACTGCGTAATTGGATGGGGCAGCTAGCACAAATTCCAAGAATTTCTGTGTACATGTACAAACACACACATTCATGGGTGTCTGCTTCGAATTCTATCAACAGCATTGCAATTGCGATTGCTGCTTATTTATTAATGGTTTATTTCTCAATAAGACTCAATTATAGGTGTGGCTGTTGAGTAGAGACAGTGGCAAGTGGTGCTACCGGGGAAACTGTTTTTTTTTTTTTTGGCTGGTGTGGCTGCTGAGTGGAATCGGCAGCAAGTAATGCAGTCAGTTGCGAGTTCGAACCCTGCCAATGGAATTTTTTTTTTTATTTGCCTTTATTACTTTAAACGAGCGCGTAGCGCGTGCTGCTTTTGGTGTTGGAATAAGAGGGTTCGGGGTATTCTCTAGTCGGGAACTCCCGACTAAAACCTCTTACTTGTTATTTTTACTAATAATGCAAATTTTGAATAGATATCAATGCAAGATAAAAATTGTTTATCTGCTATAATGTAAAAATACATTACATATTTTTTTCGGATATTAGCGAAATCTGGGGTAATTTCGAAAGTTAATTTTGTATCTCTATGTTCTGTTTTTGTGATGTTGCAAATCTCACATTCGTTTATTAGATTTTGAATTAAATTTTGATAATCTGGGAAATAGTGGTAGTAATTAATTTATATGGCAGTTTTATGGAAGTAATTTGTGTTTTTATTCATTTGTCCATTATAATGTGATATGCACATTTCAAGTGCATACATTAGTAATATGACCACACATATACGTGTCTATGCAACAACGCAGCGTCAGCGTTTCCCACTCAAGCCGGCTGCACACTACAATACATAATTGCACATAAACATACTCTCTCTCAGCGCAGCTTTCAACGCTGCCTACATATGTAAAAGTATATAACATAACCGCTCCGCTGCCGGCGTCGCTGGCAGCGCAGTTCTCGCGGTTTTAGCTAAGCTAAGTAAAATATTGTAAAGATATTCACTGACCAAGAGTAACCGAATAAAGTTCTTAGCGGAGCAGAATCTACGCTGATCCCATAGGCCCAGACAACTGCAGCAAAAAATAAAAATAAAAATTTAAATCAACTTTACATTTAAACCAACAAAGTGGACTCCGCCAACCTCGAGGATACTGCTGTTGAGCAAAGGGATGCACCAAGCCTGGCTGAGGCTTTAGAGATGTATCCAAACGATGGACCCCGTCCACTTACATTAGCTGAGTACAGGCCAAGGTAACAGAAGATACCACGTAAGAAGACAAAGCGTGGTGGACGAAAGAGGAAACTTCTCCAAAAGACTTCTAAGAAAGACTGAAACTGGATTTTCAAAAAACTTACACCAACAAGGAGGACCGACAACGCAACAATCCTTCTGAAGATATATATTCTCCATGAAAAATCACTGAGAACGCGTTATATGAGTCGGGCTGCTTAAATAAGCATATTTAAGTAGGGGAAGTTCCACATGGAATGGCCCTAATTAGTCGAGAAAATAAAGCGGCAAAGAGAAAATTTTGATAAATCATACAGTGCCGTAATAAACCGTAATAAACACCAGTTTTGAGACCCACAATAATTAACACACTGAGATCCAATGAAATCAGCAGTACCAAAATAAACTGACTTGTTTACACAGAGTCCAAACTTCAGACGTTTTACAACGTCTAAGGGATATTCTGGAAAACTTAAATAAAAAGTATGTTCTCAAGCTTTATTTACCATCGGCACCACTAAACACACCGGTAACGTTCGATCAGTCACTTTTGACAAAATCAACAGAAACCGACCAAGTAGAAAAAATTCAATAAGCATGGCTCAGACAGTTGTAGAGTTTTTAAAACTAGCATCATCGCTCTTACCAGAATTCGATAGAAAGGCCGAAAACCTGCAAAGTTTCTTGGATGCATTGAATCTAATAGATTCCTTAAAAGGCACCCATGAACTAACTGCTGTAAACATTATCAGGACGAAACCCAAAGGCCACGCTAGAAATTTGATAAGTAATGAGCAGATAATTTTTGCCATTATTAATCAATTGTCCAAAGCTGTAAAAGGAGAATCTGTAGAAGCACTAACCAAACAACATATAGACTGGACATGACAAAGGGGGAAACTGGGCACATAAAATCGAAGGCATCCGGTGCAAAATCGCGAGCAAGAAAATAAGATATACATATGATGTCTTTTTCGCTTACACTACAGGAAACTGTTAGGCTTACACTCTTTCATATGATTTGTGCGATTGAACGGCAACGCTGTATATTTTAATCTCGCTCACCCTTACTCTCAGTGCTCTCTCATGTTTGAGATCGTTTGAATGTGTGTGTGTGTGTGTGTGTATGTGTCCGACAACCAAAAATGTGCACAAATTCAATTTTCCCTTTTGAAGAGACGAGTAATATGAAATCATGAAAGGGTTTGTCACGTGGATGCGAAATTCTTGCATTTTAACTCGATATCGTTGGTAAGGGTACCTAAGCGTTGGCATGTGTGCATTTACGATTATTTGGACTTGCTATTTACGCATACTTGCATATTTTGTATATGAATAGAAGCATTTATGCGCGTGTGTGCCTGTTGCTTGCCTGCCTGCCTGTCCCCGATGCAAATTTTACAGGTTTGTTGGATTTCTGATTTTCGACCTCTATACACAGACACACACACAAATGTGTATGAATGGGCAGATCATGGGCGTAAAAGAAAATAACGCGCGCCCTATTTTTTTATGATTTTGGGTTTGAATTCAAAAACTTTAATATGATAAGCCAATAAAATCTTATATATTATAAATAGCTATATAATCGCTCCCTTTTTGTGTTTGGTATATTTGAATATTTTTAAGATTTTAATTTTTACACAAATTTCCGCTGGTCATAAAATTATTTAAGTGATCAGTCACTTGACCTACATATGCAAGTGCAGGTGCTTGCAAAGCGTTTACCCTTTCGGTCCAACGGGCTGTTGCAGGTAATAAGGGGTCAACATTTATTCATCAATTCAAACCCAAAATGCTGTAGAGCCATGACGCAAAATTGGGCATATATATATTCAACAACATGAATGATGTGGTTTGTTCGGAAGCAACAGGGCAGGCAAATTCTCTATTGTACTTCCGTCAGCGACAATGCAGAAATAATAGAGGAAACCGAGGTAATTATCGTGGCAGAGGTAATTATTAGAACAACGGTTCCAGAAATAATAATCAAAGTTATAACAGAAATTACAACAGGCAAGGCCAAAATAGAGAGAACACTAGGAGCCGTGGTAACTCAAACAGAGGACACAACAATAATGTCCGAGTAACGCAACACACGTTGGGAAACTACCAGACCCCTTTTAGCAAGGAGACCTAAGTATAAAGGTTCTTTCAATAAATTTTAGTGTCAATGCTTATGTGTCATTTCAGAATGCACAAGCCAAAAGAAAATTAACATTCCTTGTAGGCACAGGTGCAGATATTTCACTTCCTAAAGTAAATTCCGATGTTTATCAAGACATTCAAAATCATACAATAATAAGTACCCAAGGCATAGGCCAGGGAGTTATTAAGTCCCAAGCACCAATAGACCTACAAACAGACAACTATATAATTCCACACGATTTATAGTAGATTCAAATTTCACAATAACATGTGATGAAATTACAGGCATTGACTTTATAAAACGATTCAATTACCAGTTAGACTTCAAACCAACTGAAGATTGGTTTATACTTGGACCCAAAAACTTAAATTTTCCAATTTATGTTCCAAACACATACAGTTCTGGTAACAATTCATTACTTCTACCAACAAGATCCCAAGACATAAGGAAATTAAGATAAACACAAAAGAAACCTGAATATTAATACCAAATCAAGAAATAAATATGTAAGAAGTTCTAGTCTGGAGGTCCCGACTAGGGAATACCCTGAACCCTCTTATTCCAACACCAATTGCTGCTCGTTTGAATTAATAAAGATAAATTAAAAAAAAAAAAGTTCCGTTGGCAGGGTTCGAACTCGCAACTGACCGCATTACTTGCAGCAGACTTTACTCAGCAGCCGCACCAGCCAAAAAAAATAGTTTCCTCGGTAGGGCTCGAGCCAGCGACAGGCACTACTAATAATTGAGTCTTATTGAGGAAAAACCAATTAAAATAGCAGCACAGAAAACAACACAATCGCAATTGCAATGCTGTTGATGGATTCGAAGCAGACTCCCATGAATGTGTGTGTGAACATGTATACAGAAATTCTTGGAATTTGCGTCGCAAACACGTGCACAGTCAAAATACCGAAAAACAAAACAAAAACCGACAACCGAATCGATACAAACAACTTCTATAAGCAGAAATTGAGATTAAAAGACAACGAACCTATATATATATAAAATTACCGAAGTCCTTATAGCCACGTAGACGAAATACAAAAACAAGTTGGGAAATTAATTACCGACAATATAGTTGAAATAATGTAATGTAAATTTCCGCTCCCCCGAATTGACGACATTCTAGATCAATTTGGTCGAGCCAAATACTTCTCCTGCCTTGATTTAATGTCAGGTTTCCATCAGATTGCACTGGCTTATATCGATTGCCATTTGGTTTCAAAATAGCGCCAAACTCATTTTAGGGGATGATGACCATAGCGTTCTCTGGACTTGAACCTTCGCAGCCATTCCTTTATATGGATGACTGAATGGTAATAGGTTGTTCCACAAAAATGTTCATTTTTTATGCACGAATTGACTTTTCTAGGTCACCAATGCACTGATAAAGGAGCATTGCCAAATTACAAAAAATATGACGTCATCAAGAATTATCCAGTCTCACATGATGCGGACAGCGCTAGACGATTTGTTGCATTTCGCAATTACTATCGTCATTTTATAAAAAACTTCTCCGACTATTCACGGCATATAATGAATGTACCTTTCAATTGGACAGACGAATGCCAAAACGCATTCAAACATCTTAAAGAAAAGCTAATGCACCCTACGTTATCCTTAGCTCAAAGCTCACACGCATGAGACTTGAATTAGACGAATGTGATTTTACGATCGAGTACTTAAAGGGATGCGTTATTAAGAATAATCATTCAAGAACTCAAACATTTACTAGTTAAAGTCCTGAAAGTCAGTACCAGGCGCCAAAGTAAACAGAAAAACTCCTGCGCAGGAAAAGATCAAGTAGATTTGTCAAAGCAAACTCTTGACAACGCTTCTAAGCCTAACGTATATGAAGTCATTTTTAATGATGAAGTACGCAAAGTAGTGGCCTTGCTGACATAAAATTATTTTATATATGTTTCCTTAAACATGGAAAAAAATAATCATTCAAGAACTCAAACATTTACTAGTTAAAGTCCTGAGAGTCACTACCAGGCGCCAAAGTAAACAGAATAACTCCTGCGCAGGAAAAGATCAAGTAGATTTGTCAAAGCAAACTCTTGACAACGCTTGAAGTACGCAAAGTAGTGGCCTTGCTGACATAAAATTATTTTATATATGTTTCCTTAAACATGGAAAAAAAAATATAGCAAGAATTGAACATGTGACTTAGGTCAGTTTTTTCAAAGGCTTGAAAAAGAAGCCGGTATACATGAGATCAGCAAACTTAAACTGGTACCGAGCAAAAAGATATTTGAATTTCAATTTCAATTGAATCTTTTAAAAACATGGGCAACAAAATATTAAAATCATTACGAGTAGCGCTACTCAAGCCGGTGAACATAATAGAAAAAGATCAAGAAGCGATTGTAGGAAATGATAACACTAGTGATTTACTTGTTGGTCAGATTCAGAATGAATCGTCTCTCTTTATTTAAAATGGACTTAGCCTAAAGTACATACTAGAGTTTGGAGTTCTGTCGCTCAAAGCAGCGGCAGAACGGGAGTACATAGCATGCCATATGTATTTGTATATATGTTGTTATATGTACATGCAGAAGGCATATACATTGGAATGCGCTTGGGACCGAACGGTCAAAACGTCATAGTGCTTACGCTGCAGATCTCACGCTGCAGGCCAGTCCACATATAACATGGCTGATCATATTACGGCACTTGGCGGTAGTTGTATTATGTAAACAATGCGCTTGATACTCTAACTTTGAGATTGAGCATATGACCACTTAACATATTGTATACACTGCAATATGGTGGGCATATGCTTATTTGCATGTAACATGCTACACCTCCCTTTTTAGAGAAATAACGTAATATTATTATGTAGTTATTTAATATTATATTGTGTAATTATTAAAAATTATATTTAATTTATATAATGTAATATATATTTCTATTTTATTTATTTTATTTTTTATTTTTTTATATATATATTTATATTTTTGAAATAAAAAATTACTGATATATGTATATATATATATTTATTATATTTTGGATTATTTATTATTTTCTGGATTATTTAATTTGAACGATTTCATAAACTCTATTGTTGTGTTGGGTTGAATTTTTTTAGTCTGTCTTTATTTACTTTCTGATTCTTCTTTTTCTCATTTCTTATTATTATGTTATTATTATCCTCTATACTAAATACCTCAAATGGGCCTGTATATACTGATTCTAGTTTATGACCAGTTTCGTTTTTTAACAAAACTTGGTCTCTTATTTCTATTTTAAAATTATTAATGTTCTTATCTTTGTATTTCTTATTTGTAACCTTATGTTTTTCTAACATAATACGAGCTCTCTTATACGCGTTTTCTAATCTAAACTTTACTTCCTTAGCATAATCATCTATATTATATAGGGGATCTATCTTATCTATAATATTAAAATCAATGAACTGTTTTGGTAGTCTGCCAAAAACTAGTTCGTATGGACAATAATTATGTGCTACCGAGGGTGTTGTATTGAAACAATAAGTGAAATATTGTATCCAAACATCCCAATCGGTCTTATCTGCAGAGATGTAAGAACGAACGTATTCATTGAATGTTCGATGACTTCGTTCTACTGTACCTAAGGTTTGGTGATGATGTGCAGTAGACGTTATGTTGTCTATCTTTAAATATTTGCACAAATCATTTATTACTGAATTCCTCTATTCTGTTCCCATGTCCGTAATGAATGTCTTCATTGGACCGTACTTTAGAATAAAGTTTTCAAATATAGCTTTGGCAACAGTTATTGCACTTTTATTTGGAATTGGAATGGTTACTAAATACTTAGTTAAATCGCATATTAACGTAACTGCGTATTCATTTCCGTTCTCTGAGTGTGGTAGTGGACATATAGTATCTACTATCACTCTATCGAAAGCTTGTATTGGTGTTTCTGTCATTGGGGTCTGAACATGTGTTGTTATTTTAGATAGTTGGCATTTTTGACATCTACGTACGTACTCTTTGACATGACGAGTCATGTTTTTCCAATAGTAGTGTCTTTTGATTTTTGCTAGCGTTCTTGTAATGCCAGTATGACCACCTTGCATAGGATCTTTGTGATATGTAGACAAAATTGCTTCTTTATCTTTATCTTTTTCGATAATGGTCACCGGTTGGAGTAGCGCTACTCTTAATGAATTCAATATTTTATTGCCCATTTCTTTAAAAGATTCTATTGAAATGGTTTCAAAAATCTTTTCACACGTTGCCAATTTGAGTTGGCTGATTTTTAGTATACCGGCTTGTTTTTCAAGCCTTTGAAAGAATCGACCTAAGTCAAGATTTCCATTGGTGTACAGATCGCTAACATCAATTCTTGCTATAACTTTTTTTCCATGTTTAAGTAAACATAAATTATTTGTTATGTGCAAGGTCACTACTTTCCGTACTTCATCATTGCAAATGACTTCATGTACGTTGGGCTTAGAAGCTTTATTAGGAACTTGCCTAAGCAGAGTTTCATTTTTGTTCTCTGCCAGAGATTATTTTGTCTACTTTGTTGCCTGGTAGTGACTTTCAGGACTTTGTTTTGTATGTCTTTTAATTCGGATATTGTTATCCTCGATAGGGCATCTGCCACGAAATTGTCTTTTCCCTTTAAGTATTCCACAGTGAAGTCGTATTCCTCTAATTCTAGTCTCATGCGTGTTAGTTTTGAACTTGGGTTAACCATTGAAAAAAGGTACGTTAGTGGTCTGTGGTCTGTCTTTACTGTAAAGTGTTTTCCATAGATATATGGTCGAAAATATACTATTGCCCAGTGAATTGCTGTTAATTCTTGTTCTGTAGTGCTCTTTTTGCTTTCACCTTTCGTGAACGCTCTTGATGCATATGCAATGGGAAGTTGGAGTCCATTTTGGTTTTGAGATAAAACCGCTCCACATGCTTGTTTGCTAGCATCTGTGATTATGCAAAATTCTTTGCTAAAATCTGGATATTGTAATAGAGTTGGTTCTATTAGCTTATCTTTTAGATATTGGAATGCTTTCTGGCATTCATCTGTCCATTGAAAAGGAACATTCTTTTTACTTAATTTTGTTATATGCCGTGAATAATCGGCGAAGTTTTTTATAAAGCGTCTATAGTAATTGCAGAATGCAATAAAACGTCTCGCACTGTCCGCATCATGTGGGACTGGATAATTCTTGATGACATCATATTTCTTGTCATCTGGTAATATTCCTTTGTCTGTACACTTGTGACCAAGAAATGTCACTTCGTGCATGAAAAATGAGCATTTTTCTGGATGTAACTTTAAATTATATTTTCTACAGAGTTCGAAAACGTCTTTTAAATTTTTAATCATTTGTTTTTCTGAACATCCAACAACGATTAAATCGTCCATATAAAGGAATGCTTGTGAAGGTTCTAGACCTGAAAACGCAATAGTCATCATTCTCTGGAATGAGTTTGGTGCTATTTTTAGTCCAAATGGTAATCGTGTGAAACGATATGAGCCATTGCTCGTTGAAAAGAACGTGATATTTCTAGAACTTTCTTCTAGTTCAATTTGATGGAATCCTGACATTAAATCAAGACATGAGAAATATTTTGGTCGACCCAATTGATCTAGAATGTCATCAATTCTGGGGAGAGGAAATTTGTCAGATAAGAGCTTTTTATTGATTTGACGATAGTCGATTACTAATCGCCATTTCTTTTCTTCTGATCCCGGGAGGGATTTCTTGGGTACTAATAAAAGTGGGCTATTATATTCAGACACAGAAGGTTCGACTATATTGTCGTTAATAAGTTTCCCAACTTGTTTTTGGATTTCATCTACATGACTATGAGGACTTCTGTAGTTTTTTATGTAAACAGGTTCATTATCTTTTAATCTCAATGCTTGCTTATAAAAGTTGTTTGTTGTGATTGATTCGGTCTGTAGTCCGAATACATCACAATATTTGGCGCACAGTTCTGTTAATTGATCATTGAATAGTTGTGGAAAATTTTTCCTTAAAAGCGATAAAACTTTTTCATTTCTATTATATTGGTTGTTTTGAACTACTTCATAGTTCGAAAGTGATTCGTATTTGATATTATTAATATTTACTAATAAATCGGAATTGGTTGAATTTAATAATCGGACAAATGTACATTGGGATTTTGTTATTGTGCTAGCAATATAAACTCCTTTTTGTATTTCTTGATTAGGTATATAAATGAAATTATCTTTCGAATCGATTTTTATATTTCTTATCACTTCAGATCTTGCTGGTAGAATTAGTGAGTTAGTACCAGAATTGTATGTTATTGGAACATAAATTGGATAAGTAAGATTTTGAGGTCGAATTATAAACCAGTCTTCAGTTGGTTTGAAATCTAGTAGGCAATTAAATTTTTTTATAAAATCGATGCCTATAATTCCATCACAAGGTATTGCGAAGTTTGCATTTACTATGTTAAATTCGTGTGGAATTGTATATTGTTTGAATTGAAGATCTATTAGAGTAGTGCCTTGGGACTTTATAACCCCTTGGCCTATTCCTTGAATATTTATAGTTTTATCTTCAGAAATTGTATCGAAGTGATCAGAATTAATTTTAAGAATTGAAATGTCTGCACCAGTATCGATTAAAAATGTTAAAATTGTTTTTGTTGTTTTATTGATTATTGTGTGGTACTTAAAGGGTTTTGAGAGTTTTCCGAACTGTTTTGTGCTACTCTCACATTATTATTATTTTGATTTTGGTTGCTTCGGCCTCTAAAGTTGCCTCTATTTTGACCATGAGATCTATAACCTCCTTGGTTATTATTATTATGTTGGCCTCTGTTGTTGTTACTTTGGTAATAACCTCTTCCGCGATTATTACCACGACCACGACCACCTCTATTATTAATGTAATTTTGTCGGTGTCGGTAGTGTAGAACAGTGATTGTTTGACCAGTTGCTTCTGTGCAACTGTTAACAAACTTTGAAATGGCATCATTCATGTTACTGAATGTACCTGCCTGCATGATAAGTTTTACCTTATCAATGGAGCAGTTCTGAGTCATAGCTTCGACAGCAAGTGTTGTGCTGTACTTATTAGCTAAATCAGGTGACAAACCATCACTGATATAAGCTGCTTCTAGAGACTTAGTCAAATTTTCTACCTCTTGGGTATATTGATTGGCCGTTTTGCTCTTTTGTTGTAAGTTTAGAAGTTTAGCAGAAATAACTTCTACTGACTCTCCTTTTACTTTGTCCGATAGTTTCGATATGAGAGCTGCAATAGTGTTCTCATCACTTATCAGGTTCCTGGCATGGCCTTTTAGTTTTGTCTTAATAAGACTTACGGCAAGTGCTTCGTGTGTTAATTTTAGAGAATCTACCAGATTCAGAGCATCTATGAAGCTTTTTAAATTTTCTGCCTTGCCATCAAACTCTGGTAAGAGCGATGAGGCTAACTTAAGAAAATCTACTGGTGATTGAGCCATGTCGACTATTTCGATTTGTTCTTGCTTTTGTTCAAGTTCTTCTTCTACTGATTCCATTAAATCAGTGATTTCGAATGTTGCTGGTGTATTTAGCGCATTTGGAAGAAATATTTGAATATAATATAATAATATTTTCACGCAGCCTTTTTAACACGTCAATTGATTGTGTTAAATGTAAATCGCTTAACCTACGTTCATTGTTGTTTACAATGTCACGGACTTTGTTTTATGAACATGTTTTATCTTTGTTTGGTTTGATATTAGTGCACTTTTATTGAGGCACTTAAATGATCTATCAAACTCAGAACGTTGTTGCTTAATAATGGAAACAATTTCATTCCATTCCATTAAATATATATATTCTACTAGAACTTGAACATGTTTTATCTTTGTTTGGTTTGATATTAGTGCACTTTTATTGAGGCACTTAAATGATCTATCAAACTCAGAACGTTGTTGCTTAATAATGGAAACAATTTCATTCCATTCCATTAAATATATATATTCTTTAATAAACTTTTTGTTGACATTATTGTTTTTTTTTTATTTTTGAATTTATTAATATATTGTTGAAGACATTATTAACAATAATCGATGTAGCGGCTTTTGTTAAAATTTTTTGTTTTCTAGGTTTTATCTAGATCGTTAGCCTTGCTCATATATTTTTTTCGCAAACATTTATTGTGTAACTTGTACAGTTTAAAAATTAAGTTTGCGCTGAGAATAACAACGATAATTATTAACAATGTGTTTGTCAGACCTAAATCTACATTACTGGATTCTACTTTATTAATAACGTTAGCAGTGGAATCCACTGTTTTAGATTCTATTAAAGGCATTTTCGGTGCTGGTCCTCGCACAGGCCGGGATGATTGTATGTTGCCCTCTATTGCGCTCTTTGTAGCGCTGTCGGTTTGGCAATCTCGCAAGTCAGTGCGCAGCCAATGTTGTAGAATGGACCTTCACAGTCCGCCGGACATTGTCTCTTATATGCTGGGATAGCTATTTGAATAGGAGGAGTTAATTTCTTATTTATAGTTTGTATCTGGCGGTAGGTGACGGATGGATTTTGTTTTATGTTTATTAATTGCACTAGTTGTGCTTCTCGAAACGAGCGCTTTTCATGCATGGAAACAGAATCGTTCCATGCTGGCGGGTTATCTTGATCGTTCAAGTCTTTGCTGATTCGGTCAATTTCCGACCTCAGTCTTTGTTTGACTCCGCCGCGCTTTTTCTGTTTCTTTGTTTTCTTATCCATCCGCACTCTACTCACTCAGATATTTATTTGTTGTCCACAGCTATCCCTCCATCGCTGCTGTCTTTGTATTGTTGCCAGAATTGTAGTAAACGTCATCTGCTGTTGCTGTTGTTATTGTTGAAGTTTGTTGTTGTTTGTTGCCAGCCTTCTTGGCTGCCTTTCCACTAGTTTTTAGGATGTATTTTCACAAATAGTATTCATTTCAAATTTAATTCACTGCAGGTTAGTGGGACCATGCTCACGGTCGCCATGTAGGAAATGATAACACTAGTGATTTGCTTGTTGGTCAGATTCAGAATGAATCGTCTCTCTTTATTTAAAATGGACTTAGCCTAAAGTACATACTAGAGTTTGGAGTTCTGTCGCTCAAAGCAGCGGCAGAACGGGAGTACATAGCATGCCATATGTATTTGTATGTATGTTGTTATATGTACATGCAGAAGGCATATACATTGGAATGCGCTTGGGACCGAACGGTAAAAACGTCATAGTGCTTACGCTGCAGATCTCACGCTGCAGGCCAGTCCACATATAAGTGGCTGATCATATTACGGCACTTGGCGGTAGTTGTATTATGTAAACAATGCGCTTGATACTCTAACTTTGAGATTGAGCATATGACCACTTAACATATTGTATACACTGCAATATGGTGGGCATATGCTTATTTGCATGGAACATGCTACACGATGCTGTTTACATATCATGACGACCCCATATGAGGAGGTCATACTTGCATTTCAAGAACGCTAGCTAAAATAAAAAGACACTACTACAAGAAAAATATGACACGTCATATAACCAAGTTCATACGTAGATGTCCTAAATGCCAAAAGTCAAAAGCAACCACCCACACAAAAACACCTCTGACCATTACAGAAACGCCGATAAATGCGTTCGACAAAGTGATAGTGGATACTATAGGTTCACTACCAAAATCTGAAAATGGTAACGAATATGCAATTACATTGATATGCGATTTAACAAAATATCTTGTAGCTACTCCAGTACCAGCCAAATCCGCTAATACAGTTGCAAAAGCAATATTTGAATCTTTTATACCGATGCTGTTTACATATCATGATGACAGGTCATACTAGTATTTCAAGAACGCTAGCTAAAATAAAAAGACACTACTACAAGAAAAATATGACACGTCATATAACCAAGTTCATACGTAGATGTCCTAAATGCCAAAAGTCAATAACAACCACCCACACAAAAACACCTCTGACCATTACAGAAACGCCGATAAATGCGTTCGACAAAGTGATAGTGGATACTATAGGTTCACTACCAAAATCTGAAAATGGTAACGAATATGCAATTACATTGATATGCGATTTAACAAAATATCTTGTAGCTATTCCAGTACCAACCAAATCCGCTAATACAGTTGCAAAAGCAATATTTGAATCTTTTATACTGAAGTTTGGTCCGATGAAGACGTTCATTTCGAACCAATATAAAGATTCTATTATTAATGACCTGTGCAAATACTTAAAGATAGACAATTTAACGTCCACAGTACACCACCAACAGAAAGTTGGAACAGTAGAAAGAAGTCATAGAACTTACAACGAAGACATACGTTCTTATATATCAGTTGATAAAACTGATTGGGATGTATGGCTCCAATGTTAACTGCTTTAACACGACCCCCTCTATGGCACATAACTATTGTCCATATGAGTTAGTTTTCGGCAAATAGTAATTTGCCCTAGTATTTTAATTCAGTAAGTAATATAAGTCCATTACCTAATATGGAAGACTATGCTAAGGAAAGTAAATATAGATTACAATTAGCATATTAACGGGTAATGCTCGAAAAAAATAAAAGGAGAAGTAAGCAGTCATACGACTTAAACAAAAACGACATAGAATTTTATTATTTTTTATTTTAATTTTATTGGACCATATAAGGTCACTGGTATAGAAGATAGAGATAATATAGTAATATTAGATTCCAAAAATAAAAAAAAAAGTACATAAGGATAGGTTAAAAATGTTTAATACGTAATCATTTTTGTAGTATGGCCATACAAACACAAAAAAAAACAAGTGAGAGGTTCTAGTCGGGAGCTCCCGACTAGGGGATACCCTGAACCCTCTTATTCCAACACCAAATGCAGCTCACGCTAATAGATAGAGAGTAGCGGGGAGGTGGCGATAGGTATAAAATGAAAGATACTTGATATATACCTAAGTCTGTTTTTACACGGTAGATTGGTTCCAGAAGAAGCCGTGTAAAAAAAAACCGTGTAAAAAAAGACATTGATCGTATACAAAAATGGGTGATTTGTTCCTAATCTCTAAAACCTATTAAAATTAGTGAAAAACAAGAATTTTTAAGAACAAGAATTCATGTTTACTTTATTAAATCAATTATATAATGCTTATTTTCACAAGCATAGTAATTAATGATAAAAAAGATATGCACTCTAATCTTAAAAGTACATAATATAAATTAAATGTATGGCAAGTTCAGGAACTAAACAACTATGTTGTGAACGAAAAGAATAGGTTATTCAATTTTTAAGGTAAAAAATAAAATAAAATAAGTGATAATCATAAATACAACAACATAAATTTAATTGCTGTCGTCATCAGTTATTCGCATTCGCTTGCTTCGAATTCATTCACTATCATCGCTGAAATAATTTTGAACTGGACTTTCTCTTGCTCGTTCGGCATCTACATTTTGAAAAATGAACTCTGTTATGAGCCGTTGTTCGCCAATTCTTGCTACCTCTTTGTATAATTCCTTGTAACGAGCCATACAAGAATTCAGCTCACGTTGGAATTGTGCAGCTCTTTCGACATTGGGATCATTTTTGACGAAATGGTGTCCTAATTTATTTGCAAGTTGAAGCCCTTCTTGAATTAAATTTTCAGTTAATTTTACAGGTTCTTCACTATCACTGCTTTCTATAACATCAGCAGTCTGTGAGGCAAAATGTAATATTTCAACTTTAAAACCCCCAGCACTTTTTTGCGATTTGGCCACATATGTTCTTCTCGGCATTTTTTTCCAAAAAAGACCGGTTTCGTCAGCGTTAAAAACCTGATCTGGACTGTATCCACCATCCGCTATTATTTTTTTAAGTTTTAGTTGGTATTCTTCAGCGGCTTTCTGATCTCCAGAAGCAATCTCGCCCTTGATTTTTATGTTATGAAGCGCATGCCTATGGAGAAATCCCCTCATCCAACCTGTGCTTGCAGAAAATACGTAGCTCTTCTCAGCAGTTGTTTGTGTGGATGTAGACGGTTGTTCGTCTTTTATCATTTTATAGAACCTTAATGCTTGCTGTTTGATATTTTTTCCGTCTACGGGAATTCTTTTTTGGGCATTTTCCGCCAGCCATATTATAAGTGCTTTTTCCATTTTTTCTTTAACAGCATCTCTAGTGTATGATGAAGACTTAACAGATAGGTTCGTTCCAGAAATCACCGATTGCCTAATAGCAATTTCATTTTTCTTTATAGTTCTTATTGTGGCTTCATTTAAACCGAACGTTTTACCAAGAGCAGTTGAGCCTTCTCCATTTCGAAAGCGATCTAAAATTTCAATCTTGGATTCCAAAGAAATTGCCTTCCGTTTTAGTTTTATATCTGACATTTCCTTTTAGGGATACATAAAATATTTTACAAAATTAAAAAACATAAATAACTGAATAAATACAAAATATTTTTTGGCTTACCTTTTATCTTAATGCGTTAAAATTAAATTTAATGGAAAATCAAATTTGCCTGCAAAAAATTTCTTAACAAAACACGTCTTATTGCATTGACAGTTCACAAAATATTAACACGTTTCAATTGCTCTGACCAGTAAATTTTATTGTATGCACATAAAGGGAATTCCCCTAAATTAGTGCTATTCACATTTGCTTTGACCAGTAAAAATTGCTTGTACGCGCTAAAAGGGAATTCACTTAAATCTTTAAGCTAGTGTTCGCAAACTATCGATAGCACTATCGATACTATCGATGGTTTCAGACTTTTTTCTTTCATTAATACTTTTTTGTGATATGAACATACTTCGCAAAAATTAAATTTGACAAAAAAAATTTAAGTACATAAAATTTCAAATCGTGCTAAATGGAATAAAATCGTGTAAAAAAATTAAAAATATTCAATTTTCAAACCGTGTTATATCAAAACCGTGTAACAAAAGACCGTGTAAAAACAGACTTAGGTGTATACACTTTTTTAGAGGCTACATGTCAAGTTTGGTGACTCTAGCTCTTAATATTTACCAAAATTGCTAAAAAAAACAGGATGTCGATATCGATTTTTATCAATTGCTTGGAAACCGAGTAAGTTATCGATTATCGGAAACAAAGTCGATCTGCGCAGGCACTAGGAGGACCTACATCTAAAATTTATCTAGCTCTTATAGGTTCTGAGATCCTTGCGTTCATACATACGGACAGATGGACGGGCGGACGGACGGACAGACAGACGGACATGGTCGACTCGGCTATTGATGCTGATCAAGAATATATGTACTATATGAGTTCGGAGATGCTTCCATCTGCCTGTTACATACATTTACATTTTCCACAAATACAATGTACCCTTCTTACCCATTTTTAATGGGTTCAGGGTATAACAAGGATTACTCAACATAAATCAGACTTTAAATTAAGACATCGAAATAATATGCAGAAAACAGTACTGATGGCCCACTTTATGAGAAGCAACCACATACCAAATTTTGATGCAACAGGAATCTTACAACAAGAACAACACTACAACAAACGGCACACATTAGAAATGCTACACATAATTAACACACCAACGAACAAACGACTATACTACAAGACAGACACAGAAAATTGCGCTCATTTGTACAGACACCTATTTAACAGACAAACAGACTCAGTTTGAATCTCCACGTCAAAAAGCGCAGACGTTTAAAATAATGTATGTTAAATGTGTCAATATATTGTTTAATTTAATATATTTTAATGCAATTGTCTTTTGTACCTTGTGTTAGTGCCCTGAAGACGGTTTGCCGAAATATATTGGGAGCAAACTACAATAAAATTGTTTTCATTGTTTTATTGAAACAAACCCGGACCTCGAGCCAGCCAATTATATATTTATATCATGGAAAGGTCTCCATCATTGAATAATATTTTTTTATTTAAAAAAACCCTTGACGCTGTAGTTTGTGGGAATATCTGCTCCAACTTCGGGACTATTTTGATTTGCAACTTCTGTCAAAAGTGAATAAATATATGATATAAAAGTTGTAACACATACACATACATATATGAAAATGTATTTATTAATACATGTATAATATTTAAATTAAATATTTATCCTTACCCTTGGCGTTGCAGTTTGTGGGAATATCTGTTCCAGCACCAGAATCATTTTGACTAACGACTATTGTAAGTAAAGGAAAATATAATAAACAAGAGATAGTTCGCAGTTGAGAGTGATTGACGTGTTTTACTTGTGCTCCAAAATTTTTATGTATGGCCCTTGGTCTACATCCAGGCCGTTGACCCAAAAATGCAGCTGTGCATACGGGCAGCAACGGTGACCACCTTTCTGTGTATGTGTGTGCCGAATTTCGGCACCTATGATGTTGCTGCCCAAATGTGCAGCCAGGAAGTTCGATTTGGTCAGTGGTTAACGGCAGGCGTGTTGTTCGCAAGCGCACCAAAGGGCATTTATTTCTTAATTAATTGTGCCGAGTAAAAAATATAAAATTAAAAATCATGTCAGGAAATAACGCCACGCAATATAATAAAATATATGTGTATAGTGACATATGCACCACACCCATAACATATACTGTAAGTATACATATAGCACCATACAGCACCTAATGCCAACCCCTTATACATAAACCCTAGCAAATAAGCGCACCACATATGTAACACGAGACACCCCAATTTGTAACAATAAACCCTAGAGACGCAAAATCATAAGTTCTTGGTGAAAATACCAATTCTAGCGTGGGACCAATCATTAAAATCGAAAACCATTAGACATAAACATCCGCCACAATCGTTGTTCCCACCAAATTCCCAAATTGCCAACGCAGCTAAAATTCAGGTTCTTAGAATATTCTAGAAACTCATTAATCAGCCGAGGTTTGCTAAGCGTTGACAAGACTTTAGTAAAAGAGTTCTACTGACGACTTCGAACCGTCAAGTTGCATCGCGACCCTGCCCACATCATTTCGAACTCTCAACTAACCGCACAACTTGCCGCCGTCTCTACTCAACAGCCACATCAGCCAAAAAAATAATAGTTTCTTCGGTAGGGCTCGAACTCGCCACATACCACACTACTTCCCACCGCCTCTACTTAAAAGCCACACCCCTAATTGAGCCTTGTTGAGAAAAAAACGAATTAAAATAGCAGCACAGAAAACAATACATTCACAATTAGAATGCTTTTGATATACATATGTAATTCGAAGCAGACGCGCATGAATGTGATTGTGTACAGAAATTCTTGGAACTGCGCTAGCTGCAAATAGCGATAGGTCTAAAATGAAAGATACTTGACATATATATAATATTCTAGAAGCAACATATCATGTTCCGTGGAAGAAGCCTCGCAAGACGTCAGGCCCGGTCCAGTGCAACAGATGCCAAGAATACGGACACCAGGTCCTACTGCTCGAGACACTATGTGTGCAAGGAGTGTGGGGACAACCATTCCACAAACGAGTGCACGCTTGGCAAGGATGATGATCGGTGTTGCTACCTCTGTGGCGAATCACACGCAGCCAATTTCAAGGGCTGCAAGAAATACCTGCAGTACGCATTCAAGCAAAACAACCAGCACAAGGCAAATGGCAGAGATGCAAGCCGCTCCAGAGACCGTCGCCCCCCAACAGCCCGCAGCTTCGCTCCCGGCCAACAATCGTTTGCCAGCGTCCTACGCGGTAGCCAACCCGCCGAGCATAGGACTCGCTCATCGTCGTGCAGAAGGAACACAGGCAGCATTCCCAGTCGATCCCATCCAGCCGCTGACAACGAGCTTAGGTTGGAGGAAATGTTCGCCAGGTTCGACAAAGTAATATCTATTGTAGAGACGCTACTTCAAACGCTAAATACCACGCTAAGCGCAAAAAATAACCGGCTCTAAAATGAACTCACTAAGGATAGCACTGTGGAACGCCAACGGAGTCTATTCGAAAGCGAACGAGATCGCAGCCTTCATCGAGCTCCACCACATCGATGTGTTTCTGCTCACGGAGACTCATTTCTGATCCCGTATCACCCTCAGAGTGCCAGGCTACACTCTCTACACCGCCAACCATCCAGATAACAGCCAACATGGAGGAGCAGCAATACTGATCAAGTCGTCCTTGTCCCACCATCCACTTGAGTCGTCCTTTCACTGGCATATGCAAGCCGCTGTTATCCGACTCGGATCCGGCAGAGGCGACTTCAACGTCGCTTCTGTTTACTGCCCTCCGGCCTTGAGAGTGACTGAGGCACACTTCCAAACCCTTTTCGACCAGCTCGGCCCAAAATTCCTGGCAGGGGGAGATTGGAACGCGAAACATCGCTGGTGGGGAAACCACCGGATGTGCCCCCGAGGGAGAACGCTCTTCTCTGCCATTGAGGCCGAAGGCATTGAAGTTATAGCCACTGGAGAGGCAACATGCTACCCATATAGAGCTACTGCAACACCAAGTGCACTCGACTTCGGGCTATACAAGGGATTCAGACAGGAACAGCTGAGTATAAGAAGCCTTCTGGACCTGACCTCAGATCACCTTCCACTTTTTTTTTGAGCTAGAGGAGACACCTAAGTGGGTCGTTGGCATCCGCAAAATGCTCCCGCCGTGCTCTAACTTAAACGTCTACCGGAGCTGCCTCGAGGACACCTTAGAGCTCAACGTCGCAATAAATACGTCAAGCGAACTGGAGAGTTACGTCGACCACCTGACAGCTAAAATAACAGAAGCTGCCAGACGTGCAGCCCCGCAAACTCCACCTCGCCCTCTTACGTTTAGAAGCTCTCTGCTAAGCCCAGAAGCCAGGAGTCTCCTCGCCAACAAAAGGCGTCTGAGAAGGCTGTACATCCGAAACGGTGATCCCTCTGCCAATGCGGAAATGGTCAGCACGTCCAACCGGCTTCAACGACTGCTGGCTAGGACCCGAAGGGAAAACCTTGATAGCCTTCTTGAAGCAGCAGGGCACGACGGCAAAAGCACCTTCTCAGTGTGGAAACTGAGCAGAAACATTAAAAGGCAACCAATTTATACCTCCCCGATCAGGGATAGTTCTGGTCTCTGGCTCGCCGTCTCTACTCAACAGCCACATCAGCCAAAAAAATAATAGTTTCTTCGGTAGGGCTCGAACTCGCCACATACCACACTACTTCCCACCGCCTCTACTTAAAAGCCACACCCCTAATTGAGCCTTGTTGAGAAAAAAACGAATTAAAATAGCAGCACAGAAAACAATACATTCACAATTAGAATGCTTTTGATATACATATGTAATTCGAAGCAGAAGCAGAAATTCTTGGAACTGCGCTAGCTGCAAATAGCGATAGGTCTAAAATGAAAGATAATTGACATATATGTATATAATATTCTAGAATATATACATATCATGTTTAGTGACTCTAGCTCTGATTGTTTACCCAATTTGCTCAAAAAACAGAATGTCGATATCGAGATTTATCGTTTACTTGGAAACACTTATAGGTTCTGAGATCCTTGCTTTCATACATACGGACGGACGGACTGACGCACGGACAGACAGACGGACATGGCTAGATCGACTCGGTTATTGATGTTGATCAAGAATATATACACTTTATGGGGTCGGAGATGCTTCCTTCTGCCTGTTACATACATTTGCATTTTGCACAAATACAATATACCCTTTTTACCCATTTTCAATGGGTTCAGGGTATAAAAATCGATATAAAAAACCATATGAATATAGCATTTTAGATAAAACATTTATTACTTTCAAAAATGTTATTTTATTCAAAAAAAAAAGAAGAAAAAAAGAAGAAGACGAGAAAAAACTAAAAAATAGTATGACATGCAAATATATATTCCCAAATATATATAGTAATATATCAAACTGTCACACTGTAACACTTTGTTGCATATGTGTCTATACAACAACGCAGCGTCAGCGTTTCCCATGCAAGCCGATTGCGCACTACAATACATAAGTGCACATAAAGATATTCTCTCTCAGCGCAGCTCTCGACGCTGCCTACATATATATAGGTATACTACCGTGGCACGTAGAAAAAAAATGATTTTGAAACTGAGCGGACGGTAAACAAACTACTTTCATATAAAAGTTTTCCGCCCTTTTACCACTGTTGCAAGTGGAATTTCCCAAATCGCTGAAACACGTATTTATCATATTATTATGTAGAGCTTTGAAAATAAGTTTGATGCAAATCGGACAAAACTTAAAATTCACCAAATAAATTTTTAAAATTCACTTTCCACCGAAAGAGTTTAGATTTTACGAAATATGTGAAACACGTCTCAAATGATTTCTAATGTAGATCCTTGGAAATGAATTTGAGCGCGAAAAGTCATCCACCAAATCTTTGACCTCCATTTCCACCAAGGAGGAATACATTTTTGGAAAAGTGTGAAACACTTCTGATTCTGCGAAAAATGTGAAACACATCTCAAATGATTTTTCATATAGATCCTTGAAAATGAATTTGAGCATGAAACGTCATCCACCAAATCTTTGACCCCCATTTCCACCAAGGAGGAATACATTTTTGGAAAAGTGTGAAACACCCCTCAAATGAATTTGAACAAAGAACTTTGAAATTGAGTTTGAGGCCAATCGGATGGTAAAAAAAAAGTTTCATACAAACGTTTTTCGCGATTTTTCCATACTTGCGGGTGGAATTTCCCGAAACCCCGTCTTAACGTGCACCTTCATCACATAAGGTAACTACAGTGACAAACAGTTTTATATATAGAGATAACATAACCGCTCCGCTGCCGGCGTCGCTGGCAGCGCAGTTCTTAGCGGAGCAGAAGCTACGCTGTGAATCAAATCGAATATTTCATAGATGGAATGAATCACTTTAAAGCAAATTAAACAAATTACTTTTACAATATAAGTAAGTAAGAGGTTTTAGGCATGAGTTCCCGACTAGGGAATACCCTGAACCCTCTTATTCCAACACCAAATGGAGCTCGTCTGAATTAATAAAGATAAATTAAAAAAAAAAAAAAAGTTCCATTGGCAGGGTTTGAACTCGAAACTGACCGCAAATTTTACTCACCGCATATGTATTTCATCCACACTAATAATTAAGTATTATTGAGAAAAAAAACCAATTAAAATAGCAACACAGAAAAAAACCGCAGTGAAGACAGAATTCGAAGCAGACGCGCATGAATGTGTGTGTGTGTACAATGTACACTGTACACTATACATGAATATAGAAATTCTTGCAAATTGCGTCGCAACCCGTGCGCAGTAGTGCGTAAAATACCAAAACAAAAACCGATCTTAATGAGATTTTCTACAGTATATCTTATTGTACCATAGAATATTTGTGTATTCTCAAAAAGTCAATTGCATTTAAATTGTGGCTTAAATTGGTATGCAATACAAGTTGGGTTACTAACTGTATTTATAGTTCTGAGGTGGCGATAGGTATAAAATGAAAGATACTTGATATATATATAATATTCTAGAAGCAACATATCAAGTTTGGTGACTCTAGCTCTTAATATTTACGCAATTTGCTCAAAGAACAGGATGTCGATATACATTTTTATCGATGACTTGAAAACGGAGTGAGTTATCGATTATCGGAAACAAACTCGATCTGCGTAGGCACTTAGCGGACCTACAGTTCAAATTTCAAGTCTATAGTTCTTATATGATCTGAGATCCTTGCGTTCATACATACGTACAGACGGACATGGCTGGATCGACTCGGCTATTAATGCTGATCAAGAATGTATATACTTTATGGGGTCGGAGATGCTTCCTTCTGCCTGTTACATACATTTGGATTTTGCACAAAAACATAATACCCCTTTTACCCATTTTTAATGGGTTCAGGGTATAAAAAAAATACGTACTTTGATAAACTAAAAACCAATTTAATAAAAAGTGAAAAAATGGTAAAAATAACCAAAAAACAAGTAAGAGGTTCTAGTCGGGAGCTCCCGACTAGGGGATACCCTGAACCCTCATATTCCAACACCAAATGCAGCTCGCGCTAATAGATAGAGAGTAGCGGGGAGGTGGCGATAGGAATTAAATGAAAGATATTTGATATATATATACTTTTCTAGAAGCTACATGTCAAGTTTGGTGACTCTAGCTCTTATTATTTGCCAAAATTGCTTAAAAAGCAGTATTTCGATATACATTTTTATCGATTACTTGGAAACGGGGCAAGTTATCGTTTATCGGAAACAAACTGGATCTGCGCAGGCACTAGGAGCACCTACATCTAAAATTTCAAGTCTCTATCTCTTATAGGTTCTGAGATCCTTGCGTTCATACATACGGACGGACGGACGGAAGGACGGACAGACAGACGGACATGGCTAGATCGACTTGGCTATTGATGCTGATCAAGAATATATATACTTTATGGGGTCGGAGATGCTTCCTTCTGCCTGTTACATACATTTGCATTTTGCACAAAAACATAATAACCCTTTTACCCATTTTTAATGGGTTGAGGGTATAAAAAGCAATCAGACACACACTCAGATAAACCGAAAATCAATAAACAAAATCATGATGCGAGGACAAACGCCTTCTTTCCTATTGTTGCTCATCAAAATTAAGGCTACAAAATCATCATGTCCGATAGAATGAAGTTCGTCTTAACCCGAAAATAATATCGATAGTTCGCCGACTTTACTGCCAAAAAAATATAAAAATGATAATCGTCGGAATAAGGAAAAAAATGATTAAAATAACAATACTAGCTTCAAATACTAGTACTGTAACCAACAAATGCATCAAAAGTTCAAACAAAGAATACATCTTTTAGTAGTCAGATAAAAAGACACTATACTATAAAAGCAAAACAATAGCAATAAATAAACTTCAATTACTTGTACAGTACAATCATAAAGAGGAACTCGAGAACATGAATTCGCAATTGAATTCTTATATCCGCCATTGTTAAACGACCAGGGCCTTAATTGTTTAACAATTAATTTACTGAAAGAGTGCAACGAAGTCAGACTTGATCATCTAAATGATGCCAAGAGGAAAAATCTTAATAAAATCCTTTTGGAGTTTAGAGATACAGCACAAGGGAGTGAAAATTTCACGATCACAAATACTATAAAATATGTCAATACAACTAAAAACGAGGACCCAATTTAATAAAGACCATATAAATTCCCCAAAAGCTTCGACCAGAAAGTCGAACAACAAATAAAAGAGGTGATACAAGAGAGTATCATCCAAAAAAAATGTGTCTTTATTGCTCACCAATTTTGATTTAACCTGAAAAAGTGATGCATCGGAAAACAATAAATTTCGAATGGGTCTTTAAATCTAAATGAAACAATAAAATAACTATAAATATCTTATACCGGCCATGGATGCAATATTGGAAAAAAGAAAGGTGCAATCATTGAGACCAAGAATAGCGAAGATAATTAATTTTAATATTAATTATGTCTGCTCCGATATGAATTTATCGAAGCTTCGAAAAAACATTCTCATTAACCATTGATGCGAGTGTTATTGCTGTAGGTGCAGTGGTATCGCAAGATCAAAGAACAGTCTGTTTTGTCAGAACTCTTAACGAACATGCAACTTATTATTCCGCAACAAGGAAATAACTGTTAGCTATTGTCTGACCCACTAAATATTTCAGGTCTTATCTATTTGGAAGAAAATTCGAAATCCTTAGTAATCACAGATTTCCAGCTTGGATTAAGAATATAAAAGTACCAAACCAACAAAACAACAAAACAAAACAAAACCAAGAAAACAAAACAAAAGAACAAAGCCAAATGCGATTGATTACCAATGTGTATCAAATATATATTCGAATAAAGTTACAAGAAACTGTACTAGGAGAAATTCCTAGCAGTTCGGTGATGTCTATACATAGGGCCCACGAAACTGAAAGACTAATTAGACTAATTAAAATTAAATAAAAATCATTTTTACAGAAATCAAAATTAGTTTTGTTTGCCTTCTCGGGTTTTTTATTTTATTTTATATCGTGTGCATTCTTATTGTTGTTTGTTTAACTGCACATCGCCTGTCTTATGATTTTTTATGCAAGCTATAATCTATAAATAGATCATTCTCTCGCACTCTCGCGCCTTTTTTTTCAAATTGTGCTTTGATCTTTTTCTATAATCCTCCGCATGTTGGTGTTCTGTACGCTCTTAACAATTTCTAACTTTATATTCTTCTTACATTTGACTGCGTTGTTACGGTAGTAGTACCCAAAATAATGGATCATATTTCGTATGCTTCAAAAAAGCTTGCCAAGAGCAAATTACGACAAGTCAATCAAGCATACATTGTTGACTGTGTGGTAATGTTGTCCATTCTATATGCGCAGGTTACACTTTCCTAGTTGGGGGATGCTATATATAGTTACGACTCGTGTAGTGAGATTGATGGCGATTAATAGAGATTGATGGGTTTCGACTGTATTAATCAATCCTTACTGCTTCAAAAAAATGTCTACTCGGCTTCCCAGTCAATATTCTAAACTGCATCTCGGAGTATTTGTGTAACAGAAGCCAAAAGGTTCTTTCCAGAAATTAATTTTCTAAATGTATTCAGGTGACTTCTCGTGTTCCCTTAGGTAGTCATCGGTACTCTTAACTCTTTCAGTCTTTCAGTCTTGGTGTCAATACAACCTGTTCGAAATGCATTGAAATGACTTTCTATACAAGCCCTCCTAAGATGGTTTCTTACACTCTTTATATCTTATCGCTCGAGCGTGTCAACATTTCCACTAATGAAGTTAATGACCTGGGTGTCATACTTGATCATAAACTTAAATTCGACTCTCATGTTAAGACCGTGGTTAATAAAGCCAGAATTGTTTTGCGTGTCATTCGGCGAAGGTTAAAGGAGTTTGACGATCCTTACACGACAAAGAACCTTTACATATCTTTGGTACGACCCATTCTAGCCTATGCGTCATATATCTGTTCGCCACAATATTCAATTTGCTAAGACAGACTTAAATCTGTAAAGAAACAATTTATTTATTATTTTATTCTTTATTATACCCTGAACCCATTAAAAACTGGTTTGTTTATTTACTTTCGACATTTTCTTTTTATTAAACTTGAATGAATAATAAATTATGTATATATTCCCTGTTTGTTTCTTAAAAATGTTCTTCGTCTATCTGCTCCATGTGATCTGTTCTCTTTAAAGAGGTTAAGATCTGTTTCTGGGATCAAATACTTATGCGATCAACTCGAGATTGCGCTTGGTATTTCTGTGCTCAGTTGTTTCAATGCATGCGTCACACTCATTATGTTGTGGATAAGATTTTGATAATCTGGAAAGCGTAATTGCATTGCTGGGTGTAAAAGGTCTTTGAGCTTTGATATCAATTTCATTGAAATCTGCATATGCATGTATGTCAATTAACTTACTAGCGGATCTCTGATCCTTAGTTATGTTATTCGGACTGACAATCTTTATTGGAATATGGAAGTCTGCTTTATTATGGAAGTTAATAGTTTTTTTCTTCTACAAGTTAACGAGTTAAGTTCACGTAGAAACCTGCGCATTGGCTAACAGTTGCACTCATGGTGCCGTCACAGCGATATGTTCAGTTCTGTGCTTTGATCGCAACGGCCATCGGCGGTAATCCCTTGCATGTGTGCAAGCAGCGTTATCGCTTATGCTGATCCAGGTTGCCGACTGTAGTTTTGCAGCTTATTCTTCATTGTAACTTATGCATTTTCTGTAGCTTATGCCTCGCTGGTGGCTTCAGACTTAGTTCTGTACGTATGGCTGAAGCCGATGCCCGACCTATTGTTCATACAATGCTTATATGTTTCATTACTAAGCCAAAAGGCCAGCATTTTATATCAATGAAAGCGAACATCGATTCTCGGTGAAGTGCGCCACTGGGACATCAAAAACAACACAATTACGAACCATTAATGGATTGGAATGCAACTTTCTTAACAAATTAGAAAAGGTGACTTATACGAGGAATATATGAAATATGAGTAAGGAAGTTGCTTCGATGTTGAAAAAAAAGACAGCATCGATACTAGGAGCTTGAATACTACAATTATTTTTGAGCTTTCTAACTGATTTTATCTTTAGAGGTGAATGTTAAAATATGTTTCATGGGGAGGCTCAAGGGCAGTAGATAGTCAGAGTCGCGATATCGGTGTAGGCCCTAAATCGCCTTAGGATGGCGCAAATTTGCGGAGATGGCAACGCAGGTCTCACTGTTCTACTGCTCTAATTGGGGAAATGTGGGAGAGCGTTGGTTATTACCCACTCGATTCGCTCAGAGGGGGGAGTAGCAGGGGAACAAAACGGGCGCACTTCGCGGCCTTGGCCTTCAACTTGGCCTTCGAATTATGCAGTTGTGTATCCTGGCCTCAACGGTGTCCTTAATTATACCCTGAACCCATTGAAAATGGGTAAAAAGGGTATTTTGTATTTGTGGAAAGTGCAAATGTATGTAACGGGCAGAAGAAAGCATCTCCGACCCCATAAAGTATATATATTCTTGATCAGCATCAATAGCCGAGTCGATGTAGCCATGTCCGTCTGTCTGTCCGTCCGTCCGTCCGTCCGTCCGTCCGTCCGTCCGTCCGTCCGTCCGTATGTATGAACGCAAGGATCTCAGAACCTATAAGAGCTAGAGACTGAAATTTTAGATGTAGGTGCTCCTAGTGCCTGCGCAGATCGAGTTTGTTTCCGATAATCCATAACTTACTCCGTTTCCAAGTAATCGATAAAAATGTATATCGAAATCCCTTTTTTTAAGCAATTTTGGTAAATAATAAGAGCTAGAGTCACCAAACTTGACATATTGCTTCTAGAATAGTATATATATATCGAGTATCTTTCATTTTATACCTATCGCCGCCTCCCCGCTACCACCCCAAAGCTATAAATCAAGTTAATAACCCAACTTGTATTGCCAACCAATTTAAGCCACAATTTAAATGAAATTGACTTTTTGAGAATACACAAATATTCTATGGTACAATAAGATATACTGTAGAAAATTTCATCAAGATCGGTTAAGATACATAGAAGTTATTAAAGAAACCATGTGGTTATATATGTACATACATATACATACAATATTGGCAGGCCACGAGTCAGCGGCAGCTGGCACAAAGCGCTGGAGTTTCTGTATACATGTGCACTAATACACACAAAAAGAATTACAATTGCGATTGCATCGTATGCTCTATGTATATATGTACATATGTGGTCCTATTTTAGTTCAGTTTTTTTTCAATTAGTAGCAACTTTCGGTATGGCTGCAAGGTAAAAAGCCACGGGAAGCAGTTGGTCGCGGGGCGCAAGTTCAATTCCAATGGGGAGAAAGAATTTTTTTGACTATTTATTTTTATACCCTGAACCCATTAAAAATGGGTAAAAGGGGTATTATGTTTTTGTGCAAAATCCAAATGTATGTAACAGGCAGAAGGAAGCATCTCCGACCCCATAAAGTATATATATTCTTAATCAGCATTAATAGCCGAGTCGATCTAGCCATGTCCGTTTGTCTGTCCGTCCGTCCGTCCGTCCGTCCGTATGTATAAACGCAAGGATCTCAGAACCTATAAGAGCTAGAGACTTGAAATTTTAGATGTAGGTGCTCCTAGTTCCTACGCAGATCGAGTTTGTTTCCGATAATCGATAACTTGCCGTTTCCAAGTAATCGATAAAAATGTATATCGAAATCCTGTTTTTTAAGCAATTTTGGTAAATAATAAGAGCTAGAGTCACCAAACTTGACATGTAGCTTCTAGAAAAGTATATATATATCGATTATCTTTCAATTTATACCTATCGCCACCTCCCCGCTACTCTCTATCTATAAGCGCGCGCTGCATTTGGTGTTGGAATATGAGGGTTCAGGGTATCCTCTAGTCGGGAGCTCCCGACTAGAACCTCTTACTTGTTTTAAGTTATGCGTGTGCCAGACATAGGGAGTTTTGACTTTAGTTGAAGCGGGCGTGCTGTGTGCAGAATTTTTTTATTGAATTTTGCTGGAGTCAAGAAAAAAAAGTCAAAAGAAAAAAAATGCAGCTAAAACTTGAAAAGAAAAAAATTTAAATTAAAAGTAACAAAAAAAAAAAAAAAAAAATTAAAAGGTACGCATTTAAATAAAAGTCCACTCCAAACTCAACTTTTTACGGTGCAGAAGTAAATGCAATCTCTAGGAGGACGGGAGATTATAGATTATGCGGACTACACTGGGTAGATTCAGATGTCGTTTATTATTTACTTTTTGTTATGTCTCATTCTAAGTTTACGTTGATGTTGTGCTGGCCGATATAAGTAGAATCGATGCGTTCGTTAGTCATACTGACGAACTGAGCATTTGACGGAGATAACTGTAGTTAGCCTGTGTTAGGATGTGGTTTTTTCTCCCCCAGATTATATGAAACTTCGCTAAAAACAAACAAATTTTATCGTGATGTGATGTCAGCAGCAATCGCGGCGACTGTTCAGGCCTATCACACGAATCGACACATACTGCCGATCAGCATCAGCAAGTTTATCCGCGAGGAGATGCGGATCGGCTTCATGGAGATGGGGGGATCAGCGATTTGCTCAGCCTGCAAGGGAGAACGCAACTCGGCCCCGGTGCCACCCAGACCCATCATCCCTGACCCAGAAACAGACGCCATCGCAAAAGACCGCAAAGGGACACACCGAGGAACATAACCTCCGCCGGTGCCACCGAAACCACAGAGGCGTTCCTGAAACTTGAACGGTGCAGCGTCAATTTTGCCGACAAGGACGCCATGAGCTCGGTCGAGTACTTTGTTTTCCGACTGGAGTACCTGCTGAGGCAATATATACCCGAGGAAGGAGGTCCTGCGTGGCTTAGATAAATTTACGCGAATGGTATTTCAGGGTAGACAGCTGGGTGCCATTGCGGCTTTTTGGACCGGTTGAGGTGCTACCAGACAGAAAAGAAGCTAAAAGACCGGGAACTGGTGATAATAATAAAACAGGGTTTGAAGGAGAGCATGGCGAAGAAAGTGTACGCGATGGATGTAGCCACTTTGGATAAGTTGCGCCAAAGTGCATCTTGCGGAAACCCCGCCAAGAGAGCTGAAGGAGGCCTGCGTGAGGGACAGAACCCAATCCCGGCTGATTGCTGGAACTGTAGACAGTTCGATTACGTGTTCAGTGACTGAAAGAAAGAATGCATTTGGAAGAGCTACTGGCCGTGTCGACGCACCATAGGGATGAAGATGAAAAGCTCGAAAGTGAGAAAGATTCATGCGAGCTGTCGAGGGAGTAAAGAAAAGTTTTCCTGATGGACAAGGTAATTACCACCGAGTTGCAGTCCAATGTTTTTGTTAATGGACAATCTGCTGATTACTGCCCCAGATTTCCAGGGCCAGCCAAAATACGTTTTCTTTAATAACTTCTATGTTTCTTAATCGATCTTGATGCAATTTTCTACAGTAGATCTTATTGTGCTATAAAATATTTGTATATTCTCAAAAAGTCGATTGCATTTTAATTGTGGCTTATATTGGTAGGCAGCAAAAATTGATTAATTAACTTGATTTATAGCTATGAGGTAGTAACGGGTTGGTGGCGGGTTGACAGGTATAAAATCAAAGATACTTGATATATATATACTATTCTAGAAGCAACTTGTCAACTTTGGTGACTCTAGCTCTTAATATTTACCCAATTTGGTCAAAAAACAGGATTTCAATATCGATTTTTATCGATTGCTTGGAAACTGAGTAAGTTATCGATTATCGGAAACAAACTCGATCTGAGCATGGACTAGGAGGATCTAGAGCTAAAATTTCTAGCTCTCATAGGTTCTGAGATCCTTGCGTTCATACATACGGACAGACCGGCAGACGGACGGGCGGACAGACAGACGGGCATGGCTAGATCGACTCGACTGTTGATGTTGATCAAGAATATATATACTTTATGGGGTCGGAGATGCTTTCTTCTGCCTGTTACTTACATTTGCACAAATATATTGTACCCTTTTTACGCATTTTCAATGGGTTCACGGTATACAAATTAAGAATAAAATAGTTTTTAAAACCTTTGAACATTGTAGATTGAAATGTTTTTCGAACTTTATTGAATAATAAATAAGATTAACAAACTTTAAATATTAATATATTAATTTATTAATTGTTTAATAATATAAATTAATAAAATATTATCAATTAAATTTTTAGGAACTGGGTACTGATGATGTGATTAGACGAATAGGAGAATACAGAACCAATTTGGAGGCTGAACGGTGTTCCGACACCATAAAAGCTGTTATTGATAATGCCCTTGATACACAGCGTAATCAAATTGTTGAAATGATAGAAAATGTTGCCCACAAGATGTCTCCATCCATTCGTAGATTCTTAACAGAAGGGGCGGAAGTACTCCATAAAGACTCCAATTCTATGGAGAGGCTGATGATGTACTTAGAACGCTCATTAACGACGCTCTATGAAACTCTTAATGACGTGAACTTTGGCAGAATTTTGGACGCTATTTGGGGAGAATTGTCAATAATAATATATGACCTTATTCAGTCTAATCTCGATGTGAGTATAGATTAAAACCGGCTAAGATCTTATCTTATAAATTTTAATTTTAGAAACGCCGACCGCCAGCTTTTTTTCAAAACTTGAGGGAAACTCTTCGCACTATGATATCTTGCTTTAAGATTGGAGATGCAAAAACACCTGATGTAAAAATTTTATCAGAGATTGAAAGCATACTAGACCTCCATGCTCTCGAAACTGCTGATCTTATCCACCAATATTATCTAGACCGGTATAGATATCAAAAAGAGCAATCTACAGTACATTTCGGGCAACTTACAATTACCGCACAATTTACAGATTCTGGATTATTAGTAAGTATAAGTTTCGGGGGTGCCTGACTATGAGATCCTTCGAAAGATTGTGGACATCGATTTTTATCGGTGTGTATCAACAATGATAAAATAAGCATTGTAACGCTGGTGGTTGTAGGCGGCCAGGATGGTATACCGATTTATATGCGCTACATACGCGCATAATAACTTCTCAAGGTTTAATCCTTATGAGTGTTCGCTTCATGCTTCACACGTCTGGCTACTTTACGTAGTTCGCCGGATGGGGTATGAATCTTAAAACTAACAAACTTACGGCCATAGAATATTATTGCTCTCTTAACAATAAATAACAAATATATGTGTCACGACTGGTGCTTATAAAGTGCTAAAAGAAGTTGGATTTAACTGGTCAAAGCAACGCCATGACAATCCCCGTGTGTGATTCTCTTGGAATTGTCCCCTTTTAAACAGTTAAATTTATAACTCTTCTATGACTTTTTCCTTCCACATCTGCATGCCTCCAATAAGCTTTACTTCACTAGTAACTTATTTAAATTTAATGAACAATATTTGATTTTGTTTTTTAATCATTATATCGACGATACTTCAGAATATTATAATTAACAATCCTTGCTTCTTTAAAATTGAACAAATTTTTAAGTTTTAAACATTGTATTCTAGATAAGCATAAATTTTTCTTGACCACAACCTGAGATACCGAAATTTTCTTATATAATTCGTTAGCACCGTTGCCATGTTGATCTTTAATAATAAAATCTAAATAAAATCGAGCTGCTGCAATTTTAAACTCCATCTACCTAGACTTCCTATAATATATTTTTGATTCATACGCCATTTAAGACTGGCATGATCAGTTATCACTTTGAAATGCAAGCCTTCGCATTGCGTAAGAACGCCACATAATCCTGCCTGCAAAGAACAAATATTGTGGTAAACTCTTTACTCAAATCGGGCTGTGCCAACAATAGGGCGTTATATGTGATTGCTGAAGATTTGCAACTGCCTGTACGGCATCAGCCAATAATGATAGCTCTGTTGATTTCTGCAGCAAACGTTACCAATGAACTGGCTATAATATTGTTATACTGAGAAATATCCATGCTTACCGTTGTGCTGACGATTCTGGAAAACAAACGATATCTTCTACCTTCTCAAATTGGTATAAAGGTCTTCCTGGTATAGCAAAAGCCGTATTTTCTTTTGATGCTACGTCCAACGGCATTTGCCAATAAGCACTTTTTAGATCTTTACCTGAAATGAAGTACGTATCTTGCAATCGCCTAATTAATCCATCAATGTGTAGAGGTGCGGATATGCATCTTTCTAAGTCAAACCATTAAGCGAAGAGAATCAATACAAACGTTTCATACTAATACCATAGGATTATAAAAAGGAGAATTGATTTCTTCTTTTACTTGAAAATACAATCTTATTCTGCATAAACTTCTTTTTGTCTGGGTGGTGACAAATGATAGTGCTTAAGCTTTAATCGCTCTGATAAACCCGTTTCAATATCATGGATATCTAGATTGGTACGACCTGGTCCTAATTAAGTAAACGATGGCAATTCTTAATTGAATTCCTTAAGTGGCTTAGTTTGAGTAAACGATATCGATTTGCTATAAATCATTGGCACTCTTTCCGGTTGCACTTCTAATGTAGAAATTAAAAATTAAATAAAAAAACTAATTTTTGTAAACTTGGTGGTTAATAAAATAATATGTTTCTTAATATATATAATAATATGATTTGTTTGTGTGTTTTTCTTTAGTCCGTTATAAGATACCCATATTGCTACCATTCCCAATATGTTTCGTAACTTTCCATCAGCTGTCTTGATTGAACAATTAAATTCCTTAGTTGAGAAATTCAATTCTTTTAAAATAGTTTTTTACTAATACACTGACGGATGCTCCATATACTAATAAACCATATGCTTCGTTTTTTCCAGTCCGAATTTTATCATAGGTTCTGTTATCTTACTGTTAACAATAGTTTCTAATTCCATTCGTAAATTAACTTTTTATACCCTGAACCCATTAAAAATGGGTAAAAGGGGTATTATGTTTTTGTGCAAAATCCAAATGTATGTAACAGGCAGAAGGGAGCATCTCCGACCCCATAAAGTATATATATTCTTGATCAGCATTAATAGCCGAGTCGATCTAGCCATGTCCGTCTGTCTGTCCGTCCGTCCGTCCGTCCGTCCGTCCGTCCGTATGTATGAACGCAAGGATCTCAGAACCTATAAGAGCTAGAGACTTGAAATTTTAGATGTAGATGCTCCTAGTTCCTACGCAGATCGAGTTTGTTTCCGATAATCGATAACTTGCCCCGTTTCCAAGTAATCGATAAAAATGTATATCGACATCCTGTTTTTTAACCAATTTTGGTAAATAATAAGAGCTAGAGTCACCAAACTTGACATGTAGCTTCTAGAAAAGTATATATATATCGATTATCTTTCATTTTATACCTATCGCCACCTCCCCGCTACTCTTTATCTATAAGCGCGCGCTGCATTTGGTGTTGGAATATGAGGGTTCAGGGTATCCCCTAGTCGGGAGCTCCCGACTAGAACCTCTTACTTGTTTCTTATATCTTTCTCTACAATTTAATATTTTAAAACATAATTTTTTTTGGCATTACCTTACACTTTAGCTCCTCTAAACTTAGCTCCATAAACTCTGAGCTAATTGTTTGTTTGAGGTTTCTTTCTCGAAAGACGTAACCCCTTTAATAATTGTTTCCCTTATGCTCAGGATAAGTTAAAAAGGTAACAGAAAATAACTCTTGTCTCCGACGGACAGTCATAAATCGAATGACCTATTTGATCAGGGTTCCTACACTTATATTCGGACTTATCATCTCCTGCTTTATCATAACTTCGCTCAGATTTCCTGAAAGCGACTACTTATGTTTCCTTCCCATTGTCAGATTCCTCTATATTTACATTTACTCCCCTCATTTCGCTTAAGAATTTTCCAGTTGTCTGTTGCATCCGTCTATTTTACTTACTAGCGCTTTTCGGGTTAATGTGCTTCTGACCGCTGAACACTTATATTTTCTTTTAAAACGTTTGTTAACTTTGCAACACCTGATGGTTCTTTCAGTCGTGAATCTTTTGTTACTATTTAAGATTTCATCAAACATTTCCTTAAATTGCTGTTGTCTCCCAATAACACGCATCAATTTAAGATTCGTTTTCTGTCCCTCCCAACTTGCGAGCAATAGCCAATTTTAAATCCTTAAAAAGGAGCTTCTGGTTCTTAATTCATAACAGTACACAAAATTTCGCTAATAATCCAGATTCCGAGGAATTGTGGCAATTTAAGATGGTTATTAAGGTTTTTTAACGAAGGTCTAGCTCTTCCTACGCGTACCGCTTCTACTAAATTCCGCTGCATATTGGCGACCTATCTCAATTTTGTATTGTGATATGATTAATCGTAAGATCTCTTTATAAGAGTTTCCCCTAAGCCATAAGCTTCTTGACCCTATGCCTTATTGGGGCTTGGTAAACTTTCTACTTGGACTGCAAGCAATTCTTCTGGACTTGGACTCGGATTCCGCGTGCGCCTCTTAAATGAGTACTACTTCTTTTACGTCTTTTAGTTCTCATACTCTAATTTCATTATCTTAAATTACAAATATCATATCAAATATTATTATATTATTTAGTATTGTCAATGATAATAATGTAATAATCAATTTTCTTATAATTCATAAGCTTAGAGGCATACAGCTACTTCCGTTCAGACTGGTTCTGACCTGTTTATAATAACTAGAATTGACCATTACAAATTTATTAAGCTGTCGTTAGGGCAACCTTATTTCTAATTCTCTCAAAATACCAAGGGATTCATATACCAACACCATGGAAATGAAATTGTGGTATTACGGCTGCATTGTAAAAAAAGAAAATTCCATTTGTCATTCTTAACACAGTCTGAAAGCATCAGCTGTTTCTTTTTATTTTCGCATCTACTTCAACTTAAGTTCGAAATAGAAAATAGTTCACCAAAAGCATTGGATGGGATCGCGCAGCCAAGTCAAATTTTGTAAGCTAAAAAGTACATTATGTTCTTTTTAAATTTTGATACCATGCGTAATACTTAATATTCTCACTTACGGTGTATTGTTTGTCCAATGAGCAACAAGAAGGTATATGCTCATCTAGCATATAAATTTTAAATCTATGCGATTTTAAAGAAGCAAATATTGTAAATTATATTGTTCATTAAATTTAGTATAATTGATATAATAAAGTTACGAGTGAACTAAATTTTATGAGAGGCATACTTATGTGGAAGGAAAAGTCGTAGAGGAGTAATAAAATGTAACTGCTACGAAAGGGACAATTCCAAAAATATCACACACGAGGATTGTCATGGTTGCTCTCATCAGATCAATTTGTAGACATTGAGAAGAAATTGAGTGTGTAAACTCAGTTATGTCATCCCACTGAGCAAATATTTCGTGTATAAAAAAGTCCTTTCGTTTTTCTCTTAGCACTTTATAAGCACCTGTCTTACTCATGACTTTATTAGTTTCAATATCCCACATCCTATCCGGTGAGCTAAGCAATAGCATCCAGACGTGTCAAGCATGAACCGAACACTCATAAGGATTAAACCTTGAGAAGTTAATACACACATATGTAATACAATCGCAATTGCAATTCTATTATTATATTTTGAGAAAGAACGCTTGGCGCTCACTTTCCCCTGGCTTGTCAATATAAACCAACTTTTTCTTTAATAACTTATATGTTCAGTTTATCTTCTTCAGCATATTCGTATAATCGAACGTCGGGAACATCTTCAAAACTGGCTGTAGTGCCAATTGGAGTTAACTTTTGCTTCGTTCTGCCTGTTACACTTGAACCGTTATACCCTTTTTACCCATTTTCATTAAATTTCAGCTAAAAATATTAAATGCTCGCAACTTGCTGTCTATGGATAAAAACGGATTATGTGATTCATTCGTTAAAGTCTACATGATGCCTTCTGTTCGATTTAATGGGCTTGCACCAGTAAAAACTGCCGTTCATAATAAAAATTGCTTTCCACTCTATGACGAACAATTTAACTTGTAAGTAAATCTTTTTATTGGAGCACTTCTTATATTTGAAGTATTGTTTGTTTATAAAAGCAATTTGAATTCGGATCAACGCCTGATGGGAGATAGCCTGCTTTTATTTAGTGTTAAGGATAAAGATTTATTTGGAATGACAAGTCAATATATAGCAGAATGCTATATAACGTTCGCAGATCTCACAGCATCGAAAGGCGAGCAAATTATTATGAGCTTATGTAGACCAGAGTACACAGGTAAACAGTCATTTCTTATACGTTTAAAATGGTAACATACTTAATTTTTTAAGATTCCATGGCATTGCGCGCTCTGGAGCATAGACAAGGTGATAAGCAAGCAAAGGATTTTCTCAAAAAGTTAAAGAGCAAATCATATTCTTAATTCTCGATACCGACGAATGTCTAGTCAATGACTTGTTATTTACAAATGTTATTATGGTATTATTTATATATTTTGGAATACTTGATTATAAAGTCCATTTTAACTAGACATACGCATTTATAAAAATATATTTTGAAACAATATTAATAAATTTGAATATAAAACAAGTAAGAGGTTCTAGTCGAGAGCTCCCGACTAGGGAATACCCTCTTATTCCAACAATAAAGATAAATTTAAAAAAAAAGTTTCCTTGGCTGGGTTTGAACTCGCAGCACAGAAAACAATACAATCGCAATTGCAATGCTGTTGACAGAATACAAAGTAGACGCCCATGAATGTGTGTGTGTACATGTATACAGAAATTCTTAGAACTTGCGTCGCAAACACGTGCGCAGTCAAAACACCGAAAAACAAAACAAAAACCGATCTTAATGAGCAAGATCACACAGTATACCTTATTGTACCATAGAATATTCGTGTATTCTCAAAAAGTCAATTGCATTAAAATTGTGGCTTAAATTGGTTGGCAAAATAAGTTTGGTTATTAACTTGATTTAAAGCTCTGCGGTGGTAGCTGGAAGGTGGCGTACGGTATAAAATGAAAGATACATGATATATATATAGTGACATATCCATAGTTGCACCCACCCTTTAACATAACTTAGCACACAAGCATACGTATAAGTATAAGTATAAACATGTCTAATATTGTAAACAAAAAGCCTGGTGATAACATCGACATTGGTCAAGATCAAACTGCCCCCTTTGGTAGACATAAATAATTCACCCTAAACATCACGCCACTGTCAATGTTCCCATCAGAGTACTTCACTTCACTCAATTTTGACTCAAGCTCTCTCAAAGCAAAGTTTGCTAAGCGACCGCAACAGATAGATAAATTAGTTCATATTCGGGAGGCAAATCTGAATGTACTCGTTATAAGTAGTAGCCGATAGTGAAAATAAAGAATTGAAATATATTTTTTTAATGTAACTATTCGTGTAAAACTTAATTGGCGCCGCCGGTAGGATACGTCGGGAAAAAGTAAAGATCGCTAAAGGATAATTAATTCCTAGATCTAAAGCACAATCGCGACCGAAATTGTTGTCGGTGTGTAGCAAACGATTTCTCGAATACGTATCCGCATAAGAACCTTCGGGTCACTCGTAGTTTATTAACATTGACCCTTCGGGCAATAAAGCTACAACAGGTAATAACGACTGGATTTGCATATCTTTCGAACCCTGCAATACGTTATTACTGGGTCTTTTCAATAAGACACATACACAAAAAAAAACAATTAAACAATAATAATTAAGCACAAACTATAAACTAAATTAAATGTACAAAGTACAAAAACAAAGTGCAAAGAAATAAAAGTGCAAAACCAAAGAACTAAAAAAGTTCGAGTACCATTAACTCAAAAAAAAAAAATTTATAATTATCATCAACCACCAAAACGTGAATTACAACAAAACTATGACTATGGAATTATCAGAACAACACCTCAACCAGGCCCTCTCACAGCTGAGACAGGTGCCTAGTTTTGACGGATCAACAGAAAATCTCAACGCTTTTATTAAAAGGATCGATTACATCCTACATCTGTATCCAACCCGAGATGTCAGACAACATAGCATCTTATACGGAGCCATCGAATTACAAGTTGCTGGAGATGCTCAGAGAGTTTCACAAAGGACAGCGGCCAACACTTGGCAGGAGTTGAGGAATGCACTGATCGAAGAATATAAAGTGCAAACACCATTTGAAGAGCTTCTTCGACGTCTATACAACACGAATTTTCAGGGAAACGTCCGTAAGTTCATCGAGGATCTCGAAAATAAATCTTATGTTATATTAAATAAGTTAGCTTTAGAAAATATAATTAGCAATACGACACAAAAAAATTACCAGATAGTCTTTTCATGATGTAAGCCAGATACGACATTACGTCGACACAGAAACTGAGGCAAATAGCACAAAGAGAAGGATTATAAGAAAATAGCGTAAATGATAGACCTAAAACTAATAACGTTCAGGGAAATCAAAATAACAGTCGTAGAAACATGGGAAATTATCAGCAGAACGCTAACCCAGCCACCAGTTCAAGTGGCTATTCCAACACGAATCAGAGTTATCATGTATAAAACAAACAACACACTAATTCCGAAGACAATCAAAAGGCTCACCACGAGTTCCAACAGAAATTAAGTCAAGGTAGAACCCAAAACCCCTTAAACTATCAAAATCAGTCCCATTCACGCTTGAATGCGCCAAACCCTCCGACTAAACGTTAAAGAGACAGCAACAGTGGGCAGATGAAAATGGACACATCTGAAAATTTTCATCAGCAAGCCTCGGAACAAACAGAAGAAATCCATTCATAAAATTAATTATGAATGACGAAGTTCTAAAATGTGTCATTGACAGAGGTTCAACCATAAACCCAATGAAAACAAACCGCTTAAATTTTCCAATATACAACGAAACACTAAAGGTTCACACCATAAATGGTGTTATTGAATTAAAACAAAGCATAAGATTAGGAGCAAGCAAAATTTGTCCGAGTAAAAACAAAATTCTATATTCACGAATTCTCAGAGCATTATGATGTTCTGATTGGGAGAGAATACCTTGAAGCATGTCAAGCAAAAATAGACTATGCACAAGGATCCGTAACCTTAGGAGAATTTAACTTTTGTTTTAGATATAATAACGAATTAACAGAAAATAATGCGTATAGGCTAGAGCACTTAAACTCAGAAGAAAAGGAAAAAATTAAAAATGTTTTACATGAATTTCGTGATATCCAGTACTATGAAGGTGACAATTTGACTTCCACTAGTACAATTAAAAACAAAATTCTAACAAAGCATGAGGACCCAATTTAAAAGCTTCCATATAAATATCCTCAAATATACGATAAGGAAGTAAATAAACAAATAAGCGATATGATAAAACAAAATATCATACGTAAATCCAAATCCCCTTACTGCTCACCAGTAATAATCGTTCCAAAGAAAAACGATGCATCTGGAAAGCAAAAGTTCCGGTTAGGTATAGATAACCGCAATCTCAATGAACTAACTATTAATGATAAATACCCTATTATATCGGGAGCTCCCGACTAGGGGATACCCTGAACCCTCATATTCCAACACCAAATGCAGCTCGCGCTAATAGATAGAGAGTAGCGGGGAGGTGGCGATAGGTATAAAATGAAAGATACTTGATATATATATACTTTTCTAGAAGCTACATGTCAAGTTTGGTGACTCTAGCTCTTATTATTTACAACAAGTAAGAGGTTCTAGTCGGGAGCTCCCGACTAGGGGATACCCTGAACCCTCATATTCCAACACCAAATGCAGCTCGCGCTAATAGATAGAGAGTAGCGGGGAGTTGGCGATAGGTATAAAATGAAAGATAATCGATATATGTATATATACTATTCTAGAAGCTACATGTCAAGTTTGGTAACTCTAGCTCTTACTATTTACCAAAATTGCTTAAAAAACAGGATTTCGATATACATTTTTATCGATTACTTGGAAACGGGCCAAGTTATCGTTTATCGGAAACAAACTCGATCTGCTCGGGCACTAGGAGCACCTACATCTAAAATTTCAATGCTCTAGCTCTTATAGGTTCTGAGATCCTTGCGTTCATACATACGGACGGACGGACGGACGGACGGACGGACGGACAGACAGACGGACATGGCTAGATCGACTCGGCTATTGATGCTGATCAAAAATATATATACTTTATGGGGTCGGAGATGCTTCCTTCTGCCTGTTACATACATTTGCACTTTGCACAAAAACATAATACCCCTTTTACCCATTTTTAATGGGTTCAGGGTATAATAATTGCTTAAAAAACGGGATTTCGATATACATTTTTATCGATTACTTGGAAACGGGGCAAGTTATCGTTTATCGGAAACAAACTCGATCTGCGCGGGCACCAGGAGGACCTACAGCTAAAATTTCATGTCTCTAGTTCTTATATGTTCTGAGATCCTTGCGTTCATACATACGGACGGACGGACGGACGGACAGACAGACGGACATGGCTAGATCGACTCGGCTATTGATGCTGATCAAGAATATATATACTTTATGGGGTCGGAGATGCTTCCTTCTGCCTGTTACATACATTTGCACTTTGCACAAATACAATATACCCTTTTTACCCATTTTCAATGGGTTCAGGGTATAAAAAGGAGCAAATATCAATATAAAAGACAAAGACTACGAATCAGCGTTTAAAAGCTATAAGTACTCATACCATCCGACCCAATTTTAATGTACCCTAATTTCGAAAAACCATTTTCATTAACCACAGACTCGAGTAATATGGCAATAGGAGCCGTCCTTTCGCAAGAGCATAACCCTATATGTTATGCAAGCAGAACTCTCAACGAGCATGAGATTAATTATTCAACGATTGAAAAATAATAATAATAGCAATCGTTTGGGCCACTAAATACTTTAGGTCCTATCTTTTTGGTCGACAATTTCAAATCCTTAGTGATCACAGACCACTCGTCTGGTTAAATAACTTGAAAGAACCTAACATGAAATTACAACGATGGAAAATCAAGTTAAATGAATTTGATTTCCAAATTAAATATTTCCCAGGAAAAGAAAATTATGTGGCAGATGCTCTGTCCAAAATTCAATTAAACGAAAACTTTTTAGGCGAAGATACCATTAGCACAAGAGCAACTATACATAGTGCTCAGGAAGACAACAGTAACCATTTGCAAATCACAGAAAGACCTCTTAATTATTATAATAGACAAATAGAATTTGAAAAAGGAACCGAGAACGAAACAACTTTCATAAAACCAACATAAAAACAAGTAAGAGGTTCTAGTCGGGAGCTCCCGACTAGGGGATACCCTGAACCCTCATATTCCATCACCAAATGCAGCGCGCGCTTATAGATAGAGAGTAGCGGGGAGGTGGCGATAGGTATAAAATGAAAGATAATCGATATATATATACTTTTCTAGAAGCTACATGTCAAGTTTGGTGACTCTAGCTCTTATTATTTACAAAAATTGCTTAAAAAACAGGATTTCGATATACATTTTTATCGATTACTTGGAAACGGGGCAAGTTATCGTTTATCGGAAACAAACTCGATCTGCTCGGGCACTAGGAGCAAATACATCTAAACATTCAGACGGACATGGCTAGATCGACTCGGCTATTGATGCTGATCAAGAATATATATACTTTATGGGGTCGGAGATGCTTCCTTCTGCTTTTACATACATTTGGATTTTGCACAAAAACATAATACCCCTTTTACCCATTTTTAATGGGTTCAGGGTATAAAAAGTAATAAATAACCTCAACAAAAAACGAACAAATTATGAAATTGACACTAGATACAAGCACTCACCATTAGTTAAATCGAAGACAACAACCCCGTTCAAGAAAACAGGAGAACTAAGACAAATCGACGATAAACATTTTGAGGAAACAAACAGAGGCAGGAAGATAATACACTACAAAACCAAATTCAAAAAGAAAAAGAAGTCTAATCAGGTCAACAACAGACAGCGACCAGAACATACAACCACCAGCTTAAACTAATTATTATAATATTACTTTCAATAACTATAAACCATATAAATGCACAAAGCATTGAAATTAATCCTATTAAAGCCCATAACGGTTATCTCATATTTAAAACAGGAACCATAGACATTCCGACAAATTACGAATACCATTGTTTAACGGTTAACATAACAAAAACCGAAGAAACTTTTAACAATTTAATTGAACAAACTTAAGAATTTAATAACATAATACAAATCGAATACCTAGTAGAAAAGTTAAACAGAGTAATAAACGGCTTAAAAATAGCCAAACGCAGCAAAAGAGGTTTCATAAACATAGTAAGAACAGCATACAAATACTTATTTGGAGCATTAGACCAAGAAGACAAAACAGAAATTGAACAAAAAATAAGCAGCTTAGCAGAGAACACCGTTCAGGTTAATGAATTAAATCACATAATAGAAGTTATAAACAATGGAATAGAAATCATGAACGAACTAAATCAAGAGACAGAAAAAGGAAAGAAATTAAATATTCTTATATTTAACTTACAACACTTTACAGAATATATAGAAGATATAGAGATGGGAATGCAGCTCACAAGATTAGGTATTTTTAACCCGAAATTATTAAAACATGACTATTTGTTGCATGTCAACTCTGAGAAATTGTTAAATGTAAAAACTTCTACTTGGTTTAAGTCAGATACAAACGAAATACTGATAATATCCCATATTCCTCGATAAATGATAAAAAATCTGGTATTTGAAATAATTCCATACGCAGATGAAAATAATAACATTTTGACAGAAATAGCTCATGAAAAATATTTTACACTAGACAAAAAAGTTTATAGCAAAGAAACAAAAAAATTAATTACTAATGAATGTATGACAGGAATTTTAAACCAAATAACATCAGAATGTAGTTATTCTAAAACTTTTAAAAATTTTCAAATCATCTATGTAGAACCAAATATAATTTTAACTTGGAATTTACCAAATCTATATTAAACCACAATTGTATAAATAACGAAATATCAATAGAAGGAAACAATTTAATAAAAATCTTTAATTGTTCACTGCAAATTAATGAAATTTCAATTTCAAACAACATGTTAGATTATATTAAAAACATTTATGTAAGCAATGATGTTATAAAATTAGAACCACTTTCGTTTGTACAAACGAAACAAATTATAATTGAACACACAAAATTTAATAATGTTTTCCAGATAATTACAATAACCATATTTATAATCCTATTAATAAGTTTAACACTATATTTAACATATAAGTTCAAAAGCATACCTAAGAAATTAATTATAAAATATAAAAACCAAAAGTTGAACAAAAACCTGAAATAGTAGAAGATACACCAATTAAAAAAGAAGCAAATGTTACACTATACCCAAACTTAAACACCTGAGGACAGGCACTTTTCTAATGGTTGGGGGAGTGACATATCCATAGACGCACCCACCCTTTAACATAACTTAGCACACAAGCATACGTATAAGTATAAGTATAAACATGTCTAATATTGTAAACAAAAAGCCTGGTGATAACATCGACATTGGTCAAGATCAAACTGTCCCCTTTGGTAGACATAAACAATTCACCCTAAATATCACGCCACTGTTAATGTTCCCATCAGAGTACTATCCCACGCATAATTGCTGACGCAGCTCAAACTTCACTCAATTTTGACTCAAGCTCTCTCAAAGCGAAGTTTGCTAAGCGACCGCAACAGATAGATAAATTAGTTCATATTCGGGAGGCAAATCTGAATGTACTCGTTATAAGTAGTAGCCGATAGTGAAAATAAAGAATTGAAATATATTTTTTTAAAGTAACTATTCGTGTAAAACTTAATTATATATACTATTCTAGGAGCAGCACATCAAGTTTGATGAATCTAGCTTTTAATATTTACACAATTTGCTCAAAGAACAGGATGTCGATATCGATTTTTATTGATTTATTGGAAACGGAGTAAGTTATCGATTATCGGAAACAAACTCGATCTGCGCAGGCACTAGAAGGACCTACAGCTTCAATTTCAAGTCTCTAGCTCTTATAGGTTCTGATATCCTTGCGTTCATACATACGGACAGACAGACAGACGGAAATGGCTAGATCGACTCGGCTATTGATGCTGATCAAGAATATATATTTTATGGGGTCGGAGATTCGTTTATAAGTTTTATAGCTACCGCCAGATAATTTTGTAACATTTAAACGAAGTTTTCATTAAATCTTCAATGGTTCATCTATATAAAATATATTCTAGTCGTAGACGACCTTAGTATTTAACTTGGTACGGATGACAAAGGGAGATAGCCATCCTATTGGATCGAATATTTTTGGTATGTGCAAAAGGTTTTTGCGTTTGGTAAATACTTCCTTATTTTCCACTTTTCGTAAATCTTATTTGATGGATACTTGTACGGAGACTAAGCTAAAAAAGCGTAAACTAAAATGGCATTCGACCATTTCCGACTTTGGAAGGTCACTTCGCGTATTATGCTGTTCGCTTTATCAAGCGCTGCAATAGAGATCCAATTCATGTCAACACTGACTTACGCAACACGAATTAGCAGCAGCCCTGTGTCTGCTGATCACTTACCCTCAACGCAAGAGTGACTGTCGTTGCTACCCTCAAATTAAAAATGTCCTGTATTCAGTGAGAGCTGCAACTTGCATCCATTCCTGGACCGATATGACGACAGATACTTTCTTGGGATACTTTGCATATTTAGTGGGAAGAACGGGTTGTTCACGGCAAGTGCAGTCAGGGAAGCCGGGAAGTCTGGGAAGACGTTTGTTAAAGCGTCAAAGGCACTCCATAAAATTCTGCCTAAAGCACCGCACATGGATGTCCTCCGGGAAGCGACGGTCAAGTATACATTTGAAGACTTATCTAATGTCCTGATAATTGATATCCTGTAGGAGCGTGGCTCAACTCCATGCGAATTTCACAAATGTCCAAAGATCCAACCGACCCGCTAGGTTTAAATCCTGGACCTTTTCTAGTCGGAAGCCCTTTGCTGTCACCCAGAAATCCAAGACCACATAGGTTATATTCAAAATCGGTGACAGCGCTTGAAAGTTTTGAATCAGCTTTTCTGTCAGCGGTGGAAGCCCGAGAATCTAAGCATAAAAAGAACAAGTGAAGTCCACCTACAGTCATTGGCACCGAAGGGGCGTGCGCAGCAGCAATCCGGTCCAGGCTCCTAATTGGCAGTCATCCTTCACATGGATCAGCAGCTGGGATGCGACACTCCCGTTAAGTCGTTGAAGTCGAGAGCACGCTACAAATTCGACGACACAGTCAGCTTGGCGCTTACTCGGAAAACAGTCCTACCAAGCTTTAGAGCTCTGCCAGTCGCTAAAGCTACCAAGTTTTACTCTTGCGAAAATATGTTGCAAGGCGCGCGGGATTTGTGGGCAAAAATCGAAGAAACAAGGAATTATTATATTTAATTCACTGTGTAAATATTTCTGTAACTTCCATCACTACAAATATTTTAAGCAACTTCTATCTCCAATTAATAAATACAATCGCACAGCACGTGCTACGAGCCCGTTTGCTTTCGTAGTAATAAAACAAGAGGTTCTAGTCGGGAGCTCCCGACTAGGGGATACCCTGAACCCTCTTATTCCAACACCAAATGCAGCTCGCGCTAATAGATAGAGAGTAGCGGGGAGGTGGCGATAGGTATAAAATGAAAGATACTTTATATATATATACTATTCTAGAAGCTACATGTCAAGTTTGGTAACTCTAGCTCTTATTATTTACCAAAATTGCTTAAAAAACGGGATTTCGATATAAATTTTTATCGATTACTTAGAAACGGGGCAAGTTATCGACTATCGGAAACAAACTTCTTGCGTTCATACATATGGACGGACGGACGGACAGACAGACGGACATGGCTAGATCGACTCGGCTATTGATGCTGATCAAGAATATATATACTTTATGGGGTCGGAGATGCTTCCTTCTGCCTGTTACATACATTTGCACTTTGCACAAATACAAAATACCCTTTTTACCCATTTTTAATGGGTTCAGGGTATAAAAACCAAAATTTCCTTCAATCGGACTCGAACCAGTACCGATTGCGCTGCTTGCCACCGCCACCACCCGAATTTAAATAGCCAGGATACAGCTGAAATAGATTAAAATACAATACAGTCGCAATTGTAAAGTTATTTAAAGAATTAATAAATGTACATATATAAGGAAATTCTTACAATTTACGGTAGATGCTACAAACGTTTGGCTTGTCAATATACAGTGTACCAATTATGTCTTCGTACAGCGACTTAAATATTCTTGGTAGCGAAAATAATTAACTAGCAGAAGAGCAACAAAAAAAGTTTTAATGCAGCTTTCTTTATCTATTAATTAACTATATTTAACAAAAAAAAGATATTCAATATTTTCAATAATAAAAAAGTTATAAGGGACAATTAACTAATTACTTTAGAAAGCAAAATAACTTAAAACTAATATTTGGTAGGGTAACCTGTATTTTTAATGACTGCCTTAAGGTTATTTGGCATTGACAAACTCTCTTCTCTCTTCTTTCTCTTCTTTCAACACCTCTATGAGCTTGGTTTTCGAGCTAATGTGGTGATTCCTGATATTTTTTTCCAACATGTGCCAACAATGCTCGATGGGATTTATAACAGCACTCTGGGGTGGCGTCTTGATTAAGTATAGCGTTTTTTATGCCAGATACATCCGCGTATTATAAGACATATATTTGGGGTCATTATCTTTTTGAAAAGAAAATAAGTAAAACAAGTAAGAGGTTCTAGTCGGGAGCTTCCGACTAGGGGATACCCTGAACCCTCATATTCCAACACCAAATGCAGCTCGCGCGTATAGATAAAGAGTAGCGGGGAGGTGGCGATAGGTATAAAATGAAAGATAATCGATATATATATACTTTTCTAGAAGCTACATGTCAAGTTTGGTGACTCTAGCTCTTATTATTTACCAAAATTGATTAAAAAACAGGATTTCGATATACATTTTTATCGATTACTTGGAAACGGGGCAAGTGATCGATTATCGGAAACAAACTCGATCTGCGTAGGAACTAGGAGCACCTACATCTAAAATTTCAAGTCTTTAGCTCTTATAGGTTCTGAGATCCTTGCGTTCATACATACGGACGGACGGACGGACGGACGGACGGACAGACAGACGGACATGGCTAGATCGACTCGGCTATTAATGCTGATCAAGAATATAAGTTAACACATAACACTTAATATAGGATATTTCATAAGTTTATAATCAACCCTCGCTATCGCGTGCTTCATAAGTTAAGGAACAGCCCTCGCAATTGCGACACTGCATACTTTGTATCAGCGCGCTATAGCTGCAATGGTCAGCGGCGGTAACCGGACACTTTTGTTTTGCTGTAAGAGTTTCCGTTATTGCCTAAGATTTTGCTGAGTCGGCTTGCCGACCATGACATTGTGGCATGATGCGAGTTTTGGCTTAGCTTAAGTGAAATATTCTGGGTATTAAGAAATTAGTTTTGAATTCAGCGCTCTTCCAATAAGTCGCTTGAATAAATATTCACTCCGGCACTTGGCCGTTAAACAATTTGTTTTATTGTCTGAGCCCGAGGCCAGCAATAAGAGGCACAGTCGCCTCTCAACCTAATCTTCAGCCACTACAGGACTGGAAGGATATTAATTATTGTCTGAGCCCGAGGCCAGCAATAAGAGGCACAGTCGCCTCTCAACCTAATCTTCAGCCACTACAGGACTGGAAGGATATTAATTATTGTCTGAGCCCGAGGCCAGCAATAAGAGGCACAGTCGCCTCTCAACCTAATCTTCAGCCACTACAGGACTGGAAGGATATTAATTTATATATACTTTATGGGGTCGGAGATGCTTCCTTCTGCCTGTTACATATATTTGGATTTTGCACAAAAACATAATACCCCTTTTACCCATTTTTAATGGGTTCAGGGTATAAAAATAATAAAAAGCTCGAATCTCCCAATTTTCCACGCTTGGTTTTAATTTTTTTTTTAAATATCAATATATAGACGATGGTCCATCAGTCCCTTAATTATTTACAAGCTGCCGACGCCATTTGCAGCCATACAACCCCATACCAAAGACACTAAAATGCAGCTTGATTTTTTAATATTGAGAACGCAAACGAAATTTGTATAATTGCGCTCTCACAGCCGAGAGAGCGAAAAAGCTAAAAATAGAATGTACTCTCAGCTTCGGCTCTATAAGGCCGTGCAAACAATTATATTTGTATGCGTGTGAATACATACATACATAACGCATACAGCCAGAGGTGCTTGCACGCCATTGGCTGAAACAAGAACTTTTCTCGAGCATACACTGTCCAAAAACAAAAGTGAAATCAACCTATGTGTGCTATTTTCTTAACATAGTTATTGCACAAGATGCTCCTTGTATAAAAATTATTTAATTTTTAAATTTTCCTGTAAAAGTTATCGTTAGTATCTAGGGTACTATAGCATTTTAATAAAACATGCATTTCATGGATAACGCAAAAGTGCTTCTCGTCGATCGTAAGTTCAAAACTTTTTCGCTCAATGTACTGCGAAAACGAAGCGACGCAAACACCGTTGACCAGCTTTGCTGAAGGCAGGCTGGCGACTTATTTCGCTGCTCGTGTCAGAATCAGCAAGCCGCGACTTCGGCATTCGTTCGTCTAAATGAACAGCAGTCGGCTGTAACGTCGGGCAAAATCGTAAAATCCAGTTTAGGAAGCCAGGTTAGAAATTTTGCGTCGTATGCTTGTTTAGATTGTCTTTGCCCATACCATCACTCCACCACCACCATGTTGAATTGTTTTAATAGTATTTTTTGGGTTCTTCTCCACACTCTAAGCCGTCCATCTAAGCCAAATGTGTTATATTTAGACACGTCCGAGAATAAGACATTACGCCAAAACTCTGGAGGCTGATTTGGGTACTCTTTTGCGAAGTCCAAGCATTTCTTTCTATTGACGGAGTTCACAAAAGGCTTTCGTCTGGGTGTGCATGCATTGCACATGCACTTGCTTCTGACTTGGCTGTAGAAGCTCTGAACCTATATTATTTGCGCATATAAATAGATCAGAGGCAACCGATTGCTGTTTGTCAAGACTTTATTGTTTTTTGTTTTTTCTTATAACTTTTGTATTAATAAAAATATTGAATATATATTTTCTTCTGCATGTTACACACATTTGCACAAAAACATTGTACCCTTTTACCCTGAACCCTGGTAAAAAAAAAGAAGGAAGATATGATTTTTTGCATACTTTCCCTTTTTATCAATAAAATATTGATTATAATTGGGAAATCTAGGAATCATCGATATTATAAAAGCTGTTATTGATATTATCAATTTGATAATACCAAAGACTGTATAAACACTAAGATGAGTAACGCCGTATAACAAAATGCTACTATGCGGCTTGATTTTTTGAAAATTGAGAACGAAAACGAACTCTGTATCATTGCGCTCTCACAGCCGAGAGAACGAAAAAGCTAAAAATAGAATGTGTTCTCAGCTTCGGCTCTATGAGGGCCGTGCAAGCAATTATGTTTGTATGCGTGTGAATATACATACATAACAGCATATTTGAATGTGTTGTTATCCACTGCTCTGGCAAAGTCTCTGGCTGGCAAAGAAACAATTTTCTTAGTTTTCTAGCGCAGATCACGACCTACCCCAAATTTGTGTTGATATATGAATGCATTTTGTGTACTGAGGTTGGCTCCGTACAAAATATGTATTTTCAAGTCGATGCAAATATTTATGTAATTTATTATTATTATTCATTTATACAAATAAATATGTAATTGTTTATTTTAGCACTCTTTTATTTCTTAATTGGAGAATAAAAATAATATTATTTAATTTAAAGAAATTATGATAATATTTGCATCGACTTAGAAATACATATCTGCGCTAGAAAACTAACTAAATTAATTTCTTGCCAGCTAAAGCCAGAGAAGTGAATAACAACACATACATACTTTAAAGTTCTTATGCATGCATAATTCACGCATACAACCAAAGGTGCTTGCACGCCATTGGCTGAGACAAGAACTTTTTTTGAGCATACACTGTTCAAAAACAAAAGTGAAATCAATATATGTGTGCTATTTTCTTATCGTAGTTATTGCACAAGATGCGCCTTGTGAAAAAATTATTTTATTCTTAAATTTTCCTGAAAAATTAATCGTTAGTATCTAGAGTAATATATAATTTTATTAAAGCATGCATTTCATGGATAAAGCACAAGCACTTTGCGTCGATCGTAAGTTTTAAACTTTTTCGCTCAATGTACTTCGAAAACGAAGCGACGCAAAGCACCATCGACCAGCTTTGCTGAAGGCAGGCTGGCGACTAACTTCGTTGCTCGTGTCAGCATCAGCAAGCCGCGACTTCGGCATTCGTTCGACTGGTCTTTGGAGAACGAACAGTCAGTCGGCAGGCATGTCGTACGAAGCCTCAAAGGCCAGATCAAAGGCCAGGCTAGAAATTTTGCGTCGCATTCAAATGTATAGGCGTTACTCATCTTAGTGTTTATACAGTCTTTGATAATACCCTTGATACTAGGGATGATCGATAGTGTTATTTCTGTGTCACAGTGACAACTGTGACAGTTACAAAAAAGTACCAGTGACAAAAAATAACAGCTCATAAAATAACAGCGACTGTTACTTGACTTTTAGGCGAGAAGTTTTTTTTTAAATATATATAAATAAACCAATTAAAATGTAATATTGTAATGCTCTATAACAATTTATTTTTTTATTATATTAAATTTAAATATAATTATTATATATAAAGCTAAAAAAGGTTTTCGTTGGCATTTAGAAACAGCAGCATCTGGACCCTATCGTCACTTAATCGAGCTCTGCGATCTGACAATAAAAGGCCAGCTTGAGAAAGGAGGCGCTCACATGGCACTGAAGAACCTAAGCAGCAAAGCTTTTGCCGCGCGACAGACAGGTTGGGGAATTGGTAACCATTTTGTTTCCACCATTCCATGATGTCCTTCTCGTGGCTCAAAAAATCCTCTTCTAAATAGCGATCAATTTCAATAATCGCTTTTGAAAGAGGTGACTTTTTTGGCCTGGGCGCCGGTGGAATTGCGCTAAAGAGACTATATGAAACCTCTTCAGAGTTGGCTTCAATCTGGCTCTGTTCGATCGCAGATGGTGCATTTTTTTCCTTAAAGGTAGAAATTAAAAGTTTTGCAAGAGTAGATTTAACTCTCTCCGCCGTGCTCGGATCCTGGAAATAAATAGATTTGTATCTTGGATTGGAGTTGATAACCTACAAAATACAATTAAAAAATCTGAGCAAATACGTACATATTTATAAAAAAGTACCATACAAACATACCTTTACAATGCTATCAGGGAAATCAAGCATTTTAAATCTATTCAATACTTTGAAAATCTCAGCAGTGAGTGGAATTGCCAGAGATCCAGAGCAATATTTTTAGCTTTTTAGTTGCTTCTTCAAAAGGCCGCAAAATAAAAACAACGTGTTTGATTATAGCCCAGTCACTGCTTTTAATAGCAGGCAAGGCCTTATCGCATAGTGTCATAGTGCTTTTCACAGCATCCTCAGTCTTTAGGAAGAAAATGCAAGATATTAATAAAATAAGGATAAGTTATTAATATATAAAACTAAATACAAAACAATCAATATAATGTATTTTTTAAAAACGTTCCAGCATATGAAATGTGTAATTCCACCTGGTTTCAATGCTTTGTATTAAGCGCAAAGGCTCGATTTCGTCGTTACGCTGGTACGCCAAGAATTTGTTGTTTGCTGTAGAGCTTTTTTTAAAATGGCTTACAATGCGTTTGACGTTATCAATAATATCTTGCACAGTCTCATTTTCTAGTGCGTCCTTTACCACCAAGTTGAATGAGTGCGCCAAACAACCAAAATGTTTCCATTTTACATGGTCAATTATGGGACTTTTTATACCCTGAACCCATTAAAAATGGGTAAAAGGGGTATCATGCTTTTGTGCAAAATGCAAATGTATGTAACAGGCAGAAGGAAGCATCTCCGACCCCATAAAGTATATATATTCTTGATCAGCATCAATAGCCGAGTCGATCTAGCCATGTCCGTCTGTCTGTCCGTCCGTCCGTCCGTCCGTATGTATGAACGCAAGGATCTCAGAACCTATAAGAGCTAGAGAATGAAATTGAAATTTTAGATGTAGGTGCTCCTAGTGCCCGCGCAGAGCGAGTTTGTTTCCGATAATCGATAACTTGCCCCGTTTCCAAGTAATCGATAAAAATGTATATCGAAATCCAGTTTTTTAAGCAATTTTGGTAAATAATAAGAGGTAGAGTTAACAAACTTGACATGTAGCTTCTAGAATAGTATATATATATATCGATTATCTTTCATTTTTACCTATCGCCAACTCCCCGCTAATCTCTATCTATAAGAGGGTTCAGGGTATCCCCTAGTCGGGAGCTCCCAACTAGAACCTCTAACTTGTTATATTTGAAGCATTGTCTGATACAGCAAATACAATTTTATCAAAAATATTCCAGGTCTTGGTAATATTTTCCAAAGCTTCAGCCAGATTGATTACAGTATGTGCTTAAGTTAACGGGCTACGTTCAAGCAACACTGATTTTAGCTCAAAACTCTTATTTACAAAGTGGACAGTGATTCCAATAAAACTTTGATTGCTTCGGGACGTCCAGCAGACTGTAGTCAGGCAAAAGTACTCCTCATTGGCAAGTAATTTTTGGACTCTCAGCTTACACTCTTCATAAAGAGCCGGAATCATGGTGCGCGACATTTTATGGCGGCTTGGCAGCTCATATTTTGGGTTAAGCCAAAGACTGTATAAACACTAAGATGAGTAACGCCGTATAACAAAATGCTACTATGCGGCTTGATTTTTTGAAAATTGAGAACGAAAACGAAATCTGTATCATTGCGCTCTCACAGCCGAGAGAACGAAAAAGCTAAAAATAGAATGTGTTCTCAGCTTCGGCTCTATGAGGGCCGTGCAAGCAATATGTTTGTATGCGTGTGAATATACATACATAACAGCATATTGAATGTGTTGTTATCCACTGCTCGGCAAAGTCTCGGCTGGCAAAGAAACAATTTTCTTAGTTTTCAGCGCAGATCACGACCTACCCCAAATGTGTTGATATATGAATGCATTGTGTACTGAGGTTGGCTCCGTACAAAATATGTATTTTCAAGTCGATGCAAATATATTAATTATATATATCATTATACAAATAAATATGTAATTTATTTAGCACTCTTTTATTTCTTAATTGGAGAATAAAAATAATATATTTAATTTAAAGAAATTATGATAATATTGATGATTAGAAATAATATGCGCTAGAAAACTAATAAATTAATTTCTGCCAGAAAGCCAGAGAAGTGAATAACAACACATACATACTTTAAAGTTCTTATGCATGCATAATCACGCATACAACCAAAGGTGCTGCACGCCATTGGTGAGACAAGAACTTTTTTTGAGCATACACTGTTCAAAAACAAAAGTGAAATCAATATAGTGTGCTATTTTCTTATCGTAGTTATTGCACAAGATGCGCCTTGTGAAAAATTATTTTATTCTTAAATTTTCCTGAAAAATTAATGTTAGTATCTAGAGTAATATATAATTTTATTAAAGCATGCATTTCATGGATAAAGCACAAGCACTTTGCGTCGATCGTAAGTTTTAAACTTTTTCGCTCAATGTACTTCGAAAACGAAGCGACGCAAAGCACCATCGACCAGCTTTGCTGAAGGCAGGCTGGCGACTAACTTCGTTGCTCGTGTCAGCATCAGCAAGCCGCGACTTCGGCATTCGTTCGACTGGTCTTTGGAGAACGAACAGTCAGTCGGCAGGCATGTCGTACGAAGCCTCAAAGGCCAGATCAAAGGCCAGGCTAGAAATTTTGCGTCGCATTCAAATGTATAGGCGTTACTTATCTTAGTGTTTATACAGTCTTTGGTTAAGCACGCCAATAAGTTTGCGAAATCCTTGGTCGTCCAACATGTTGAATGGCTGCAAGTCTTTATAAAACATTTGGCATAAAATGGAATCTATGTATTGCCTTTGTTTTGGCGTAAGCTCTTGAGCACCAAATAGAGCTTTGATTGTTGGTTGACGACACATTTGCTCTTTCTCTGCACAATCTTCTTCTTCCTTGTTTTCCGGATCTTCATTTGAATTGATTTGAATCATTTCAAACGCAGGATTTGCTGTTGCAGCTACAATTGCCTTCTAATAAATATATTTTTGAAAATGTTTTTATAGTAAGTTAACAAAATAAACATGTGCGCAAGTACGCACCTTTTTTGGCACAACACAGGTTGGATTACTTGTGGAAGTTGTATAGGAGTACTTTTCCTTACAAATATTGCATTTTGCAAATTTGTCGTCGACAGCCTTAAATAGGGACCAAATTTCACTCGTTTTTTTATCCTCCCTGCTCTCGAAACTGCTGATCTTATCCACCAATATTATCTCGACCGGTATAAAAATCAAAAAGAGCAATCCACATTTCGTACATTTCGGTACATTTCGGGCAACTTACAATTTAATTACATGACAATCTCCGTCTGTAATATTTTTGGGACTTCTCATGACGAGGTATGAGAACTTAGAAAGAACATTATGCCCATGAACGATGAATGATGCTTATGAAAGAAGTGCGGTTTATATACATATTTGGTTGGCTTAGCAATGTCCACTATCTACTTGATTCCCGAAGACATAGGTTACCAACAATGCTTATGCCAACTGCATTCTACCAAAATTTGCCCTTTTGTACAAGGTAGCCGCAACACCACCTTCTTTCAGCCTTCAAAGCCGAAGAAAATGAAGAAACGTGTGACTTTTATTTTCCTTTGCAATCATTTTTTCGACCACAACCTGAGATACGGAAATTTTCTTATATAACTCGATTTTAAATTATAAAATCTTTCTGCTTTTAAAAGTGCTTCTAAAAAATATTTTTTTTCCTTGTCAAGTATTAGTTTTATTTTACTACTATGTGGGATATGACATTCACTTGATTATCTCTCATAGTTTCTAATTGTTTAGCTAAAGGCTAAAATATTGAGTACATTTTAGTGAGCTGTGAAAATCCTTACTCAAGACACTACAAATTTCTGGCGAATGCTTATTCCTTAGATCGTGTGTTTCACTGAGCAAAATTCTTAAACTTAAATCTCTCTATTTAATCTGTCAATGACGTTCGCTTTAGTAGAGTATAGGAGTACAAATATTATGGAATTATGCGGTCCCAACAAATCCATATAAATTCATTGAAAAGGTATCTTAGCAATTATTTTTTTACCCTTGGGTGGTTTTTGTAGAATGTTACTTACTACTATATTTACTTCCTTACACATATTGGGATAGTATTACTTTTTTTTAATACACGAGGAGTTTAAAAAAAACGTGAATGACACGAAGAGTCTTTATGATTATTTGCAATAAATTGATTTCGTAAATCATTTGGTATACACAATCGCCTAAACTGACTTCATCATCGAATTCGACTTTTCGAAATTGAACTCTTTGGTACACAAACTTACCCGAAACACGAGTATCTGGTAACGAATCGGTATTTCACAAACTAGTGTTATCAATTCATCATACTCGGGTGATTAAAAGTTTGGTCTTTCCAAATCAACTTCTGCTAGCATCAGTAGTGCATCTAGGTAGTCTAAACATCTCTGAAATGAAGTATCGGGCACTACATTAAGTGAACATTTAGGGTATTCAATTTTAAAATCGAGCTGCTGCAATTTTAAACTCCATCTACCTAGTCTTCCTATAATATTTTTTGATTCATAGGCTATTAAACGCTGGCATGATCAGTTATCACTTTGAAGGGCAAGCCTTCCACATAGGAATTAAACCTTTTCAAACAGCTGCTAAGCATTCTTGCTCCGTGAGTATATAATTTTTTTCTCGCGTTTTTTTAATTTCTGAGAAACGTAAACTATAGAGAGCTCTTTGCCAATTATATCGCATTGCGTTAGAACGCCTCCCACTCCTGCTTGGAATATTATGGTAAACTATTTACGAAAATCGGGCTGTACCAACAACAGGGCCATTACATGTGATTGCTTAAGATTTGCAACTGCTTGTACTTCCTCAGCCAATATTCATATAAATATTGTTTTCGGTAAACTATCATTGTTATTTGCTGTTATTTGGTAAATATTTAATTATTATTAAAAAAAACAATTATTGTAGTTGAAAGTTAATTTTTTATTGAGATATCTTACTTTTACTTTGAAAGATTTAGGGGCGCTATTCAAGTGAGCGGCAGTGTATGTAACCACACGTTTTCTTTAATAACTTCTGTGTCTCTTAACCGAAAATCAATTGCATTAAAATTGGGGCTTAAATTGGTGGGCAATACAAATTGGTTCTTTACTTGATTTATAGCTATGAGGTGGAATCGAGCAGGTGGTGATAGCTATAAAATGAAAGAGACTCGATATATAAATACTATTCTAGAAGCTACATGGCAATTTAAGTGATTCTAGCTCATATAATTTTGATCAATTACTTTGAAGCACTAGGAGGACCTACGGTCCAAATTTCAATCTCTCGCTTATGGATTCTGAGATTCTTGCCTTCATACATACGCACGGATGGACGGACGGACAGACGGACATGGCTATAATTTCTTGGCTATTGGTGCTGATCAAGAATTTATATACTTTATGGGTTCGAAGATGCTTCCTTTTGCCTGTTACATATATTTGCACAAATACATTTTACCCCTTGCACCCATTTTTAATGGGCTCAGGTATATATATACCACGAACGGAGCACTCATCTGCAGGCGAATACAGTAGCCGGTGTGAAATCCACTTCGCGCGGCCAGAAACCACAATCTAGAAATCAGCGTCGAGAGTCTCCATCCACGGAAAGGCAAATTTTGGTGGAATGCAGTTTGCATAAGCAGCATCGGTACAAGTGGTAGCGGCAATATTCGTATAATGCCAGAAGTGGCTAGTGGATAATGGACATTGTTAAGCAACCACTCACCAATTGTCGATGCGACAGCAATTCTACAACAACAAGTAAGGGGTTCTAGTCGGGAGCTCCCGACTAGGGGATACCCTGAACCCTCATATTCCAACACCAAATGCAGCGCGCGCTTATAGATAAAGAGTAGCGGGGAGGTGGCGATAGGTATAAAATGAAAGATAATCGATATATATATACTTTTCTAGAAGCTACATGTCAAGTTTGGTGACTCTAGCTCTTATTATTTAACAAAATTGCTTTAAAAACTGGATTTCGATATACATTTTTATCGATTACTTGGAAACGGGGCAAGTTATCGATTATCGGAAACAAACTCGATCTGCGTAGGAACTAGGAGCACCTACAGCTCTTATAGGTTCTGAGATCCTTGCGTTCATACATACGGACGGACGGACGGACGGACAGACAGACGGACGGACAGACAGACGGACATGGCTAGATCGACTCGGCTATTAATGCTGATCAAGAATATATATACTTTATGGGGTCGGAGATGCTTCCTTCTGCCTGTTACATACATTTGGATTTTGCACAAAAACATAATACCCCTTTTACCCATTTTTAATGGGTTCAGGGTATAAAAACAACACTACAACAAAAGACATACATTAGAAATGTTACACATAATACACACCAAACAACAAGCGAATAAACTATAAAACGGACACCGAAAACTGCGATTACTTATATAGACATTTATAGACATAGTTTGAACCTCCACGTGGGAGAGCCCAGACGTGTAAATGTAAGTTTTAAATTGTTTAAGTAATTGTTTAATTTGATTTAATTTATCTTAATGTTAATTGTTGTTGTGTTAGTTCCCTGAAGACAGTTGCCGAAGTGCAGCCGAAATATATCGCGAATAATTTAAGCAAAATTGTGTGTAATTTTTGTCTGTGATAAAAACCGCGAGCCTCGAGTCTCCCAAACAAATATTCATATCCAGCAATATTATTAAAAATAATTTACGGTGTTTATATAATTAAGTTTTCAGTTTATGGTATGCTGACTTTTTCTATCTGAAACACCAGTAGCTCAATTCCATACATCATTATTCGCATAATGCAGGCTTCTCCATTGAGAGACATGTACTAGTTGGAAGCAATTTCTGTGTCATGCTTTACGTCCTTAATAGTTTTGAACAATAATTTTGTTGATTTGAATTTTTTTAAATACTAACATACATTTCAAGTTTGAGTAACATTTCTGGCGTGGGACCGATCATAAAAATCGAAAACCATTAGACATAAACATCCGCCTCAATCTTAATTCCCACCAAAATGCCCAAATTGCCAACGCAGCTCAAATTTGGGCTCTTAGAATATTCCAGAATCTCATTAAGAGAATGAGAGCATTGTTTAAAAAAAGCGAGCTCATGATCTTGAGCCCTCAGCCGAGGTTTGCTAAGCGTTGACAAGATTTTAGAAATTGAGTTTTACTGAGACGCTATGCCGTCAAGTTGCATCGTGCAAAGAACGGTAAAGTCCACTTAAGTCGCGCCTGTTGAAATAAAGATATATTTCTTTTTAAAAGCCTTAAAAGCAAATCGAAGTCGGCGCTGATGATCGACGCGAACGCACAATCATTCAAAATCATGTCCGCAGAAGGTTACACGCGAAACTTGACGAGAGTGCCTATTTACCGTTCACATATATCCCAGATCAAGCAAAAACCCGACATTGCAATTAGCTAGTACTCAACTAAGAATTGTTCCTTTGGACAATCAGAGTCACTAGGTAGTGAATTTTATTCATTGCACAATGGTAAGTGTGCCCTTGGTCTTGCATATCTTTCGGTCCCTGCAAGTCGCACTCACTGGTAACGCGTGCGAAATAACGCCATAATACTCCTATAAAACTTCAACAAGTAATTTGCACAAACATAAGCATCCAACATGTGTTGTGCCAAAAAAGGTACGTACTTGCGCACATGTTTATTTTGTTAACTAGTTATAAAAACATTTTCAAAAATATATTTATTAGAAGGCAAATGTAGCAGCAACAGCAAATCCTTCCAAACTTCGCGCCTAAAAGTCAAGTAACAGTCGCTGTTATTTGTCACTGGTACTTTTTATACCCTGAACCCATTAAAAATGGGTAAAAGGGGTATTATGTTTTTGTGCAAAATCCAAATGTATGTAACAGGCAGAAGGAAGCATCTCCGACCCCATAAAGTATATATATTCTTGATCAGCATTAATAGCCGAGTCGATCTAGCCATGTCTGTCTGTCCGTCCGTCCGTCCGTCCGTCCGTCCGTCCGTCCGTCCGTCCGTCCGTCCGTCCGTCCGTATGTATGAACGCAAGGATCTCAGAACCTATAAGAGCTAGAGACTTGAAATTTTAGATGTAGATGCTCCTAGTTCCTACGCAGATCGAGTTTGTTTCCGATAATCGATAACTTGCCCCGTTTCCAAGTAATCGATAAAAATGTATATCGATATCCTGTTTTTTAAGCAATTTTGGTAAATAATAAGAGCTAGAGTTACCAAACTTGACATGTTGCTTCTAGAAAAGTATATATATATCGATTATCTTTCATTTTATACCTATCGCCACCTCCCCGCTACTCTCTATCTATAAGCGCGCGCTGCATTTGGTGTTGGAATATGAGGGTTCAGGGTATCCCCTAGTCGGGAGCTCCCGACTAGAACCTCTTACTTGTTTGTAACTGTCACAGTTGTCACTGTGACACAGAAATAACACTATCGATCATCCCTACTCCGCACTATTATACCTTGCTTTAAAATTGGAGATGCAAAAAAATCTTATGTAAAAATTTTATCAGAGATTGAAAGCATACTAGACCTCCCTGCTCTCGAAACTGCTGATCTTATCCACCAATATTATCTCGACCGGTATAAAAATCAAAAAGAGCAATCCACATTTCGTACAATTCGGTACATTTCGGGCAACTTACAATTTAATTACATGACAATCTCCGTCTGTAATATTTTTAGGACTTATCATGACGAGGTATGAGAACTTAGAAAGAACATTATGCCCATGAACGATGAATGATGCTTATGAAAGAAGTGCGGTTTATATACATATTTGGTTGGCTTAGCAATGTCCACTATCCACTTGATTCCCGAAGACATAGGTTACCAATAATGCTTATGCCAACTGCATTCTACCAAAATTTGCCCTTTTGTACAAGGTAGCCGCAACACCACCTTCTTTCAGCCTTCAAAGCCGAAGAAAATGAAGAAACGTGTGACTTTTATTTTCCTTTGCAATCATTTTTTCGACCACAACCTGAGATACGGAAATTTTCTTATATAACTCGATTTTAAATTATAAAATCTTTCTGCTTTTAAAAGTGCTTCTAAAAAATATTTTTTTTCCTTGTCAAGTATTAGTTTTATTTTACTACTATGTGGGATATGACATTCACTTGATTATCTCTCATAGTTTCTAATTGTTTAGCTAAAGGCTAAAATATTGAGTACATTTTAGTGAGCTGTGAAAATCCTTACTCAAGACACTACAAATTTCTGGCGAATGCTTATTCCTTAGATCGTGTGTTTCACTGAGCAAAATTCTTAAACTTAAATCTCTCTATTTAATCTGTCAATGACGTTCGCTTTAGTAGAGTATAGGAGTACAAATATTATGGAATTATGCGGTCCCAACAAATCCATATAAATTCATTGAAAAGGTATCTTAGCAATTATTTTTTTACCCTTGGGTGGTTTTTGTAGAATGTTACTTACTACTATATTTACTTCCTTACACATATTGGGATAGTATTACTTTTTTTTTAATACACGAGGAGTTTAAAAAAAACGTGAATGACACGAAGAGTCTTTATGATTATTTGCAATAAATTGATTTCGTAAATCATTTGGTATACACAATCGCCTAAACTGACTTCATCATCGAATTCGACTTTTCGAAATTGAACTCTTTGGTACACAAACTTACCCGAAACACGAGTATCTGGTAACGAATCGGTATTTCACAAACTAGTGTTATCAATTCATCATACTCGGGTGATTAAAAGTTTGGTCTTTCCAAATCAACTTCTGCTAGCATCAGTAGTGCATCTAGGTAGTCTAAACATCTCTGAAATGAAGTATCGGGCACTACATTAAGTGAACATTTAGGGTATTCAATTTTAAAATCGAGCTGCTGCAATTTTAAACTCCATCTACCTAGTCTTCCTATAATATTTTTTGATTCATAGGCTATTAAACGCTGGCATGATCAGTTATCACTTTGAAGGGCAAGCCTTCCACATAGGAATTAAACCTTTTCAAACAGCTGCTAAGCATTCTTGCTCCGTGAGTATATAATTTTTTTCTCGCGTTTTTTTAATTTCTGAGAAACGTAAACTATAGAGAGCTCTTTGCCAATTATATCGCATTGCGTTAGAACGCCTCCCACTCCTGCTTGGAATATTATGGTAAACTATTTACGAAAATCGGGCTGTACCAACAACAGGGCCATTACATGTGATTGCTTAAGATTTGCAACTGCTTGTACTTCCTCAGCCAATATTCATATAAATATTGTTTTCGGTAAACTATCATTGTTATTTGCTGTTATTTGGTAAATATTTAATTATTATTAAAAAAAAAACAATTATTGTAGTTGAAAGTTAATTTTTTATTGAGATATCTTACTTTTACTTTGAAAGATTTAGGGGCGCTATTCAAGTGAGCGGCAGTGTATGTAACCACACGTTTTCTTTAATAACTTCTGTGTCTCTTAACCGAAAATCAATTGCATTAAAATTGGGGCTTAAATTGGTGGGCAATACAAATTGGTTCTTTACTTGATTTATAGCTATGAGGTGGAATCGAGCAGGTGGTGATAGCTATAAAATGAAAGAGACTCGATATATAAATACTATTCTAGAAGCTACATGGCAATTTATGTGATTCGAGCTCATATAATTTTGATCGATTACTTTGAAGCACTAGGAGGACCTACGGTCCAAATTTCAATCTCTCGCTTATGGATTCTGAGATTCTTGCCTTCATACATACGCACGGATGGACGGACGGACAGACGGACATGACTATATCTTCTTGGCTATTGGTGCTGATCAAGAATTTATATACTTTATGGGTTCGAAGATGCTTCCTTTTGCCTGTTACATACATTTGCACAAATACATTTTACCCCTTGCACCCATTTTTAATGGGCTCAGGTATATATATACCACGAACGGAGCACTCATCTGCAGGCGAATACAGTAGCCGGTGTAAAATCCACTTCGGAAACAAACTCGATCTGCGCAGGCACTAGGAGCACTTCCATCTAAAATTTCAAGTCTCTAGCTCTTATAGGTTCTGAGATCCTTGCGTTCATACATACGGACAGACGGACGGACAGACAGACGGACGGACAGACAGACGGACGGACGGACAGACAGACGGACATGGCTAGATCGACTCGGCTATTGATGCTGATCAAGAATTTATATACTTTATGGGTTCGAAGATGCTTCCTTTTGCCAGTTACATACATTTACATTTTGCACAAATACAATATACCTTTTTTACCCATTTTCAATGGGTTCAGGGTATAATTAGAAAGAGAAATTAACGGCATAAGAATAGTAAAACGCAGCAAATGCGGTCTTGCTAATTTTATGGGTGCAATTTATAAATACTTATTCAGCACATTAGACCAACAAGACAAAGATTGAGGAATAAGAATCTAAAATGAACAACATAGCAGAAAACAGCATACCAGCAAACGAACTAAATCGAGTAATAGAAGGCACAGGCCACAGGCATAGAAACCATAAACCATTTAAATCAAGTATACGAGGAAAGCCAAAGGTTAGCACTCCTTATATTCAACCTCCAGGAATTTACCGAATACATTGAAGACATAGAGTAAAGAATGCAACCAACTAGATTTGGAATTTTCAACCCGAAATTATTAAAACATGACACTCTACAGCATGTCAATTCAGAAAAAATATTAAATATCAAAACTTCAGCTTGGCTTAAAACAAACACCAACGAAATCTTAATCATTTCCAATATTCCTCGAGTGAAAGTCAGGACACCGATTTTTTAAATATAAGCTTATCCAGATAATGATAACATATCAACAGACGTTATCCATGACAAGTACTTCATGCAAGCCTACACGGCAGACACAAAAGAATTAATTACGAATAAATACATAACAGGAATTTTGAATCAAGCCACAACCGAATGTTGTTATACAAAAACAAGAAAGAATTTTAAAATCGATTACATCGAGCCTAACATGCTCAATACTTGGAGCCTAACCAAAACAATTTTCAAACAAGATTGCATCAATAGAGAAATAATGGTAGATGGTAACAACCTCATTAAAGCTTCATACTGTTCAATCAAATTAGATGAGATAATAATCACAAGCACACTATTAGATTATAAGTTAACAACAAATAAATTCATACAGTCCCAATAAGAAGCATGGCAACACCTCATAAGAAGTGCAGCAAAATGATGACTTGGTGTCTGCGCCATCTCCTCCACGCGCCGACTGGCAACCGCCGAAAATTCCAAGAAGAATTGCCCAACGGGCCAACAACATCAGCAGCGACGCCGCTGCCAACGCCGCTGCCGCTAAGCCACAGGTTACTAGGGCTAGAATTGATTTATGTTTATTTAGTTGTAAATTGACATCAATAAAAGGAAGACTTGCTTCCCCAAAAATTCTATTTTTTTCCTCGTTTAATAAACTTTGGAATTAACTGGCGCCCGAGCAGGGACCGGCTCGTGTTACAAAAGAACAAAACGCTTCTACGTGCGCGTTAGTCGGTTATACGCGAAAACAAAACCAGTGCAACTCTCGTTAATTAAATTCAACGACTGGTAAAATTCGCGAAAGACAATTGGAACTTAATTGTGCAATTTGCCCATCGGTGGACAACACATCTTGTAAGGCCCGCCCGCAGGATACGAAACTGGTCGAAGGATCCCCAGTAGATACCCAAAAGTTTCAAAAAGGATGAAATCCGGACTGGCAGGGAAGGTTGCCACATCAGGAATAGTACTGTAAGTTTGAAATTAAGTGAAAGACAAACAAGCAAACAACTAACACAAAAGTGAAATAGAATTATAAGAACAAGAAATACGAAAACATTGTAGAACAATAAGCAAGACAAAAAAGTGTAAAACGATAAACAAACATAAAGACTACAAACGTAGTATAACTATATTCCAACTTTGCGATTCCCAAGGGACCCTCCAAAGTAGAAGGAAGAAACCAGCCACTGGTTTTAAAAAAGAAAAGAAAAACGATCAAAATCAATCAATCAAATATAGAATAAGAAAACTAATACTAGATTTAAAAAAAAGTCAAAAGTTTCCTAAAATATACAATACTAGTAATATCTTTTGTTTATGGCTAATGAAAGCAATTTAGTTAGGCCCCCAATAGTATCAGATCAACCACAGGTAGGCGGACATAACTCGAACAGACAGCAACAACAATATCTCGACAGACAAAACGAACATCTACAAAATAGAGGCATGGCGAATAACGCAGAGCAGGTGATAGCAGCCATGGTTAGCCAGATTCTGGCACAACAATTGCCGACGTTAGTAAAGCAATTGGTCAAACCCTCTAGGGAGTTAAGTGACGTAGACGACCAAACGATAACTGCCAACCACAATTTGAACGACTTGGACAGAGTTCCGAACATAGTTAAAAGCATCAGAGAATTTTCCGGTAATCCAGCAGAATTTAGCTCATGGAAAAAGAGTGTAGATCGTAAACTCCCAGCCTATGCAGCTGAAGCAGGTTCGCCGAAATACTTCGGCATATTGCATACAGTGAGAAACAAAATCACTGGCAATGCTGACACGGCCCTCGAGTCGTATAATGTTCCCCTAAATTGGAGCGCTATCTCCAAATGTCTCACACTGCACTACGCAGACAAAAGAGATCTGGGAACATTAGAATATCAGATGACAATGTTAGTGAAGGGTAACAACCAGACAGTAGAAGAATTCTACCAGGTTGTCTACAACCACTTGTCGCTGATACTTAATTAAGTAGACTGCATGGAATTAAATAGGGAATCGGAAACCCTTATGACAAAAATATACAGAGATAAAGCATTAGACACCTTCATTAGAGGTTTGAAGGGAGATTTACCACGGATCCTTGGAATAAAGGAGCCAGCAGATCTACCTTTAGCCCTTCATTATTGTTTAAAATTAGAGAATCAACGCTATCGCACTAACATGGCTTTGAATAGGAATCAACAGACACATGTCAGAAACCAGAATAGAAATGTACCACCACCTATATTGCCACCTCGAACAGCCCAGCCTTCTTTCGCCCAAACTTGAAGGCCATCACCTATTAGCTTCAGGCCCCAACTCCCGATTCATACACCTTGGCCAACCAATACAAACTATGGACCACCGACTTATAACAATAATGGACCGACCACAACACCCTAATCAAAGAACTTACCAGACACAACCACAACAGGTATACGTACCCAATAGACCTATTGCACCCAAACCCCAACCACGTCCTGAGCCAATGGACGTGGACCATAGCATCCGCACAAGGATGATAAACTACATGAACAGACCCAACTTTGAAGTAGGCAAAAGACCTCCACCACCAACAAACGCCACGGACAAAAAACAAAGAAATTTCAATATACAAACAGGGGAAGAACAGACCGAGACAGAAAACACTGACAACTATGTAACCATGGAGGAATACGTACAACCAATGCTAAATTACGAGCAGCAGACCGAATACGAGCAGCCATTAAATGAATATACCCAACAAATTGAAGAAGCAGATGACGGACAAAATAGCCAGTACGAACACTCAGACATTAATTTTTTAGGATAAATAGCTCCTCTCTTCCTTACATAGAATGTAAGATGAGTAGCGGAAAATTACTCAAAATATTAATAAATACAGGATTAAACAGAAATTATATCCAACCCAAATTCGTGTCCGAACCAATCCCAAATGAAAAGCCCTTCGAAGCCGTCACAGTCGGCGGAAAATAAAAATAACACACCACAAGTTCGCTAATCTCTTTAATAGAAATGACATAATAATAAAATTCTTTCTCTTACCCACTTTAAAATCATTTGACGCCATATTAGGTAACGACAGTCTAAAAGAATTAGATGCTGTAATACAAAGCAGCAAGAATCTACTAATAATCTACTAATTAAGCAGATAAGAATCGAGGCAGTAACCACAACCAAATTAAGGAACTTTTAGAGGACGGAATAATCCGACCCTCCCGCTCCCCATATAATTCACCTGTGTGGATTGTCCCCAAAAAACTAGATGCCTCCGGGAAAAAGAAATATCGCATGGTCATAGACTATAGGAAACTAAATAAAGAAACTACCGTGGATAAATACCCTATACCCGAAATTAATGAGGTATTGGCACAGCTAGGCAATAATAAAGTATTCTCTGTCTTAGATTTGAAAAGTGGATTTCACCAAATCCCCCTCAAAGTATCAGACATAGAAAAAACTGCCTTCTCCGTTAACAACGAAAAATACGAGTTTACACGACTCCCCTTCGGACTCAAGAATGCGCCCTCAATTTTCCAAAGAGCCCTTGACGACATCCTTCGTGAGCATATTGGAAAAATATGCTTCATTTACATTGACGATATCATTATCTTTAGCAAAGATGATGAATCGCATGCGCGTCATCTTAGCGCCATATTCAGAACTCGACAGGAAGCCAACATGAAATGTCAGTTGGACAATTGCGAGTTCTTTAAAAGCAGAGTAGAATTCCTGGGATTTGTCATCTCAGACAAAGGTATTGAAACCAATCCCAACAAGATAGAGACCATAGGAAAGTACCCACCTCCCAAAACCCTCAAAGATTTAAGATCTTTTATTGGCCTTGCCAGCTATTATAGAAGATTCATAAAAGACTTCACTAAGTTGGCAAAGCCCCTTACCTCTCTTTTAAGAGGGGAAGATGGACGTGTGTCCAAAAACTAATCCGCAAAAAAGCTCATTAATCTCAACGAAGAAGCAATTGAAACATTCAATAAAATAAAAAACGCCATGGTTTCAAACGAGGTAATACTCCATTACCCGGACTTCAGCAAAGAGTTTCATCTGACAACAGATGCATCTAACTTTGCTATTGGCGCTGTTCTATCCCAGAATAAGCGACTCATTTGTTTCTCTCTAGAACTCTCTCTAAAACAAAAGAGAACTATGCCACAAGCGAAAGGGAAATGTTGGCAATAATTTGGGCCCTAAAAGCCCTCAAAAATTACCTTTACGGTAAGGCAAGAGTAAAAATATACACCGACCATCAGCCCTTAACCCACTCTCTTAGCAGTTGGAACGGCAACGCAAGAATAAAAAGGTGGAAAGCTTACCTGGAAGAGTTCGACTATGAACTCCTCTAGAAGCCAGGTAGGGATAATATTGTAGCCGATGCGCTATCACGAATCCCTATAATCAATAATATCGGATCAGTAGCCTCCACCCAGCACAGTGCACACAGTTCAAGTCACAATTTAATACCAAGCATAGAAGCCCCAATAAATGTATTTAAAAACCAGATATTTCTCAGCAAAGCCAACGAAACAGATTACAAGTTCCACATTCCCAACATTCCACAGACATACAATAACTCGACCAGACTTTACAGAACACGACCTTACACAAATACTGAAAGCTCATCTAAACCCATCCGTAATTAACGGAATAATAACCTCAGAGGAAATAATGAACCAAATTCAACAGAAATATCCCCAACATTTTAGTAACTTCAAGATTAGATTCACACAGTCTCAAGTAAAAGATTTAACAAATGAAACAGAGCAAGATGCAAAGATATTGGTTACACACAACAGAGCTCACCGCAACGCACTAGAAAAGAAAATGCAATTGTCCGAAAGTTTCTATTTCCCAAAAATGAAGCAACGAATAACAGAATTAGTCAAACAGTGCCAAGTTTGTAAAGAAGAAATATACGATAGACATCCAACTAACCCAAAACTCAAAGAAACACCAATCCCCGAATACCCAGGACATACAATCCATATCGACATATACACGACAGAAAAGCACTTAGTACCAACAGCAGTAGATAAATTTTCAAAATTAGCTCAGGGACGAATAATCAAATCTAGGGCAATAGAAGACATTAAAACCACTTCATGAAATCCTATTTTATTTTGGCGTACCTAAAGCCGTTGTAATAGATAACGAAAAATCCCTTAACTCAGCCTCAATCACTTTTATGATGCAGGCCCAATTAGGTATAGAAGTTTATAAAACACCACCCTACAAAAGCGCAGTGAATGGTCAGGTAGAAAGATTTCATTCAACACTATCAGACATTATGAGATGTAATAAAAGAAAACAAGAACTCAGAACATTTGAAGAACTTCTTAACAAATCAATATACGACTACAACTACACTATACACTCGACAACTAACAAGACATGCAGAATCATAACAAACAAGTAAGAGGTTCTAGTCGGGAGCTCCCGACTAGGGGATACCCTGAACCCTCATATTCCTACACCAAATGCAGCGCGCGCTTATAGATAGAGAGTAGCGGGGAGGTGGCGATAGGTATAAAATGAAAGATAATCGATATATATATACTTTTCTAGAAGCTACATGTCAAGTTTGGTAACTCTAGCTCTTATTATTTACCAAAATTGCTTAAAAAACAGGATATCGATATACATTTTTATCGATTACTTGGAAACGGGGCAAGTTATCGATTATCGGAAACAAACTCGATCTGCGTAGGACCTAGGAGCACCTACATCTAAAATTTCAAGTCTCTAGCTCTTATAGGTTCTGAGATCCTTGCGTTCATACATACGGACGGACGGACGGACGGACGGACGGACGGACGGACGGACGGACAGACGGACGGACGGACGGACAGACAGACGGACATGGGTAGATCGACTCGGCTATTAATGCTGATCAAGAATATATATACTTTATGGGGTCGGAGATGCTTCCTTCTGCCTGTTACATACATTTGGATTTTGCACAAAAACATAATACCCCTTTTACCCATTTTTAATGGGTTCAGGGTATAAAAACGTAACGACATACGCACCTATACACCAGGTGAAGAAATATTCGTCAAAGTCAATACCAGATTAGGTACCAAACTATCACCCAGATACAAAAAAGAAATAGTTAAAGAAAATAGGAACACAACCGTACTTACAACAACCGACAAGATAATCCATAAAAGCAATATAAACAAGTAAGAGGTTCTAGTCGGGAGCTCCCGACTAGGGGATACCCTGAACCCTCATATTCCAACACCAAATGCAGCGCGCTCTTATAGATAGAGAGTAGCGGGGAGGTGGCGATAGGTATAAAATGAAAGATAATCGATATATATATACTTTTCTAGAAGCTACATGTCAAGTTTGGTAACTCTAGCTCTTATTATTTATCAAAATTGCTTAAAAAACAGGATATCGATATACATTTTTATCGATTACTTGGAAACGGGGCAAGTTATCGATTATCGGAAACAAACTCGATCTGCGTAGGAACTAGGAGCACCTACATCTAACCTACATCTTTCAAGTCCCTAGCTCTTATAGGTTCTGAGATCCTTGCGTTCATACATACGGACGGACGGACGGACGGACGGACGGACGGACGGACGGACAGACAGACGGACATGGCTAGATCGACTCGGCTATTAATGCTGATCAAGAATATATATACTTTATGGGGTCGGAGATGCTTCCTTCTGCCTGTTACATACATTTGGATTTTGCACAAAAACATAATACCCCTTTTACCCATTTTTAATGGGTTCAGGGTATAAAAACACATAAAAAATTACAGATTACTATTGATGATGACAGCAAAAGCAACCGAAGGACACTTGGAAATTTTGAACTACACAGACGCACACACAATCACCATTTTAAAAGGAATAGGGAAACTACAGACATCGACAACCCGAATCGTACAGGTCATAGAACTAGAACAGATCAAAAATGCATTAGATAATCTCCTATTTTACACCGAAAAAGACCTAAGAACCAATACACTATACCACACCTTACGTCACGAAATAACGCAAGCTATTGTCACTTTCGATACAATATCACTTTTCCATAAACGCAAGACTAGAGCAATCAAAATTATAGGCACAGCCTGGAAGTATGTAGCCGGCAGCCCGGACAATGATGATTTAATAATGCTTACCGACAACATAAACAAACTTATAGAAAACGACAATAAACAGCTTATCATAAACAGGCAATTAGAAGATCGAATCAATAACCTTACGAAAATCCCAAATGATTTAACCAATAGCATTAGGAAGGAATCTCTCATAAGTGACGAGATAGCTATTAGCTTACAAAATCAAATTAGGCTCATAAAAGAAGAAAACAACGTAATCGTTACTGCCCATGCCTTTATTATAATTTTTTTCATAGTAAAACCTTTTATAATTGGAGGATTCGGTAACTGACTTGTTCCTTTAATGTTATAGCTTTTTTTCCTCCTTTATCATTATCAGAATAGTTGAAAACGGAGCTGGAACAGGGTGAACAGTTTACCCTCCGTTATCAACAGGAATTGCCCACGGGGGAGCCTCAGTTGATTTAGCTATTTGTATACCCTGAACCCATTGAAAATGGGTAAAAAGGGTATATTGTATTTGTGCAAAATGTAAATGTATCTCCGACCCCATAAAGTATATATTTTCTTGATCAGCATCAATAGCCGAGTCGATCTAGCCATGTCTGTCTGTCTGTCTGTCCGTCCGCCTGTCCGTCCGTCCGTCTGTCCGTATGTATAAACGCAAGGATCTCAGAACCTATAAGAGCTAGAGACTTGAAACTTAGATGTAGGTGCTCCTAGTTACCTTTGCAGATCGAGTTTGTTTCCGATAATCGATAACTTGCCCCGTTTCCAAGTAATCGATAAAAATGTATATCGAAATCCTGTTTTTTAAGCAATTTTGGAAAATAATAAGAGCTAGAGTCGCCAAACTTGACATGTAGCTTCTAGAAAAGTATATATATATCAAGTATCTTTCATTTTATACCTATCGCCACCTCCCCGCTACTCTCTATTTATTAGCGCGAGCTGCATTTGGTGTTGGAATAAGAGGGTTCAGGGTATCCCCTAGTCGGGAGCTCCCGACTAGAACCTCTTACTTTGTTTGTATCTATCTACATGTAGGACGTGGAATTTATTATGGATCTTATTTATTCACCCCAACATGAATAATTGGTGTAATCATCTTATTTTTAGTAATAGGAACAGCATTCATAGGGTATGTATTACCATGAGGACAAATATCTTTTTGAGTAGCAGCAGTCATTACAAATTTATTATCAGCTTACCTTACTTAGGAATTGATCTAGTACAATGAGTTTGAGGTGGATTTGCTGTTGATAATGCAACTTTAACTCGATTTTTTACATTTCATTTTATTTTACCTTTTATTGTTCTAGCAATAACTATAATTCATTTACTATTTCTTCATCAAACTGGTTCTAATAACCGTATTGGATTAAACTCAAATAGAGATAAAATTGCATTTCACCCCTATTTTATTTTATTTTATTAATAATTGAGCGGAACAATAAAATTGATACGTCTATTGCAGCTTGCCGTGGAAGAATTACTAATCTATTTGCTTGTCATTAGTTACATTCGCCAGGTTTTTGTCAAATAAAACTAGTTTTAGGTTTGTTACAATATGTTTGTGAGGCTTACAATATTTTTTTTTATCTATCAGGTGGTCAGCCTGAGAGGAGGAGGCCGCATCGCCCTAGGGATGGGTGGGCGGAGTTGGGGGTGGTGGATCCGGGCAAGAGTTCTTCTCCTTAATCTCCTGATGGGACGGGCACCTTTAAGAAACCTAGCGAGCCTATTGGCGTGTGTGGCTAGCCAGTTGCTGTATAGGGCGCAGTGGGTCCTGATTTGGTTTTTAACCCAGAGGATCTGCAAATCTTTGTGGAGGATCTGCCATCCGGCGGTGAGCCTTGCTTTGCAGGGATTGAAGTCTCTTTCTGTTTGAAGGAGCAGCCAAGCCCAAGATCTGTATGGCGTATCGCCAGATGGGTGCCACAATTTGTAAGTAAACAAGTCGTTTACTTGCTTGAGAAAGTTTGCTGTGAGAGTTGAGCAGCCAATTAAGCTTGACCAGTTTATTTCGGCAGCGTTGCACAAAACCTCTAATGTGGCTGGCGAAAGTTAAACGCTTATCAAGGGTGACGCCCAAGTATTTTGTTTCGCTCCCTTGGTTTAGCGTCAGTCCGTTTAGCCTCAGCGCTGGCGGTACTCCTCTTCTAATTGTGAAGCACACAGTGGTGCTTTTTGCAGGGCTTACTTTGACGTTCCAGCGTCGAGCCCAGGAGCTAAGGAGGTCCGGGTAGTTCTGGGCAGCATCTGCAGCAACCACTGGGGATCTGGCGCTGACCATTTCGCAGACGTCGTTGGCATATGAGGCCATTAGAAGTGTGCACGAAGGCAGTCTAAGTGCATGGGCGTTTGGAGTCGGCATGTCTGCTGAGAAGAGGGAAAATAATAGTGGCCCTAGTACACTACTTTGAGGCAGGAGACTAATCGGCCTATATGACTCGGGGTCGTCCTCCGGCTTGCCAGGCTTGTGAATCATGATCACGATTGAAATTTTCCACGCTTCCGGAAAGTATTTCACCCTCATTATGGCGTTGAAGATTAAGACCAGTAAAAGGACAGTTATCGCAGTGAGCCCTCTTAATGTGCGATTGCACACTCAGTCGTATCCCAGGGCTTTTATTTGGCTTTAGGAGTTGGAGCACATTTTCAATCTCCTCTGTGGTAAATGAAGTTGGGGGGGAGTCAGGCCCTGTCACTGAGGACACAGCAGCTCTGGTCTCTGCAATCTCACCTTCAGTGGCGATGCTGAAAAGTGTGAAACGCTCTTCGAGGTGAGCAGCAAAGGTTGCAGCCTGCTCTGCGTCCGAGCGGCACCAGGAGCCGTTGCTTCTTTTGAGGGAGCCTCCTCAGAGGTTGGCGTTTTGTACCGCTTGTCGCCTCCCACACAAATAATTAATTAATTCTTTCGGTAAAATATATACATATTATATACATATATATATATATATATATATATATATATTTATATATATATTTTTTTCTTTTTTGGTAGATGCTTAATATTAGTAGATATCATTATTCAATTGTTTAAAGTAGTCCGATATTAAATAGTTCAGACATATGCCCGCTTGATAGCTGCACACCTCATGCTGATTTGAATGGGATGAAAGCACTGGAGCATTCATATAGTCATTATAGTCCTCGACGCTTGTTTCTAGTATATATTGTAAGATGTCTTTTTCATGACATCCGTACGTAATTATACGTTTGCCTTTAGTTTTTTCGCGAGGCCATCTTTTAGTTGAGCTGTAATCGTCCTCACTGATCTCCCACGAGAGCACTGCGTCTGTCCGTGCAACTTAAATATATATATTAAAAAAAAAAAAAAAGGTTTCTTTTGACAGGGTTCGAACTCGCAATTAACCGCATTACTTGCCACCTTCTCTTCTCAACAGACACACCAGCCAAAACAAAACAAAAAAATAATAGTTTCTTCGGTAGGGCTCGAACTCGCGACATACCACACTACTTCCCACCACCTCTACTTAACAGCCAAACCCCAAATTGAGTCTTGTTGAAAAAAAAACGAATTAAAATAGCAGCACAGAAAACAATACATTCGCAATTGGAATGCTGTTGATGTATGTAATTCGAAGCAGACGCGAATGAATGTGTGTGTGTACAGAAATTCTTGGAACTGCGCTAACTGCAAACACGTGTTTCTTAACCGATCTTGATAAAATTTTCTACAGTATATCTTATTGTACCATAGAATATTTGTTTATTCTCAAAAAGTCAATTGCATTTAAATTGTGGCTTTAATTGGTTGGCAATACAAGTTGGGTTATTAACTTGATTTATAGCTCTGGGGTGGGAGCGGGGAGGTGGCGATAGGTTTAAAATGAAAGGTACTTGACATATTTATAATATTCAGAAGCAACATATCATGTTTGGTGACTCCAGCTCTAATTATTTACCCAATTTGCTCAAAAAACAGTATGTCGATATTGATTTTAATCGATTGCTTGGAAAACGAGTAAGTTATCGATTGCCGGAAATAAACTCGATCTGCGCAGGCCCTAGGAGCACCTACATCTAATTAATAACTAATTTCAAGTCTCTAGCTCTTATAGGTTCTGAGATCCTTGCGTTCATACAGACGGACGGACGGACGGTCAGACGGACGGACAGACAGACGGACGATGTGAAACTTATTTTATCAAACACTAATCCCTTACATCATTCTCGTCTACAAGACGATTTGAACGTTATGGGACTTTGGTGTTCGGCTTATTAATTGCATCTAAATTGTTCAAGTGTATTATGACCATTAAGCGCACTACTCCTTATCTTGACAGTTATACAATCGACAATACTCCATTGCAAATTATACTAACAGTTTGAAGAGCATAGTGAAACCTATAAAAGCCGACATTGGTCGCTACATCTTGAAAAACAAAAAAGTTTTTTAAACAAGAACCTAATTTTCAACCAATCGTTCCTTTGGCAACTATGTAGTATAAATATTCGATCCGGCCGGTTCCGACATATATACTGCCTGCAACAAAAAGTCTGACCATTACTTATACTAAGCTCGGCTGTTGATGCTGATATTTAATATATAAATTAGCGAATTCGATGAGTTATAGATTTCAATTGTCAAAGTGTGGCTATACCTGTCAACTTTGTTGTAGCCGAGTGGGAACAGTTCTTGGTTGTTAGAAACTTTATGTGCTACCCTCGCACTTAGCTCACACACTTTTGCATATTCCCTTTTGATGTCTGATTAGGCACGTAGGCAGATCATACGATAGTGCAGTTAAGCTGAGGAGCGATCGCTGAAAGCTTTTACCACCGTTACAGCTAGGCCTTTAAAAGGAACGGATGACCGCGTGCGACAGTCAGTTCAGATTGGCAGCGAATAGACGTGCTTTCGTCAAGAAGATTAAAAGATCTAAAGTTAAAATAATAAATAAAAATAATAGAAAAGCTGTATTGATTGTATTAAGCACCGGTCCCCTTTTTCACCAATCTCTTGGTGCATATATTGGCTCGGAGGCAAGGGTATTAAATCTTCTCCAAGGATATATTGGCTCGGAGACAAGGGTAGTAAATCTATTCAAAGGAGATATCGGTGATGATCATAAAATGTGTCTGGCAATAAGTGACTTATTTAATTGGATATCGATGTCACAAGTTTTTTTCAGACCCACAAAGAAATTATGACTTAAAATCTGTGTTGACGAGTGTATTTGACTATTTATTCTCCTTTGTGCTACCTTCGTCGCTCTTATTGAAGGAATGAGAATTAGAATTTACAAAAAGTAAAACGCATGCACAAGCCAAAAGATAAAAGCAATTACAATTAGTAAAACAGTCGCCCCCTGAACAAAATTCGAATCACACATACATACATACATCACATTGAACTTGAAATTTTGTCTCTGCGATCAGCTGATGTCTACCTTATCTATTCCCATTGATCGAAGTAAATTTAAGCAGCTAAACAAACATGAAGAAAAATGTAAGGGCCCAAGTGCACGCAACGATGGAAGTATGAGTGAGTAATATGGAGTAGTGAGGACTATATTTGGTTAATCTATTGTATATATATATATTTACGATTGACATTGCATTGATATCGAACCTATTGCCATTCTCCAGTTTAGTTATGTTGGAAAACAAAAGTTATTTAGTTGAAGTATATCAGTATATTATTATATTTAAATCATGGATTCGGATTTGAATATTTCGGTAAATCTTAGGGAATTCATAATTCTCTTGTAATATAATCATGTATCTTAAGAGCAACCGCTTTCTTTAATTAAATGATTTTGTTATATTTTAATATGAATCCATGAATATTTATCTTGTCTGTCGAGTACCATGATGAATTCTGTTGAAATGCGTTAGATTCTTGCATAGGGGCAATCTACGATTTTCTGGTTGCTATGGTAGGGATGGTAGAGACGAGGGACAACTAACATCAAGTTCCCTCCTGTAGGCATATTGGGTCCTGAGTTTTGTGGTGTTTGTCGGAACACTTATTGACAGGATCGGGAAATAAAGATAATTTTTATGATGGTATTTGATCTGGTTTTTTTTTGCGTACTTGATATTCTTCATGTCAGTGTATTGGTGTTGATAGGCAGATTGAGCGAGGAAAAACCCCGACCACGACGAGCTTAATTGAGCAAAACAAGAAATTCGCGCCCCGAACCCAACGCCCCACGCCCAAACGTAAGCCACTATGGGCGAAACGCCATAGAAGTTTACAAATGGACGTGGACACTCCATGTGGAAGGCAGCGTCCATTGCCGCCCCGTATACATGTGAACACTTCATAAGAAATGGCGCCCAACTAAGGGGCAGAGTATGATTTGCAACAATCCTAGGTAATATTTGATTTTCGAGGATAAATCTCAGATTACAGCTAGTTTTACTACACAAAAATTGTCAAAGATCGTTTCGTTTAGTTGAGATTATATTTCCCCGGAATGCTCTGGTTATCCAAACAAATTACCATAAGATTTGTTTTTAAGTTATTAAAAAGGACTTAGATAATCCATTAAAAATGGGTAAAAGAGGTATTATGTTTTTGTGCAAAATGCAAATGTATGTAACAGGCAGAAGGAAGCATCTCCGACCCCATAAAGTATATATTTTCTTGATCAGCATCAATAGCCCAGTCGATCTAGCCATGTCTGTCTGTCTGTCCGTCCGTCTGTCCGTCCGTCCGTCTGTCCGTCTGTCCGTCCGTCCGTCCGTCTGTCCGTATGTATGAACGCAAGGATCTCAGAACCTATAAGAGCTAGAGACTTGAAATTTTAGATGTAGGTGCTCCTAGTTACCTACGCAGATCGAGTTTGTTTCCGATAATCGATAACTTGCCCCGTTTCCAAGTAATCGATAAAAATGTATATCGAAATCCCGTTTTTTAAGCAATATTGGTAAATAATAAGAGCTAGAGTCACCAAACTTGACATGTAGCTTCTAGAAAAGTATATATATATCAAGTATCTTTCATTTTATACCTATCGCCACCTCCCCGCTAGTCTCTATCTATTAGCGCGAGCTGCATTTGGTGTTGGAATAAGAGGGTTCAGGGTATCCCCTAGTCGGGAGCTCCCGACTAGAACCTCTTACTTGTTTTATTTGTATCTATCTACATGTGGGACGTGGAATTTATTATGGATCTTATTTATTCACCCCAACATGAATTATTGGTGTAATCATCTTATTTTTAGTAATAGGAACAGCATTCATAGGGTATGTATTACCATGAGGACAAATATCTTTTTGAGGAGCAGCAGTCATTACAAATTTATTATCAGCTGTACCTTACTTAGGAATTGATCTAGTACAATGAGTTTGAGGTGGATTTGCTGTTGATAATGCAACTTTAACTCGATTTTTTACATTTCATTTTATTTTACCTTTTATTGTTCTAGCAATAACTATAATTCATTTACTATTTCTTCATCAAACTGGTTCTAATAACCCTATTGGATTAAACTCAAATAGAGATAAAATTGCATTTCACCCCAATTTTATTTTATTTTATTAATAATTGAGCGGAACAATGAAATTGATACATCTATTGCAGCTTGTCGTGGAAGAATTACTAATCCATTTGTTTGTCATTAGTTACATTCGCCAGGTTTTTGTCAAGAAAAACTAGTTTTAGGTTTGTTACAATATGTTTGTGAGGCTTACAATATTTTTTTTTATCTATCAGGTGGTCAGCCTGAGAGGAGGAGGCCGCATCGCCCAAGGGATGGGTGGGCGGAGTTGGGGGTGGTGGATCCGGGCAAGAGTTCTTCTCCTTAATCTTCTGATGGGACGGGCACCTTTATGAATCCTAGCGAGCCTATTGGCGTGTGTGGCTAGCCAGTTGCTGTATAGGGCGCAGTGGGTCCTGATTTGGTTTTCAACCCAGAGGATCTGCAAATCTTTGTGGAGGACGCTGTTGAGCCTTGCTTTGCAGAGATTGAAGTCTCTTTCTGTTTGAAGAAGCAACTAAGCCCAAGATCTGTATGGCGTATCGCCAGATGGGTGCCACAGTTTGTAAGTAAACAAGTCGTTTACTTGCTAGAGAAAGTTTGCTGTGAGAGTTGAGCAGCCAATTAAGCTTGACAAGTTTATTTCGGCAGCGTTGCACAAAACCTCTAATGTGGCTGGCGAAAGTTAAACGCTTATCAAGGGTGACGCCCAAGTATTTTGTTTCGCTCCCTTGGCTTAGCGTCAGTCCGTTTAGCCTCAGCGCTGGCGGTACTCCTCTTCTTATTGTGAAGCACACAGTGGTGCTTTTTGCAGGGCTTACTTTGACGTTCCAGCGTCGAGCCCAGGAGCTAAGGAGGTCCGGGTAGTTCTGGGCAGCATCTGCAGCAGCCACTGGGGATCTGGCGCTGACCATTTCGCAGACGTCGTTAGCATATGAGGCCATTAGGAGTGTGCACGAAGGCAGTCTAAGGGCATGGGCGTTTGGAGTCGGCATGTCTGCGGAGAAGAGGGAAAATAATAGTGGCCCTAGTACTACTTTGAGGCAGGAGACTAATCGGCCTATATGACTCGGGTTCGTCCTCCGGCTTGCCAGGCTTGTGAATCATGGTCACGATTGAAATTTTCCACGCTTCCGGAAAGTATTTCACCCCCATTATGGCGTTGAAGATTAAGACCAGTAAGAGGACAGTTATCGCAGTGAGCCCTTTTAATGTGCGATTGCACACTCAGTCGTATCCCAGGGCTTTTATTTGGCTTTAGGAGTTGGAGCACATTTTCAATCTCCTCTGTGGTAAATGAAGTTGGGGGGGAGTCAGGCCCTGTCACTGAGGACACAGCAGCTCTGGTCTCTGCAATCTCACCTTCAGTGGCGATGCTGAAAGGTGTGAAACGCTCTTCGAGGTGAGCAGCAAAGGTTGCAGCCTGCTCTGCGTCCGAGCGGCACCAGGAGCCGTTGCTTCTTTTGAGGGAGCCTGCCTCAGAGGTTGGCGTTTTGTACAGCTTGTCGCCTCCCACACAAATAATTAATTAATTCTTTCGGTAAAACACTTTTATTATTTATATTGTATTATACATATTATATACATATATATATAGTGACATATCCATAGTCGCACCCACCCTTTAACATAACTTAGCACACAAACATACGTATAAGCATAAGTATAAACATGTCTAATATTGTAAACAAAAAGCCTGGTGATAACATCGACATTGGTCAAGATCAAACTGCCCCCTTTGGTAGACATAAACAATTCACCCTAAATATCACGCCACTGTCAATGTTCCCATTAGAGTACTATCCCACGCATAATTGCTGACGCAGCTCAAACTTCACTCAATTTTGACTCAAGCTCTCTCAAAGCGAAGTTTGCTAAGCGACCGCAACAGATAGATAAATTAGTTCATATTCGGGAGTCAAATCTGAATGTACTCGTTATAAGTAGTAGCCAAAAGTGAAAATAAAGAATTGAAATATATTTTTTTAAAGTAACTATTCGTGTAAAACTTAATTGGCGCAGTCGGTAGGATACGTCGGGAAAAAGTAAAGATCGCTAAAGGATAATTAATTCCTAGATCTAAAGCACAATCGCGACCGAATTTGTTGTCGGTGTGTAGTTAACGATTTCTCGAATACGTATCCGCATAAGAACCTTCGGTTCACTCGTAGTTTATTAACATTGACCCTTCGGGCGGTAAAGCTACAACAGTTAATAACGACTGGCTTTGCATATCTTTCGATCCCTGCAATACGTTATTACTGGGTCTTTTCAATAAGACACACACACAAAAAAAAAAACAATTAATCAATAATAATTAAGCACAAACTATAGTTGTACATGTACAATCTGCAAAAACCAAGTGCAAAGAAATAAAAGTGCAAAATCAAAGAACCAAAAAATTTCGATTACCATTAACTACAAAAAAAAAAAAAAAAAAAAAAATTTTATAATCAACCACCAAAACGTGAATTACAACAAAACCATGACTATGGAATTATCAGAACAACACCTCAACCAGGCCCTCTCACAACTGAGACAGGTGCCTAGTTTTGACGGATCAACAGAAAATCTCAACGCTTTTATCAAAAGGATCGATTACATCCTACATCTATATCCAACCCGAGATGTCAGACAACATAGCATCTTATACGGAGCCATCGAATTACAAGTTGCTGGAGATGCTCAGAGAGTTTCACAAAGGACAGCGGCCAACACTTGGCAGGAGTTGAGGAATGCACTGATCGAAGAATATAAAGTGCAAACACCATTTGAAGAGCTTCTTCGACGTCTATACAACACGAATTTCCAGGGAAACGTCCGTAAGTTCATCGAGGATCTCGAAAATAAATCTTATATCATATTAAATAAGTAAGCTTTAGAAAATATACCTGGCAACACAACACTTTATACAAATGCCATGAATAACACAATTAAAGATGTAATTACAAAAAAATTACCAGATAGGCTTTTCATGATGTTAGCTAGATACGACATTACGTCGACACAAAAACTTAAACAAGTAGCACAAAGAGAAGGATTATACGAAAATAGCGTAAATGATAGACCTAAAACTAATAACGTTCAGGGAAATCAAAATAACAATCGTAGAAACATGGGAAATTATCAGCAGAACGCTAACCCAGCCACCAGTTCAAGTGGCTATTCCAACACGAATCAGAGTTATCATGTACAAAACAAACAACACACTAATTCCGAAGACAATCAAAAGGCTCACCACGAGTTCCAACAGAAATTAAGTCAAGGACGAACCCAAAACCCCTTAAACCATCAAAATCAGTCCCATTCACGCTTGAATGCGCCAAACCCTCCGACTAAACGTCAAAGAGACAGTAACAGTGGGCAGATGAAAATGGACACATCTGAAAATTTTCATCAGCAAGCCTCGGAACAAACATAAGAATGACGAAGTTTTAAAATGTGTCATAGACACAGGTTCAACCATAAACCTTATGAAAACAAACCGCTTAAATTTTCCAATATACAACGAAACACTAAAGGTTCACACCATAAATGGTGTTATTGAATTAAAACAAAGCATAGAATTAGGAGCAAGCAAAATTTGTCCGAGTAACCAAAAATTCTATATTCACGACTTCTCAGAGCATTATGATGTTCTGATTGGGAGAGAATACCTTGAAGCATGTCAAGCAAAAATAGACTATGCACAAGGATCCGTAACCTTAGGAGAATTTAACTTTTGTTTTAGATATAATGACGAAGAGGTCGAAGAGGACATGTCCGCACAAGAGTGCCTTAATCCACCCTCAACAGAGGATAGACCATTTAACTTCGCTATTAATAACGAATTAACAGAAAATAATGAGTATAGGCTAGAGCACCTAAACTCAGAAGAAAAGGAAAAAATTAAAAATGTTTTACATGAATTTCGTGATACCCAGTACCATGAAGGTGACAATTTGACTTTCACTAGTACAATTAAGCAGAAAATTCTAACAAAGCACGAGGACCCAATTTACAAGCGTCCATATAAATATCCTCAAATATACGATGAGGAAGTAAATAAACAAATAAGCGATATGATAAAACAAAATATCATACGTAAATCCAAATCCCCTTACTGCTCACCAGTAATAATCGTTCCAAAGAAAAACGATGCATCTGGAAAGCAAAAGTCCCGGTTAGTCATAGATTACCGCAATCTCAATGAACTAACTATTAATGATAAATACCCTATCCCGATCATGGATGAAATATTAGACAAACTTGGAAAATGTCAATATTTCCCAACCATTGATCTAGCCAAAGGCTTCCACCAAATTCAAATGGATCCTGGTTCAATACCCAAGACCGCATTTTCGACTAAACATGGCCATTACGAGTACACTCGCATGCCATTTGGTCTTAAGAATGCACCTGCAACGTTCCAACGTTGTATGAACAATCTCTTAGAAGATTTAATTTTTAAGGATTGTCTGGTCTACTTAGACGATATTATAATTTTTTCCACTTCATTTTGTCGTTACAAAAAGTATTTGAGAAGCTTAGAGAAGCTAACTTAAAACTACAGTTGGATAAATGCGAGTTCTTGAGAAAAGAAACTGAATTTCTCGGTCACATCATCACAACTGAGGGTATAAAACCAAATCCCAACAAAATACAAGCAATTGTCAAATTCCCAATTCCAAAAACCCCAAAAGAAATTAAATCATTTCTAGGAATTTGTGGTTTCTATAGGAAATTTATACCAAATTTCGCCAATATAGTAAAACCATTAACACTTAAATTAAAAAAAGGAGCAAAAATCAATATAAAAGACAAAGACTATGAATCAGCGTTTAAAAAGCTAAAAGTACTCATAACGTCCGACCCAATTTTAATATACCCTAATTTCGAAAAACCATTTTCTCTAACCACAGACGCGAGTAATATGGCAATAGGGGCCGTCCTTTCGCAAGAGCATAAGCCTATATGTTATGCAAGCAGAACTCTCAACGAGCATGAGATAAATTATTCAACGATTGAAAAAGAACTATTAGCAATCGTTTGGGCTACTAAATACTTTAGGTCCTATCTTTTTGGTCGACAATTTCAAATCCTTAGTGATCACAGACCACTCGTCTGGTTAAATAACTTGAAAGAACCTAACATGAAATTACAACGATGGAAAATCAAGTTAAATGAGTTTGATTTCCAAATTAAATATGTCCCAGGAAAAGAAAATTATGTGGTAGATGCTCTGTCAAGAATTCAATTAAACGAAAACTTTTTAGGTGAAGATACCATTAGCACAAGAGCAACTATACATAGTGCTCAGGAAGACAACAGTAACCATTTGCAAATCACAGAAAGATCTCTTAATTATTATAATAGACAAATAGAATTTGAAAAAGGAACCGAGAACGAAACAAAAGTTACAAATTACTTTCACAAAACCAACATAAAAATTACATACAAAGACATGACTAACGCACATGCCAAAGAATTAATAAAATATTTATGCACAAAGAAAAGTGTGCTATACTTCCACAATGAAGCAGACTTTCCAATTTTTCAAGAAGCCTACTTAGAAATAATAAGTCCGAATAATTTAACAAAGGCAATGAAAACTAGTAAAAAATTAATAGATCTTCAAACATTTGCAGAATTCAAGGAACTAATATTAAAAAAACACAAAGAATTATTACATCCAGGAATTGAAAAAACTATCAATTGGTTCAAAGAAACCCACTATTTTCCAGATTATCAAAATTTAATTCAAAATCTAATAAACGAATGCGAGATTTGTAACATCGCAAAAACAGAACACAGGGATACAAAATTAACTTTCGAAATAACTCCGGAAATCGCTAATATCCGAGAAAAATATGTAATGGATTTTTACATAATAGGAGATAAACAATTTTTATCTTGCATTGATATCTATTCAAAATTTGCATCATTAATAGAAATAAAAAGTAGAGACTGGTTAGAAACCAAACGAGCTATAATACAAGTATTCAACCAAATGGGTAAACCTATCGAAATAAAAGCAGACAAAGACTCAGCTTTTATGTGCACAGCTTTACAATTATGGCTAAAATCAGAAGCAGTAAATATTAATATAACCACCAGTAAAAATGGCATATCCGACGTAGAACGTTTTCATAAGACAGTTAACGAAAAATTAAGAATCATTAACAGCGACTCACACGTCGAAAATAAACTTACAAAATTTGAAACTATACTTTACACATACAATCATAAGACGAAACACAAAACGACTAACAGAACACCAGCGGACATATTCATATACGCAGGTACACCAGATTATGACACTCAATCTAATAAAGAAAAACTAATAAATAGCCACAACAAAAAACGAACAAATTATGAAATTGACACTAGATACAAGCACTCACCATTAGTTAAATCAAAGACAACAACCCCGTTCAAGAAAACAGGAGAACTAAGACAAATCGACGATAAACATTTTGAGAAAACAAACAGAGGCAGGAAGATAGTACACTACAAAACCAAATTCAAAAAGAAAAAGAAGACTTATCAAAGTAAATATAACAATTACAGGTCAACAACAGACAGCGACCAGAACATACAAGCACCAGCTTAAACTAATTATTATAATATTACTATCAATAACTATAAACCATATAAATGCACAAAGCATTGAAATTAACCCTATTAAAGCCCATAACGGTTATCTCATATTTAAAACAGGAACCATAGACATTCCGACAAATTACGAATACCATTGTTTAACGGTTAACATAACAAAAACCGAAGAAACTTTTAACAATTTAATCGAACAATCTAAAGAATTTAATAACCTAATACAAATCGAATACCTAGTAGAAAAGTTAAACAGAGAAATAAACGGCTTAAAATAGCCAAACGCAGCAAAAGAGGTTTCATAAACATAGTAGGAACAGCATACAAATACTTATTTGGAACATTAGACCAAGAAGACAAAACAGAAATTGAACAAAAAATAATCAGCTTAGCAGAAAACACCGTTCAGGTTAATGAATTAAATCACATAATAGAAGTTAGAAACAATGGAATAGAAATCATGAACGAACTAAATCAAGAGACAGAAAAAGGAAAGAAATTAAATATTCTTATATTTAACTTACAACACTTTACAGAATATATAGAAGATATAGAGATGGGAATGCAGCTCACAAGATTAGGTATTTTTAACCCGAAATTATTAAAACATGACTATTTGTTGCATGTCAACTCTGAGAAATTGTTAAATGTAAAAACTTCTACTTGGTTTAAATCAGATACAAACGAAATACTGATAATATCCCATATTCCTCGAGAAATAATAAAAAATCCGGTATTTGAAATAATTCCATACCCAGATGAAAATAATAACATTTTGACAGAAATAGCTCATGAAAAATATTTTACACAAGACAAAAAAGTTTATAGCAAAGAAACAAAAAAATTAATTAATAATGAATGTATGACAGGAATTTTAAACCAAATTACATCAGAATGTAGTTTATACTAAAACTTTTAAAAATTTTCAAATTAACTATGTAGAACCAAATATAATTTTAACTTGGAATTTACCAAAAACTATATTAAACCACAATTGTATAAATAACGAAATATCAATAGAAGGAAACAATTTAATAAAAATCTTTAATTGTTCATTGCAAATTAATGAAATTTCAATTTCAAACAACATGTTAGATTATACTCAAAACATTTATGTAAGCAATGATGTTATAAAATTAGAACCACTTTCGTTTGTACAAACGAAACAAATTATAATTGAACACACAAAATTTAATAATGTATTCCAGATAATTACAATAACCATATTTGTAATCATATTAATAAGTTTAACACTATATTTAACATATAAGTTCAAAAGCATACCTAAGAAATTAATAATAAAATATAAAAAACCAAAAGTAGAACAAACACCTGAAATAGTAGAAGATACACCAATTAAAAAAGAAGAAAATATTACACTATACCTAAACTTAAACACCTGAGGACAGGCACTTTTCTAATGGTTGGGGGAGTGACATATCCATAGTCGCACCCACCCTTTAACATAACTTAGCACACAAACATACGTATAAGCATAAGTATAAACATGTCTAATATTGTAAACAAAAAGCCTGGTGATAACATCGACATTGGTCAAGATCAAACTGTCCCCTTTGGTAGACAAACAATTCACCCTAAATATCACGCCACTGTCAATGTTCCCATTAGAGTACTATCCCACGCATAATTGCTGACGCAGCTCAAACTTCACTCAATTTTGACTCAAGCTCTCTCAAAGCGAAGTTTGCTAAGCGACCGCAACAGATAGATAAATTAGTTCATATTCGGGAGTCAAATCTGAATGTACTCGTTATAAGTAGTAGCCAATAGTGAAAATAAAGAATTGAAATATATTTTTTATACCCTGAACCCATTAAAAATGGGTAAAAAGGGTATTATGTTTTTGTGCAAAATCCAAATGTATGTAACAGGCAGAAGGGAGCATCTCCGACCCCATAAAGTATATATATTCTTGATCAGCATTAATAGCCGAGTCGATCTAGCCATGTCCGTCTGTCTGTCCGTCCGTCCGTCCGTCCGTCCGTCCGTCCGTCCGTATGTATGATCGCAAGGATCTCAGAACCTATAAGAGCTAGAGACTTGAAATTTGAGTCTAGTCGGGAGCTCCCGACTAGGGGATACCCTGAACCCTCATATTCCAACACCAAATGCAGCGTGCGCTTATAGATAGAGAGTAGCGGGGAGGTGGCGATAGGTATAAAATGAAAGATAATCGATATATATATACTTTTCTAGAAGCAACATGTCAAGTTTGGTAACTCTAGCTCTTATTATTTACCAAAATTGCTTAAAAAACAGGATATCGATATACATTTTTATCGATTACTTGGAAACGGGGCAAGTTATCGATTATCGGAAACAAACTCGATCTGCGTAGGAACTAGGAGCATCTACATCTAAAATTTCAAGTCTCTAGCTCTTATAGGTTCTGAGATCCTTGCGTTCATACATACGGACGGACGGACGGACGGACGGACGGACGGACGGACGGACAGACAGACGGACATGGCTAGATCGACTCGGCTATTAATGCTGATCAAGAATATATATACTTTATGGGGTCGGAGATGCTTCCTTCTGCCTGTTACATACATTTGGATTTTGCACAAAAACATAATACCCCTTTTACCCATTTTTAATGGGTTCAGGGTATAAAAATTAAGTTAATTGCCTTTTAGGGATAGTTGCCTTTAATGTCTTGAGGCAGCTAAGCACATTATACTGTAATAAAGATACATTCAAAAAAAAAAAAAAGGTTTCTTTTGACATGGTTCGAGCTCGCAATTAACCGCATTACTTGCCACCTTCTCTTCTCAACAGCCACACCAGCCAAAACAAAAAAAAAACAAGTAAGAGGTTCTAGTCGGGAGCTCCCGACTAGGGGATACCCTGAACCCTCTTATTCCAACACCAAATGCAGCGCGCGCTTATAGATAGAGAGTAGCGGGGAGTTGGCGATAGGTATAAAATGAAAGATAATCGATATATATATACTATTCTAGAAGCTACATGTCAAGTTTGGTAACTCTAGCTCTTATTATTTACCAAAATTGCTTAAAAAACAGGATTTCGATATACATTTTTATCGATTACTTGGAAACGGGGCAAGTTATCGATTATCGGAAACAAACTCGATCTGCGTAGGAACTAGGAGCACCTACATCTAAAATTTCTCTAGCTCTTATAGGTTCTGAGATCCTTGCGTTCATACATACGGACGGACGGACGGACGGACGGACGGACGGACAGACAGACGGACGGACAGACAGACGGACATGGCTAGATCGACTCGGCTTTTAATGCTGATCAAGAATATATATACTTTATGGGGTCGGAGATGCTTCCTTCTGCCTGTTACATACATTTGGATTTTGCACAAAAACATAATACCCCTTTTACCCATTTTTAATGGGTTCAGGGTATAATAATAGTTCCCACCACCTCTACTTAACAGCCAAACCCCTAATTGAGTCTTGTTGAAAAAAAAAACGAATTAAAATAGCAGCACAGAAAACAATACATTCGCAATTGGAATGCTGTTGATGTATGTAATTCGAAGCAGACGCGAATGAATGTGTATGTGTACAGAAATTCTTGGAACTGCGCTAACTGCAAACACGTGTTTCTTAAGCGATCTTGATGAAATTTTCTACAGTATATCTTATTGTACCATAGAATATTTGTTTATTCTCAAAAAGTCAATTGCATTTAAATTGTGGCTTAAATTGGTTGGCAATACAAGTTGGGTTATTAACTTGATTTATAGCTCTGGGGTGGGAGCGGGGAGGTGGCGATAGGTTTAAAATGAAAGGTACTTGACATATATATAATATTCTAGAAGCAACATATCATGTTTGGTGACTCCAGCTCTAATTATTTACCCAATTTGCTCAAAAAACAGTATGTCGATATCGATTTTAACCGATTGCTTGGAAAACGAGTAAGTTATCGATTGCCGGAAATAAACTCGATCTGCGCAGGCACTAGGAGCACCTACATCTAATTAATAACTAATTTCAAGTCTCTAGCTCTTATAGGTTCTGAGATCCTTGCGTTCATACAGACGGACGGACGGACGGTCAGACGGACGGACAGACAGACGGACGATGTGAAACTTATTTTATCAAACACTAATCCCTTACATCATTCTCGTCTACAAGACGATTTGAACGTTATGGGACTTTGGTGTTCGGCTTATTAATTGCATCTAAATTGTTCAAGTGTATTATGACCATTAAGCGCACTACTCCTTATCTTGACAGTTATACAATCGACAATACTCCATTGCAAATTATACCAACAGTTTGAAGAGCATAGTGAAACCTATAAAAGCCGACATTGGTCGCTACATCTTGAAAAACAAAAAAGTTTTTTAAACAAGAACCTAATTTTCAACCAATCGTTCCTTTGGCAACTATGTAGTATAAATATTCGATCCGGATTGTTACTTATACTAAGCTCGGCTGTTGATGCTGATATTTAATATATAAATTAGCGAATCCGATGAGTTATAGATTTCAATTGTCAAAGGGTGGCTATGCCTGTCAACTTTGTTGTAGCCGAGTGGGAACAGTTCTTGGTTGTTAGAAACTTTATGTGCTACCCTCGCACTTAGCTCACACACTGTTGCATATTCCCTTTTGATGTCTGATTAGGCACGTAGGCAGATCATACGATAGTGCAGGCAATCGCTGAAAGCTTTTACCACCGTTACAGCTAGGCCTTTAAAATGAACGGATGACCGCGTGCGACAATCAGTTCAGGTTGGCAGCGAATAGACGTGCTTCGTCAAGAAGATTAAAAGATCTAAAGTTACGTGCTGTTGCGCACGTAATATTGCGCATCTGCCATCCGGCGGTGAGCCTTGCTTTGCAGGGATTGAAGTCTCTTTCTGTTTGAAGGAGCAGCCAAGTCCCAGATCTGTATGGCGTATCGCCAGATGGGTTCCACAATTTGTAAGTAAACAAGTCGTTTACTTGCTAGAGAAAGTTTGCTGTGAGAGTTGAGCAGCCAATTAAGCTTGGCCAGTTTATTTCGGCAGCGTTGCACAAAACCTCTAATGTGGCTGGCGAAAGTTAAACGCTTATCAAGGGTGACGCCCAAGTATTTTGTTTCGCTCCCTTGGTTTAGCGTCAGTCCGTTTAGCCTCAGCGCTGGCGGTACTCCTCTTCTAATTGGGAAGCACACAGTGGTGCTTTTTGCAGGGCTTACTTTGACGTTCCAGCGTCGAGCCCAGGAGCTAAGGAGGTCCGGGTAGTTCTGCGCAGCATCTGCAGCAACCACTGGGGATCTGGCGCTGACCATTTCGCAGACGTCGTTGGCATATGAGGCCATTAGGAGTGTGCACGAAGGCAGTCTAAGGGCATGGGCGTTTGGAATCGGCATGTCTGCGGAGAAGAGGGAAAATAATAGTGGCCCTAGTACACTACTTTGAGGCAGAAGACTAATCGGCCTATATGACTCGGGGTCGTCCTCCGGCTTGCCAGGCTTGTGAATCATGGTCACGATTGAAATTTTCCACGCTTCCGGAAAGTATTTCACCCCCATTATGGCGTTGAAGATTAAGACCAGTAAGAGGACAGTTATCGCAGTGAGCCCTTTTAATGTGCGATTGCACACTCAGTCGTATCCCAGGGCTTTTATTTGGCTTTAGGAGTTGGAGCACATTTTCAATCTCCTCTGTGGTAAATGAAGTTGGGGGGAGTCAGGCCCTGTCACTGAGGACACAGCAGCTCTGGTCTCTGCAATCTCACCTTCAGTGGCGATGCTGAAAAGTGTGAAACGCTCTTCGAGGTGAGCAGCAAAGGTTGCAGCCTGCTCTGCGTCCGAGCGGCACCAGGAGCCGTTGCTTCTTTTGAGGGAGCCTCCTCAGAGGTTGGCGTTTTGTACCGCTTGTCGCCTCCCACACAAATAATTAATTAATTCTTTCGGTAAAATATATACATATTATATACATATATATATATATATATATATATATATATTTATATATATATTTTTTTTCTTTTTTGGTAGATGCTTAATATTAGTAGATATCATTATTCAATTGTTTAAAGTAGTCCGATATTAAATAGTTCAGACATATGCCCGCTTGATAGCTGCACACATCATGCTGATTTGAATGGGATGAAAGCACTGGAGCATTCATATAGTCATTATAGTCCTCGACGCTTGTTTCTAGTATATATTGTAAGATGTCTTTTTCCTGACATCCGTACGTAATTATACGTTTGCCTTTAGTTTTTTCGCGAAGCCATCTTTTAGTTGAGCTGTAATCGTCCTCACTGATCTCCCACGAGAGCACTGCGTCTGCCCGTGCAACTTAAATATATATATTCAAAAAAAAAAAAAAAAGGTTTCTTTTGACAGGGTTCGAACTCGCAATTAACCGCATTACTTGCCACCTTCTCTTCTCAACAGACACACCAGCCAAAACAAAACAAAAAAATAATAGTTTCTTCGGTAGGGCTCGAACTCGCGACATACCACACTACTTCCCACCACCTCTACTTAACAGCCAAACCCCAAATTGAGTCTTGTTGAAAAAAAAAACGAATTAAAATAGCAGCACAGAAAACAATACATTCGCAATTGGAATGCTGTTGATGTATGTAATTCGAAGCAGACGCGAATGAATGTGTGTGTGTACAGAAATTCTTGGAACTGCGCTAACTGCAAACACGTGTTTCTTAACCGATCTTGATAAAATTTTCTACAGTATATCTTATTGTACCATAGAATATTTGTTTATTCTCAAAAAGTCAATTGCATTTAAATTGTGGCTTAAATTGGTTGGCAATACAAGTTGGGTTATTAACTTGATTTATAGCTCTGGGGTGGGAGCGGGGAGGTGGCGATAGGTTTAAAATGAAAGGTACTTGACATATTTATAATATTCTAGAAGCAACATATCATGTTTGGTGACTCCAGCTCTAATTATTTACCCAATTTGCTCAAAAAACAGTATGTCGATATCGATTTTAATCGATTGCTTGGAAAACGAGTAAGTTATCGATTGCCGGAAATAAACTCGATCTGCGCAGGCACTAGGAGCACCTACATCTAATTAATAACTAATTTCAAGTCTCTAGCTCTTATAGGTTCTGAGATCCTTGCGTTCATACAGACGGACGGACGGACGGACAGACAGACGGACGATGTGAAACTTATTTTATCAAACACTAATCCCTTACATCATTCTCGTCTACAAGACGATTTGAACGTTATGGGACTTTGGTGTTCGGCTTATTAATTGCATCTAAATTGTTCAAGTGTATTATGACCATTAAGCGCACTACTCCTTATCTTGACAGTTATACAATCGACAATACTCCATTGCAAATTATACTAACAGTTTGAAGAGCATAGTGAAACCTATAAAAGCCGACATTGGTCGCTACATCTTGAAAAACAAAAAAGTTTTTTAAACAAGAACCTAATTTTCAACCAATCGTTCCTTTGGCAACTATGTAGTATAAATATTCGATCCGGCCGGTTCCGACATATATACTGCCTGCAACAAAAAGTCTGACCAATACTTATACTAAGCTCGGCTGTTGATGCTGATATTTAATATATAAATTAGCGAATTCGATGAGTTATAGATTTCAATTGTCAAAGTGTGGCTATACCTGTCAACTTTGTTGTAGCCGAGTGGGAACAGTTCTTGGTTGTTAGAAACTTTATGTGCTACCCTCGCACTTAGCTCACACACTTTTGCATATTCCCTTTTGATGTCTGATTAGGCACGTAGGCAGATCATACGATAGTGCAGTTAAGCTGAGGAGCGATCGCTGAAAGCTTTTACCACCGTTACAGCTAGGCCTTTAAAAGGAACGGATGACCGCGTGCGACAGTCAGTTCAGATTGGCAGCGAATAGACGTGCTTTCGTCAAGAAGATTAAAAGATCTAAAGTTAAAATAATAAATAAAAATAATAGAAAAGCTGTATTGATTGTATTAAGCACCGGTCCCCTTTTTCACCAATCTCTTGGTGCATATATTGGCTCGGAGGCAAGGGTATTAAATCTTCTCCAAGGATATATTGGCTCGGAGACAAGGGTAGTAAATCTATTCAAAGGAGATATCGGTGATGATCATAAAATGTGTCTGGCAATAAGTGACTTATTTAATTGGATATCGATGTCACAAGTTTTTTTCAGACCCACAAAGAAATTATGACTTAAAATCTGTGTTGACGAGTGTATTTGACTATTTATTCTCCTTTGTGCTACCTTCGTCGCTCTTATTGAAGGAATGAGAATTAGAATTTACAAAAAGTAAAACGCATGCACAAGCCAAAAGATAAAAGCAATTACAATTAGTAAAACAGTGCCCCCTGAACAAAATTCGAATCACACATACATACATACATCACATTGAACTTGAAATTTTGTCTCTGGATCAGCTGATGTCTACCTTATCTATTCCCATGATCGAAGTAATTTAAGAGTAAACAAACATGAAGAAAAATGTAAGGGCAAGGACGCAACGATGGAAGTATGAGTGAGTAATATGAGTAGTGAGGACTATATTGGTTAATCTATTGTATATATATATATTAGATTGACATTGATTGATACGAACTATGCATTCTCAGTTTAGTTAGTTGGAAAACAAAAGTTTTTTTGTTGAACAGAAATCAGTATATTATTATATTTAAATCATGGATTCGGATTTGAATATTTCGGTAAATCTTAGGGAATTATAATTCTCTTGTAATATAATCATGTATCTTAAGAGCAACCGCTTTCTTTAATTAAATGATTTTGTTATATTTTAATATGAATCAATGAATATTTATCTTGTCTGTCGAGTACCATGATGAATTCTGTTGAAAGGTTAGATTCTTGCATAGGGGCAATCTACGATTTTCTGGTTGCTATGGTAGGGATGGTAGAGACGAGGGACAACTAACATTAAGTTCCCTCCTGTAGGCATATTGGGTCCTGAGTTTTGTGGTGTTTGTCGGAACACTTATTGACAGGATCGGGAAATAAAGATAATTTTTATGATGGTATTTGATCTGGTTTTTTTTTGCGTACTTGATATTCTTCATGTCAGTGTATTGGTGTTGATAGGCAGATTGGGCGAGGAAAAACCCCGACCACGACGAGCTTAATTGAGCAAAACAAGAAATTCGCGCCCCGAACCCAACGCCCACGCCCAAACGTAAGCCACTATGGGCGAAACGCCATAGAAGTTTACAAATGGACGTGGACACTCCATGTGGAAGGCAGCGTCCATTGCCGCCCCGTATACATGTGAACACTTCATAAGAAATGGCGCCCAACTAAGGGGCAGAGTATGATTTGCAACAATCCTAGGTAATATTTGATTTTCGAGGATAAATCTCAGATTACAGCTAGTTTTACTACACAAAAATTGTCAAAGATCGTTTCGTTTAGTTGAGATTATATTTCCCCGGAATGCTCTGGTTATCCAAACAAATTACCATAAGATTTGTTTTTAAGTTATTAAAAAGGACTTAGATAATCCATTAAAAATGGGTAAAAGAGGTATTATGTTTTTGTGCAAAATGCAAATGTATGTAACAGGCAGAAGGAAGCATCTCCGACCCCATAAAGTATATATTTTCTGATCAGCATCAATAGCCCAGTCGATTAGCCATGTCTGTCTGTCTGTCCGTCCGTCTGTCCGTCCGTCCGTCTGTCCGTCTGTCCGTCCGTCCGTCCGTCTGTCCGTATGTATGAACGCAAGGATCTCAGAACCTATAAGAGCTAGAGACTTGAAATTTTAGATGTAGGTGCTCCTAGTTACCTACGCAGATCGAGTTTGTTTCCGATAATCGATAATTGCCCCGTTTCCAAGTAATCGATAAAAATGTATATCGAAATCCCGTTTTTTAAGCAATATTGGTAAATAATAAGAGTAGAGTCACCAAATTGAATGTAGCTTCTAGAAAAGTATATATATATCAAGTATCTTTCATTTTATACCTATCGCCACCTCCCCGCTAGTCTCTAACTATTAGCGCGAGCTGCATTTGGTGTTGGAATAAGAGGTTTCAGGGTATCCCAGTCGGAACCTCCCGACTTGAACCTCTTACTTGTTTTATGTACAACATGTAGGACGTGGAATTTATTATGGATCTTATTTATTCACCCCAACATGAATTATGGTGTAATCATCTTATTTTAGTAATAGGAACAGATTATAGGGTATGTAACCATGAGGAAAATATCTTTGAGAGAGAGTATAAAATTATTACAGCTGTACTACTAGGAATTGATTAGTAATGAGTTTGAGGTGGATTTGCTGTTGATAATGCAACTTTAATTTTTTACATTTCATTTTATTTTACCTTTTATGTTCTAGCAATAACTATAATTCATTTACTATTTCTTCATCAAACTGGTTCTAATAACCCTATTGGATTAAACTCAAATAGAGATAAAATTGCATTTCACCCCTATTTTATTTATTTTATTAATAATTGAGCGGAACAATGAAATTGATACATCTATTGCAGCTTGTCGTGGAAGAATTACTAATCCATTTGTTTGTCAAGTTAATTCGCCAGGTTTTTGTCAAGAAAAACTAGTTTTAGGTTTGTTAAATATGTGTGAGGCTTACAATATTTTTTTATCTATCAGGTGGTCAGCCTGAGAGGAGGAGGCCGATGCCAAGGGATGGGTGGGCGGAGTTGGGGGTGGTGGATCCGGGCAAGAGTTCTTCTCCTTAATCTCTGATGGGACGGGCACCTTTAAGAAACCTAGCGAGCCTATTGGCGTGTGTGGCTAGCCAGTTGCTGTATAGGGCGCAGTGGGTCCTGATTTGGTTTTCAACCCAGAGGATCTGCAAATCTTTGTGGAGGACGCTGTTGAGCCTTGCTTTGCAGAGATTGAAGTCTCTTTCTGTTTGAAGGAGCAACTAAGCCCAAGATCTGTATGGCGTATCGCCAGATGGGTGCCACAATTTGTAAGTAAACAAGTCGTTTATTGCTAGAGAAAGTTTGTGTGAGAGTTGAGCAGCCAATTAAGCTGACCAGTTTATTTCGGCAGCGTTGCACTAAACCTCTAATGTGGCTGGCGAAAGTTAAACGCTTATCAAGGGTGACGCCCAAGTATTTTGTTTCGCTCCCTTGGCTTAGCGTCAGTCCGTTTAGCCTCAGCGCTGGCGGTACTCCTCTTCTAATTGGGAAGCACACAGTGGTGCTTTTTGCAGGGCTTACTTTGACGTTCCAGCGTCGAGCCCAGGAGCTAAGGAGGTCCGGGTAGTTCTGGGCAGCATCTGCAGCAACCACTGGGGATCTGGCGCTGACCATTTCGCAGACGTCGTTGACATATGAGGCCATTAGGAGTGTGCACGAAGGCAGTCTAAGGGCATGGGCGTTTGGAGTCGGCATGTCTGCGGAGAAGAGGGAAAATAATAGTGGCCCTAGTACACTACTTTGAGGCAGGAGACTAATCGGCCTATATGACTCGGGGTCGTCCTCCGGCTTGCCAGGCTTGTGAATCATGGTCACGATTGAAATTTTCCACGCTTCCGGAAAGTATTTCACCCCCATTATGGCGTTGAAGATTAAGACCAGTAAGAGGACAGTTATCGCAGTGAGCCCTTTTAATGTGCGATTGCACACTCAGTCGTATCCCAGGGCTTTTATTTGGCTTTAGGAGTTGGAGCACATTTTCAATCTCCTCTGTGGTAAATGAAGTTGGGGGGAGTCAGGCCCTGTCACTGAGGACACAGCAGCTCTGGTCTCTGCAATCTCACCTTCAGTGGCGATGCTGAAAGGTGTGAAACGCTCTTCGAGGTGAGCAGCAAAGGTTGCAGCCTGCTCTGCGTCCGAGCGGCACCAGGAGCCGTTGCTTCTTTTGAGGGAGCCTGCCTCAGAGGTTGGCGTTTTGTACAGCTTGTCGCCTCCCACACAAATAATTAATTAATTCTTTCGGTAAAACACTTTTATTATTTATATTGTATTATACATATTATATACATACATATATATATAGTGACATATCCATAGTCGCACCCACCCTTTAACATAACTTAGCACACAAACATACGTATAAGCATAAGTATAAACATGTCTAATATTGTAAACAAAAAGCCTGGTGATAACATCGACATTGGTCAAGATCAAACTGCCCCCTTTGGTAGACAAACAATTCACCCTAAATATCACGCCACTGTCAATGTTCCCATTAGAGTACTATCCCACGCATAATTGCTGACGCAGCTCAAACTTCACTCAATTTTGACTCAAGCTCTCTCAAAGCGAAGTTTGCTAAGCGACCGCAACAGATAGATAAATTAGTTCATATTCGGGAGTCAAATCTGAATGTACTCGTTATAAGTAGTAGCCAAAAGTGAAAATAAAGAATTGAAATATATTTTTTTAAAGTAACTATTCGTGTAAAACTTAATTGGCGCAGTCGGTAGGATACGTCGGGAAAAAGTAAAGATCGCTAAAGGATAATTAATTCCTAGATCTAAAGCACAATCGCGACCGAATTTGTTGTCGGTGTGTAGTTAACGATTTCTCGAATACGTATCCGCATAAGAACCTTCGGTTCACTCGTAGTTTATTAACATTGACCCTTCGGGCGGTAAAGCTACAACAGTTAATAACGACTGGCTTTGCATATCTTTCGATCCCTGCAATACGTTATTACTGGGTCTTTTCAATAAGACACACACACAAAAAAAAAACAATTAATCAATAATAATTAAGCACAAACTATAAACTAAATGTACAATCTGCAAAAACCAAGTGCAAAGAAATAAAAGTGCAAAATCAAAGAACCAAAAAATTTCGATTACCATTAACTACAAAAAAAAAAAAAAAAAAAAAATTTTATAATCAACCACCAAAACGTGAATTACAACAAAACCATGACTATGGAATTATCAGAACAACACCTCAACCAGGCCCTCTCACAACTGAGACAGGTGCCTAGTTTTGACGGATCAACAGAAAATCTCAACGCTTTTATCAAAAGGATCGATTACATCCTACATCTATATCCAACCCGAGATGTCAGACAACATAGCATCTTATACGGAGCCATCGAATTACAAGTTGCTGGAGATGCTCAGAGAGTTTCACAAAGGACAGCGGCCAACACTTGGCAGGAGTTGAGGAATGCACTGATCGAAGAATATAAAGTGCAAACACCATTTGAAGAGCTTCTTCGACGTCTATACAACACGAATTTCCAGGGAAACGTCCGTAAGTTCATCGAGGATCTCGAAAATAAATCTTATATCATATTAAATAAGTAAGCTTTAGAAAATATACCTGGCAACACAACACTTTATACAAATGCCATGAATAACACAATTAAAGATGTAATTACAAAAAAATTACCAGATAGGCTTTTCATGATGTTAGCTAGATACGACATTACGTCGACACAAAAACTTAAACAAGTAGACAAAGAGAAGGATTATACGAAAATAGCGTAAATGATAGACCTAAAACTAATAACGTTCAGGGAAATCAAAATAACAATCGTAGAAACATGGGAAATTATCAGCAGAACGCTAACCCAGCCACCAGTTCAAGTGGCTATTCCAACACGAATCAGAGTTATCATGTACAAAACAAACAACACACTAATTCCGAAGACAATCAAAAGGCTCACCACGAGCTCCAACAGAAATTAAGTCAAGGACGAACCCAAAACCCCTTAAACCATCAAAATCAGTCCCATTCACGCTTGAATGCGCCAAACCCTCCGACTAAACGTCAAAGAGACAGTAACAGTGGGCAGATGAAAATGGACACATCTGAAAATTTTCATCAGCAAGCCTCGGAACAAACAGAAGAAATCCATTCATAAAATTAATTATGAATGACGAAGTTTTAAAATGTGTCATAGACACAGGTTCAACCATAAACCTTATGAAAACAAACCGCTTAAATTTTCCAATATACAACGAAACACTAAAGGTTCACACCATAAATGGTGTTATTGAATTAAAACAAAGCATAGAATTAGGAGCAAGCAAAATTTGTCCGAGTAACCAAAAATTCTATATTCACGACTTCTCAGAGCATTATGATGTTCTGATTGGGAGAGAATACCTTGAAGCATGTCAAGCAAAAATAGACTATGCACAAGGATCCGTAACCTTAGGAGAATTTAACTTTTGTTTTAGATATAATGACGAAGAGGTCGAAGAGGACATGACCGCACAAGAGTGCCTTGATCCACCCTCAACAGAGGATAGACCATTTAACTTCGCTATTAATAACGAATTAACAGAAAATAATGAGTATAGGCTAGAGCACCTAAACTCAGAAGAAAAGGAAAAAATTAAAATGTTTTACATGAATTTGTGATATCCAGTACCATGAAGGTGACATTTGACTTTCACTGTACAATTAAACACAAAATTCTAACAAAGCATGAGGACCCAATTTACAAGCGTCCATATAAATATCCTCAAATATACGATGAGGAAGTAAATAAACAAATAAGCGATATGATAAAACAAAATATCATACGTAAATCCAAATCCCCTTACTGCTCACCAGTAATAATCGTTCCAAAGAAAAACGATGCATCTGGAAAGCAAAATTCCGGTTAGTCATAGATTACCGCAATCTCAATGACTAATTTATGATAATACCCTATCCCGATCATGGATGAAATATTAGACAAACTTGGATGTCAATATTTTACAACCATTGATCTAGCCAAGACTTCCACCAAATTCAATGGATCCTGGTTCAATACCCAAGACCGCATTTTCGACTAAACATGGCCATTACGAGTACACTCGCATGCCATTTGGTCTTAGAATGCACCTGCAACGTTCCAACGTTGTATGAACATCTCTTAGAAGATTTAATTTTTAAGATTGTCTGTCTACTTAGACGATTTATAATTTTTTCCACTTCATTTTGTCGCTACAAAAAGTTTTGAGAAGCTTGAGAAGCTAACTTAAAACTACAGTTGGATAAATGCGAGTTCTTGAGAAAAGAAACTGAATTTCTCGGTCACATCATCACAACTGAGGGTATAAAACCAAATCCCAACAAAATACAAGCAATTGTCAAATTCCCAATTCCAAAAACCCCAAAAGAAATTAAATCATTTCTAGGATTTTGTGGTTTCTATAGGAAATTTATACCAAATTTCGCCAATATAGTAAAACCATTAACACTTAAATTAAAAAAAGGAGCAAAAATCAATATAAAAGACAAAGACTATGAATCAGCGTTTGAAAAGCTAAAAGTACTCATAACATCCGACCCAATTTTAATATACCCTAATTTCGAAAAACCATTTTCTCTAACCACAGACGCGAGTAATATGGCAATAGGGGCCGTCCTTTCGCAAGAGCATAAGCCTATATGTTATGCAAGCAGAACTCTCAACGAGCATGAGATAAATTATTCAACGATTGAAAAAGAACTATTAGCAATCGTTTGGGCCACTAAATACTTTAGGTCCTATCTTTTTGGTCGACAATTTCAAATCCTTAGTGATCACAGACCACTCGTCTGGTTAAATAACTTGAAAGAACCTAACATGAAATTACAACGATGGAAAATCAAGTTAAATGAGTTTGATTTCCAAATTAAATATGTCCCAGGAAAAGAAAATTATGTGGCAGATGCTCTGTCCAGAATTCAATTAAACGAAAACTTTTTAGGCGAAGATACCATTAGCACAAGAGCAACTATACATAGTGCTCAGGAAGACAACAGTAACCATTTGCAAATCACAGAAAGACCTCTTAATTATTATAATAGACAAATAGAATTTGAAAAAGGAACCGAGAACGAAACAAAAGTTACAAATTACTTTCACAAAACCAACATAAAAATTACATACAAAGACATGACTAACGCACATGCCAAAGAATTAATAAAAGAATATTTATGCACAAAGAAAAGTGTGCTATACTTCCACAATGAAGCAGACTTTCCAATTTTTCAAGAAGCCTACTTAGAAATAATAAGTCCGAATAATTTAACAAAGGCAATGAAAACTAGTAAAAAATTAATAGATCTTCAAACATTTGCAGAATTCAAGGAACTAATATTAAAAAAACACAAAGAATTATTACATCCAGGAATTGAAAAAACTATCAATTGGTTCAAAGAAACCCACTATTTTCCAGATTATCAAAATTTAATTCAAAATCTAATAAACGAATGCGAGATTTGTAACATCGCAAAAACAGAACACAGGGATACAAAATTAACTTTCGAAATAACTCCGGAAATCGCTAATATCCGAGAAAAATATGTAATGGATTTTTACATAATAGGAGATAAACAATTTTTATCTTGCATTGATATCTATTCAAAATTTGCATCATTAATAGAAATAAAAAGTAGAGACTGGTTAGAAACCAAACGAGCTATAATACAAGTATTCAACCAAATGGGTAAACCTATCGAAATAAAAGCAGACAAAGACTCAGCTTTTATGTGCACAGCTTTACAATTATGGCTAAAATCAGAAGCAGTAAATATTAATATAACCACCAGTAAAAATGGCATATCCGACGTAGAACGTTTTCATAAGACAGTTAACGAAAAATTAAGAATCATTAACAGCGACTCAGACGTCGAAAATAAACTTACAAAATTTGAAACTATACTTTACACATACAATCATAAGACGAAACACAAAACGACTAACAGAACACCAGCGGACATATTCATATACGCAGGTACACCAGAGTATGACACTCAATCTAATAAAGAAAAACTAATAAATAACCACAACAAAAAACGAACAAATTATGAAATTGACACTAGATACAAGCACTCACCATTAGTTAAATCAAAGACAACAACCCCGTTCAAGAAAACAGGAGAACTAAGACAAATCGACGATAAACATTTTGAGGAAACAAACAGAGGCAGGAAGATAGTACACTACAAAACCAAATTCAAAAAGAAAAAGAAGACTTATCAAAGTAAATATAACAATTACAGGTGAGCAACAGACAGCAACCAGAACATACAAGCACCAGCTTAAACTAATTATTATAATATTACTATCAATAACTATAAACCATATAAATGCACAAAGCATTGAAATTAACCCTATTAAAGCCCATAACGGTTATCTCATATTTAAAACAGGAACCATAGACATTCCGACAAATTACGAATACCATTGTTTAACGGTTAACATAACAAAAACCGAAGAAACTTTTAACAATTTAATCGAACAATCTAAAGAATTTAATAACCTAATACAAATCGAATACCTAGTAGAAAAGTTAAACAGAGAAATAAACGGCTTAAAATAGCCAAACGCAGCAAAAGAGGTTTCATAAACATAGTAGGAACAGCATACAAATACTTATTTGGAACATTAGACCAAGAAGACAAAACAGAAATTGAACAAAAAATAAGCAGCTTAGCAGAGAACACCGTTCAGGTTAATGAATTAAATCACATAATAGAAGTTATAAACAATGGAATAGAAATCATGAACGAACTAAATCAAGAGACAGAAAAAGGAAAGAAATTAAATATGCTTATATTTAACTTACAACACTTTACAGAATATATAGAAGATATAGAGATGGGAATGCAGCTCACAAGATTAGGTATTTTTAACCCGAAATTATTAAAACATGACTATTTGTTGCATGTCAACTCTGAGAAATTGTTAAATGTAAAAACTTCTACTTGGTTTAAATCAGATACAAACGAAATACTGATAATATCCCATATTCCTCGAGAAATGATAAAAAATCCGGTATTTGAAATAATTCCATACCCAGATGAAAATAATAACATTTTGACAGAAATAGCTCATGAAAAATATTTTACACAAGACAAAAAAGTTTATAGCAAAGAAACAAAAAAATTAATTAATAATGAATGTATGACAGGAATTTTAAACCAAATAACATCAGAATGTAGTTATACTAAAACTTTTAAAAATTTTCAAATCAACTATGTAGAACCAAATATAATTTTAACTTGGAATTTACCAAAAACTATATTAAACCACAATTGTATAAATAACGAAATATCGATAGAAGGAAACAATTAAATAAAAATCTTTAATTGTTCACTGCAAATTAATGAAATTTCAATTTCAAACAACATGTTAGATTATACTCAAAACATTTATGTAAGCAATGATGTTATAAAATTAGAACCACTTTTGTTTGCACAAGCGAAACAAATTATAATTGAACATACAAAATTTAAACAAGTAAGAGGTTCTAGTCGGGAGCTCCCGACTAGGGGATACCCTGAACCCTCTTATTCCAACACCAAATGCAGCGCGCGCTTATAGATAGAGAGTAGCGGGGAGGTGGCGATAGGTATAAAATGAAAGATAATCGATATATATATACTATTCTAGAAGCTACATGTCAAGTTTGGTAACTCTAGCTCTTATTATTTACCAAAATTGCTTAAAAAACAGGATTTCGATATACATTTTTATCGATTACTTGGAAACGGGACAAGTTATCGATTATCGGAAACAAACTCGATCTGCGTAGGAACTAGGAGCACCTACGTCTAAAATTTCAAGTCTCTAGCTCTTATAGGTTCTGAGATCCTTGCGTTCATACATACGGACGGACGGACGGACGGACGGACGGACAGACAGACGGACATGGCTAGATCGACTCGGCTATTAATGCTGATCAAGAATATATATACTTTATGGGGTCGGAGATGCTTCCTTCTGCCTGTTACATACATTTGGATTTTGCACAAAAACATAATACCCCTTTTACCCATTTTTAATGGGTTCAGGGTATAAAAATGGGAACAGGATAAGCATCTGGGACGGAATGCGCGTTGACTTGTCGATAGTCGATACACATGCGCCACTCGCCAGTCTTCTTCTTGGCTAAGACGATTGGGGCGCTGTGTGGACTACACGACGGCTCGATGGCACCTGCCCGGATCAGCTCGTCCACCTGTTCATCAATCACCCTTTGTATGGCCGGATTCTTCGGGTAATATCTCTGCTTTAATGGTTTATCATCCTTAAGCCTGATCCTGTGCTCCGCGATGTGTGGGACTCCCTGCAACCCCTCGAAGAGTGTCAGTTCCGACTCCAGGAACTCCCTAAGTTCCGGATCCAAATCCGCTGGTCCACTCTTCGACGCTGGGTTCGCCCTGCGTCTTGCCTCCTCCAGGCACCACTCCGACTCCAAATAGAGTTCCTCGATCGCTCGACTCTGGCAGTCGCTCCTGATTTCCTGTGCCCGTGTGGATTCGAGCCATTGCTCCTAATCCCTCCGTTCTTTGGCACACTTCCGTCATGCCGCCTGCATGACCAGCGTAGATCTGCCTTTGCAGGTCTACGCGCCGCCTTTTGGGCTCCTCAAGCTCTCGGTCCAATTCCGAGTGAGACCCATCTTTCGCTTCCTTCTCCTTGTCCTTTTCCGGCAGTTGCCGAGCAGGCACTCCCGCTCTTTGGCGCGTGAGGCCTTCTTTCAGAGCTTCCGCCTCCAGGACCAGCTCAACCTTGTCGCAGCGTATCGTAGTGCCGATAAACTAATAACGTTCAGGGAAATCAAAACAACAATCGTCAAAACATGGGAAATTATCAGCAGAATGCTAACCCAGCCACCAGTTCAAGTGGCTATTCCAACACGAATCAGAGTTATCATGTACAAAACAAACAACACACTAATTCCGAAGACAATCGAAAGACTCACCACGAGTTCCAACAGAAATTAAATCAAGGTATAACCCCAAATCCCTTAATCTATCAAATCCACTCCCATTCACGCTTGAATGCGCCACACCCTCCGACTAAACGTCAAAGAGACATCAACAGTGGGCAGATGAAAATGGACACATCTGAAAATTTTCATCAGCAAGCCTCGGAACAAACAGAAGAAATCTATCCAGAAAATTAATGACGAAGTTCTAAAATGTGTCATAGACACAGGTTCAACCATATACCTAATGAAAACAATCCGCTTAAATTTTCCCATATACATAAATAAATATACAACACTAAAGGTTCACACCATAAATGGTGTTATTGAATTAAAACAAAGCATTAGATTAGGAGCAAGAAAAATTTGTCCGAGTAAACAAAAATTCAATATTCACGACTTCTCAGAGCATTATGATGTTCTGATTGGGAGAGAATACCTTGAAGCATGTCAAGCGAAAATAACCTTAGGAGAATTTAACTTTTGTTTTAGATATAATGACGAAGAGGTCGAAAAGAACATGACCGCACAAGAGTGCCTTGATCCACCTTCAACAGAGGATAGACCATTTAACTTCGCTATTAATAACGAATTTACAGCAAATTATGAGTATAGGCTAGATCACTTAAACGCAGAAGAAAAGGAAAATGTTATAAATGTTTTACATGAATTTCGTGATATCCAGTACCATGAAGGTGACAATTTGTTTTTCACTAGTACGATTAAACACAAAATTCTAACAAAGCATGAGGAGCCAATTTACAAGCGTCCATATAAATATCCTCAAATATAGGAATTAAATAAACTAATAAGCGATATGATAAAACAAAATATCATACGTAAATCCAAATCCCCTTACTGCTCACCAGTAATAATTGTTCCAAAGAAAAACGATGCATCTGGAAAGCAAAAATTCCGGTTAGTCATAGATTACCGCAATCTCAATGATAAATACCCTATCCCGATCATGGATGAAATATTAGACAAAACTTGGAAAATGTCAATATTATAGAACCATTACTCTAGCCAAAAGCTTCCACCAAATTCAAATGGATCCTGATTCAATACCCAAGAGCGCATTTTCGACTAAACATGGCCATTACGAGTACACTCGCATGCCATTTGGTCTCAAGAATACACCTGCACCGTTCCAACGTTGTATGAACAATCTCTTAGAAGATTTAATTTTTAAGGATTGTCTGGTCTACTTAGACGATATTATAATTTTTTCCTCTTCATTGGAGGAACACATTTTGTCGCTCCAAAAAGTATTTGAGAAACTTAGAGAAGCTAACTTAAAACTACAGTTGGATAAATGCGAGTTCTTGAGAAAAGAAACTGAATTTCTCGGTCACATCATCACAACTGAGGGTATAAAACCAAATCCCAACAAAATACAAGCTATTGTCAAATTCCCAAATCCAACAACCCCAAAAGAAATTAAATCATTTCTAGGATTATGTGGTTTCTATAGGAAATTTATACCAAATTTCGCCAATATAGTAAAACCATTAACACTTAAATTAAAAAAAGGAGCAAAAATCAATATAAAAGACAAATACTACGAATCAGCGTTTGAAAAGCTAAAAGTACTCATAACATCCGACACAATTTTAATATTCCCTAATTTCGAAAAACCATTTTCATTAACCACAGACGCGAGTAATATGGCAATAGGGGCCGTCCTTTCGCAAGAGCAAAAGCCTATATGATATGCAAGCAGAACTCTCAACGAGCATGATAAATTATTCAACGATTGAAAAAGAACTGTTAGCAATCGTTTGGGCCATTAAATACTTTAAGTCCTATCTTTTTGGGCGACAATTTCAAATCCTAAGTGATCACAGACCAGTCGTCTGGTTAAATAACTTGAAAGAACATGAAATTACAACGATAGAAAATAAAGTTAAATGAGTTTGATTTCCAAATTAAATATGTCCCAGGAAAAGAAAATTATGTGGCAGATGCTCTGTCCAGAATCCAATAAAACGAAAACTTTTTAGGCGAAGATACCATTAGCACAAGAGCAACTATACATAGTGCTCAGGAAGACAACAGTAACCATTTACAAATCACAGAAAGACCTCTTAATTATTATAATCGCCAAATAGAATTTACAAATTACTTTCATAAAACCAACATAAAATTGCATACAATGACATGACTAACGCACATGCCAAAGAATTAATAAAAGAATATTTATGCACAAAGAAAAGTGTGCTATACTTTCACAATGAAGCATATTTTCCAATTTTTCAAGAAGCCTACTTAGAAATAATAAGTCCGAATAATTTAACAAAGGCAATGAAAACTAGTGAACAATTAATAGATCTTCAAACATTTGCAGAATTCAAGGAAATAATATTTAAAAAAAAACACAAAGAATTATTACATCCAGGAATTGAAAAAACTATCAATTGGTTCAAAGAACCCCACTATTTTCCAGATTATCAAAATTTAATTAAAAATCTAATAAACGAATGTGATATTTTCATCATCGCAAAAACAGAACATAGGGATACAAAATTAACTTTCGAAATAACTCCGGAAATCACTAATATCCGAGAAAAATATGTAATGGAATTTTACATAATAGGAGATAAACAATTTTAATCTTGCATTGATATCTATTCATAACTTGCATAATTAATAGAAATAAAATGTAGAGAATGCTTAGAAACCAAACGGGCTATAATACAAGTATTCAACCAAATGGGTAAACCCATCGAAATAAAAGCAGACAAAGACTCAGCTTTTATGTGAACAGCTTTACAATTATGGTTAAAATCAGAAGCAGTAAATATTAATATAACCACCAGTAAAAATGGCATATCCGACGTAGAACGCATTCATAACACAGTTAACGAAAACTTAAGATTCATATACAGCGACTCAGACGTCGAAAATATACTTACATAATTTGAAACTATACTTTACACATACAATCATAAGACGAAACACAAAACGACTAACAGAACACCAGCGGACATATTCATATACGCAGGTACACCAGAGTATGACACTCAAGCTAATAAAGAAAAACTAATAAATAACCTCAACAAAAAACGAACAAATTATGAAATTGACACTAGATACAAACATTCACCATTAGTTAAATCAAAGACAACAACCCCGTTCAAGAAAATAGGAGAACTAAGACAAATCGACGATAAACATTTTGAGGAAACAAACAGAGACAGGAAGATAATACATTACAAAACCAAATTCAAAAAGAACAAGTAAGAGGTTCTAGTCGGGAGCTCCCGACTAGTGGATACCCTGAGCCCTCTTATTCCAACACCAAATGCAGCGCGCGCTTATAGATAGAGAGTAGCGGGGAGGTGGCGATAGGTACAAAGTGAAAGATACTCGATATATATATACTATTCTAGAAGCTACATGTCAAGTTTGGTGACTCTAGCTCTTATTATTTACCAAAATTGCTTAAAAAATGGGTTTTCGATATACATTTTTATCGATTACTTGGAAACGGGGCAAGTTATCGTTTATCGGAAACAAACTCGATCTGCGCTGGCACTAGGAGCACCTACGTCTAAAATTTCAAGTCTCTAGCTCTTATAGATTCTGAGATCCTTGCGTTCATACATACGGACGGACGGACGGACGGACGGACAGACAGGCGGACATGGCTAGATCGACTCGGCTATTGATGCTGATCAAGAATATATATACTTTATGGGGTCGGAGATGCTTCCTTCTGCCTGTTACATACATTTGCACTTTGCACAAATACAATATACCCTTTTTACCCATTTTCAATGGGTTCAGGGTATAAAAAGAAGACTAATCAAAGTCAACAACAGACAGCGACCAGAACATACAAGCACCAGCTTAAACTAATTATTTTAATATAACTATCAATAACTATAAACCATATAAATGCACAAAGCATTGAAATTAATCCTATTAAAGCCCATAACGGTTATCTCATATTTAAAACAGGAACCATAGACATTCCGAAAAATTATGAATACCATTGTTTAACGGTTAACATAACAAAAACCGAAGAAACTTTTAACAATTTAATTGACTACTAATAACTAAAGAATTTAATAACCTAATACAAATCGAACACCTAGTAGAAAAGATAAGCAGAGAAATAAACGGCTTAAAAATAGCCAAACGCAGCAAAAGAGGTTTCATAAACATAGTAGGAACAGCATACAAATACTTATTTGGAACATTAGACCAAGAAGACAAAACAGAAATTGAACAAAAAATAAGCAGCTTAGTAGAGAACACCGTTCAGGTTAATGAATTAATTCATATAATAGAAGTTATAAACAATGGAATAGAAGTCATGAACGAATTAAATCAAGAGACAGAAAAGGGAAAGAAATTAAATATGCTTATATTTAACTTACAACACAGAATATATAGAAGATATAGAGATGGGATGCAGCTCACAAGATTAGGTATTTTTAACCCGAAATTATGAAAACATGACTATTTGTTGCATGTCAACTCTGAGAAATTGTTAAATGTAAAAACTTCTACTTGGTTTAAATCAGATACAAACGAAATACTGATAATATCCCATATTCCTCGAGAAATGATAAAAAACCCGGTATTTGAAATAATTCCATACCCAGATGAAAATAATAACATTTTGACAGAAATAGCTCATGAAAAATATTTTACACAAGACACAAAAATGTTTAGCAAAGAAACAAAAAAATTAATTAATAATTAATGTATGAAAGGAATTTTAAACCAAATAACATCAGAATGTAGTTATACTAAAACTTTTAAAAATGTTCAAATCAACTATGTAGAACCAAATATAATTTTAACTTGAAATTTACCAAAAACTAATTGTATAAATACCGAAAGGTAAAGGAAAAAATTAAATAAAAATCTTTAATTGTTCACTGCAAATTAATGAAATTTCAATTTCAAACAACATTTTAGATTATACGCAAAACATTTATGTATGCAATGATGTTATAAAATTAGAACCACTTTTGTTTGCACAAGCGAAACAAATTATAATTGAACATACAAAATTTAATAATGTATTCCAGATAATTACAATAACCATTTGTAATCATATTAATAAGTTTAACAGTGTATTTAACATATAAGTTCATAAGCATACCTTAGAAATTAATAATAAAATATAAAAAACCAAAAGTAGAACAAACACCTAAAATAGTAGAATATACACCAATTAAAAAAGAAGAAAATGTTACACTATTCCCAAACTTAAACACCAGAGGACAGGCACTTTTCTAATGGTTGGGGGAGTGACATATCCATAGTCGCACCCACCCTTTAACATAACTTAGCACACAAGCATACGTATAAGTATAAGTATAAGTATAAGTATAAACATGTCTAATATTATAAACAAAAAGCCTGGTGATAACGTCGACATTGGTCAAGATCAAACTGTCCCCTTTGGTAGACATAAACAATTCACCCTAAATATCATGTGACTGTCAATGTTCCCATCAGAATACTATCCCACGCATAATTGCTGACACGGCTCAAACTTCACTCAACTTTGACTCAAGCTCTCTCAAAGCGAAGTTTGCTAAGCGACCGCAACAGATAGATAAATTAGTTCATATTCGGGAGGCAAATCTGAATGTACTCGTTATAAGAAGTAGCCGTTAGTGAAAATTAAGAATTGATATATATTTTTTGAATGTAACTATTCGTGTTAAACTTAATTATATATATATATATATATGTATGTGTATAAATATTCAGAAAATTGCCAATCACTTTTCTTAAGTTTACTTTATATAAGTTAACTGATAAGTTAAGATAATAAATGTTTGTTGGGTTGCCTTCAGCAATCACAGCGCTTATAATTGTTTGTTGGGTTGCCTTAAGCAATCCAAGCGCTTATAATTGTTCGTTGGGTTGCCGTCTGCATCAGCGCTCTGCCGCTGCAATGGTCAAGAGACGGTAATCGGACACTTTTTTTATTGTCGCAAGAGTCTTCCGCTTGTCGCCTATGATTATGCTGAGTCGGCTTGCCGACCATGACATTGTAGCGTGATGCGAGTGCCAGACTTGGCTTTAGAGTTTAGCATTCTTGATTTGGAGTTTTCAGTTTTGTGTCAAACATTGTTCAAGAATCAATAAAGAATTCACTACCTCGGCACGCTGCCGTAATTGCTTTTGTTCTAATTGCATGATACTGCTGAGCCACAAGGCCAGTAAGTCAAAGAGGTAAAGTCAAACCTCCACCCTAATCTTCGTAAGAAGTTAGCAAATAACCAAACGCAATCCTTGGATCACAACGCGGGACTCCGCATTTAGTTATAATTGGCACGCGACATACTAGAACCCACACTAAATCATGTAAGTTCAAATAAAGGCTTAAGCTAAGTGGAAAAATATAAAAAATAAAGGAAAATAAAAGTTAAAAGAATTTATTAAAGACAATTTTTCTCTCTAATCACATTCTACGTTTTATGCCAACGCAGCGCAAAAATAAAAATAATTTTTTGCAGTTACATTTTATGTGGTACCGATTTAAAACAGTCGGCAAAATAAAATAAAATAATTTCTTTTTCAATTACATTTGTGTGGTACCGATTTAAAACAATCGAAAAAACGAAACATTGAATTAATTTGACTTAAGCCGCTGCGTTAATCGATTGTTTAAGTTAAATCTAAAATTTAAGTCTCTAGCTCTTATAGGTTCTGAGATCCTTGCGTTCATACATACGGACGGACGGACGGACGGACGGACAGACAGACGGACATGGCTAGATCGACTCGGCTATTGATGCTGATCAAGAATATATATACTTTATGGGGTCGGAGATGCTTCCTTCTGCCTGTTACATACATTTGCATTTTGCACAAAAACATAATACCCCTTTTACCCATTTTTAATGGGTTCAGGGTATAAAAATAGCAGGCATATGAGCCGCTTTGATTTAAATAGACACATAAAGGTGGAGTGCGATATTGATAGCGACATAAGGCGATAGAGCAAGCTGCTGTTATTGGCCTTGGCCCAGCAACAAGTGACTTTTCGGGCAGAGCTGCAAGTAGTTCAAGCAGAAATCACCACTTTTCGCATAGATGCCCCTCAAGTAGAAGTTTTTGAAAGAATTCTTGTCGACCCAGCAATTAGATGTGAAATTCCGATTGACCTTGTTAAATCAATCGCAGACTTTGACGGGGCTCACGATGACTACGTGGCATGGCGGCAGTCAGCCACTGATGCATACAAGCTTTTCAGGCCGTACAATGGTAGCACGTCACACTATCAAGTTGTGACTATAATCGGAAACAAGATCAGAGGGTCCGCGAGGGCATTATTAGTGTCGCACAATACGGTGCTAAATTTCGATGCAATAATAGAAAGGCTAGAATGCACATACTCAGATAGGACATCACTACGCACCCTGCGCCAAGCGCTAGAGATGGTTAGACAAGGCGACTTAGGGTTTATGGAGTTTTACGATACTGTTGAGCGAAAGCTAACCCTGGTTACTACAAAAATATCATGTCTCACGACCAAGAAGGCGCTGACTTATTAAACAAGGAGGTTAGAGCGGAGGCGTTGCATGCGTTCATCTCAGGCTTAAAAAAATCCTCAAGGGCAATTGTTTTCCCAGCGCAGCCCAAAGACTTGCCCTCTGCTTTGGCACTTGCCAGAGAAGAAGAGCATTGAGCGAAATTTATTTTCATCTTCATATGCTAAAGCACTTGAAGAAAAAGCCCAGGCTACTGATGGCGGCAGGGCTCGTACCCAGTACAAGCAGGGGAAGATCAATAGGGATGAGCGTCAAGAGAAAAACCCACACTTTATAAAGCGTAATCATAACAACGCTAATAATAAACAAAACAAGAGAGACCAACAACCCCAAGCGCCCGAGCCGATGGATATAGATTCATCCTCAAAATTTAGACAGCCTACAAATTTTGGCAAGCTAGCAACGCGGCTGCTACCAAAAGACAGAACTCGTTAGAACGAGTGTCCGGCTAAAGGCGCCAGAGGTTGAACAAGGTTGTTCAGAGCGCCCCGGTTAACACCGAGGAAAGCCATGAGAACGCACTTGAGCAGGAAGTTTATCACGTAGATGAGGATAACGAATCCGTATTTGACGTTGACTCATTGAATTTTTTAGAGTGCGCTCCCGGCTGTCCGTTATCGAAAGACAGTTGGCTGGAAGGACACTTAAAATTTTAATAGACACCGGCGCGGCAAAAAATTATGTAAAACCCGTAAATGAGTTAAATAACATAATGCCAGCCGCCAAGTCGTTCACTGTGAGTTCTATACATGGCTCCAGTAAAATCACCAATAAATGTCTCATGTCGGACTTCCGACAAGTGTCTCCGTTTTTCATACTACATACATGCTTGGCACCTTTGATGCCATAATTGGCTTCGACCTTTTAACGCAGGCAGGAGTAATAATTAATTTAAATAAAGGTACCCTTGAATACAAGGTTACAGCGGAAAAGTTACAGTTTTACAACTGCGATAGTGTGAATTTTACACACGTAGACGATATTGTGGTCCCAAATTCCGTCAAGAAGGAGTTTAAAAAGATGATCTTAAAAAGATTAAAGGTGTTTTCGACCTCTTGCGAGGCTTTACCCTTTAATACTTCTGCCGTCGCCACAATTCGAATATAAAATGTATCCACACCCAATGGGAGTAGCTGATTTCGTAAACAACGAAATCAAACAGTTACTAAAAGATGGCATAATAAGACCATCAAGATCCCCATACAACAGCCCAACATGGGTAGTTGACGACAAGAAAGGTACTGATGTCAATGGCAACAAAAACAAACGACTGGCAAACATGGGAAAAGCTAAGTTTTTCACAACATTAGACTTGAAATCAGGGTATCATCAAATCTATCTGGCGGAACAAGACCGCGAAAAGACTTAATTTTCGGTAAACGGCGGAAAATATGAATTCTGTCGATTACCCTTCGGTCTGAAAAATGCTGGAAGTATTTTTCAAAGAACCATAGACGACGTGCTCAGGGAATTGATAGGCAAAATATGTTACGTCTATGTAGACGACGTGATCATTTTCTCTCAAAATGAAGCCGATCAAGTTAAGCTTATCAACTCAGTACTTCAGTGCTTAAGTGATGCTAACATGAGAGTTTCCCATGAAAAAACAAAATTTTTTAAGGAAAGCGTCGAATATTTATGGTTTATAGTGACCAGGGGCGGGGCAAAAACTGACCCCGAAAAGGTCAAAGCCATGCAGGAATACAGCCAAAAAATTTGTTGAGCTTAATATCATTCCTCGGCTTGGCTAGATATTATAGAAGGTTCGTTAAAGACTACTCCGCGATTGCGAAGCCGTTAACGGACATTCTAAAAGGGCAAAACGGAACAGTTAACAAACACATGTCCCGAAAAGTCCCGGTTGAGTTCGATGAGACGCAGCGCAATGCGTTCGAACGCTTAAGAAATATTCATTCTTATGTACCCAGACTTTAAACAACCTTTTGATCTAACCACCGACGCCTCGGCTATTGGCATCGGGGCTGTACTATCCCAGGGAGGTCGCCCCATTACAATGATCTCGCGAACTTTAAAGCAATGCGAGCAAAATTACGCTACTAACGAAAGAGAGTTACTAAAAATTGTATGGGCTCTAGGTAAGCTGCAGAATTTCCTGTATGGTACCAAAGATATAAAAATTTTCACTGACCATCAGCCTTTAACCTTTGCAGTTTCGGAAAAAACACCAACGCAAAGATAACAAGTAGGAGGTTCCAGTCGGAAGCTCCCGACTAGGGGATACCCTGAACCCTCTTATTCCAACACCAAATGCAGCTCGCGCTAATAGATAGAGAGTAGCGGAAAGGTGGTGATAGGTATATAATGAAAGATACTTGATATATATATACTTTTCTACAAGCTACATGTCAAGTTTGGTGACTCTAGCTCTTATTATTTAACAATATTGCTTAAAAAACGGAAAGAACGGAAACGGGGCGAGTTATCGTTTATCGGAATCGATCTGCGCGGGCACCAGGAGGACCTACAGCTAAAATTTCAAGTCTGTAGCTCTTATAGGTTCTGAGATCCTTGCGTTCATACATACGGACGGACGGACGGACGGACAGACGGACATGACAAGATCGACTCGGCTATTGATGCTGATCAAGAATATATATGCTTTATTGGGTCGGAGATGCTTCCTTCTGCCTGTTACATACATTTGCATTTTGCACAAAAACATATTACCCCTTTTACCCATTTTTAATGGGTTCAGGGTATAAAAAGGTGGAAGGCTTACATTGACGAACATGTTGCAAAAATGCCAGGTAAAGAAAATTTTATAGCGGATGCCTTGTCACGGCAAAATGTGAACGCTCTACATGACGAACCTCCTTCCGACATCGCAATTATACACAGCGAACTGTCATTGACCTACACGGTCGAAACAACCGAAAAGCTTTCGGAACCAAATAGTTTTAGAAGAGGCATGTTTCCCACTAAAACGGAATTTCATACTTTTTGGCAGGAAGACTCGCCATTTAATTAATTTCACTGACAAAAACACCCTTTTTGATACACTTAAAGAAGTGATCCACCCAAACGTTGTAAACGCAATACATTGCGATCTGCCAACACTCGCCAGTTTCCCACACAACATTGTTAAATTTTCCGTCAACGAAATTTTGGCATTGTAAGAGCTTGGTGTGCGAGGTTATTGACAAGAACGAACAAAGGGAAATAATAACTGCAGAACATAACCGTGCGCATTGCGCAGCCCAGAAAAATGCAAAGCAAGTCCTTCGCGACTACTATTTTCCAAAAATGAACAAGCTAGCAGGCGTCGCAAATTGTAAAGTTTGCACCAAAGGGAAGTACGACAGACACCCCAAAAAACCAGAGCTCGCAACAACTCCAACTCCCTCCTGGGGAAATGGTTCATATTGACATATTCAATACGGACAAAAAACAGTTTTTAACTTGCTTCGACAAGTTCTGAAACTTTGCAGTCGTCCAGCCATTAGTCTCTCGTACAATAATGGATGTCAGAGCTCCCATATTGCAGTTAGTGAATTTATTCCCGAACATTAAAACTATTTATTGCGACAACGAGGCAGCTTTTAAGTCAGAAACGATAACATCGCTCCTAAAAAACAGCTATGACATTGACATTGTAAATGCTCCTCCGCTCCACAGTGTTTCAAACGGTCAAGTAGAACGTTTCCACAGCACCCTAGCCGAAATCGCAAGGGCCTGAAAATCGATGACACAACTGAGCTAATAATGAGAGCAACTGTAGAATACAACAAAACTCTGCACTCAGTCGCGGATCTAAAACCGGTTGAAGTCATTCATGCGGCATCTGAAAATCTCCGACAGGCTAAAAAAGAAAAAATATCAAAAGCCCAGAAAACCAATATAGAGCGATGCAACCCGAACAGACAAAACAGGGTATTTGACGTAGGCAAAAAAGTGTTTGTAAAAAACAACAAGAGACTGGGCAACAAATTATCTTCTTTATGTTCAGAGGAAAAAGTACAAGCAGACCTGGGAAAGTCTGTTCTTTTTAAGGGGAGGATAAGTCCACAAGGACAACCTCAAATAAAAATCTACCTTTTACGCACCAATCAAATAAGTTAGTGATAGACATAAGATGCACAGATTTTTTATCTTTCTCATTCTCCTCTATATTGCAGGATTTCTGTCACCTTACTACTTGTACTGGTGACAATAGTGAACGGTCTGATCACCGATTACTCGCACTCTAATTGCATTCCTGTAATAGATCGCGATGCGTTAGTATGGGAACAGAGGGACTACTTGAGGCACTCTAGCAATTTGTCTGATTTCACAGCAATTGCAGACGAGACAGAAAGATTAGCTAAACTATGCCCGCAGTCACACATGCGAAAATTACTAGATGTTGATACAGATCACATTAGAAGTCTTTTTATCCGTTTTACAAATCCATCACAGAATAGCCAGAAGTCTAGAATTTCTAGGCACAGCATTTAAGGTAGTAGCGGGCTCTCCAGACGCCTCAGATTTCGAGAAAATCAAAATGTCCGAATTTCAATTAATAGAATCAAACAATAGACAGGTGGTAAGTAACTCAGAGATTCAAAAACAAATTAATCAACTCACAGATACAATCAATCAAATAATTAAAGCAAAGAAAAATGATTTTGTTGACACCCCACATTTATATGAAGCACTGTTGGTAAGAAACAGAATGCTAATTACAGAAATTCAAAATTTGATTTTAACAGTTACTTTGGCTAAGTCAAATATAATAAATCCTACCATATTTAACCATGATGATTTGAAGTCTCTAGTTGAACAAACCCTCGACATACCCGTAGTTAGCTTATTAGAAGCATCTAATATTAAGGTCTTTCAGTCCGAAAACATTATTCATATATTAATCGCATACCCTAGAATAAAGTTTATTTGTAAGAAGATCACTGTATTCCCTGTATCACATCAACACACAATATTGCAACTACAAGATGACATCATAGCCGAGTGTAAGGAGGACGTCCTAGCAGTCACGGTGTGCGCCACAACAACCTCTTCCACGTTCTGCAAACTGGCAACACATGATACCTGCGCACGAACCTTGCACGCTGGAAGCACTGCTCTTTGCCACACGCTGGCCAGCCATTTGGATTTAGTCACGTACGTAGACGACGGTGAAATAATCATCAACGAAAGCCCTGCAAGCATCAGCGTTGACGGTGGCCCTGAAATATCAACAAACGGTACGCACCTTATCACTTTCGAGCGCCTAGCAGTCATCAATGGCACCAAGTACGCGAACCAGCGTGAAGTCTTGAGTAAAACTCCAGGCATAGCGGTATCACCACTATTGAACATCATCAGCCATGACGCAGTCCTGAGCATGCCACTTCTCCATAGACTACACAGCCATAACATCAAAACCATCCAAAAGTTCAACGATGAGTTCGAGTCAAACGGGAAATTCAACGTTTGGTTCGCAGCTGGAGTTAGTCTTGGCATCATATTTTCCCTTTCTCTACTACTTTGCCAAATGCTAAGAAGAAGACGCGATTCGATGGAAATACAAACGACCATCAATAAACTTAATATGACCGGGGACAGTCATGATCCTGAGGGTAGTTAACTGATAAGTTACGATAATAAATGTTTGTTGGGTTGCCTTCAGCAATCACAGCGCTTATAATTGTTTGTTGGGTTGCCTTAGGCAATCCAAGCGCTTATAATTGTTCGTTGGGTTGCCTTAAGCAATTGCAGCGCAAAACGCATCAGCGCTCTGCCGCTGCAATGGTCAAGAGACGGTAATCGGACACTTTTGTTATTGTCGCAAGAGTCTTCCGCTTTGCGCCTATGGTTATGCTGAGTCGGCTTGCCGACCATGACATTGTAGCGTGATGCGAGTGCCAGACTTGGCTTTAGAGTTTAGCATTCTTGATTTGGAGTTTTCAGTTTTGTGTCAAACATTGTGCAAGAATCAATAAAGAATTCACTACTCCGGCACGCTGCCGTAATTGCGTTTGTTCTAATTGCATGATACTGCTCAGCCACAAGGCCAGTAAGTCAAAGAGCTAAAGTCAAACCTCCACCCTAATCTTCGTAAGAAGTTAGCAAACAACCAAACGCAATCCTTGGATCACAACGCGGGAATCCGCATTTAGTTATAATTTATATACGAAAGAAATTTTGTATTTACTTATCTTTGCCAAAAAACTTGTGTAGGGGCGAACGGTTGATAATATCCGGCTCGAAGGACCAATGTTTGTGGGGGACGCGTCAGATAAATAATTTCTTCAGTGAGGGTATGAGGAAACCAATGGTTATTATAATGGCACTTTATTAGATCTTTTTTAGCTACATATAACATTAGAAGTGATATGCTTCTTTTCTCGTTGGAGTTATGGAGGTGGAGTGGAAACCATAAGGAGAGGGCTGAGCGTACTTGGAATCGTATTAGTGAGGGAGTCTTTCTCAGTGAGTGAGTCTATGTCACTGAGTCACTCGCTCACTCTGGAGTGAGGCTCTAGTCAATGCTATGTTCAGACCAGCAATGAACTGGCATGAACAGTCCTAAATATTAACTTTCTAGCTTATGTGCTGTTTCATTATTTAGCATAACTAAAGTTCTTATTTCTAGTTCTATTGTATAAAATGTAATGATTTGAACAACAAAAGCACTTCAGTGCTGATTGACTTCGGTTCTTTAATTGTCTTTATTTAAAGTTAATATAAAGCACTTAGCCTATGGATACATGTATATACTTATGCTGTTATTGGTTTACAGCTAAAAAGAAAGGGATAGTCAGTAGCTTGCATATGCCTGTGTTAGTGAGCATATATGTTGCTCATGAAATGCGCTCAGACGGAGCGTGGGATGTGCAGCGTAAGC